>OX596252.1:5555438-6248690 GCA_951394255.1 Polyploca ridens | reverse complement strand
AATCGATATTTGAGAAACCTTGGTGTCACAAAACAAGAATCTCTTCTCAAAATTTTAAAAAGTGTCCGCCATTTTCAACTTTTTAGATACTGGTCCGACTGCTCTCAAAATCGATATTTGAGAGACCTTGGGGTCACAAAACAAGAATCTTTTTTCAGAATTTTGAAAAAGTGTCCGCCATTTTGAACTTTTAGATACTGGTCCGATTGCTATCAAAATCGATATTTGAGAAACCTTGGCGTTACAAAACAAGAAACTCTTCTCAAAATTTTGAAAACGTGTCCGCCATGTTGAACTTTTTAGATACTGGTCCGATTGCTCTCAAAATCGATATTTGAGAGACCTTGGGGTCACAAAACAAGAATCTTTTCTCAGAATTTTGAAAAAGTGTCCGCCATGTTGATCTTTTTAGATACTGGTCCGATTGCTCTCAAAATCGATATTTGAGAGTCATCGGGGTCACAAAACAAGAATCTATTCTCAAAATTTTGATAAAGTGTCCGCCATTTTGAACTTTTTAGATACTGGTTCGATTGCTCTCAAAATCGATATTTGAGAGTCCTCGGGGTCACAAAACAAGAATCTATTCTCAAAATTTTGATAAAGAGTCCGCCATTTTGAACTTTTTAGATACTGGTCCGATTGCTCTCAAAATCGATATTTGAGAGTCCTCGGGGTCACAAAACAACAATCTATTCTCAAAATTTTGATAAAGTGTCCGCCATTTTGAACTTTTTAGATACTGGTTCGATTTCTCTCAAAATCGATATTTGAGAGTCCTCGAGGTCACAAAACAAGAACCTATTCTCAAAATTTTGATAAAGTATCCGCCATGTTGAACTTTTTAGATACTGGTCCGATTGCTCTCAAAATCGATATTTGAGAGTCATCGGGGTCACAAAACAAGAATCTATTCTCAAAATATTGATAAAGTGTCCGCCATGTTGAACTTTTTAGATACTGGTTCGATTGCTCTCAAATCGATATTTGAGAGTCCTCGGGGTCACAAAACAAGAATCTATTCTCAAAATTTTGAAAAAGTGTCCGCCATTTTGAACTTTTTAGATACTGGTTCGATTGCTCTCAAAATCGATATTTGAGAGTCCTCGGGGTCACAAAACAAGAATCTTTTCTCAGAATTTTGAAAAAGTGTCCGCCATCTTGAACTTTTTAGAGACTGGTCCGATTGCTCTCAAAATCGATATTTGAGAGTCCTCGGATTCACAAAACAAGAATCTATTCTCAAAATTGTTAAAAAAAATCCGCCTTGTTGAATTTTTTATGTACTGGTCCGATTACTCTCAATATCTAGGACCAGTATCTAGGACCAGTAATTTTGACTAACGAACATTAATTCATTTATATGTATACATATATAGTTATGTAATAAATCTAAAATGTTAAAAATAGTAATTGCTGAGTTTATTACCGGCATTTCTCAGCAAATGCAACTTTCCAAACCGGTATTGATGATTTTGATTTGATTTACTACCATGACTTTTTATTTCAATAGAAAAAACCAAAAAGTAAAAGACACGTAAAAAATATATGGATTAGTCTATTTACAAGCTTTCATTTGATACCCATATTGTTATAATAACGAAACTTTTATTTTTAATACCCCCCCCCCTATTTTTTTATTCTTAGGCGCCATATAAAAATAATATACCCTATGACACTCCCCCAGTCAAGACGAATCTAACGACACCTCATATGCTTAAATCCATCAAGCCGTTTAGGCTGCAGAGCGGCACAAAGAAATAGACATACATACATACATACATACATACATACATACACTCGAAAAACATAACCCTCCTTCCGGGTCAGTCGGGTAATTAGGTACCAAAAATAGTATTCGCCATACTGTGCTCGTGCGGCGGGCGGGGCGGCGCGCGTGCAATGTCACCACACAGCATAGTACCTAGTTAACTACATTGTACGCGTGTGAAGCCGAGGCGGGTCGCTAGTAAGTTATAAGAATAATCTGTGGCAAAAATTTCAAGATTCTGGACCTTACGATCTAGCTGTGTGTGGATCAGTCATTACGCCATTTTCTCTTTGTATCTATTTTATTATTTATTTTTTATTATTTATTATATACCTACCTATATGGATTTAAGTAAGTAAAGGTAAAGTAGTTGTTAAGATTGATATAAAAATAACACAGTTAATCAATATTCTCAATAAAGAAAAATATCAAGAATGATCCGGTACTGCTTACCTAATTAACACGAATCACGCGAACACTGTGGCTCCAACCTTTTCTATTGCCAATATTGCCATCTCTTTTACCACGGCTACTCGCAAACTGCGGGGCGGCGAGTGAATAGCTAATACATTGCGCTGTTTCTATAACATGCTTACTAATCTTACAGGCGCGAACTCGCACTGTATAAATAATTATTCCATTGCGCCGTAAATCATAGTTGTCTGTCTCAAAGCAATGTGTAATATAACTGTGAGACGCATCTGTGTAGGCAGAATGTGTCGATGTGTGAGCTCTATGAGAAATTACCACGCTCGAGGACTAGGCTCTTAATACAAATTTCAATTTCAACTTTGATCGATCTGTAAAGTTCGTTCTGTATCGTTTCTGAAATGGGGTCTAGATAGACAGACAGTTGGTCAGTCGGACAATAATTATGTCATCCTATAATTAAGTATCCGTTTTTCCATTTGATGTACGGAACTCTAAAAACTACTCTCTGTGTGTGTACTGTCAGGTGGCGACGGGCTGACGCGCAACAACAAGAACTTCCCGGAGCTAGGCGGCGGCGGCGGCGGCGGCGGCGGAGCGAGCTCGTCGCGACCGCCGGCTCCCTCCGCCTCCGCTGCGCCGGTCGCCGCTACTATACTTAGGAACTGTACGTATACATATTACTTAACTGATCTGTCTACTTTCAGAGGTATTTCACGTTTTCTCAGGATCCAATTTATCTTATACTATCTGCCCCGGTGTGCGGTCCCTACCCTTTATTTTTCGTGTTTTTTCCCGATGTGTTATTAGTTATTCTGCTATTCGGGGCGGAGACAAATCCAACAAATCAAAGATTGACAAAAACAATTAATAACTAGGAAATATTTCTTTAAGTGTTTATTGTCTGCAAATGGTTTTCATTTTGCCCTTTACGTACCGTATCCTAAAAAAAGAAGAAATATTGTGGATAACATGAGCCTTATCGTGCCGGAAGGAACTAGCTACTAACGATAATCGACATCGACACAAATGCAATGCTGCCAACTCAGCTAAATGTGCTGAAATACGTTAAATAGCTACAAGTGATGAATATTCACCGCAAAGTAGAAATATAAATGTCAATGTGTAATTTACGGTGCGTCGTATAATTTTATATCGCTAAAAATGGCATCATTGTGCATCGCTAAAAGTGCCAGCGTGTGGACACCTTGACTTTGATTTGTGTATATAAACCGACACTTGTCCGAAGTTTTTTTTATATTAAGAAATTCCCCTATACTTTACACACTCCTCTTTATATAAATATATTTTTAGCAAAACCCAGCGTGTCCATACAACTGCACAGTCAGCCGGCCAGCGCGAGCAACTTCAGGCTGACGCAGACGAGCGGCAACAGTCGCATATCAGTACCGCCGCAGCAGAAGAAGCCGCCGCCCTTGTTCGACGACGACTTCCCCTCGCTCAGTGTCGGCAAGGACGACCATCCTAGCATCGGCGCTGCTACTGTGCAGCCACCTAAGGTATAATTAACTCATCATTTTTCTGTATAATAATTACCAGTTTCTGTTTTTTTTCTGAGCCAAGGGGATAATACAGATGATAGAAAAAAATTAAGGGAATCGACTACTTTTGTATGTAACTAATTTATACCGTATAATGGGATATAATACTCGATTATGGTAATTAGGTGAGGTATTTATTTATTTACTTCATTCCAGGTGACAATGATCAATAGTCAGGAGATGCAATCGCTCAAGAACAATCAGTCGAGTAGTCAGCAGAAGAAGCCCCAGTTGAACGCAGAGGCATTTCCCGCTTTGTCGTCGTCATCGGCGCCCGCCGCGCCTCCGCAGTGGATCACCACCTCCAAACCCAAGGAGAAGCAGCGCCCCGCCAAGACGGTGCCCCCGCCCGTCCGTACACCCCGCGAGCCCGCCTTCAACGCCGTCGCAGACTTCCCCACTCTACCGGTCAATCACAAGACCAAATCCAAGAAAACTCAACCGCAACCACAACCTCAACCGACCATTCAGAACGACGCTAAGCTCAGTAAAAAGGAGAAAAAGAAGCAAAACAGCAAAAAGGAAAACCTATCGGAGTTCAACTACGTGAACGGCGTCAACGACAGGATGAGTAAGGACTCGTACGCCGCCGCGTACGAAAGTATGAACGATAATCCGACGCCCGAAATAGGGAGGAAGATCAAAACGGTGGAGGCACCGGCGGCGGCGCCGGTCGTCGCGGAGAGGAACAGGAACGGGGGCAACGGCGACTTCAGCTTAGCCTCGAAGGACTATCCGCCGCTGAACCCGAGGAGCGAGAACAGTGTGGCGAGCAGGAGGGTGCCGAACGGCAGCGTGCCGCCCGGCTTCAAGCCGCGGCCGGCGTGCGACGGGCTCACTTTCACCAACTCGTCCGGGCAGACGTTCTCGGCGCCGGTGCACTCCTACATACCACCGCCGGACTTCGAGCAGAGGAACCGCGCTTTAGTGAAGAAGTTCGCCGCTGCGCTCGGCGGGGCCGCCGCCGTCGAGGATTTCAAGGTGGCGTCGCGCGCCTTCAGGGACAACATCATCGGCGCCGAGGAATTCTACCACCACTGTCGGTCCACCATGGGGTCGCACCTGGAGGCGGTGTTCCCGGACCTGGTGGCGTTGCTGCCGGATATAGCCAAGCAGCAGGAGCTGGTGGTGGGGCGGGACGTGGGGGAGCGGCTGGAGGTGTGCTCCACGTGTGGGCAGCTGGTGCCGCCGGTGGACCGCGTGGCGCACGAGACGGCGCACTGGCCGCCCCTCGCGCCGCGCTAGGTCACTCCGCCCCTACTTGTACTGTTATACTGCCTGCCGTGCCCTCGCCGACTCCCCCTACCTTGTGTTCATTGGAATAGCACTTGTAATATTGATCATTCTGGTAAACTTTGTGAGCGACTTATGACAAAACTGATTGACGATTTTATTAGTTAGTAGTCACGTAAGTAATAAAAACGATATCTGTCCATCTGATGAAATTTTAACGCTGCCGCTTTATTTTGGTTTGTATTACTTTGTAAATATTTATATTTCGTTACATAGCTTTGTTATATAATGTTATTGGAATTAAGGTGCACGAGTATATCGGTCTACATCGAGCTCCGCTCTGTTAGTGATGATTATTCAGATTCAAATAGTTTTCTACTCTAAGTAAATATATATACTTACTCACATTTAGAGAAAAATATCAGTGTGTATGATCTGCATCACTTAACTTACCTATCAACTATCGTGATAGTAAAATTTACCGATTTTAACTGGTAGGTAAAGTATTCAGTAAGTTACAATAGCATACTTCTGTATACTTATTACAATATTTATGACAGTGAGTGATACGTGTATATTATTTTATCATTCCTTAAAATGGGGTATATCAGTTTATGGTAAATCTGTAGCATAACGTGTGAACTAGCAAAAATTGTGACGCTTTTTAGTTAAATTAGCACACTGACAATATTTTATAAATAAATACGGGCCAGTTGGCGTGGTTAGTTAATATTCCACCTATCTTGCCGCAGGTCGTGGGTTCGATTCCCACCCAAGACATACATTTGTGTGCATGTACATGATTGTATGTCTTTGGGTGTAGTTATCTATATTAAGTATATATTTACAAACACAATAAAGTAAGTATATGTAGTATATCAGGCTCTGCTTAGTTTGGGATCAGATAACCGTGTGTGAAGAATGTCCCAGGATATTTATTTATTATTTATTTAAATATAACCACTATAGTTTAGGCTTAATTTATCGCTAGAGTAATGCATTATTTTTTCACAATTGCAAAGGCTTATTTATAATACAGGGTGGTTGAGAGAGATATCATAGTAATTATTAACCGCAAGACGAACTCTTGATTGGTTTTGAAGACATGACATCTTAATGTATCCACTCATTATATTTGTTTTCGATACACATTTTGGAGGAATGGTAGAATATACACCATGTAAATTATTAAGTACGGGTCATGTTAGACATGTGTGATGGTTATCGCATTGATACATCACTAAAGTTAATTTCAAGATTTTTGCTAAATACCAACACTTTGTTTTAATTTGACGGTATCGCAATTATTAGTTAAAAATGTGATTTTGTAAAATGTTAATGTTACATTATAAAATATATTGTTTCAAAGATTAAAAAAATATTATTATTATATTTTTGTACTTTTCAAACTGAACAACTTTTAGTTTTTGTGTAAAATATTTTTGTTAAATACATGGTTTTATTGTATCCTTTCATTGCATTATAAAATCAAGCCGTTCGTTGGTACAGCAACTTCTATAATTTGAACCCTTTTATCCGATATATTTATTACTCAAGTTCTAACATTTTTAATAGATATCAGAATCAGACCTAGGTCTTTGGTTAAAAGTTATAGGATCTTAGGTGGCTTGCCCTTAATGGTACACATGCCTTTTACAAGAAATAATATTTGAAAATGAACACTGCTCCAAGATATTTATGTTGTATAGCTGATGGCGACCACCATATTATATACCATAATTAAATAATCATCAAACAAGTACCTACCTATCAATTAAAAAGTATGTATTTCGTGCACCACACATGAAGACGCCGACGATGTCACCATTTCGTTTTGGCTTAAAAATGGTCCATAAGAATCTGGGATTATAGTATTTAAAAATTGCTACCAAAATACTCAAGACAACGAGACGCATAGAGACGTAAGCCGGGCGTCAACCAGCCGTAATGTAAGATCAAGCGTGACAACGCTCGAGGCAGCACTTTAAAACAACTCATTAACATTACAATAAACGTGCGTCGCTTGTTTCCGATTTACAGACGTCGCGCGTGCAAATAACTGGTGTCCTTGAGTAGATAATATATAAAATACTCTTATTTCAACTCTTACTAAAAACCCCAAGTGATTCTAAATAATATATTTCGATTTAAAAGGAGATAATAATTACCTAAACAAAATTAGGTATATAAAGCAGCCTTCACTCGCGCGTGGCATTTACATATTTAGCTTGTGCTACAGTTTAAGATATGAATTTCCTTATTATTCTGTGTTGGTACGTATAAAATATTTTAGTATTTTTTTTATACGACTAACTCGGTAAACAAACGTGCGGCCCGCCTCATGGTAAGCGGTTTTAGTGCTCATTTAAGTATGTGTTATAAAGGACTAGGCAAAATATGTGCCCATATGGTAACGGGGGCAGGTAAAATTAGCTAGAATAATACCTCCGTAGTTTTGATTTTTATTTATTTATTACCGTTTTAAAAATATAAATCAATAACGTACATTATAAGACAGCATTTGAAAACTACAAAGTTCCGTGCCCGAAGGGTGCCAACAGGACCCCTATTACTAATAGGGCACCCTTTGGGTCCGTTCGTCCTTCTGTCTGATAGTGGGCTTTATCTCATAAACCGTTATAGTTAGACAGTTGAAAGGGGTACGAACATTTTTGTATGGGAGCTGGCATAGCTACCCGCCGCCATTTTGATTTTTTTTCAATGTCGCGGCGCACGGTGTAAGTGGTATATTTGGGTAGAGGAAACTTATACAAACAAAAAATGTTAAGCAATATGGTGACCTAAAGTGTCACGTTTCCGAGATATTTCGAGTTAAAGATCACAATATGAGAATTACGACAATCATTAAAAATGAACTTATTACGTGTTTATATGCAATATATTGTATTCAAATAATAGTTCCCTGGTTAATTTAACTATTTATTAGAATATAGTAAACAAGGAGCACGAAAAAACAATATCCATTAATTGGTTACCTACTAAACCGCATCGCAATATTCGCAATGAAACACAATGTTGTCAAGTGGCTCGGATCGTAGTGGTTAACTTGTTTTCCATGTCGCCGTTATTAACCAAAAATGACAATACTTGTCTTAAAATATCATGTTACCGAGATATTGGAATATCGATGTATATATAATATGAGACGAATGACAATAGTTTAATGTTGATTAAGTACAATTTATGTTCTTGTTTTTAAGCAAGTGGTAAAATAATATTGCATCACGGTTTTAAAAATAAAATAAAACACATAATAGAAACAAGCCGTGACCTTTAAATAAAAGGTTTTTTTTACACTACTTAGGTAGCAAACAAACATACGGCCCGCCTGACTGTAAGCGAAGAAAGCTCCTTTGAGACCGTATAGTTTGATACTATTTTGGTTCCAATGTGTGAGGATGGACTCCCCGTCAATGGCGCGACTTGCGATGGTAGAAGGTAGCCGTAGGCATCAGGTTTAACAATTCTACAGAACACTGTCTGTTGTACAAGCCGTAGAACACACATAAGGAGGCAAAGTCTTCCCTCAGATTGAGGGGTCCTAAGCCGCTTCTGAGCTCGGGATCGTCGACAATTCTAATGGCACGTCGCTGAACCGAGTCTAAAGGCCCAAACTGGTATCCAGGTAAGAGCAGTACTCCATATAAGGCCGGACTTGCGACTTGTAAAGTTGCAGCCTTTGCCCCGATGTGAAGTACTGCTTCGCTCTGTTGAGCACTTCGAGTTTTTTGGATGCTAACTTAACCTTGTCATCTAGACGGCATATTGACGTCATTAGAAATGTCGATGCCGAGGATCCCGATGCTTTCACTGATGTCCGTGTATAGTAAATGGAGGTTTCTTAGCGGTGAACGCGCAGACTTGGGTCTTAGTGGGGTTGAAATGGACTAGGTTTAGTCGGCCGTAATCGAGACACTAGTTAGTGAGTTCTCGATTTCAGACACAAGCCGTTCGCGGCTTTCCTCCACCACGAAACAAGGATATTTGCAATAATAATAATATTTTTTTAATTATAATATCATTGAAATCTTTATTATCAGGCTACTGTGGCCCATAGATAAATACCTTACAAACTAACATAAATATTATAGTAAAACATTTTTGTTAGTATAAAACACTTAAGCCTATGTTAGTTAACACTACTGCACTGCACTATGTCTTCGTGCGATCATGTGGCACTTGTCCGTGGAAGCGACGGAACACCACGTTCTGCGGCCAAAAGTCCTCTTCCATGACGAGGTGCAGAAAATATGTTGATACTCGCACCACGAACGCCTTGAAGTTGACATTGCGGCTCGATTCCAACAGCTACACCCTCAGCGACTTTAGACTCGGTTCAGCGACGTGCCATCAGAATTGTTGACGATCCCGAGCTTACAAGCGGTTTAGAGCCCCTTAGTCTGAGGAGAGACTTTGCCTCCTTATGTGTGTTCTACCGCTTGTATAACGGAGAGTGTTCTAAGGAATTGTTCGACTTGATGCCCACAGCTACTTTCTACCATCGCAACTCTCGCCATCGACGGGGAGTCCATCCTCACATATTGAAACCAGAATTGTTTCGAACTGTGCGGGCTCAAAGGAGTTTTCTTCCGCGGACGCTCAGATTGGGGAATGAGCTCCCCGCCGTGGTTTTCCCATTGGAGTACAGCATGGGGTTCTTCAAAAAGGGTCTGAAGAGATTTCTTCAGGGTCGGCAACGCGCGAGTGATGCCCCTGGTGTTGCAAGCGTCCATAGGCTACGGTAACTGCTTACCATCAGGCGGGCCGTATGCTTGTTTGCCACCTTAGTGGTATAAAAAAAAAAAAAAAAAGCGAGTACTCGATTCTTTGGCGAATGTACTCCACGATGTCCTCCGCCTTGGTGGCGTAGTGTAGACGAGAAATATACACCGGAGTGTTTGGCATGGCAGCACGCATGGTTTGCTTGGGCTCAACAGGAGCTGTGCCGCATCGGTTCTTATTCGTTTTCTGACGGTGCTTCCTGCTTTGCACTATCTCAAACCCATCATCACAAGCCCGCTTCGATTCCTTTTCAGACATGGGCTTCGTAAAAGGTGCTGACGTAGTAGACACAGGCAGTGGGTCAGTGGGCCGGGCAGGTGGTGCGGCGCGGGGGATGCGCGTCCTCTGTACAATGAATGCCGTCAATAGACAGCATTTCATTGATATAAAATAAATAAATAAATATCCTGGGACATTCCTCACACACGGTCATCTGATCCCAAACTAAGCAGAGCTTGTACTATGGAAACCAGATAACTGATATAATACATATAGACCAGGGTAGATAATTTTTGAAACCAAAAAAAATTACAGTAGGATGAAACCCATTAGAAAAGGAGGGGAATATGATCAAAATGAAAGGAAAAATAAATTACGGTCGATCCGAGTTCGGGAAGTGGGAAGGGGTGAGTTTTTAAGGGTGAAAAATGGTTTATCTTGATTTCCGGCAAAACTACAAGTCCTATGGAAAAAAGTTAAATGGCAAAGTTGTAGGCAATAAAAAGATCTACAACTTTTGTATTTGCAGATTTTTCACATAACCTCAAAATTTAGGTGAAAAATTCAAAAAACCAAGTTTTTGGTTTTTTATTTATATCTTTTTCAAAAAAAATTTTTTTTCTACGATATTTGGTGAAAACTTACCTTATTATGTCCCAAATACACTGTAATTTATTTGATTAAAAATATTTATTTTTTCGCTTCATTTTAATTTAATATCAAAAAAGCACCCTAATTTTCAATCGAAAATTCTGACGTCAAAATATCAGCTTTTTTCAAAAAGTTTGGGGGCTTTTTGTTCGTTGAAATATCTACTTTCTGATGGTGTAAAGAAAAATATACATTACTATAGGAAATATTCTTAGAAAATGCAAAAAATTGAAAAAACTTCAAATTCGTTTTTTTTTTTTATCATTATGTACAATTTCATCAAAAAAATGTGATTGCTGCAATTTTTTTTAGTTAAAAAGTTTATTTATTTTACTCGAATTACATTAATGTCATAGAAAATCTCATACAAAATAAATATACATGTAAATCGTACTATTGAATTTAGAAACTTAATTCTGATTACGCTATTCACTAAATTTTTTTTAAAAAACGTTAATCTTATTATTTATAAATACGTTATTTGAAATTCTAATCAGTTACTCATTCGTTTTTGTCTCTTTGGAGGCATTTCTTCATCGTCAGATTCGACAAATCTTTCCAACTCTAGTTGATCGTCGAAATCTTCAAGACCATCATCTTCGTCTCCAATGTTATTTCCAGTCTGCATTGGTTCTTCATCCATAATTTCATCTGAATCATTTACTTCCTCGTAGATTTTTTCTTCCATATTGGAACAATTTTCAGAACCATGACAATTAGTGCATAAATTTGTGCATTTTAAATCATGTTTTCGGCAGCCACATTTTAAACTGTTACATCCAGTTTCACAGCTGCAGCAAATAGTTTTGAGCAATACTTCCGGAATTAAATCCTTTTCTGTAAATATTATCATCATCATTATAGTGACTTTGACAAGTTCGATGAATAAGAGCTGATGTTAAAGTTTCAAATTTTTTGTATTTATTGTCGATTCTCTTCTTGCTAGACGCCACTAAACGATTCAAAGCTGTTTTTTTTATTTCATACACTTGCTTGTCGTCTGACTTATTGCAGATTATACAAACAGATTCTTCCATACTGGTAATCTGAAAGGACAAAATCAAATTAATAATGCCTTCAAAGTTTTATCATGAGTATAACTAAATCTGTTTGTATAAAATAAACGAAATTACTATTTTTTTATTCTTGTACTAAAATATCATTCAATTTCAATTTTTTAGGTTATGTTACGTTAAACATATTATTCATAAAAAAAAAATTACTATTTTTATTTTGAAGCTGATTAATATAGATTAAAATACAGATAGTATTTACCTTGCTATGTAGATTCCAAACGATTCTTTGAATAAAGTAAATTTCTCACAAATCACTTAGAGTAACTCAGCCTGCACGTGTATTTTTAAACGATGTTGTACACTACTCTGTATCTCGAATACTGGCTAACGGTCTTTACAGCTGCTACGAAATAGCAGGTATGTAGTAAGGCCCAGACCCTCCTAGGTCCGTCCCCACTTCTCAATGAAATAACTTACAATGGGCTTAAATTCACCGAAGGTCACTCAGGTATATAAATTATCTTAAAACAGCAATAAATAGGCATCTACAAATATTATTTAAAGAAGATTCTACAACTTTTTCAAAATATTGTAGATGTCTTATTAAATATTAACTTTATTAACTTATTTGTTTGTTAATTATAGAAGTATATTTTAATTTGTAATTTTTTCGTTTATCAATAAAACATGAAATCTTACGTTTTTTGAGTAATTAAAGTGTAAATTTTAATAAATACCTCAAAATTGTACATAATGATTAAAAAAAATTTTCGAATTTGAGGTTTTTTCAATTTTTTGCATTTTCTAAGAATATTTCCTATAGTAATGTATATTTTTCTTTACACCATCAGAAAGTAGATATTTCAACGAACAAAAAGCCCCCAAACTTTTTGAAAAAAGCTGATATTTTGACGTCAGAATTTTCGATTGAAAATTAGGGTGCTTTTTTGATATTAAATTAAAATGAAGCGAAAAAATAAATATTTTTAATCAAATAAATTACAGTGTATTTGGGACATAATAAGGTAAGTTTTCACCAAATTTCGTAGAAAAAAAATTTTTTTTGAAAAAGATATAAATAAAAAACCAAAAACTTGGTTTTTTGAATTTTTCACATAAATTTTGAGGTTATGTGAAAAATCTGCAAATACAAAAGTTGTAGATCTTTTTATTGCCTACAACTTTGCCATTTAACATTTTTCCATAGGACTTGTAGTTTTGCCGGAAATCAAGATAAACCATTTTTCACCCTTAAAAACTCACCCCCTCCCACTTCCCGAACTCGGATCGACCGTAATTTATTTTTCCTCTCATTTTGATCATATTCCCCTGCTTTTCTAATGGGTTTCATCCTACTGTAATTTTTTTTTCATTTTTTACCATTTTTGTAGGCTTTGACCCTGGTCTAATATACTACTTTTTGTTTGTAAATACATACTTAATATACATAATTACACCCAGACTCAGGACATACAGACATGTTCATGCACACAAATGCATGTCCTGTGTGGGAATCGAACCCACGACCTTCGGCGCGTAAGGTGAACCTTAACCAACTGCGCCAACTGGCCCGTCAATGCAGCAGGAACAGTGTTGGGGACAGTACAGACCCTTGCGGGTCGCCAGTATTTATACAGGTCGTTGTTTTGGTCAGCGACGAGCGACTCAGGGTCGATCATACAATAGATACTGGTGCTAAAAAAAATATGAAAAAAATACTTTATTTTTTTTTATTAATAAAAATATTTTTTGTTTTTTTGAAAATCATGTAATAATAAGCTAAATTGTAGACATAATACTCAACGGGAGTGCGAGGGAGTAAAGGGGTGGGGCGATGGCGGCTTGTGCCTAGCTCTAGTCAGTGCACGTGCCTAGTAACCATACTTTGCGGTAATTTTATTTCAAATTGAATAAGGTATTTCTCAACATATTTACAGTATTTAATGGATCTAAGTCCATTTTTGGGGAATATATATTTTGTACTACCGCTCCTGGGTCGCTTGTCGCCGACCAAAACAACACCCTGTATGTCTCAGCTCTTATGCATCTGCTGGACAGAAAATTGGCGACCCATTTGGATAGTCCCTCGGGAAGCCCATATGCTGGTAACTTCGTTAGAAGACACCGGTGCCAGACCCGATCGTACGCCTTCGCCACCTTGACTCTCGATGGCAAGTGACCACTCGGCTGGTGACCTTCTAGTATATACATAGACACATCACAGCCAAGGGACTATGGCGGAAGTCGGTCACTCAACAAATCGTGATCCTCTAGGTATCTCAAGAGTTGCGTATTGATCACTCGCTACATGACATTGGAGAGAATGGGAGGTGATGGCAATAGGCCTGTAATTCGTCGGGTCTGACCTATCGCCCTTTTTGGCATTGTGTGCACGTAAGCAGTCTTCTACGAAGACGGGACTTTCATTTAGGTGGAAGTTTTATTAGGTCGGGCCAGCCGCGGGACCGGGTTTTTTTTATTTATTTACGACGCTATTGCAATTTTTGCGCCCAGTGAGCATTACTTAGCGATCTTTAGTTCCAATTAACTTGGTAACATAGATTTTAGGACAAGTATTGTCATTTTTGTTTGTATAATAATGACAAGATGGAAAACAAGTCACGATCCGAGCTACTTTGACAACATTGTGGTTCATAGCGAATATTACGATGTTGTTTAGTAGGTAAGTAATTAAAAATATTGTTTTTCGTGCTCCTAGTTTTACTCTATTCAAAAAAATTGATAAATCAACCTGGGAACTATTATTTGAATACAATCGAATGCATATAAACACGTAATAAGTTAATTTTTAATGATTGTCATAATTCTCATATGGCGATCTTTACCTCCAAATATCTCGGAAACGTGACACTTTAGGCCACCATATTGATTAACATTTTTTGTTTGTATAAGTGTCCTCTACCCATATAAACCAGTTACATCGTGCGCCGCGACATTGAAAAAAAACTAAAATGGCGGCGGCTAGCTATGCCACAAAGGTTCTATCCCCTTTTCACAGAATGTGTAGTTTATATTGCCACTATAACAAAAAATAATAAAAATTTAATATATTATAAATAAAGACGAATCCGACATGTAGTAACGTCCACACTTGACATCGCGAATAACGAACGAATTCTACGAACGAAGTGGCTCGGCTTGTGCTCGGTTCGCGTAGCATGGACGCACAATTAGGAAAAAACAGACTTGTATGTTTTGAAGTAGATTTTATGATAATCATCAACCCCACAATGAGAACTTTAACAAATATGACGCGCAGGTTTTTTTTTCTGACAGCAATGCGCTGTCAAACTTGTTTTACCCGTTTCAATAAAGAATGCTTCGTCTACACGTAGTCTGTGTCTACACACATATCACTTGCATTCAGGTACAAACTTAATATAATCGGGATTATAACTATCATAAAACTGTGCGGTAATGTAAAGTAAAAAGCACTAGTGCGTAATAAGCTGCATTATGAAACGGTGCAATAAAAGTCACTTTACGAGAAAGATTTGTAGTGTTGAAAAATAATAATATGCACATGTTATTCGCGGTGTTAAGAAAAATCTAGCCAGTGGCAGTTCGTAGGTAGATAATTTTCTCAAAATTAAATTGAATGAATTAACGTCTAAAGAATTCTGTTATTATTTAATTTTTATATATCTTATTCATTATTACAGGTCGTTGTTTTGGTCAGCGACGAGCGACTCAGGGCCGATAATACAAATGATACTGGTGCTAAAAATAATATTAATCCCTTGACTTGCGGTTAACAAATAAAAATAGAACCGTTTTCCCCCCGAAGGGTAGAAAACGATTATTTAGGTTTCAGCCGAAGCTTGACCCACATTGAGATCAACACCTTCATACATCGTGGATTAATGTTATAGTTTGACGTATGACGTTGTATAGATGGCGCCAGTGTCACGGCGGCCATCTTGTTACTGTCATCTGTGCCGTCTGGTTCGCGGTGAGCGAGTTGAGATCAGTACCTTTCAAAAGGGTCGTCAAGGATTTATTTGTGGGTCAAGCTTCGGCTGAAACCTAAATAATCGTTTTCTACCCTTCGGGGGGAAAACGGTTCTATTTAGGTGTTCGAGCCTCTGCTTGACCCACATTGAGACGTGTTTATATTCTGACGGCACTGATTGCGTACTGTGACTTTCAATTAAAACAAAATGTATTTATTAACGTTATATATTAAATTAGATTCATAAAAAAAACAATCAACTAAACTTAATGAAACATAATATCTCTTTTATAAATGATTCATAATGTGACTTAGATTAGGTAGTTAATGATATATAATCAACAAGTTATGTTGCTACGAGACTAGGTACGTAAAGTCGGATTTATAACCAAATTAATGGAACGCGAATTAAGTTCCCTAAAATAATGGTAAAATACTGTTTTTTTTTTTTTTTTTTGAGATCACAGATTACATAATTCTGTAATCTGTGTTTGAGATCTTCAATTTCCTGATTCATGTTTCTTATGAAGAATATCGGATGCAACTGCAGCTACATAAAGCTTCCTTAAATTTTCTCTCTTGTTGAAATAAATAAACTGTTATAGCCTTTTTGGCTCTCTCTTCTTAGTTTTGACAGTCTGACTAGAGTACGAATCCAAGAGACCATCTGTTTATAATTTTGGAATCAGTCTTAGATCCGTACCTACTCAGTCCATAACATCATTTGTGAGTCTAGGTCAACCAGGGATTTAGAATCTATTTCTAACAGAGTCAGGTCATGCACTCATCTACTTGATGCAAGTAGAAGAAGTGCACAGACGTGTCTGGAAATTTCAACAAAACTCTTCTCGTTCAAACTGTAGATATTAAGAAAATTTACTGTGGTTTATTAACAATCTTTGGGGACTAGAGTTCGGAGGTGAGAGTGAAACGCTTGGTTCAAGTATTCAGAATGGAATGAATTTATTTACAAAATGGCCCTAATTATATACAATATTTACATGCTAAAATAATAATAACGTAGCGAGACGAACGACCAATGAGCGCGCTGAATGTCTCGCTCTTTTGACATCTCGCTCGCACAGTAATTGAAAGGTCATGGCGCGGTCAAGCGCGCACGCGCTGCCCGCGCGCTGTGTATAAAAATAGCGGCGCTAGCGGGGCCGCATCCATTTTGCCGCAGTCGCCGAAGGGAACGGAAGTGTTGCTCGGAGCTTGCAGATGTGAAGATGGTGATGTGTGTGATGAAGTGAAGTGTTGGTGTCCAAGTCACGAAGATGAAGTGCAGTGCTCCGGTGTTGTCGTCAACTTCGTCAAACGCATACTTGTTTCTCCTGCGTGGCACATATTATTGCATGAATGTTTCTTTCGAAACACGCATGCTATTGTTTCTGTTTGTGCATGATGTCAAACATGGTGAAAAGGTTATGGTGAAATATACTGGGGTGACTATCTTGAGTTTTATTTTCCTGTCTTGAATTAAATGTCTTTCTTGCATATTGTTTCATTTATATATCCTGGTAATGTGGTACGTTTTGAGGTAAAGGTAAAGGTGAGTATCTTGATGTTGCTATGCGGTCTGTGGCGCTACATGACTCCCCCCCTAGCGGAAGCGTACCGGCAGATTCACGTTGCGCCCATGACGTGTAGTTTTCAAAATTGGCTTCTGTGAGGTAACTTGGTTCGGTGGTGATGCTGGTACGGTAAGGTTATTTGGTGTTGATGGTAATGTATCTGAATTGTCTTCATCCTCATTATCTTCATTGATTATGTAGGCTGGTTTCAATCTGTCAATTGAAATAGTAGCGGAGCGCCTCTCAGGCAATTGTAGAGTAAACTTCTTGCTATCTCGCTCTAGTACTTTGTAAGGACCGTCGTAAGGTGGCTGTAGTGGCTTCTTTACGGCGTCGTTTCTTACGAACACGTACTCGCAGGTTTGTAGATCTTCATGTACAAATATTGGGCGTTTGTTTCCGTGCCATGTAGTAGGTAGACTAGGTTTCAGTGCGTTTATAGTGGCACGCAGCTGATTCACGTAGTCGTAGTCCATGTCGTTGTTGCTAGGCGCGTTGATGAAAAAATCGCTAGGCAAGCGCAGACAATGACCGTATGTGAGTTCGGCGGCGCTTGTGCCGGTGTCGGTGCGCGTCGCGGCGCGTAGTCCCATGAGTACTGTAGGTAGCTCGTCGATCCACGTTGACTGTTCGGATAGGCGAGACTTCAATGCAGCCTTCAGTGATCTGTGCCAGCGTTCTATCATTCCGTTTGACTGTGGGTGGTACGGTGTAGTGCGTGTAGTCTTGATTCCCATGATGGTCATAAGCTTGGCGAACAGCTGGCTCTGGAACTGTCTTCCTTGGTCACTCGTAAGTACTGTAGGCACGCCAAAACGAGTTATCCAATTCTCATAGACAATCTTCGCGACGGCCTCGGCGGTGATGTTGTCGGTAGGTATTGCTTCCGGCCATCTCGATACTCTGTCGATCATTGTAACGAGGTATCGATGACCTTGTGGTGAAGTAGGTAGTGGTCCGACGATATCTATATGTACGTGATGAAATCTCTCTGTAGTTGTTGGAAATGAAGAAATACTGCTCGTCGTGTGTCGTTGAACTTTGCATTGTTGACATCGAATGCAGTGTTTTGCCCAATTTCCAACGTCTGCGTTCATAGAGGGCCAAAAAAATCGCTGAGACATAAGTTTGCGTGAAGTACGTATCCCTGGGTGGCTTATGTCATGTACGGCGTCGAAAGCGATTTTTCGATATTCTTCAGGTAGGTATGGTCGGACGTGTGACGTAGAAGTTTCGCAGTAGATGGCTGTTCGAGATTGCGGTAGGGTAACTCGTTTCAGTGATAAGTTACTTTGGTTGTTGAGTTTTTGAAGTATATCACTGTCTCTTTCTTGTGCTTTTGCGATTTCTTCATAGTCCAACGATGACGGGCAGGCAATCGACTCGATTGGAATGCGGCTGAGTGCGTCGGCGACTATGTTCTGTGACCCACTGATATGACGGATGTCAGTGGTGAATTCGCTGATAAAGATGAGTTGTCGTGCACGGCGTGGAGTTTCTGTCGCAGATGGTGGTTTTTGAAGAACGAAGGTAAGCGGTTTGTGGTCGGTGAACACGATGATTTCTCGGCCTTCGAATGTTTTTCTAAAGTGCTTGATTGCCATGTAGATAGCGAGTAATTCTCTGTCGAATGTACTGTAATTCCGTTGTGCATCGGAGAACTTCTTTGAGAAATAGCCCAGTGGTTGCCATTTTTCATTGACGTATTGTTGTAGGACGGCTCCCGCACATTTGTCAGACGCGTCGCAGAAAATGGCTAGTGTTGCACTGTGTGACGGGTGAGCGAGCAAAGTTGCGTTTTGAATTGCAACTTTACACGCCTCGAACGCCTTCGTTGATTCTTCGTCCCACTCTATAATTGTTTTGTCTCTCTTCTTCCCGTTGTGTAGGTATGCGTGGAGAGGTGCTTGAATAATGGCTGCGTTAGGTATGTGGTCACGGTAGAAATTAATCATGCCGAGGAAACGTCGGAGTTCTTCTATGTTTTTCGGTTTCGGGTACTGGCTGATTGCTGTGACTTTTTCTGCAGGCGGTTTGATGCCTTCTTTGTTGACTGTAAAACCCAAAAACTTGACTTCTTTTTGACCAAATATGCATTTTGAGGGGTTGATTGTGATTCCATTTGCTTCTAATCTTGATAAAACTGTGCGGAGGTGCTCTTTATGGCAGATTTCGTCAGAACTAGCCACCAGGATGTCATCAACGAAGGAAAAAGCGTAGTCGAGTCCGTGGAGCACTTCATGAATGAATCTTTGAAAAGTCTGCCCGGCGTTCTTCAAACCTGGGCACATGCGTGGAAATTCGAATAGTCCCATTGGTGTTATGATTGCAGTCTTCTCTATGTCTGCGTTCCGGACATTCACTTGTTGATAGGCTCTGTTGAGGTCGATGGTGCTGAAGATTTTTTTATTTGTGAGCTGTGATGTGAAATCTTTGACTCTCGGGATTGGATAGCGGTCGGGTGTTGTGACGGCATTCAGTCTTCTGTAGTCACCGCAGACTCGGAGATCGCCATTTTTCTTTGGTACGATGTGCAATGGTGATGACCACGGGCTTTTGCTTGGTCGGCATAGGCCTTGCTCAATCATATTTTCGAATTCCTTTTTCACTTGCTCGTAGCGATGCGGTGCGATCGGTCGGGCACGGCAATGAATAGGTGGCCCAGTTGTTTCGATGAAGTGTTCTACAGCGAGTTTCGAGCTTAAGTTCATTGCAGTCAGCCGTGTAGTTCCAGGGAAATCCGCTAGGATGTCGTGGTAGGATTGCTGCACGTCGATGCTTCGTACTGTTGGAATGTTTGTGGCCTTTACAAATGAACTTGATGTTAGATTTGTTTTGCCGTCGATTAGTCTGCGATTTTTGATGTCGACGATGAGCTGATGGTACTTCAGGAAATCTGCACCGATGATCGGTTTGGTGATGTCTGCTACTATAAACTTCCATTTGAATGGCCGCCTGAGTTTCAAATCCAGTTCCATGGTTCGTTCTCCATAGGTGGGAATAACTGTGTTGTTTGCAGCGTAGAGTTGAAAGTCTAGTGGTTTTAGCGCTTCGCCTTTTCTTCGAGGTATGACTGAGATGTTTGCGCCAGTATCGATGAGGAAAGTAAGGCCAGTCTTCTGATCGGTGACAAATAGGCGGTATGAGTATTCGCTTATGCCGGAGTCCGCCTCATCCAGCATAGCATCTAGTTTTCCGACGTTTGGTTTTTGAACGAACACGGCGTCGTGCAGAGTCTTGCGTTGGCGCCAAAACGACGGTGGTAGTAGCAAAAAGGTGGTGGTGTTACGCTGCGCGTGCGGGTGTTTTCTCGGCTTGGAGAGCGGTTTTGCTGGTATGGTGGACGTCTATAATACGGCTGTGAGTCATATCGTTGTGGTTTTGAATTTGATGATTTGAGAGCAGCGACTTCCAGCGATAGTTTTTTAATTTCTTCCATCAATAACTGCGTGTCTGTGTGCGTGGGCGGTGCTGACACTGCTGCAACTTGCGTGCTGGAACTTTCCATGATTCTGTCAGCGAGCAGTGCCAGTTCGTTGAGCGCAGCCTGTGACTTGAATGTTTCGCTGACAGCAAGAACAGATCGGACGTGTGATGGGAGGTGGCTGGTCCACATGAGGCGGAGCGTAGAGTCTGGGATCTTATCGCGAGCAAGGTTTCGCATCCGTCGCAGCAGTTGTGACGGTTTCTGATCCCCGAGCTCAACATCGTGGAGCAGTTTTTGGAACTGCTGGCTGTCTGACTCTTCATATACAGAGATGAGACGTTCTTTCAGGACGTTGTACATGTCTTCGGTCGGATGATATAGTAGGTCGCTAATTTGTTCGATGTCCATCTTGTCCAGTTGTGCGATTACCATCTGAGCTAGTTGTTTCTGACTCCGTTTCATGTCGTCGGTAGCGGCTTCGAAGCTAAAGAACCACAGGCTAGGCCTGTCACGCCAGAACTTTGGGATCCGCATGGAGAGGGCGATGCCAGCAAGTTCTTGATGTGGGGCAGCAGAAGCAGGAACCGAGGTGGATTGGTCTTCCATCATCTGGTTTGCTTGGTCTGTCATCTTGATTTCTTAGCTTCTTCTTGTGTTCTGTTGCCTTGTAGGGGTTACCACTTTGGGGACTAGAGTTCGGAGGTGAGAGTGAAACGCTTGGTTCAAGTATTCAGAATGGAATGAATTTATTTACAAAATGGCCCTAATTATATACAATATTTACATGCTAAAATAATAATAACGTAGCGAGACGAACGACCAATGAGCGCGCTGAATGTCTCGCTCTTTTGACATCTCGCTCGCACAGTAATTGAAAGGTCATGGCGCGGTCAAGCGCGCACGCGCTGCCCGCGCGCTGTGTATAAAAATAGCGGCGCTAGCGGGGCCGCATCCATTTTGCCGCAGTCGCCGAAGGGAACGGAAGTGTTGCTCGGAGCTTGCAGATGTGAAGATGGTGATGTGTGTGATGAAGTGAAGTGTTGGTGTCCAAGTCACGAAGATGAAGTGCAGTGCTCCGGTGTTGTCGTCAACTTCGTCAAACGCATACTTGTTTCTCCTGCGTGGCACATATTATTGCATGAATGTTTCTTTCGAAACACGCATGCTATTGTTTCTGTTTGTGCATGATGTCAAACATGGTGAAAAGGTTATGGTGAAATATACTGGGGTGACTATCTTGAGTTTTATTTTCCTGTCTTGAATTAAATGTCTTTCTTGCATATTGTTTCATTTATATATCCTGGTAATGTGGTACGTTTTGAGGTAAAGGTAAAGGTGAGTATCTTGATGTTGCTATGCGGTCTGTGGCGCTACAAATCCAAATAGGGGTCATTTTTATTATTGTTTGTTGAGACTGAATACCCTTTGTTGTATGTCTTATTAAAGGATGACTATTTTATGGATTCTGCATCTACGGGATTAGCAAAGTTGACAACTACAGATTTATGTACCATTATTGTTTTGGGTGCAATCAAATTTGTTGTAAATAAAGTACAACAAATATGTACAAATTACAATCTATGTATAGAAAATTTCCTCAAGTCTGCCGCTGCTTCAAGTTGGGTTCATTGTGGAGAAAACGAGGAGATTATGCCACTTGGTCTGGCGATAAGTTGCAAATAGTAGGTTTATTACTTAAACACCATAGGACTCATATATTCGACGCAGGTTTATAGGTATTTTGCGTCAACTTTCACCATGAACAATTGTTGGTCGTCATTGTTTTGTGTCAAATTTTGTATGAGATTTAACCACCCTGAATTTGACAACAACAATTGTAATGTTTCTGTCGTTGTTTTAGTTGACGTTCTCCCAGGAGAAGTTCATTCTTCGGAGCTGCTACAAGGTAAGTTCCTGTACATTTGTTCAGATGGTGAAGTACTCGAGAGACTCGGGGGTGGAAAGGCCATAGCCCAGGTCGAATCTTCTGTAATATATGTTTCCCCAATAGCAGATTTTGCCCATGTGAATAGGTCCACCTGAGGAGTTCCGAAATTATTTAAATTTCTAATATTATTTGAGTTATGTCTCTGCTCAGGTGCCACTCCGGTAGACTGTTGAACCGAGACAGATTGTCTGCTATCCCGTTGTAGCGTCCGTCTTCTCAGTTGAAGGCCGACTTACGAACTGATGGTAACTTCAGTAGCTTTGACTTTCATAAGTCCCCTACTAGGGCCTAAATTGAATAAATGGCGGAATCTTATGTAGCATTTCGTCTAGGTACTTATTGCGCGCTTTATATACAGATCTGCGTTGACGAATTATTTCTGCGCGTCTTCCACATACATACTGTAACAACGCATCGGAAGTTTTCTTGAAAGGTGAGTCAGGGGCTAGGAAGTTCTTGCTAATGCTCTTTTTAACGTCTTGAGAGCTTGTATCGTAGATCGATTGGAAATTATGTCTCTGCATTAGCAAGCCATATGATATTGCGCCTAGGCTAAGGTCGGTTTTTTCTAAGGTGGATATTTGTTGCCATGGTGGTGTTATACTGGCTAAAATAGTGTTCATTTGTAAGTTTGAGAAAATTGGAGTAGCTTGGAACTGTTTTTGAACGTCCGCGTATCTTATATTACTCCAGCCATTAGAATTCAGTCTTTGGCATGAAGTCCCTTGTTTAACTAGTTCGGGTAAAGCTTCCGATATTTTTGGCTCGGTCTCTGTTGTCACTGGAGCAAAGTCAAATAGAACCGTTTTCCCCCCGAAGGGTAGAAAACGATTATTTAGGTTTCAGCCGAAGCTTGACCCACATTGAGATCAACACCTTCATACATCGTGGATTAATGTTATAGTTTGACGTATGACGTTGTATAGATGGCGCCAGTGTCACGGCGGCCATCTTGTTACTGTCATCTGTGCCGTCTGGTTCGCGGTGAGCGAGTTGAGATCAGTACCTTTCAAAAGGGTCGTCAAGGATTTATTTGTGGGTCAAGCTTCGGCTGAAACCTAAATAATCGTTTTCTACCCTTCGGGGGGAAAACGGTTCTATTTAGGTGTTCGAGCCTCTGCTTGACCCACATTGAGACGTGTTTATATTCTGACGGCACTGATTGCGTACTGTGACTTTCAATTAAAACAAAATGTATTTATTAACGTTATATATTAAATTAGATTCATAAAAAAAACAATCAACTAAACTTAATGAAACATAATATCTCTTTTATAAATGATTCATAATGTGACTTAGATTAGGTAGTTAATGATATATAATCAACAAGTTATGTTGCTACGAGACTAGGTACGTAAAGTCGGATTTATAACCAAATTAATGGAACGCGAATTAAGTTCCCTAAAATAATGGTAAAATACTGTTTTTTTTTTTTTTTTTTTGAGATCACAGATTACATAATTCTGTAATCTGTGTTTGAGATCTTCAATTTCCTGATTCATGTTTCTTATGAAGAATATCGGATGCAACTGCAGCTACATAAAGCTTCCTTAAATTTTCTCTCTTGTTGAAATAAATAAACTGTTATAGCCTTTTTGGCTCTCTCTTCTTAGTTTTGACAGTCTGACTAGAGTACGAATCCAAGAGACCATCTGTTTATAATTTTGGAATCAGTCTTAGATCCGTACCTACTCAGTCCATAACATCATTTGTGAGTCTAGGTCAACCAGGGATTTAGAATCTATTTCTAACAGAGTCAGGTCATGCACTCATCTACTTGATGCAAGTAGAAGAAGTGCACAGACGTGTCTGGAAATTTCAACAAAACTCTTCTCGTTCAAACTGTAGATATTAAGAAAATTTACTGTGGTTTATTAACAATCCAAATAGGGGTCATTTTTATTATTGTTTGTTGAGACTGAATACCCTTTGTTGTATGTCTTATTAAAGGATGACTATTTTATGGATTCTGCATCTACGGGATTAGCAAAGTTGACAACTACAGATTTATGTACCATTATTGTTTTGGGTGCAATCAAATTTGTTGTAAATAAAGTACAACAAATATGTACAAATTACAATCTATGTATAGAAAATTTCCTCAAGTCTGCCGCTGCTTCAAGTTGGGTTCATTGTGGAGAAAACGAGGAGATTATGCCACTTGGTCTGGCGATAAGTTGCAAATAGTAGGTTTATTACTTAAACACCATAGGACTCATATATTCGACGCAGGTT
This sequence comes from Polyploca ridens, assembly GCA_951394255.1. Lineage (NCBI taxonomy): Eukaryota > Metazoa > Arthropoda > Insecta > Lepidoptera > Drepanidae > Polyploca > Polyploca ridens. Next base: position 6,223,849 of record OX596252.1, on the reverse strand, counting down.
TATAGGTATTTTGCGTCAACTTTCACCATGAACAATTGTTGGTCGTCATTGTTTTGTGTCAAATTTTGTATGAGATTTAACCACCCTGAATTTGACAACAACAATTGTAATGTTTCTGTCGTTGTTTTAGTTGACGTTCTCCCAGGAGAAGTTCATTCTTCGGAGCTGCTACAAGGTAAGTTCCTGTACATTTGTTCAGATGGTGAAGTACTCGAGAGACTCGGGGGTGGAAAGGCCATAGCCCAGGTCGAATCTTCTGTAATATATGTTTCCCCAATAGCAGATTTTGCCCATGTGAATAGGTCCACCTGAGGAGTTCCGAAATTATTTAAATTTCTAATATTATTTGAGTTATGTCTCTGCTCAGGTGCCACTCCGGTAGACTGTTGAACCGAGACAGATTGTCTGCTATCCCGTTGTAGCGTCCGTCTTCTCAGTTGAAGGCCGACTTACGAACTGATGGTAACTTCAGTAGCTTTGACTTTCATAAGTCCCCTACTAGGGCCTAAATTGAATAAATGGCTTTGAATTTGACTTTGGCTTTAGCAGACTGGTAGGTATTGAGCAGAGAAGTGAATATTGTATTATTTTTCCCATTGATGAAAACTGGAATGTCACATTTCCAGCTCCAATATGTTTGGTTTTTGTGGCAATTGCGTTTCTGTTGCCCAGAATCTTGTTTTCTAGAAGTACTTTTAAGTTGTGTTCAGTGCCCCATAGAACTCGTAAGACTTTATCTCAGGCTGAGTGGGTTCACCATCCTAAGTACTGAAGAAGATTTATGAGGAATTCGCCGTGTTGTTGGAGACCCACGGATCTTGGTGATCGACCCGAAAGTCATTTAAGACAACTGTTCTCAATCCTTGTTCCTTGTAATAACTTGCCAACCGTTTAGTTATTTTGGCAAAAGCATTTGGTGCTGTAGCTAGGCCGAATGGTAAGCAAGCATGTAATTTGGTAGGTATACTTTATTAGCAAAGCATAAGAATTATTGGTATGATTCTACAATTGGAAAAAGATAATATGCCTGAGATATGATCTCAATCATGTAATTATCAGGTTATAAGAAAGATGGTACTTCAAATAAGCTTAGAGGACGACATTTTTAGGGTTTTAGATAAGTATTTAAGCGTCTTAAATTAAAAATTGATCTATTTGAGCTATCAGTTTTAGCCCTAGTGAAAATGGAAAAGGAATCCCCTGTTAGATAAGCTGATGACAATTGTACCTGATTCTCTCAAGTCTTGTAGAGGATTTATCATAGTTGGGGACGATATATTCATATAACGAAATCCATATAAGTATATGACAGAAAATAATTAGTGGAGACCCGGAAAAAATAAAAATTATGGTTTGTTATGCCCTTTAAATTGATTTGGGCGTTGAAATTTCCTGGTACCGCTCGGATCACATTTTTTGCCATTGGGTTTTTGTTGTGACTGGGGCTTGTCTCTTTGTTGGGAGTGAAAGGGCTGTTTTCTCTGAATATGGCTAGGTCGTATTTCGTTTGACCTTTTTACATGTTTTCTATTATCAAGAAAAAATTTGTTGACTCCTCCTTGCTCTTTTATAAGATTTGACAGGTCCGGTTCTCTAAACAGATGAGTATTGGATGGCGGAATCTTATGTAGCATTTCGTCTAGGTACTTATTGCGCGCTTTATATACAGATCTGCGTTGACGAATTATTTCTGCGCGTCTTCCACATACATACTGTAACAACGCATCGGAACCGGTGGTAAATTCAACTGTATGTACATAACGTTCATAAGTGCCTTACTAGGGCCTAAACTGAATAAATGACTTTTTGATTTTGATTTTGATTTTGGAAGTTTTCTTGAAAGGTGAGTCAGGGGCTAGGAAGTTCTTGCTAATGCTCTTTTTAACGTCTTGAGAGCTTGTATCGTAGATCGATTGGAAATTATGTCTCTGCATTAGCAAGCCATATGATATTGCGCCTAGGCTAAGGTCGGTTTTTTCTAAGGTGGATATTTGTTGCCATGGTGGTGTTATACTGGCTAAAATAGTGTTCATTTGTAAGTTTGAGAAAATTGGAGTAGCTTGGAACTGTTTTTGAACGTCCGCGTATCTTATATTACTCCAGCCATTAGAATTCAGTCTTTGGCATGAAGTCCCTTGTTTAACTAGTTCGGGTAAAGCTTCCGATATTTTTGGCTCGGTCTCTGTTGTCACTGGAGCAAAGTCAAATAGTCCCTCCACAGGGGTGGAGACTCTAGCTATAGTAGTTGGTTCCTCGCCTAGGTGGAACTCGGGAGCGTGCCAAGAGTGGGCATCATCGTTCGTGTTTTCAATAGGAATATAACCTGAAGTGGAAGGAATCTGTCCAGGAGTACTATATATTTCCTCCTCATTTTGTGTACTTGTAACCGATTCAAAAGATTGATTCAAATTGTCATTCTGTGGATTTCGAGGCGCTAGATGATTTTTCAGATCATTAATACTTGCACATTGTTTAGATGACATTTCCACTAGTTGACTAAACATTTCGTTTTGTTTCTGTATCATCTCCAGAAGTTTATCTTCTCTTTTAGATTGATTTTCCTCTGGAGGTTCTGTCTGATCTATAGTCCAAGTGAGTTTCCTGCTGTGACCAACGTGGTCCCTATCGTGGCTTGAGGCATGACTGGGTGAAGGAGTTATCCCCCCACCCCTTTTTTCGTTCAAGAAAGATGAAGCCTCAATCCTTGATATTAATTTAGGCTTAAGCTGCTTTACGGTGTCCATAAAGTGCACGTAATGCGCTTCGATGTGAATCTGCTCCATAAGTGCATGAGGAGCGTATATGATAGCGCGACCTATAGGCCAGCTAAGTAGTTTTCTTTTGATAAGCTTAAATTTGCGTTCGCTCATAGAGGTGGCGTTTCTATCAAAACATTCTATTAAATCCACTGTGGGTACAGCGAATCGAAGTCTGCATTCGGTATCTGAAGATATTGTTTTTCCGAAGAGTTGTTCATATGAATGAGGAACTATTTGCCATGACTTCCAACCTGGTGGATAGTATACTTCCAAAACTTGAATAAGCTTGGTGTAAGGTTCTCTCTCCTCATCAGGAGGTGCCCATTTAGTAATTTCATCCAATGTTTTGAGAGCCATTTTGGTATCTGAAATCAATATAACTACTCGTGAGTATGCTAAACAAGATTGAGTTTACATTCACTACAATACAGAAACGTCTAATAACGTCTGTGGCTCACTGAAAGTGGAGCAGGCTCACTAAATGTGGAGTAGACTACCGACGGCTGCGCAGCCCACCGACGGCTGCGCAGACTACCGACGGCTGCGCAGCCTACTGACGGCTGCGCAGCCCACCGACGGCTGCGCAGCCCACCGACGGCAGCGCAGCCCACCGACGGCTGCGCAGCTCACCGATGGCTGCGCAGCCTATTGACGGCTGTGCAGCCTTTTGACGGCTGTGCAGCCTTTTGACGGCTGTGTAGTCTATCGACGGCTGTGTAGGTTGCAGCCAACTCACGGCTATGTAGCCAACTCACGGCTATGTAGCCTGCCAACGGCTGTGAAGCCTGCCAACGGTTAAGCCCGTATATTGTAAAGGCAATGTGAGGGTGTCTTCTATTACGTTATTCTAAGCGAATATACGATCGGACATCCCCCAAATAAAAGTATAATAACTTTAGAGCTGTCCAGAGGACGAGCTGCAATATCCCATTTAAGTGGGTTGCGATTAGTTTAATGGTATATTATTTCAACATACCTGCAATATTTTCAATAAATTATTACTCAATTAGTATACGTCTTATTCACACGATGTTTGAAAGCGTACTGGGGCCCAATTCTCACCTAATCGAAACTGATCGCTCGATCGAAAAAAGCACGAATTCTAACTTTTACGAACGTTATGTTATTCTGGCAATTTCAAGGCCGGCATATTTAGAAGGGAAACCGGTCAGCTAGAGCGTTGATTGGTCGGGACCGTTCGAATTGACTCCGCCCCTCGAAATTTTACAGTCGAATAGGACTCGAACCGTAAGTTCGATTCGAAGGCTAGTTCGAGGGAAGTGAGAATTGGGCCCCAGATCTCAACTCGCTCACCGCGAACCAGACGGCACAGATGACAGTAACAAGATGGCCGCCGTGACACTGGCGCCATCTATACAACGTCATACGTCAAACTATAACATTAATCCACGATGTATGAAGGTGTTGATCTCAATGTGGGTCAAGCAGAGGCTCGAACACCTAAATTGATTTCTATTGTTTTCCTCACCCACGCGGATCGTCAAACAGTTAATTGGAAAATCATGTAATAAGCTGAAGTGTAGACGTAATACTCAACGGGAGTGCGAGGGAGTAAAGGGGTGGGGCGAAGGCGGCTTGCGCCTAGCTCTAGTCTGTGCACGTGCCTAGTGACCATACTTTGCGGTAATTTTATTTCAAATTGAATAAGGTATTTCTCAGATTCTAAGGATACTGTGTTACTTAGAAGAATTTAGTTTGTATTAATGACCCTTTCTATCGGTAATATAAAAATACATACGTCTACCATGAGTTTTCTACACTAAAATAATTTACACTCTAACGACTACGGTGAATATTTTGTATGACGAGCACCGCCTCTAGTGGATACTTTTGGAAGCATTTAATACAAAGTGTTTCGCCGTAGTCGCTAGCGACTGTAGATTACGTTAGTGTAGAAAACTCATGGTAGATATTTTATATTTGTGCAGTTCGATTTCCGGCTCAGGCAGGTGATTTTCAAAATTACATAATTATGTATTTGAATACAATTTTGCTTTACTTCTGGGCCTATGTGGACAGTTTATATTATTTTTGTTGATTTAGTGTGGTGGTGTCATCTGGATACAACGTATCTTTATCAAGTGTTAGACAATTTCCAGAAGAGTTTATTTTCGGAGCATCAACCGCCTCCTACCAAATTGAAGGAGGATGGAATGAAGATGGTAAGTGATAGGATATACAAGTTAAATAGGTTATATTTGAACCTTGCTGATAGACGTAGGACAACGTCTCTCAGCCCAGCTAGTTTAATTCAGACTAACAAAAATCCTATGAGGAAAAAAAATCTTCCCTGAATTTTCCAATTTTTTTTCCTTAAAAACCTTATTTATATATAAATAGATAAAACGTTCTCAAGATGATTATATATTTAATATATCCTGGGATATTTTCACGCCATCTGATAATGAAACCCAGACTCGAATCAAACATGGTGTGTAGTGGAGGACATAAAATACAATCTGAATAATTCAAAAGCATTATTTTTGCACTGTACCTATACAGTGTGTAACGGAAAGGTCATATACATATAAAGTGCACGACTTCTTTGGATGATAATAAGCCATACTATAATTTTATTTAAATCCTATGTCTAACTGTTAGGAAGATGAGAAATTCCAATCCAATGATACCAAGAAACCAAAAATTTCAAATTGAAATTAAACACATCACTAGCACAAATCAGCTGGTCGGTGTTATTGACCTATTCAAACGTGAAAACAAACTTCTTACTCCTGGTATTTTTGGATATTTTTTTTAATGGGTTCCGGATTTTTATTTTATTTTTAATAAGTTCTTACTTTCTCTTACAAAAGCGACCATTATGTTTGTGAACAAGTTAAAATACAAATATTGTAGCGAATTAGTAGGGACTACGGAATAAAAGGTACCTCCTTAGATAAAACACCTAACACGTTAACGTACCTACGTAAAATAATAAACATAACGTAGTATGTAATGTAAATGAGTAAACGCACTATTATCCACAGTAATCTTCTACCACACAATTTCTCAAATAAGTATCTAATCTTTTATTGGTTGCCATTGGCAATACATACTGTACCAGAAATTAATTGCTTATAAAACTAGGTAAATAGGTAGGTACTGCGAAAGTAAATTATGGAACTTAGAACAGAAAAAGGATTTTGTAACACAAATTTATGTTCAAATGAACCCTGAATATCTTTCCTACGCAACTTATGTGTGTCCTGGTACAAAAATAATGCTAAAGGGTTCCGTTTTTAGTTTAAATTTGATTTAAGAAAGCTAGGATTGTTGAACATAACGGAGTACTTAGCTCACGACTACGCGACTTTCGATGAACGTGTAAATGTAGGTGCCTATTAATTGTGTACATACTACCCGTGCGTGATAGGGTAATTGCGCTGGTTTGCCGTCCAGTACCACTTTTCGTCCATATGACTGAGGTACTACAAACACATGCGTAAAATTTGAATACAAACGTACCTTCCCGCGCAAGTTTGGACTTTTTGCGATCCATAATGTCTAGGCAACAGTTCTATCAACATGAAAGTGATATTTGACGAGTAGTGACTTCAAAAATATTAACGTCAGTGAGCGCTTCGCATCCCTGACTTGCAGAAGTCAACGCGCCAAAAAAAAAATATACCGGTAGGAAAAGTTCACGGTAAGTTTAATAACTGTTTTAGCTAGTTTACGTAATGTTTTTGGCAAGTATGTCTATTTAACACCATATTTAACACAAATTTAAGTGTTTATTATAGTTTTTTTATGGAAATCTTAGTAAAATTTAGTGGACTAATACTAGCATACCAATTTAGCAAAGTATTTGGTTTTCGTCCACGTGGACGGAAACCCAAATAGCTATGTGAATATTTGTAATGGTAATTTTACTTCAACGGACCTATAAAATAATGAATTATCTCCTAATAATGATCTTTATTGCAATGTGTTTAGACATTTTAGTTTCCGTCCACTCCTTTGTCAGTGTTGCGGGAATAAAAAATATTTATAGGACGTGGACGAAAACTAAAAAAAGCGTTTAATGTGGTGTTAGTTTTCGTCCATGAACGAGCACTCGGGTGGACGAAAATAAAAAAAAAGATATTCTTTTGCATTACTTTTCGTCCATAGACATATTATTTTTATACTAGCTGGTCCCCCGCGTTCCCAGGATAAAAAGTAGCCTTGTCATTTTAAAAACTTACTTTAAAACCAGAAAGAAAACCGCCGCGTACACGGAAGATTCCTTAATAAAGGCTCTAACTGCAATTTGGGAAAATAAGTCTGTAGAGATTATGGAATTCCTAAATCTACGGTCCTCGATATATATACATCGCTAACTAAGTGCTAACTGTGTTTCATAGAATGTAACCGCGGCTTGGATACGTTGTTCCATTTTGAATTTCCAGTGTCAACCCTGAAAACTATATATGGTCAAAGTTCATCTCACCACAATTCCAACCACCCCAAACACGGCTAGGATGCGTTGCTCCACTTTTGGGTTCCAACATATCCAATAAAATGCAAACTACATTTGTGGTTGAAAGGTCTTTCAAGGTCCAAATCCCTACAATAGAGTAGTGGACGAAGGGGCTCGATCCACCAGAACCAGAAAGTCTGGTTTGGTACACTGATGGATCCAAAATGGAATCATGTACAGGAGCGGGAATATACGAAAAAGGTTACAAATGTAGCAAAAGCTTAGGGAAGATGGCTACTGTATTCCAAGCAGAAACATACGCCATAATAACCTGTGCTCAGGAGAATATAGATAGAGGAACCAAAGTTAAATCCATCTATGTTCTCAGTGACAGTTAGGCTGCAATCAAAGCCATGGCATCCTACAAAGTGGACTCCAGACTTATTCTAGATCCTGTCCAAACACTAAACAGGCTTACGAAGCATAACAGGGTAAGACTGATGTGGGTCCCTGGGCACAAAGGAATCCATGGTAACGAAGTGGCAGATGAACTGGCAAGAGAGGGCTCAGCAAATGACTTTGTGGGTCCAGAACCATGTGTAGGCATATCGACGTGTCTCGTAAAGGCCACATTTAGGGAGTTTGCAGATCAAAGACAACGAACACATTGGCTGTCTAATACCGGTCTACAACACTCCAAGAAATTCCTAGGCTCTAATTTCAAAGCCCGGGAATGCATTTGGAATATGAGCAGGGGGCAAATCCGCTACCTGCTTGGGGCCTGCTTTGGGCACTTTGGAACCAACGACATGCTCATGAAGATGGGTCTAACCGCGACACCCATGTGCAGGTTGTGTGGGAAACATACGGAACGCATGGAGCACCTTCTGTGCACATGCGATGCAGTGGCTGGTAAGCGAATGAGTCTCCTAGGGATCGGATATCCAAAACCAGAAGACTATAGGCTCATATTTCCTAGCCTCGTTGTAAAACTCATGAAAAGAGTTTTCGACGAGACTGGGGAGGAGTAAGGTATCTAGGGGACCACAATAGATCCCAATGGGTCGAAGTGTCCGAGCTATTTCTCGGCCCCTCCATAAGATAAGATAAGATTGGGCTCCAGTGCCTACCCTCCTACTCTGTCATCAGTACCTGAAAATCATATATGGTCTAAGTTCATCTCAAGACAAGTCCAACATCCCCAAACACGGCTAGAATACGTTGCTACGCTATAGAGTCCCAGTTCCTACCCTCCTACTCCATCATCAGACCCTTAAAACCATATATGGTCAAAAATCACCATACGACAATTCCAACGACCCCTAACACGGCTGGGATATTGCTCCACTATGGAGTTCCAGTGCCTATACTCCTATACGCTGATTAATGTTCAATCTAACGACAATTTCAATGACTTCAAACACGGCTCCGATACGTTGCTCCACTATTGAGTTGCTGTGCTTACCCTCCTACTCCATTATCAAACCCTGAAAACCATATATGGTGAAAGTTCATCTCACGACAATTCCAACAACCCCAAACACGGCTAGGGTACGTTGCTCCGTTATAAAGTTCCAGTGCCTACCCTCCTGCTCCATCATCAGACCCTGAAAACCATATAAATAAATAAATAATAAATATGCTTTGACATTTCTCACGCACGGTCATCCGATCCCAAACTAAGCAGAGCTTGTACTATGGAAACCAGATTACTGATATAATACATATACTATTTTGTTTGTAAATACATACTTAATATAAGGTCCTGATAAATTAGTGAATTTCCTTTTGAGGGATGAATGTATAGGTCATTAGTATAATCCGTGGGAAATCTTGCGTCCGTATACCGGACGCGACAAGTCGGTGGACGCAGTATTACTATGAGATTTTTTTGTTGTTGACGCAAGATGTCTAGCAGGATGTAAATATATATAGGTATATGTAAAAAAAATACCAATGATGGCTTTATTTTGGGCGTTGATTGTTTTAGTTGGCCACCGGTGATACCGTAGGTTGTCATTGTAATACGCATGTTTGATTTATTTTCTTAATTTGTTTAATTATAGCTAATAAAAGAAATAAAAAGAGAAAAAATGACAATAAGGCTATTAAATAGTAGATATATTATGTTGTTGATTAAATAAAAGTATATTATAATTGCTTTTAACTTAATAATTCACCTGCACTCCTTTTTCTACATAGTGGTCGAAATCTAGCTCACACTAGGACGAAAACCAAATTTTTTGGACGAAAACTAGCAAAACCCCTACTTTTGTGAAAATATTTTTTTATAAAAAGAGATGTGAAAATGATTTATTTTTTCTTAACATTAACCTAAAGAAGACTAATTAAGCACACATAAAAAATATAATACATTTAAGTAAGGGTACTTCAAGATATTCATTTCGCATCACAAAGCTGGCAACTCCGATAATTGGACGAAAACCAGCGCAATGACCCTACGTTGTGATCTGAGGGGGGGTGAGACGTCACAGTCGTGTTGTAGTCATGGATTTAATATACAAACAGGATTGAGCTCTTGGGCCAAAAACGCGAGCAGAGAGAGATAACGCATACCGAGGCTGTTTATCCCATTCTAATAGGGTGACCAAACATTTTTATAACGAACAGGAAAGTTGGATTTGAGAGATAATTTGTGTCCGGTTGACACTTCTTCTTCCTAGTCGTGCACTCTTGGCAGAGTGGTCGTGGTCATTGTTAGTCCCTTTCGCGCACAATCGCTGCATTGCAAAGTTCCTCCAATTTTGTCTGTTTGTGGCGTTTTGACACTAGTTGATTTCAAATTATTGTTTGTATTACAAAAATATTAACATTATGTTACTTAAAATAGTGAAATAATAATTTATAGAAAAAATAAGAGATAAAACCATAATGAAAAACTATAGATATCGAGATACTTTTTCGCGAAAACCCATTATTTGAAACTGAACATTGTTATGTTCTATGTGGGTGTTGAATCGTGTACGCACGATTAATCAAGATATAAATTTCCAATATTAGCTGACCTCTCATTGTACAGAAATCCTATACAATGCGAGATCAGTTTATACTGGAAATGTATAGCTTGATGTGTAGCCGTGTATACCCATGTTTTTGAGAAAAGTTATGATTAATTTTTGAGTTACGTTTTGTGTCGAATCATCAAATATTACGTATGAATAGGCAAGGGTGCATGCAGAATTTCGTTCTGGGACCACGGCTTTTCCCCTTGCTCTTTTTTCAGTTTGCTCTACAGAGCTGTTATTTGGGAATTAAAATATAGCAAAGGGAAATAAAACTCGAATGTGCTTGACAAAGTAGGTATTTATTAAAATTAAACACGGCTAAACAAAATCGTTTTATTTAGTTTCTGCCTTAGGCCAATCTCACTGCCTAAGTTTCTGAATGCATTACATTTCGCGTGGTGAATAGGTACGAATTATTAGCCAATGCTTTTACTAGTTACAGTTTTTGCGGTTCTTCATCTGTTATGCATTGGAAAGGATGCGGTGGAATAATAAGATGTTTCAATCTTGTGGAAAACATTTGTTTTAATCGCATCAAAATTGCATTTTTGCTTCATTTCTTCTTTCGATGGAAAGCTGTAACAAACATAAAAAATAATGCTATTTCAATTATGCGATACATAGGTACAAATTATTTATACAATAGGTACACATTACAACACACAATAAACATTATACTTAGTTTTAAAAAGAATTACACTAACTTTAGTGTCTTCCGTCTACAATTTTTTTTAATAAACCATGGTCAAACTACTTATGACTCACCATTGTTAGTAAATAAAATCATCGTTATTCCTTACTTGTGAAATAAAATCCCACAACCAGCACATGATTCACTTTTACATGTCTTGATACAATTTTTTTTCACCATTTTCACGATAAAAAGTATAAACAAAATGCGTTTCCACAAAACAACAGAAAAAGTCGCCATGTTGCCATGACACCACTGATATCAGATTTCAGTGCTACCAGAATAATTTTATGATAGCTACCAAACAATCATATTATTTTGATTATTTTACTTAAATACAATTATTTATTATTATGTACAGATGTAAACCTACAAAATAAAATGATTTAAAACTAGTTTAATAGCAAAAAAATATTTATACGTAATATATTTTACTTGTTGTGGTGAAATATTTTCTACCATCTTTAACATTTTTATCTTTTGGCAATTGAGGAAAAGGGACAAACGGCCTCGGTTCGGGCTATCTCTCTCGGCTCGTTTTGCCTCGGCTAAGATAACTAACAAAAGTAAACCCTAACGTGCATGACTTATGGTTTATTTTTGTATGATAAAATTTTTGGAGAGTTCAATCCTGTTTGTATATTAAATTCATGGTTGTAGTACAAAACGGGCGCCATCGGGGAAGTACATAGTACAAAGTAATTTTAATTTTTTATTTTAATTTTCTTTCCTTCTGAATCTTGAATTTTTGATACCCATAGTATCAGAATTTAATTGTTTTGGTAAATATTGGAATTAGAAATTATTTAATACACAAAAAAGACGTTTTGTAGGTAAGTTTTGCGAAAGTTGTACCCTATGTATGGAACAGAACCGAAAAAGGATTTTATAACATAAATTTATATCAAAATGAACCCTGAATGACTTTCCTATGCAACTTATGTATCTCCTGGTAACAATAATTTCAGTGGGTTCCGCTTTTAATTTAAATATGATATCACATGATATGTTGATATGGTATGTTGTATTATGAATATGTTGGTACTAGTTGGTAGCTTTTGCCATGTATTTTTTATAAGTTGGTAGGTGTAGCTTTTTAACTACAGGGGTATCACTCGCGCGTTGCCGACCCTGCAAAAATCTCTTTACAGCCTTTTTGAAGAACCCCATGCTGTACTCACTTGGGAAAACTACGGGCGGGGAATGCACACTAGCCTGAGCGTGCGTCCGCGGTAGGAAGCTCCGTTGAAACCGCACAGTACCAACAGTACGAAACCATTTCGGTTCCAATGTATGAGCACTTACTTGTACTATTATTTATTATTTGGTATGAAGGAGAATGGACGTCGCGTCGCTGCCGGCGCCGGCGCCGTGTCGATGGCGAGAGTTGCGGTGGTATAAGGCTTTTATAAGGTATGTAGCTGTGGCCATCAGGTCAAACAATTCTTCCGAACACTGTCCTGTTCGTTGTAAAAGGTGGTATAAGAAGACACATTAAGTAGGCAAAAGTCTCTACTTAATATTCCGCTAATCAAATTATAATAATAATAAATAATAATAAAGTTTATTAATTTTAATTAAGGAAATAATTATTAAAAGTACTAGGACCTCATGAGCAACGAGAGTTTTACGAATAGAGTTTGCGCACAATAATAACAAAATTACTGAATGAACCCTAATTTCGATGATGCATACATACAATACAACAATAGGGTAAATAGGCCAGTTGCAGTTACGAAGGTGGAGATAACTTACTCCTGGTACAACTTTTGATTTTGATCAATAAATAAATCCTACCAAAAACATTTTCACGTAAAATGTTTCCAAGACGAGACCATATGAGTGAGTCAGTGACGAAATCGGGTTTTTTTAGATAACAATAAAACTATGCAATTGAAACTTTATCCCCCTTACAAAACATGGTTTAAAGCAAAACCAAGCAAAATGGCTCGTCTTAGCGTGGGGCGGGGGCACTTAACCGTGCCCCCGATTGAATCGAACCTCAACTTATGTGATTATTCCGTACTTACAAATTAATACAACGACGGACGGACGGACTTATGTAGGTACCCCCAGCACAGTCAACAACAAGTGATCTAATCGGTATCGTTTGTCAACTCATCTGATCAGCTCATGGGTTTTACTTAACTAGTATCCTGACCTAGCTCTTCTTCAATCTGCGCCCTAGTGTGCGTCGATGTACCTATTAAATTCAGAGTTTTCATTAAATTATTATTATTAGGTAGTACCTACTCAGCCACGACCTGAAGAAGGTAGCTGGGTTGACTAGATGTGGTAAGTATCGAGTGATGTCCATCCAGCAGTGGCCGAGTTAGTTGATTAGAAAAATTATTGAATAATACGAAATTGGCCTAGCTACCCTAGTACCAGGAGGGAAGAATTTTTTAGGGTCATTTTTGAATATTTTTGATTCACGGAAGTCGTCAGTCGTACGTAGGCTATCCTCGAGTTTGTTGTGCTTTGTGTCGCTCTCTCCATCCGCTTTGATTTCGTTACGTAATATGTCGTTCAGTAATAGCGAATATTAGGAAATGATGTTGTGTGTCGGGGCCAAGGATGGCAATGTCACAGTATTACCATCTTACAGTAGGAAATCGCCTTTGATGTTGGGCCGTGCCGCCGTTCGTATGAGTACCAACGTTGTCACGAGCAAATACGCAAGGGTTGTCACAAAAAAGAAAATAAAATAATTATATTGTTATGATAATGTCATCATTTATTTATGAGTAATAAACATTCACATGTCTAGCACTGGACTTATCTAAGCGCACGGCAGTGCGCACGCCAAGTTCCTACACCACCGCCGCACGTATTAGTCAGACTTTCCATGAGTGCGTGCGAAGATCTATTTGAATAAATGATCCCACCAAAAACATAAATGTGAAAATTGGAGCCAAGTTCAATATTATGATAATTATGATGTAATTGTCGACTTCACCGACAAAAGCGATTACGCTTAATACCGTCTCGTGTGTACCTACCAATGCACACGTGTGTCATATGACGTCTTTCAACACAATTGCGAGAAAAAAAAACTTGGATTTATGAAGTTGATTTTTTGATATGGAAAATGGCGCGTATTTTATTTTTTCGCGCGCCGCATTATCTTTGCACCCGCAATAATACATATATAATCATGTACACAGTTTTAATAATTTCCTGGCCTGAAGACGCCATGTTCATGTTTTATGTAGGTATGAGAGTTGCCATGACATGAAATTTAATTTCCCATCATGTGAAGTTTGTACCTATGTACAAAATATGTTTCATTATATTGGTTGAAAAATTAAGTAACTAGGATTTCCAAAATAAGAATCTTTTCTATTTTTTTAATTGTCGCCATTTTGGTCTATATTATTAAAAATATTTAAATTACAGTAGTCAATCGACCTGAAGGTAAAATTATGATATTTTGGCGTAGTATCCTGGCATTACGATACTATATACCTACTACGCATCATAAAATAATGGTACAAAAAGTATAATTTATACTACGAAATCCATCCCTGCGGCTGACTGACATGCCACGCGGCGCGCGCTAACATGGCGGCACCTGCCGACCAATAGCGGTACAGGAAAAAGAAGCGCGGTGCGTCGAGCGTGCCGATTGGTCAATAGCAATTCCCGCGCTTTGAAAATGTATCTTCTGCGCAGGTACATCGGTAAGCCATATTAGTTGGGTACTACTGTAAGATGGTACGGACGAATATCAGTAGGTACCTACCTACCTATACTACGTGTCAAACTCAGATGTAGTTAAATATTATGTTTTTTTTATTGACAAGAAGATTTGACCGGCCCAAGATTTGGCTTTAGCACCCTTACGCGGACAAATCAGCGAGCAAGCTCTCAACCGGGAATATTTTGGTACAATGTCACAGCTTATATTAATGACAAATTCAAACCACTCTCACTTTAGGTAGATACTATTTTCTACGACAAGGTACCTACTAAAATGTTAAGCTACTTCTGCGTTCGTTGACTGAACACGCAGAATAAATTATATACATTGAATTATTACACATAGAAACAAAGTACACGCGCGAAACATAATCCATTCAATTGGAGCCATAATGGCTCCAAATGACCGCCGCGCTGTCAGTGTACTGACTGGCGTTTTAGTGAGTGGAGCTCTCAAAAAAATAATAAATATGACGGTTTGTGCAGTAAAATTGTGTCACAATTCATCAGGGAAGAAAGATTAGAATTCTGTTGTAATATTCCACAGATAAGCCACTAATTTTATTGCGTAATTCATGTAAAATAACAAAATTCAAAAATAAAAATACTTCACTCAGATTTCGAGCAAAGTGTTGCCAGCTGTTTGTGTGCGAATTTGTGTTGTTTTACGTAATTGATACTGATTTTGTTAGAGTAGGAAGTAGAGTAAGTAATTGAGTCCGATAAGTTGTTTCTTTTACTTATAGCTATTATAACTGACTAGCTGTCCCCCGTGGTGTCACCCGCGTTCTTGGGATAAGTAGCCTATAATACTCGGGATAATGTAGCTTCATATTAGTGAAATAATTTCGAATCAGACTGGTAGTTTTACACAGTAGTAGTTTTACAGGTAGTTTTTTTACAGAGATTGACCCGTTTAAACAAACAAACAAAAAACTGTTCCGGTTTATTGTATTATAAATATTAAATATTAATATTATATTAGTATAGATTCAGTTAGATATTATAAGAATGTATAGCTATTCGTCTTTTATACGATAATGATAATTAAATACCTCCATACTTCTTAATCTTCTTTTTCTATACAACCAATCATTTATATGAAACCTATCATTACCAACAATACCTACTACAAATCATAGCTTTGCACATTGTCTTGGTTTACTATGTTAAAATACCCGACATAAGTATTATGAAACATAACCATTAAACTAGTAATAAATAAATAACCTGTGTCTATGATAAATTATCTAAGACGCAGAACATTTTAAAATATTTAATTTATTTTATGAATACTTACTTCCAATTTCATTCACTATACTCTATTTCACAAAGGATGAGTCGTCAAGGTCAAGGGTTTTTTACCAATATCTAGTGAAATTCCATTTGATTACTCTGAAATAATATTCACAATATTTCGTGAAACCTAGCTCTATCATAGTATTCCTTTATTATATCGAAATGAACATTAACCATTGAGAAATTTAATAAAATACCATGTGTCACCGAACTCATGTTATTTGAAATAGACTATAGTATCGGAAGGTTAATTTTACCGAAAAGTTTCGTTTAGCTTGCAACATTACTCGTGCGCTTGTGTGCGTGTCAGCGAGTGTAATTATATGGTACTCACGCACACATTGGTTATCAAGTGGCCTACGAGTCGCGAGGATTTTTGTTCGATACTTCGCTTCTAAGCGTAATAATTCAATGATTATATAGGTCTAACTACAATAGTATAATTTAAATCAAACATCTTTTAGACTACATATTGCAGGTATATACCTAGTAGGTGGGAACTCATCTTACGAAATTATAGGAATAAATTACCTCGCGTCACGGGGAAATCTATGAAATTTTAAATCTCTATTATATTTCGTCGTTGATTTACAGCCGTATACAGAACAGTTTGTCTGCGACATTATAATATAGGTACACTGAACCCTGAGCACTGAACAGTACCTACAACATTCACAAACAAGAACGCGTCAGCCTTTCGCGGACGATCGAGCCAACTAAGCGGTGTTAGCTTGGCGCGGCCGGGCCGTCCCGACACCCCGCGAGTTCCCCTCCGTTGCTCTGCGTAAGTACATTCGTTGCGCAACTGTATGTGGTAAAACTGTGGCAATGTGCGCGCTGCCCGAGAGTTGTGTCACAGAGGATTGTATTATAAATCTGTGGTTGTGTTGTGTTACAAATAAAGTATTTTGATTTGATTTGGTTGTATCGTCAAAGATTTATCGAAGGCAGACCAGATGCTGATCGCTGCTGATCGGCAGCTGCCTTCGGTTGCCAGTTTCCATCGGATGATACATCGTCTGCACCAAACCGGTTCCTTCCACGCGCCTACTTCTACTACACCTACTTCTCAATGGATCGGGCGCGGTAGTAGGAACGTGGCTTGGCCTCCGCGATCCCCAGACCTAACTCCTTTAGACTTTTTTTTATGGGGTTACATTAAAAATGTGGTGTACGCAGTGCAGTGCGATACAGTGCATGAAATGAGAGTCCGGATCGAAGCCGCCTTTAGGACAATTACCCCAGAAATGCTGCGGAATGTTCAGATGTCCATGAACAAGCGAGTGGCCTTGTGCATACAATACCAAGGCCACCACATCGAACCCTATCTTTAAAAATGTAAGTTAATTTACAAGATTAAGCATGGCTTTAGATTTTACAGTTTACTAGGTAGGATTAAGGAATAAAATAAAAATAGTTAAGTAGCTAGGGTACCTAACTAAACCGATTTTTTACATAATTTTTAATTCTGGCTCGATATTTACGTGTAATTAAATTATAACGCATTATTACTTAATACACTAAACTACTCAATACTACCTAAAGTAATGGTTAACAATTATTTGGCTAAAGCATGGGGCTAAAGTATGTTAAGATGACACGTGCTCGTCATGTCGGTGCTAACTACCGCTTATCGGCTCGTTTGATCCCTGTTAGTTCGCGCCGTCAAAGGGAAGCCGCGGCGGCACGAGGCGGCGACGGCACATCTTGTACTAGGCGCACAGATCACGAAAGAGATTTTAATAATATTATTTGCAAGGATAATAACCGTCGTAGTGCAGTGACACTTTGGTATGATTTGAATTCAATAAACTTATGGAACCAAAATTTTGGTATGAATTCTTTGAGTAATTTATTTTGCTCTGCTGAAAGCTGAAACTTTTTATAGAGACTCTATATCTGACGTAGTTTTCACCCCTTTCGGATGTATATGACCTTTCCGTTACACCCTGTATAAGTATACAGATGTTGAAATATTACACAAATGAAATCATAAAGATTATATTAAAAGATTCTGCCTGCAATAAATCTCATAAATGCAAACAAAAGTTTCAGTGAAAAATTTAACCCAGGTTTCTTTTTCATTTATAGACAAAGGTGAAAGTATTTGGGATCATGTGATCCACACCACACCAGAATTTGTAACAAACCAAAACAATGGCGACATCGCGGCTGACACCTATCACAATTACAAACGAGACGTCGAGATGATGAGGGAGCTCGGCTTGGATATTTATCGCTTCTCTATATCGTGGCCCAGGATATTACCTAACGGATTTTCCAATTACATCAACGAAGCTGGAATAACGTTCTACAATAACTATATTAATCAAATGCTCATGTATAACATACAACCCATGGTTACTTTATACCACTGGGACCTACCTCAAATCCTTCAAGATCTAGGCGGTTTCCAAAATTCCCTCATAGCGGACTGGTTTGAAGATTACGCCAGAGTAGCATTCACACACTTTGGAGATAGGGTCAAACATTGGATTACATTTAATGAGCCCAGAGAGGTCTGCGAAGGTTACGGGTCGACCATCAGGGCCCCATTGGTGAACGCGAGTGGTATTGGGGAATATATTTGTAGTAAAAATCTTTTGATAGCTCATGCTAAGGCTTACCACGCGTATAACAAAGACTTCAAGGTTAAACAAGGAGGGCAGTGTGGTATTACAATACATGTTAGTGCAGCTGAACCGCTCACTGACACTGATGAAGATAGATTGGCAGTCGAATTGCATAAACAAGGCCAGGTAATCTGAGTTGATTATTATTGTCTCAAAATTCTGTTAATTTACAGAAAAGTTTCAGAAAATAGTTGAGGGTATGAATTCTAATTGTGATTGCAGTGGGGTTTATATGCAGAACCAATTTTCTCCGAGCGAGGTGGCTTTCCAAAGGAATTAGTCAAGAAGATAGCTTCGAAAAGTGCTCTGCAAGGATTTAGGAGGTCTCGTTTGCCCGAGTTTACTGAAGAAGAAAGGATCTTAGTAAGAGGCACTTGTGACTTCTTGGGTGTGAATCATTACTATGGCCATTATGTGTCAGCTACAAAATATAATAAAGACTATCCTGTACCATCAATTGCTGACGATATGGGTGTGGGATACTACATGCCCGATGATTGGCCTCAATCTGCATCAATTTGGTTAAAAGTAAGAATATTAAATAATTTGTATTGATAGCTATACCTACAGTATGTATCTCTATCATATCGTCTTTTTAGAGGTGAAAATTTCATCGAAATCGACTTTTTTTAGGGTTCCGTACCCAAAGGTAGCCGGAGGGGCCCTATTACTAAGCCTGCGCTGTCTGTCTGTCTATCAGTGGGCTGTATCTCATGAACCGTAATAAGTAGACTAGATTTCTTTTTACAGTATGTGTATTTCTATTACATATAGGATCAATTTTAGGCCCTTTTTTGTTTCTGGCATATATTAATGATCTGCCCTATATGGTAAATGAATTGTCGGATATAGTTTTATTTGCTGATGACACTTCTCTAATTTTTAAGGTCAATAGAAAAGATACAGACCTTACGCAGCTCAATGACACCTTATCAGCTGTATCAAAATGGTTTGCCGCCAATAATCTTATGCTTAATTCCTGTAAAACTAAATGTATAAGGTTTTCTCTCCCTAATGTTGTTAAGAGTGACACTCATATCTTTGTCGATGGTAAAAGACTTGCACTAGTGGATAAGGCAGTTTTTCTCGGCGTTACATTAGATAGTAAAATACAATGGGGTCCTCATATAGAAAGATTAGCTAGTAAACTGAGTTCCGCCGCCTTCGCAGTTAGAAAAATTAGACAAATAACAGATGTGGCTATAGCCAGGTTGGTTTACTTTGCTTATTTCCATAGTTTAATGTCCTACAGTCTTCTGCTGTGGGGCTCAGCTGCAGACTTTGAAACTATATTTATTCTGCAGAAAAGTGCAATTCGCGCAATCTATTGTTTAGGTCCTCGCGAATCACTACGAAGTCGATTCAAGGAATTTATAACGTTACTGTCACAGTACATTTATGAAAATATTATGTTTGTCCGTAAAAACTTAAATTTATTTGAAATTAATAGTAGCCGCCATAACTTCAATACAAGAAATAAAGATAAAATTGTGACACCTAGATTCAGGTTATCTAAAGTTAATAAGTCTTTTCTCGGAAATTGCGTTCGATTCTATAATAAAATCCCACTCGAAGTAACTAAAATGTCTTATGAAAAATTCAAAGATTTCATAAAGCAGAGGTTAATTGACAAAGCCTACTATAAGGTGGCTCATTACGTGGAAGACAAGAATATATGGTTGTAGTACCTTCTCTCTGCACTTGCATCCCCCTGGCTAAGTGACAATTGTACGAATAAGCATAAAATAATAATGTATATATTGTATAAGTATTTGGAAAAAAAAGCTGTAATATTAAAAGATCTTCTACAAAAAAAAAACCTTCCCGAGTTTCTTGCCGGAGTCTTCTCAGTTTAAGTGTATTCCGAACCGGTGGTAAATTCAACTGTATGTACCAATGTAACGTTCATAAGTGCCTTACTATGGCCTTAACTGAATAAATTACTTTTTGATTTGATTTTGATTTTGATATAACAACAAATAATAAAAATTTAATAAAATTAATAATTAAAGCGGGCTCGTGTACGAGTCCGACTCTTACTTGGCCGGTTTTTTTACTTGGCCAATTCAGGCTTATTTGACGATTTAGCCGTAAGCGCATGAAGACTGGAACCTGGATTTCAATTAAATAAGGGACCAATTCACGAGGAAAAAGACGAGAGACAGACTGACGCGGAAATACTATACTACGTAGTGATGGAAGTTCTTCTTAGAAGGATTGACATGATGAGGACCGTTTTATAAGACGTATGGAAAGCCAAACGTGAGCGCAGCACTACATCGTAGAACTACTGTTTTATACAATATTATTTTTCACAGCAATCACCGAACAGCATTTTCATTGCGTTAACACATTTAAATGAGAAGTACAATAATACTACATTTTACATTACCGAGAATGGTTGGTCATCCCACATGGGTTTAATGGACGAAGCCAGAGTAAACTACTACAGAGCAGCGTTGGAAAGTCTGTTGGATGCTCTTGATGCTGGCATCAACGTAAAAGGTTATATGACTTGGAGTTTGATGGATAATTTTGAGTGGCGCCATGGTTACACGTAAGTTCACTAAATTATATCCGATAACATTCTCGGTCCAGGCATAATAAGTAGATATAATACATAATACTACCATATTTATAGTAGTGAATCTTTATTTTTATCGCAAAGCCGACAAACGGCTATCGCAAGCGGTAAGTACTAACTAATCTAAGGAGCCATATTGACAAGTGACAAACTTTTCTTGCCGCACTGTTAGTCTCTTTTTTACTGTGTGTAGGCCTGTGTTTGACCGCAATCTCACCATGGTAAGTGATGATGTGGCCGAAGGTGGTTAGCACACAAAGCCTAGAAGGAATGGCTCTCAAGTGCAGCTGTCAGAACACACCGATAGATACATGGCGACAGTATTTCAACTTGAGGGTGGTAGCCAGCCAGGAGGCACATACTTAGATGTATATGGGCTGTTAAAAATTACCTATTAAAATGGCCCTAGTTACCGTAATTTATTATACTCATTGTACGGGCATCGTTTCTCATAAGACGCCGTCTGATACCTTTTTGAATAATGACGGTTAGAGACTATTTAGGAGTTAGTTGCTATGTCTAGTTAATAATCAATATTGAATAATGATTTTTCTTTAATTCTAGCGTTTGTTTTGGTCTCTACGAGGTAGATATGGAAGATCCCGCGCGAACCCGGACACCGAGAAAGTCAGCATTTATATACAAAGAAATAATAAAGACGCGCACTGTTAACCATGATTTTGAACCTAATATTACCACAATGACCATTGACGCAGGACATTGAATTACAAAACAATATGAAAATTGATATATAAATAAAATGTTTTTTACATATATAATGTATATTTTAAACAATCGAAATGTATAAATCCAGTATATGAAATATATTACTTATCACTTTTACCCCAACCCAAGAAACCTTTAACGAGTCCAGTAAGACCGGCGCCTTGCTTCTTATTGTCCGCCGCGCCTGTTTTATCGTCCAAGTTTGGAAACTCTATAAAGTTGCACGCTAAATCGAAGAACAGCGGCTTGCAGGGGATTGCTTCCATTGGCGGTGGCATTTTATAAATATTAGGGTTCTTAGTCAGTACTTGACTGTCCTCCCGATACTCGTCCAGGCGGTCGACCAGTGGCTTCTTGTCCTTATAGGGCTTCCCGCTCGAGGTGTACTTCGTCTCCTCGTCTTGCTCCTCGTCATCTTCGAGCACCGAGTCGGCGTGAACTTCAAACTTGCAGCTCTCGATATCCTTTTTCAAAACCTTCAGTTTCTCTAGGAGCTGCTTATCGTTAAGCTTACTACCGATCGACTCGGTGGTATAGTTGCTGCACCTTTCGAGCATAGCCAACGCCTCCCTGAAACGTCTGAGGCCAGTCAACACTTGAGCTATATAATAGCATCGGAATGCACGATACGCCTTCATCTGGACCTCCAACTCCTTCTGGTAGCCAGCGTCGCTCTCGAAACCGGGAAGTTGCTGCAACTCGGTGAAGTTCTGCAAGATGATCTCATACAAGCGAGTCAAGTCGTGGGGACGTACCTTCTTGCCGTCTATCTGAATGTTGTTCTTGCGCGCGTCCTCCGACTGCTGCACGAGCAAGTTGTTCCTGTCGATGGTACGCATTAGCCGCAGATACATCAAGTACGATAGCAAGTAATTAATACCTGACATCTGTGACTCCGATGCGGTCTTCAGCTTGGGATCGTTTTTGATTTCCTCCTTGAGGGCCGATATGGCGTCCTTGCAATCCATAAGACTGTTCTCGAGGATGTCAATCTTGGCTTGAGCGGTTTGCGCGCTGGCAACGGACTTGTCGAAGTCTTGCAGCGCGATGAGGAAGAGACGAACCTTCTCGGGGCGCACGGTCACGCGGCGGCCGCGCCACTCCACCTCGTGCATCACGCCAGAACGCGATTCCCTATAAGTCAAACATTATTATTATTTATTTATTTTTTATACCACTTAGGTGGCAAACAAGCATACGGCCCGCCTGATGGTAAGCAGTTACCGTAGTCTATGGACGCGTGCAACACCAGGGGTATCACTCGCGCGTTGCCGACCCTGAAGAAACCATTTAAAACCATTTCAAGATTATTTTAGGATTCTGAATACACATTGTCGCAACATTGCACACATGTATAAAAAGTTGTACTGTTTAAATTTATTCCATGATTTATACACGACGATTATAATAATGTAAATAGTTTAAAACTTTTTCTTCACATCTACAGCATTTAGTCCACTGGAAGTTTTTGACGTGAGCAAATGTTACGAACCATTTTGAAATTAGTTTAGTTCACGAGTATTCCTCTGGGAGCGCTGTAGTGTGTGTCATATTACCACATTTAACACATCACATTGTTGTGTAAACGCGAACAGGATTATAATCGTTAAAAACTCAGGAGCCGTATCACCAACTCTTATTGCATTCCAAAAATTTTGTTTGTGTAAAAGTACTGTTTTAAAAGGCCGTCTTACGAACTGCTGGTAACTTCATTAGCTTTGACTTTCATAAGTGCCGAACTAAGGCCTAAATTAAAAAAAAGAAACTAACTTAGCTTGCGCCATGAGCGAGTCCAAGTTTTCAATGAGCCCCTGGCCGCGCATCGCGACCAAGTCTCCCGCCGCCGACTCGTCGCCGATGTTGTACGCGCAGTAGCGCAGGCTCGGCTTTAGCTCCTCCACCTACACATGAAACATACATATTTATTGGCCTCTATATCTTCCAAACGAACTAACAAAAGATAATGAAAAATAACTTTCCAAATTGATATTTTTACTGACTAAAAACTACAGATTTTTTTTAAGTCGTTAATTGTTCACATTTGTAATACCATGGTGGTTGACCCAATCCGGAAGCCCTTTTTACGCCTTTTTAAAAACCCCATCGTAGCGCTGAGATCTGTAATGGAAAGTTTATTCCATATTCCAATAGTGATTCGTAAGGCAATAACGGACGCAATTCCTCGATCCAACGAGATCGCTTCGCGAAACCTGTGGATATCCCAGGAGCTGTTCTGGCTAGTGACCTAGAAAGCACTTCTTTACGCAAAAAGGGCCCACTCAAGCGGCCTACTTGCGGAAACAAAACAACAAGTCATAAGTAAGTGGTACCCACCCAAGTAGCAAAATAGTCCTACAGCAATCGACCTATAAGACTTTACATCTTTTAAGAGTCTAATAGACGCTTTGAGTATGATCACTGTTCTCACAACAACATCTTATACGACGATTTGCACTACAAGTACTTTAGATCCTATTACATAAGATATAAACGTTTACAGGATAATGTTATAAGATAGTTACTAGAACTTGTAATTATTACAATCTTGTAAGCGCATGCTATAAAACTAATAAGCAAAGTGTGGCTTTTGATCCTATAAGCGTAATTAATAAGATTAGTTACTCTTGTTAGTGTCTTGTTTCATTATTCTATAAGACATGAGTTTCTATAAATGTCCTCGGTGTAGCTGCTATAGGTAAAGGTATTATAGGATTAATTTGTCTTAGTTGTGACTTCAAATAGATTATTAGCACCAAACTAGCATGCCCAGCGATTTTTATATGTAAGTTTCTACTTATATGTGTCCTATATTTGCTATTACTAGAGTAATCGGCCATTTTGTTAAAAAGAACCCTAAAACCAATATGGTGGCGAAGTAGGTATGTCCTGTAGTAGTTAAATTTGACTAAATCTAATAATATATATAAAATGCTTTTGTGGGTACGTAAATACGCAGTTTTCTCAATCACCACCAACTCCAATCAACTTCCCGTTGGGGTGGTAAATACCCCTTGGTCTCCAGGTGGTAGTAAGGGAGTTTGGTCGCGGTAGGTGGAAGGGGGTGGTTGTGGGTGGCGAAAATGTTAAAACATATATTGCTGTCCTTTTCTAACGCATGAGGACTTCTGAAAAGATCTCAAAATTTCTGGAATGGAAAGTTCTAAAATGTGTAAAACGGTTATAATCGATATGGAATGTTCTAGAAAGTTCAACAAATATCTGGAATGATCAAGAAAATTCTAGAGTGAATGCAAACTATTATAATCGATATAGCATGTTTTGAGAAAGTTCTACAAATTTCTGGCTTCATCTATAAAGTTCCAAAATGTCCAAAACTAATAACAGTTTTATCGAATCGAGTTAGAATGTTCGAGAACGTTCTAGAAATTTCCCGAATGATCGGGAAAATTCCAAAATGAGTCCAATTGATTATGATCGATTTAGAATGTTCGAAAAAGTTCTAGTTTCTAGAATGATCTAGGAAGTTCCAAAATGAGTGAAATTAATTATGATCGATTTAGAATGTTCGAGAAAGTTCTAAAATGAGTGCAATTTAAAATGATAGAGAAAGTTCTAATTTTTTTTGATTGATCTGGAAAGTTCCAAAATGTGTACGAGTGTTATTATTGATCTATTATTGTTATTTTTTTAACTAAAAGAACCAAATCGAAATCGAAAATAGAAATCTATAATATCTGTTAAAAATGTATCCTTATATATTTTTTATACCACTAAATATGCGATGTATTTTAACCCGAGCAACGCCGGGATTCGCTGCTAGTAGTATTATAAAGGTTTTGATAAATGCAGCAATCGGACATGATCCGATCCTTTATGGCGGTCTCAGTATTTGTTAATATTATCGAATAAAAATATATCGAAGATATAATAAATATGTTTAGTTGTGAAGGGGCATGAAGATATGTTTATTATCATCGAACACTTTATCAATAAAATTATTTTCGCAAGATGAGTAGGCCTTCTTTATACAACAGTCAAAAGACAAAAGTTACGTATGTTATGCTTCGTGATCTGCTACTACCCTTTGAAAATATTATATTTTTTGTCGAAACACTAGAATGGCACCGTAACAATAAGAATGAAAAGTGAATGCTCCAGTAATAGCATCACGCTGATCACTGTTGGATTAATTACACCAGTAGCGGCGCTCTCCAGATCTATAGAGGACTAATCGCGCGTATTCAGGGCGTTTACCGGATCTTTATAGGACATGTTATCTTGTAACTGCACCTAATAAGATAATTATAAAATTGTACTGCACTTTACCGGACTGTTACAAAACGACTAAAGGGCGTAATAATCTTATAACCTGCGCCCAAATCCAGCTTTATAAGCGTTTTCAAGAGTTCTATAGGACAAAAAATACATGCTCCTAGGACACTTAAAGGACCAAATTTTGCTACTTGAGCAGTAGCAGGAGCATTCGACTGAAACGTTTTATGGATGATCGAGGCGGTACGAGGATATGAGAATGAACTCCACATCGAGGGCAAGCAATGCGATAGTAGAAAGGTGATGATGGAACCAGATCATAAAATCTTGAGAACATTCCCAATTGTATAGTAGAGCAAGCTTTTATCTCTCCAAAGGTTCTAAGCCGCCAGAGAGTTGGGGAAGTTTTAGTGCAAATCTAAATATGGTCTTCGGACCGAATCGCAGACTAACGAAATGAAAAGGGTAGGGCAAGACACCACGCACCGGGCAGGTAGTGTATATGTCACCGTATTTTTGTGAAAACCGTTAGTTTATAATCTACCTAGCGAGATAAATTGTGAACTGTACCACACTGCTCACAATCTTACGTATTTATTTTCGATAGTTTATAATCTATCCGCAACAAACCGTTATATTGTGAACTTGTATTATACTTCAACCCGACGGAATGCTCTTTGCGCGCTGATTGGTTGAACGTCATGTGTCCCGCGCCGCCATCTTTACCTAGCTGTCATTTGTTAACGTAAACAAACATGTTTTTTGGGTTTATAATAGATTTTGTGTTTAAAATAAGTGAAAGTTATCATAAAGTTACAATTATTTGTGAAAATAAACTACTAGGATTTAAATAATAAGTAAAGTTTCTGTGAAAAATAACTGTTAGTAGCCGAACATTACCTGAGTTATACTTTTCATGTTTTAATATAATTTCTCGTGTAAGTCAAGTGTTTTGATTATATTTGTGAAACTATATCCAATTAAAAATGACGGATATTGATTCTAGTATTTTACAAAACGGACTGACCAATCAGGGACGGCTCACAATATTTCGACTGATAAAATCGGATAGATTGTGAACCCTGTCGGCAAGTGCAGGTTCGTTTTGCAATATGACGGTTTTACATGGATAGATTATAAACTATCGGAAATGAATACGTAATATTGTGAGCAGTATGGTACAGTTCACAATTTATCGGGGAGTTTACAATCTCGCTAGGTAGATTATAAACTAACGGTTTTCACAAAAATACGGTGACATATATAAATGTGCAGGGCCGCCGTAAGCGAGCGTGCAAAGCGTGCACCGCACACGGGCGGCAAATCTAGCGCCTTATACCTAATTCAAGTCGTTGGCTGGTCGACTCCTACGCAGAGGGCACGCATAGAATACCAACTTGGGGCGCCTAGCCCGCAGCGGGCTAGCCGGACACTGGCTAGCCGGGCGCGCGACCAATAGGCATTTCGAGAAAACATTAATTATCCTTTTTTTGACAAAACGAGTAAGTAGTCTTGGGGCGGCATAATCGGTATTACACGCGGGCGACGAAGCAGCTAGCGGTGGGCCTGTAAATGTGTTGTTGACCTTTTGTTTGTAAACGGTGCGGTCGTCGTCGGGCAGCGCGTGGCACAGGTTGTCGAGCACGAGCTGCGCGCGATGCAGGCTGTCGGCGGCGGCGCGCCACTGCTGCAGCTCCACCAGCAGCGCGCCGCTCAGCCACGCCGCGTACGCGCCCGCCTCCAGCTGCGTGCGCGCACAGCACACGCCGCTTTGCTACAACAACACGCATCTTAAAACCTGGAAGTCTTCACACGCGACTATCAAACTACGCAGAGCTTGTACTATGGAAATTAGATGACTGATATACTACTTATGTTACCCGATACCGTTTGATTCAACGGTATTTTCCGGCAGGCGCACTTCAGAGCCAGTTTTACTGATGCATTCTTGACTTTTTAAAATTGAGAATTTTTCTTATTTTCAACTATTGCAAAGAGACTGTATTAATTTCAAAATAATAATTTCTGCTCTTGAATTGGTGAACAAATTCTTCTAACGATAAGCATAGGGAGGGTATATTGTAGAGTGAGTGAATCGGAACATAAAGTCATTGGGATAGGGGAAAAATTACCAAACTGAACAAACCTCACACAACTGCAACAGTGTTTGCGCATGAGAGTAAGCCTTCTTCAACCTGGAGACAAGATGGAACTTTTTCCTGGGCTCCGTGTTGGCTTCCTGCCGCAGCTGCATGGCGTGCGCCCAGGCACGTTCCGCTTGCAGTAGCGGCACGCAGAGCAGTCGGCTCTCCGCGTTCGTCGCGGTTAAGTGAACCGTTGTCACATCTTTACGACGGTAGTGGCGCCTGTCTCCCTGGAATGATTTATGATCATGTCAACATGGAAATGCCGTCTGCTAAATATACACCATCTCTTGAGATGTTCACAAAAGCTAAAGAGTCCCAGTGTGAGATTAGATAAGGATTTTGTCTCAGTATCTAGGTAGTACTAAACCGAAATTATATGGTTAGAACAATAACTTCATTATAAATCGGAGTTTTCTTAAAAATGCAATACAAAATGCTGTCTAGCAATACAACTATAAAATAACAGATACTAAAGATTCAATGACAGACTTTGCAGATAGACTCTTTACTAAATTAAATTGAAGACTAAAAAGTTCTTGAAAATTAAAAAAGAATAAAGAAAAATCAAGTAAGAATCTATGTTAGTTCACCTGTGGTATTTTGAGCACTTTTCGCAACCGCCTGATGCGTCGGGAACAGTAGCCGCG
This sequence comes from Polyploca ridens, assembly GCA_951394255.1. Classification (NCBI taxonomy): domain Eukaryota; kingdom Metazoa; phylum Arthropoda; class Insecta; order Lepidoptera; family Drepanidae; genus Polyploca; species Polyploca ridens. Next base: position 6,194,979 of record OX596252.1, on the reverse strand, counting down.
GTAGCGCTGATAGTCACCGTGGCGGAGACCATGTTGCTGTTGGGCATCCTTAGTGATACGGAATACTGATCTCGAGTTAAGATATAAATTTTGCTATTCATTTTAACAATCTATTGATTTTTATTAATGTTTGTATTGATAAATAACTGTACAGAAAAATCATAAACATTAACAGTGATGAAAGTAGATAAAAGGCTAATTAAGCTTAGAATTAAAACAAGCACAAGTAAGTCCACAAAAATTCTCTCTTCTAAACTCACTCCTTGAAAGATGGCTGATTTTTATTAACCTATTAATAAAATTAAAAGCTATAATGCAGCATACATACAGGAGTCTTGTTGGCAATGATACTCTATGGAGCATACATCCATACAGCATGAGTTGCTTGCCTAGAATCTGATTATGGCTGGTAAGTAAGAGATAATGTTTGAAGCAGTGACATCTCAGTGGTAGGCCCATCACTAAAGTTGTGGGTTTAAATCCTATAATGAGTGAATGAGTGAAGAGAGGTAGGGCATAACGGGTTATTAAGAGAGGTAGGGCATAACGGGTTATCTCGTTCAAAATTCGGAGTAGACCGACTGGGGAAGTACCTCCGCCTTACAGAAGATCGCAGCCAAATAACACCACTTTTATGTGGTGTTGTGTTCCTGCGGTGAGTAAGGTCGCCAGAGCTCCATGAGGAGGCGCTGTGCTGGCAGTGTGTGGGGACCAGCGGTGTGGTACCGACGTAGGGCTGTGCAGGCACAGCGTGTTGTTGCAGCAGTTAGGGAGACCCGGTGAAACGGCTGCCCGCTGGCCGCCCGCAGGTTGTAGGGGTCCCGAACCCAGGGATCACATAATCTCCGCCCTGGGAGGCTGACCCACCGCCTCGCGCATAATCCTTGGTGCAGTTGGTCGTGCCGGAGGAGGAGACCGGAGTGGACCCGGCCGACTGTATCAGGGGGGGACCGGGGGCCCTTCCAGCTGCCGCACCAACAAACTGTATCACCTGAGCAGCATTCTGTCGGAGTGACACTGTACTTTGTCCCTTCCGCTGCCAGCATAGTGCCTCCTCTCAAAACTCTCTTCAAATCCTTTTATAAATGGCCAGACGAAATAAAAGAAAACGTTTACCAGCGGCTTCCCCGTCCATATTATCTATGGACTTTTGCAATATCAGGGGTCTTCATTCGAACATCAATGCAGTCCACCAACATCTAGAGACTGCACAGCCGACTCTGCTATTTCTCACGGAGACGCAAATATCCTGCCCTGATGATACATCGTATCTACACTACCCCGGGTACAAGCTGGAGCACAACTTTGTGCGCCGTGCCGGGGTGTGTATGTACGTCAGGGAGGATATTTGCTGTCACCGTCTCCATGGCCTGGAAGACCGGGACCTGTCGATTTTGTGGGCGCGCGTAGATCACGGTGGCTACACCAAAGTTTACGCGTGCCTTTACAGGTCCCATAGTGGTGACGTGGACACAAAACGGTTATTTGAGCACCTGCAATTGACGACTGACAAAGTAATGGAGCAGTACCCCTCCGCGGAGTTAGTGATACTAGGAGACTTCAACGCTCACCACGTTGAGTGGCTTAGTTCTCGGTCCACTGACTTCGCGGGGAGGACTGCTCACGACTTTGCCCTGGCCTATGGCTTCTCACAACTGGTTGTTTCTCCTACGAGAATCCCAGATATTGAGAGCCATACTAGCTCCTTACTGGACCTTCTGTTGACTACGCGACCGGACAACTATACAGTGACAGTGGATGCGCCACTCGGCTCATCGGACCACTGTCTCGTCCGGACGCAAGTGCCATGCGCCCGACCTGATTCGCCCCGGCCTCCCGGAAGGCGACGTGTATGGCACTACAAGACAGCAGATTGGGATGGATTGCGAGATTTCTACGCATCGTACCCGTGGAGACAGCTTTGCTTCGCATCAGATGATCCTGACACCTGTGCAGCTGCCGTCGCTGAGGCGATACTGGCGGGAATGGAATGTTATATCCCAAACCCGTTAGTGGCTGCAGGGGTGAAGAAACGACCGTGGTTTAATCGGCCCTGCAAAGATGCTAGACAAAATAAGCAGACTTTGTATGAGGCTTGGACCACGGCCCGAACTAGTGAGGATCCTAACATCTCTGATGCGAAACGCAAATTTAACGCTGCCTCGAGGTTCAGTAAGCGAATGATTGCCAGGGCTAAGTTCGATTTCGTCGGCAGGTTTGGTGAGAGGCTGACTAGCCTTCCATCTGGAAGTCGCGCTTTCTGGTCTCTTGCTAAAGCTGCTGAAGGAAACTTTTGCCAGTCGTCCTTGCCACCACTGCGTAAGCCGGACGGAAACTTGGCCCATAGTGCAAAGGAGAAAGCTGATCTTTTGGGCTCTCTCTTTGCCTCGAACTCGACTTTGGATGACGGGGGTTCCACACCGCCTACCATCCCGCGGTGTGACATCTCCATGCCGGAGATCAGCATTACCCAACGGGAAGTCCGGCGGGAATTGCTTTCTCTGGACGTCCATAAGTCGAGTGGGCCAGACGGTATACCGGCAGTGGTGTTGAAGCGGTGTGCTCCTGAATTGTGTCCTGTACTGACGCGTCTTTTCGCGCTTTCCTTCACCAAAATGAAAGTCCCGTCTTCGTGGAAGACTGCCCACGTGCACCCAGTGCCCAAAAAGGGCGATAGATCGGACCCGACGAATTACAGGCCTATCGCCATCACGTCCCTTCTCTCCAAAGTCATGGAGCGAGTGATCAACACGCAACTCCTGAGATACCTAGAGGATCACGATTTGTTGAGCGACCGACAATATGGCTTCCGCCACAGTCGCTCGGCTGGTGACCTTCTAGTGTATCTCACACAGCGTTGGTCTCTCGCCATCGAGAGTCAAGGTGAGGCATTGGCAGTGAGCTTAGATGTGGCAAAGGCGTTCGATCGGGTCTGGCACCGGGGTCTCCTAGCGAAGTTACCAGCATACGGGCTTCCCGAGGGACTATGCAAATGGGTCGCCAGCTTTCTGTCCAGCAGATGCATAAGAGCCGTCGTTGACGGCAGTTGCTCCGATAGCATGGACATAAATGCCGGCGTCCCGCAAGGCTCTGTGCTGTCCCCAACACTGTTCTTACTGCATATCAATGATATGCTGTCTATTGACGGTATTCATTGTTATGCAGACGACAGTACAGGGGACGCTCATTACACGGGCCGTGCTAATATCCCTCGTTCCGAGGTGGAGGAAAGCCGCGAACGGCTGTTGTCTGAAATCGAGAGTACACTTTCTAGTGTCTCCGATTGGGGTCGACTAAACCTAGTCCATTTCAACCCCACTAAGACACAAGCCTGCGCGTTTACCGCTAAGAAAACCCCATTTGCTGTAGCTCCACAATTCCAGAACACGTCCTTGAACATCAGTAAAAGCATTGGGATCCTTGGCGTTGACATTTCTAGCGATGTTTTGTTCCGTAGTCACTTAGAAGACAAGGTTAAGCTGGCATCCAAAAAGCTTGGAGTGCTCAACAAAGCGAAGCAGTACTTCACGTCGGGCCAAAGACTGCAACTTTATAAGTCGCAAGTCCGGCCTCATATGGAGTACTGCTGTCATCTGTGGGCGGGGGCACCTGGATACCAGCTTGGGCCTTTAGACTCGGTTCAGCGACGTGCTGCTAGAATTGTTAACGATCCTGAGCTCACAAGCGGTCTAGAGCCCCTCAGTCTGAGGAGAGACTTTGCCTCCTTATGTGTATTCTACCGCTTGTACAACGGACAGTGTTCTGAAGAATTGTTTAAGATGATGCCCACGGCTACATTGTACCATCGCAACTCTCGCCATCGACAGGGAGTCCATCCCCACATATTGGAACCAAAATTGTTTCGAACTGTGCGGTCTCAAAGGAGCTTCCTTCCGCGGACGCTCAGATTGTGGAATGAGCTCCCTGCCGTGGTTTTCCCAATGGAGTACAGCATGGGGTTCTTCAAAAAGGGTGTGAAGAGATTTCTGCAGGGTCGGCAACGCGCGAGTAACACCCCTGGTGATGCAAGCGTCCATAGGCTGCGGTAACCGCTTACCATCAGGCGGGCCGTATGCTTGTTTGCTACCTAAGTAGTATAAAAAAAATAAAAAAAAAAAAAAAAAAAAAAAAAGCTGTTGGTGAAGGAAAATGTTGTGAGGAAACCATGGCATTGTGGTACTTTGTAGATCTACCTGGCTCAATCAAGATGGAAAGCTGTTGCAAGCCCCTACTGGTGTGTTCCAGCTGTTGTACATGAGACCCAGTTGCCTTCTAGGATTTTTAACGTTGGCAATTTATGGTTGTCACATACCATTAGGTGGAAGGCCTGCTTGCTTGTCACTATTGACATGTATTTTTAAAATAAATAAGTAGCTGAAACTTTAATGATAAAAACCTGGGATAACCCTTGGTTTTCTGATCAAAACTGGCATGTCTTAAATTTTTACTGTTTGTAGATTCGTACATTAATAACCCTCCTTCCGGGTCAGTGGGGTAAAAACTAAGTAACATTACACAATTAAGAGATCTAGTGTCACTCTAACAAGTCTAAGTCATGGGTCGGCAACCTGCGGCTTGCGAACTGCATATGGCTCTTTCGATGTAAAGTTGTGGCTCTTCAGATCCATATGCAAAAAATTATAATCTTCTCAAAATCCTTGAAAATCATGCTATCGATCCATTTGGAGCGCTCACGATCTTCGAGTTGACATTTTCGCAAGCAAGCATTTTCTTGCATGAATAAAATAATAAAAAACACAGTTTTAATCAACAGTTTTAAAAGCTACAAAAAAAAATTTGGCTCTTTAAAAACTGGGAAATGTTGACAATTGTAAGATTTGGCTCTTCCATCTCAAAGGTAGCCGACCTCTGGTCTATGTGGTTGTCAACAACAATCATTCAAAAACATACAGTCCTTCTGAGTACTGTAGAACCTCTGATAAGTGTCACTGATTTCTGGAAATCAAAAACAATGGTATACAATGTGGTACTCCCAGTATTCCAGTGATGATTCTCACTAACAGCAATTTTATTTGGATAATATATTCTTATCGTCATTTTTGGTCATCATAACTAGATTCATAGCTTTAAAATATAAATTAATTGTGAGTTTTTGGCCAAGCCAGTTTGAAACATATGTTCATCTTATTCAATCTAATAGTTATATACCATACATTTACATGGACACTGCAACACATAAACCCTTCTTTTTAGTTAGAATTTTTCACGATTTTATATAATTTTTTGAGAGCAATATCCCACAAGCATTAAACTTTCTAATAGTTAGATTTCAGAGAGATAAGATAAAGAACTAATTATTAATATCAGTTTATCAATTATTTAACTGATATATGCCGAATAATTCGAGTTTTATATGTATTCAAAGGATACTTTCTATGGTCAAAAGATTTGGGGTCTTCACATCTTTTTCAGTTTCCTCAGTGAGTATTGGTTTCGCATCTCCAGCTTCACCTTCCTGAACTACCATAATGATTTATAGAAACACTAATACTAAAATTACTTTTCCTTATTTTTAATTTTCACTGAACGTGAACAAACCAAAATTTTGATCACAGATTTTGATCCTCTCCTCACGACACGACACGTACAATATTCCATATTCCAACGAAATATCAGATTTCAGCATCACTTTACAACTTAAGAAGGAGATCGAAACATACGAGTAAAAGAGGTAATAAATGCTTATTTTTTCTGGAAGTTGGAACGCAGTTTCAGTAAACGTCACGTCAACACGCCACGACACATGACATTAGCAGTATCAGAGTTGCCAGACGTTATGAATGAGAAGGCTACTAAATAAAAATAGTACTTTTTCAATACCTTTGTTTCATTATTTTAAAGCAAACAATCAATTGAACTCCAACAAAATCATTGAAAGACTATATCTCCGTACAGTTTTACAATTCACATTAGGTATTTAACATAGCTGTCTCCGGCTGTTTCACCCGCGTTACCCGCAAAGTAGCCTACAATACAATAATATAATGTGAGTTACATCCTATCAGTGAAAGATTTTTTCGAATGCAACTGGTAGTTCAAAGATTTAGCCCGTTTATGCATACAAATAATCTATTCCTCTGATATGTCAGTAAGTCACTTTCGCTAGCTAGGCTAGTTGGCGTGATCGGGTTCGATTCCCACGACATGCATTTTTTTGCATGAATATGTCTGCATGTCCTATGTCTAGTTGTAATTATGTATGATCAAACAAATTGATAAGTATACAGCTAAATATATGTATTTAGTCCGCAAAATGGTTAAGTTTTGACTGTTTTGTATGTTTTTTTATTTTGCTATTTTTGGCCCTTTGTTATAGCTGTCACATTTTTTAAGACAGCAAAGGCACTTTACTCACCCATAAAATTCTTAAGACTATACGGAAACTTTTCTCTGAAGCTTTATAATACCATGCATGATTACGTGTTGGTAACCCTACTTTGACAGATTTATTTGACAGAATCGGTTGACAGATGGTTGACAGTTATAGCAGCCTTCCTTCTCTCTCTTTCAACATCTGTCTGTTGCGTTTCTAGACTACGAATGTTATTATTTGGCGCATAAAGAAAGGACAACATGACACTATATTAGTAAGTGCGACAAAGATAGAGTACATTTTCAACCTGTTTTTTATGTGAATTATTTAAATGTCTTGAACTTTGGAGCACGCCACCCATACGTAATTTTACGTAAATAATTCTCTTTCTTTTTCTCTCTGCTGTTTTCAGGTTAGTTTAATGTTGTGAGATTTTATTATTTCCAGAAATATCAAAGAAATCCTCAATTGAAAGAAGTGCAACTGTAATTTATATGTGAGACGTTGTGGAATTCTAATTGATCACATTAATATTTCTATTTGCAGACAAGTAATTTGACGAAATGGCCAAGTCAAAGAATCATACCAATCACAACCAAAGTAAGTACCTATTCAAAATAATTTGAATGAACTGTTCAACTATTATAATAAAATAGCTTTCAATTAGTTTTAATGTAGATGATATTTCCCTTGTTCATGTTATGTATTTTTTTCAGACCGCAAAGCACACAGAAATGGCATCAAGAAGCCAAAGAAGTTCAGACACGAATCCACCCTCGGTGTAAGTTGAATATTATTCCTTTTATCCTTAGTAGTTTGCTTTCTTAGTACAAAAGATCAATACAAATATATGAGAAAACATGTTCATGTCATTCATCAGTGTATATAGTGCGGATAGAGTGAAGGATAGATAGACTTACCGGAACACTGTCTTTCTAGTACTGTCCCCAAAGTTTCATACGCCTTTCTGTAAGAATAAGCTATTATAATAGCTTATTCTTGGGTTAGGACTAGCCCATCACTAAGAAGTAATTCAGTCAATTACAAGAATTAGTTGAATTTATTTCCAACAAGTGACTGAGGCCCCAATGAAGCACAGCTATCAATGTATATATGTGTGTACCTATATGATACTCTGAGCATGGACATATAAAAAATATGGTGGAGCGTTAATCAAAGATTTTCATACGGCATCGTGCCTCTACCCAGATGGATAGTCCGCCTTACTAAAGCATGACATTAAATATCACTCCGCTTGAGGGGCTCCTGAGCAAATCGCTCTCAGTTTGTATTGCGCACGGCTGTCATCGCGTCATACTCGCTGTACTGATTAAATAAAAAATGACAACTTGCGTATTAAAATACTGTCACAACACTTATAAAAACCAAGGAAAAACTAAAAAACTAACCTTCCATGTGTAAGTATTGCGATTTCGTCACTTTTAATTACCTAAACTTATTACTTTTAAATACTGTAAATTATGGCTTGTTTATTGTGTGTTCCCATAGAGGCGACTATCCTTCTGGACGTTTTAAATTCTTTGGCGTTAACTTATAACAAATGAAGCACCCCAAGCCTTTGCCATCTCGTAAATACAAGCATGACACAAACTTTTACACCATAGTATACTGAGGGGTGTCATTCTTCATTGAGACATTGACAATAAGGATCAGGATCACTTATACTGCGTGGGCCAGTACTGATTTTACTCACGCATACATAGGAAATATTATGCTTCACTTTCTTATAAGGTGATGCTACGTCCTGTTTTTTTTTTTGTACGTCCATGACTACAAGTATCATCTTGCAGGATATAGTTAGTGACCCAATTTTTACTCAAATATTATTTATACTCTTTTATATTACGAAGCTGAAGAGTTTGTATGTATGTTTGAACATGCTAATCTCTGTCTGTCTGTCTGTTAAGAAAAACGATGTTTACGTGTGATATCCTGTTAATTATGGAAGTAAACAGCCCATTAGTGAAACCATGAGGCACGGCTAGTTGAGAATGTGAATGAAATAGATGATAATAGCTCAGTGGTAGTGTTGTGGTAAGAATTGTAAGAAAAGCATATCACTTGAGGGCCAGTTCCATTCTTAGCTTTACGGCTTACCATCTTTGGCGTCAACACTGGCCATGGTAAGATTGTGGTCAAGCAAATCGGCCTGCCTATTGATAGTAAAAATTACACTTCGCTTTCCTAGCAGTTGTCGTGCCTGTACTGCCTGGCTCATTTTACGAATTTATGGAATTATTGAAAATACCATGGAATTTCAGCATGTACCAAGAATTGAAAATACCTACAGTCATCCTGGATATGTATTATTGTCATTTCATTCAACTACTGAGCTATAATGGCCACTTGAGTACTACCAATATTTCTCTGCCAGCTTTGGAAAATGCAGCGGGGTAACCACTCAAGTCAATGGCAATAAACTTAATTGAAATAGGCTTCTTTGTTCTACAATTCTATTTTATTTATGGAACACGTGAATATCAAACAATTCAAGAAAACTAGTTAAATTAAAATTATTATAATGGGATTCAGATGTACCTACCTACTACTTTAAGGTTTATTGTTTGTGATAATTTTAATAGTTATAATGTGATGATAACTTGGATTAGGTAAGTTAATACGGATTAAATATCATGTTTTAACATTGTAACAAACAAAAATGCATGCCTCGCAAAGGCAGAATATGGTGAGACATATATACAGGGCGAATTTTTATTTCTAGCCAGTGTGGGCAACTTCTGAACTACAGGTCTTAGAGAAAAACGCTGAAAGGAACCCCGAGCTGAATTTTGAAGAAAATTAAAATTTATTTAAAAAAATTTGTATTTTCGAAGATATTGAATTTTTTCAAAAAATTTTTTTTTTCGAAATTCTGCTTCTTTTTCACAATATGAACAAAATTATGTAAGACAATCTTGCTCTCAAGTTGCTAGAAGTTATCCAAAATATTATTTTATATTTTCCTTGACCATGGTTTTATGCTGATAAAGTTTGACGAAGTGGAGCAGATCTTGCAGGGACCTCACTATGTTTGGCCATAAAGAATTGGCTCTTAGCATTCTGACAAAAAATTTGAGGTAAATTTTGATAACTTCTAGCAACTTCAGACCAAGATTGTCATACATAATTTTGTTCGTATTGTGAAGTAGAAGCAGAAAAAGAAAAAAAAATTGAAAAAATAAAAACACATTTTTTTTAAAGGCATTTTTTGTTTTCTTAAAAATTTAGCTCGGGGTTCCCTTCAGCGTTTTTCTCTAAGACCTGTAGTGCAGAAGTTGCCCTCACTGGCTAGAAAAAAAAAACACTAAAACTACCTATGTTCTGTGCAAATAAATGATTTGATTTGATTTTGAAACTAGGCTATTGACTCATCTCAAGATTGACTAGAACTCATATAAAGAGGATTTCAATGAAGTTCATGACCATTGACTTAGACGGTAGCCCCACTGATCGTAATAAAGTAGTAAAAATACTAAATAAATTTCATATAAATATGTAGTTCCAATTTTGTTATTGTAAAATCTTCTGATATAAATTTCATGTTTCTTTTTTGTAGATGGACCCTAAGTTCTTGAGGAATCAGAGGTTTTGCAAAAAGGGTAATCTGAAGCCAGCCAAGCAAATCGCGAGGGCGGAAGAAAGGAAAGTCACGCGGGAAGCTAAGGCCAAGAAATGATCACCTAACTGTAAGACAATAAAAAATTAAAAACATTCATCTTTTATTATTTTATTAAGGTATAAATGCAACTGTAAAATATATAGTTGTTTTGCAATACATGATGCTTAGGGTAATATTAAAACTTAAAATATTGTAGGTAAAATTATTTGTCTTCTTAAAAGCTGTATTTAAACAGACATGTACCTACTACAAGAATGGAAAATACAAGTGAAGTAATATTAATTCTATGAATAATCATAACAGATTGCTAGGTTTTTATTCAAATAAACTTACGACTAAATAGAAATAAAACTAACCTAAAACCATTACCATCAAGTTGATTACAATATCGCCCACAATAACATATTGTCTATTATTGCCGAATCATAAGTTAGAGATGTAACTTTTACTTTCCATGCATCTCATCACAATAGTGCTTCATAAATATAGGTAATAAAGGTAGATAGCATGCCATTCAAGTATCAGATAGCGATAGGTTACCTATCCCAATATTTGCCATCACTTCACACAATATTATATTTTACAACACACTTGCTCGTAAAGTGGCTCTTATTGCACTGATTTTAGTCAGCTTATTACGAACTGGTGCTTTTTTACTTTAATTTACCGCACTAGTGTTTTATCATATTATCCCGATTATGTTAAGTTTATATTTCATTTAATTTAAACGGGTAAACATTTTGACAAAAAAACCTACGCGCCATATTTGTTAACGTTCTCTCAAATATTGTGTGGTTGAGGATGGTGTGTATTATCAAAAAATCTAAGTTGTTTTTTTCCTTGCAAGTGTGTTGACAAAGGTCGTATGACACGCGAGTGCATTGATCATTACACTCTCGGCTTCCTTATCGCGTTCGCGTGCGGCTCACGCGCTTAATACCGCCTCGTCTACAATGACCAAATTTGCACACATGTATCATACATAATGTACTATTATAACACCTTTAGCCACAGAGATTCTTGACAGTACGTGAAATACTTCCATATAGCACTTTTTAGGGTTCCGTACCCAAAGGGTGCCAACGGGACCCTATTAGTCCTGTCTGTCAGTGCGCTGCATCTCATTCATGAACCGTATTAATAGGTAGACATTCAAATATTTCACAGAATGTATTGTGTGAAAAATTTAATTAAGGGGGACAAGAAACGTCCCTTCGTGTGCGAGTCAGATTCTTACTTGGCCGGTTTGTCTAAATATAAATGTAACTTCTTTACTACCTATTTCATAATCGCTAGTGTGTATTGAAAAATATAGGTAGATTCAATCGCAACTTTTTTGGCAATATCGAACATGGCAAATTGTCTCCTCCTACCTATCAGATTAGGAACCTAGGATTACCTATCTTAGATGCGTATCGTACTCACAAAAGCGACATTTATTTGTACGAGACATTGGTGCCGATTCTGTTGTAAATCGCACTAAACTAATTTTATTCACATCTCATCTCTTTCTTACGAACATTATTGAAAAAAGATAGAACATATTTTAAGTTGTCAAGTTAATCTCCGCCGTCTTATTTTGCGTGTATTTAGGCGTAACTGCGATAGATGGCGACTAAATTTATATTGAAAACAAGCATTGGACTAATTTGACAGGACTAAATTTCTTACATCCTTTTCTTATGTTCTTTGTTAGAAAGAGACATAGTGTGATTAAAATTAGTTTAGTTGTGAACAACAGTATCAGGGCCATTCTCTATCTTACATATATATACTATTTTGTGCCTCTACCATGAGTTTTCTACGCTAACGTAATCTACACTCGCTAGCGACTACGGTGGATATTTTGCATGACGAGCACCTCTAGTGGACACTTATGGAAGCATTTCGTTAGCGTAGAAAACAAATGGTAGGCGTACTGATACCAGTGAACCTCGAGTGTAAATGTAAAGCTAGTTCTCAATGTTATTATACTTGTAGTAAAATGACATCTTATGTAAGTTGATTAATTTTAATAGTAATTCAACCATGTGTGGGTCAAAACGACCCTCACAGGCTCTTATGAATAATCAACTGCTACGGAAGGCTAGTTGCTTCTCAGCAAGTGCTGAGAAGAACCGAAAATTATTCCTTTTAATAGTTTAAAAAAAAAATTGTAATACGAGCTGTCACTACTGGCATAGCTATCACGGAAAATATTTTTTCACAGTTCTGCAATACACTTACAGCTAGGTACTACCGCTCGTTACGCGCGTATTTAACACGTAAAACGCTGGCATAGACGCTGGTAAGGATTATATTTCTATGAATCATCCTGTGATGTAGCATGTAATTATAAAAATTAAATCCCTATCAAACTCGCGCAAAATTAACAGTACGATATGCTATGCTAGGCTTTAAATAAGTTTTCCCCCTTAAACAAACTTATAACTTTAGTTAGGTACAAAAACAAAATAATATTTTGTTCGTAGTTAATGAACCTTTTTAGTAATTGAAGCATAGATACCACCAATTACCAAAACTGAAACGCCGTTTTAATTTAGAGGATTTGAGAAGCACCTATCCCAAAACAAATGTGGGTGGCATTCCAGTATTTGGTCATAATTTGTTCGTATGTACCTACGTAGGTATAGAATAATTAAGCTTGGGCACCTTGGGCTTTGAATGGCTTCTTACCCGGCTTATTCCCAGGTCCATGAGGCCCGGGACCCTTAAAGCCACCATTTTTAGGGCCAGGTCCTTTCGGCCCTTGATTAGGATTATGAGCCTTGTTCTCGTTTTTACCCGCATTATTTTCATTCACTGGTGGAATTCTCTTAATGAAGAACCTAAAGGATATTTTTTTGTCTTTAATAAAGTGAGTCAGCACATCCAATGGCAGGACCGCGCATTTCCCTTGACGGAAGACTTCTTCTACTTTGATGGCGTCATTGAAGCAGTACTCTGTAAATGTGACTTTCCTCCTAGCGTCCTGATTACTGGCAACGTGTATCTCATAGATATGTTGCTGGGCGGCCTTCTTGCTGCCGATGTGCTGAACCGACCAATACGCCATTTTCTGTAAAGTGTCTATTTTCATAGTTATTATGAAGAGCATCTTGCCTTGCGCCACAAGATAGAAGCGACGGTCATCCTCTTTGATGTTCACATTACGCACTTCGACATCGGTATCACTGGTGACGTTGCAATGGGCAGCGTGGCGATCTTTGAAGTGATCCATCATCTCCTTTAATTTACCTGTAATTAGGTATAAAATAAATGAGTATTACATTCTCAGATTAGGCTTTATGGATTAGGTAAGTACGTACGAAGGGTAGCATTCTTTACGCCTACAAACTGCATTAGCAGTTTAGCGATGTCGAATTTTGTAATTTTGGTGATGGTTGGGTTTAATGTCTTATAAAAAAAAACGTTAAAATTATTAAATTACCACAGGTTGCTCTGCAAGATTACTAAACGAAAGCCTTCATTAATCATATTTGGACATACCACACTATTCTGGTTTTGGCCGTTAAGTTCTTAATATTGTAATAGTGTTCTAATCAGCACAGATTTCTATAATAGTTCATTAGTCCAGTAGAATTATCTCAAAATTAAGCAACATTTTACATTAATTGTGATACTAATCATTAGTACCACAATTAATGTAAATTGATTATCTAATTCTACTGCACTACAGGCTATAGGTACTTGATCATCCTAAGTAAATTAATAATTAGGGTAATCGCGTCGAATACTTACCACTCCATGAACATTTTCCAAACACTAAGCCAAGTGGACAGTCCATTTCTCGGAAAATACATTCCTTGAGGTGATCATCTGAGTCTGCTTGGGCCATGGTGTACACGCACCCCAATGATTTGTTGCGGCATGGTACTTTCATCTACAGACATAATTGTTAAACAAATAAAATATAGGTATTTCTATTTGACTCTAATGCCGCTAATGCTTTTTTGTTAGGGCGCCTATACATGTTGGCCGAGCCTAAACCGACGCATTTACTTATAGTTATATATCAATGACTGACTACTTATGGATAAATGTCTCGACACGATTTCAAGAGTGCAGGCGAACGCTATTGATGGCAGAATAAACAATAGTACCTACTCCGAATACGTAGGTATTGTTTCTCTACGTGTTTCAGTGCAGAGGACAACCATACATAATTTTACCCCTGATGGATTATTACCTACAAGCTACAAGTAAAATGGCTATAATCTATAGACGGATTTTACCTTAGATATCATTTCTTCGAGCTGCCAATTCCTCATCTGCGTCATGGGCTGGCGGCAGATGGGGCAAATCGGCGGGCTCAGAGTCCGAGTGCAAGTGTTGCAGAGGCTATGCCCCGACTGGCACTGGAAGATTGGTGCTTGCATTGGCTCCAAGCAAACAGGACATTCCAGCAGGTCCATTGCCGCTCCGGGCATCCTAGTGATAATTGGGTAGATACTCATAAACAAAATTTATATATATTTAAGATATTCGAAAACTTCTGCGATTTGAAAGCGTGGTAGTTTTCAACTTCAAAACAGTTTTTTTTATTTCATAAATACTTGGTACTTTTACCTACTATACCCATACTCTACCTCATTGCTCTACCTAGTTCTCTCTTGAAAGCTGTTGGAAAAGTATAAATTGAATTAAAAAAACTGCCTTCAAAGTAGGTACTTGGTATAGTCCCACAAACTTATCTGGCCCGGTGTCCAAAAGAGGAACTAACGACCCCAGTTTGAAATGTCAATCTGCCTGCCATTCACCATTGGTTGTTTGCTCCACAAGGCTCCACCAAATGCGATAACAGCGCCTCTCTCACTGGGCGCGATAAGTGTGTGAGAGTGTAAAAAGAACGAAATAACTCTAATCTGACACTATTTTGAAGTCATCGAAAGAGCACGACGTGTTCCAAATATTTATATACCTACCTACCACCTTATTTTTTTTAAGTTGGTTAATAAAATTGGTTTGAGTAGGTATTCACAGACTTGGCTAAGTGCCCTCAAACCTCATTGAATAAGGTTGTAAAAGGAATCTGATGAGAAAACCTGACAAAAAATATATTTTACCTACTTACGTGTGTGTAACTTACTTTTTATTTGCCTTTGCTGTTGCCATTTTTGATAGGTTTGATACCTATAAATGAAAAAAACTATTATAAAGTACCTACATATAGATTGTAATTTGTACATATTTATTGTACTTAAATGCTTTTGTGAAATTTATAAATCAATAAATTGTCTTTTATTACACCATAATACAATCTAAATGAATGAATGTACTGTACCTATCTTAAAATAAAAGATACGACTTAAAGAATAAAAACTCAACAAATAATACAACTGGAACCCGGGGAAAGCTGGGGCGGGTCGCTAGACTATTAAAACACTTAAGTACCTAAGTAGTACCTACCTATTTATTATTAGATCTTTTATTTATTAGACCGGTCTAAAAGGTTTTTACCCGACCACTTGGAACTAAAAGTCAATAGATAGGTATTTATATATTAGTTATGTAAGTAATAAAGTACCTAAGTAAACATAAAATACTACAATAAAATAATAAAATACTACAATAAAATAATACAATACAACGTTTATAAAATAATGTGGCTAAAATGGCGTGGCATTTAATTGGAAATCGAAATCGTCCACTCATATTCGTCCACTCCAAATCGTCCACTCCTATCTACCCATGACCCATAGGATTGGAGGAAATGTGCTTTCAATATAGATAAGTAGTATGATAGAATAATTAAAATACACACTAAATATAGTAACTACTTACCCTAAAGATGAATTTGTGAAAACAATGGATTTTATGCACTTGTACAAAAACTAAACGAGTTTGGCTCATGCACGACAGCTTGGCGACAGCGAATGAAAAATGTATTTGTTGCACACCTACTTATGCACTTGTTGTACCTACGGGCGCACACAACGATAAGCAGATATAGGTGTGCGTGGGCTTGATTTTTTTGTTAAAATTTCAAAAGGACCTTAATTCGATCCATATAAAAGCGATTATTCATTGTCACTATGGCTAATATGTAGAGTCACATTTCGAGGTGGCGAAACCATAGAATAAGGATGAAACGATGACATTATATACGGGTATTACCCAAAAATCCTAATGTTGCAAGGAAAAAAAACGAACGAATCATAGAATCTATTCGTTTTCAGATACCTACCATGAGCTTTGTAAACATACAACTCATATCGTAGACTCATGTACTGTTTTCTGATTAACGTAATATCGGTGACAGTTCTCATTTTCCGGTTCACTCGTACAACTTGCGAGTAACTAATATAATATCCTACAAAAAAATCAATTCAATTTTATAGCGTTGTAAAAATACAATACATATCGCTCGCTATACATCTAATAAAGAATTTCAATACATTAATATAGCTTGATAATTTTAAAAATAAATAAATAATATATCCTTCAAATACTTGCTGCAGGAAACGGAACGTTTCTATAGTGATTGACAATGCTAGATCGACACGTAAATGCAAATCAAAACTGGCTAAGTGCGAGTCGGACTCGCACACGGAGGGTTCCGTACAATTTTAACTAAACTTTGTAATGAAAAAAAAAAACGTTTCTTGTACCACCCTCTTTAATTTTATTATTTGTTAGCGGCAATAGAAATATACATATTCAGCTGCTGTCTACCTGTTACCGTTATTGAGATACAGCGCCACTGACAGACAGACGGACGAGCAGCGTCGAGTCTTAGTAATGGCCACGGTAGTCGCCATCTGCGCTACAGAGGGGGGCGGGCTCTAGTGCAGATCGCGTACCTGCTCGCCCCTCCACACGCGGCGCTGTGATAGCCCGTCCCGGGGGTAGTTTGATACCTCCCCCAGCACCCTCGCGGTGCTATCGCACGATGAATCGTGACCACAACGACTCATCGTCCTCCTCGGGGTCGCTTCTGGGCGTTCAGGGCCCCCACCCTGATTGCCTACGACCCCGAAGGTCCCATCGTCGGCATCGTCTCCGGGCGGGATCGGCTCTCTCTTTATCCCGCTCAGCAGCCTCCTTCTGGACCATTACGGTCTCACAGAAGGAGGCCACGGCCCTCCACGCCGTATCCCCGCTCAGCATCGCCGACACGACTGCTGGCAGGGAGAGATTCCGACCGATTTGGCCGACCAGCGGGGCGATTGTCAAACGCTCTCGTTTTCGTGAAACCGATAGCGTGGGTCTCGTAAGTTGTTATAATTTTGGTTTTGTGTAACTTTTATGTCAAAATAGTCGCCGGCTTCATTTGAAATAAGTTAATTGTAATAGTTTTCAATTTTGCTATCATTTGTGTTACGTAATACCCAAATTTTAAAAAGTTTTGAGAGCCTCGCTATCGGTTTCCCGATAACGAGAGCGTTTGACAATCACCCACCAGGTTCCGCCGCTCGGGTTCCCACGCGGGGCACATAGCGAGCGTGTGCGATGCGGAGTCCTGGCCGCTTCCACCACAATGGAAGCAAGCCGCCGTCGCCTCACGTCCGATCCTACACAAATAATCACCGAAGCACCCATGCCCGGTGAGTATCTGTGTAAGTCTGTAGGTGAGTCGTCCACCTTGTCGCTGCATCCAGGCTTCGAAGACCGGTAGGACTGCTCCGACAACGCGTTTGCGTGCATGCCGCTCCTCGCGGAGCCTTGCACGCCACGTTGCGAATGCGATAAGTCGCTCCTGCCGTCTGATTGCCTCTTCTGGATCGCCTCCACCACTCTGGCGGACGATGCGGATCCGGTCATAAACCCTCGCATCCATGTCCGCCAGAATGTCTAGCGGTGGAAAGCGAGCCAGAACAGTTACCGCCAATACCGCCTCAAAGGATATTGTGCGATATCCCCGTACGATCCGTAGGGCCATCTTACGCTGGAAGCTGTAGACCTTCGTTCTACAGCGTCGGATGGCCAGCCTCTTTGCCCATACGGGCGCCCCGTAAAGGGCTACGGATCGTATGACCCCCTTGAATAGGTACCTATATCAATATCGAAATACTTGGCATAAAAGTGTAGAAACGGAACATTTTTTTTTGTATGCTGACAACCAGCATTGTACTGTGTTAAAATCAAGGATATTGTATCTTCGTGTTATGATTGGTAGAATCCGAACCAAACTAAAGGCGGCTGTGAAGTGCAGGTCCGTAGGCTGTGGTGCAGGTACAGTCATCTCGAATGTATCGATCTTCGTTTTCGCTACTGCGCAGCGTTCCGCGCCTAATAACAGCCAACACAGCCGCCTAAGTTTGACTCAGTCTGTACTCGTGTGTCTATAGCTCGCATAAATAAGCTTTGAAACTTGTATAATGGTTGGTAATTTTATTCAGATTCAATGAGTTCCGTGACATATCGATAGAACGTCGCCATGTCGCAACTATGACGCACGTCCGGTCCGGAAAAAAAGGTTATGATAATGGGCTAAAAAAAGAAATATGATTTTGACAACGTCTTGGTATAAATTAAAATGAAATTATAATGCAGTTTCTTGACCTTATTGTGTGGTTTTACGAAAAATTAATATAAAATGATCCAATTTTTTTACTCTACAACACTTTCGTTCTACGTATTGTAGAGATGTGATCGATAATCGTTTCGTTTACTGTTAAAAAGGAATGGGATAAATCGGTAAAGTAATTGTACAAAAAATATTTATAATTAAATTAAAAACGAATAGGTATCTATTATATAAAATAAATAATCAATCATGATAGCATATCAAATTGGATTAACCTTACCTTGCACATTTTGATTTATTTTAACTTTATTCAAAATCGGTATACTTCTAGTAACTTTATTCATAATCGAATTGTTTATACCACATCTCTAGAACTTTCAAATCACGGAACTCATCAGTGTTGCCAACGTAGGCGATTTATCGCCATTTAGGCTACTCAGGACGAAAATTGGCGACGATAAATTCGGGATGGCGACTGGTCGCCTTTTAGGCTACCTCATCGACAAGGTAATAATATAAGCCAAATCACTATTTATGAGCTAAATCGTAAGAAATATAGCTGCCCCCGCGGTTTCACCCGCGTTCCCGGGATAAAAAGTAGCCTGTCCTTCTCCATGCGTAAAGGCGTGACAAACAAACATTGTTTGTTTGTTACGCCTGTGATTTGGCCAAAAGTGTATTTGCGTGAGCTTGACCCCACTACTACTCGTGCCTCTTACTGTATCTGCTACATGCAGTGAAAATCGCGCACGGGTGCTCACGCGAGTGTATTTTTCTACAAATGCCACGTATGTATGTATACTGATTTGAAGAAACTAACAAGCCCACACTCGGCCGCCGGTACACGCCTAACGTAGCGGACACTATACTTTATTGTATTTTTAAGCTACATTTGGAAATTTCAGTACAAAACGACGAGGTGGAGCAGATCTTGCAGGGAACTCACTATGTTTAGTCATAAAGTATCAGCTCCCAGCATTCTGACAAGCAATTAGAAGTAAATTTTGATAACTTTTAGCAACTTGTGATAAATAATTTTGTTCGTATTGTGACGTAGAAGCAGAATATCGAAAAAAAGGTCTTGAAAAAATTTCATATCTACGAAAACACAATATTTTTAATGCCCTTTTTAGTTTCTTCAATATTCAGCTCATGGTTCCTTTCAGCGTTTTTTTTCTCAGACCAGCCCCCCTAATAAGGAAGCTAAAGCAATATTGCTAACGCAATTCATTTTTTCGAATTTACGGCAGATCCTATGCAATTCATCAATTCCGAATCTTTTATTGAATTGAATTGTATATAATGAGTGACTAGTATACCAAAAAATACTGAAATTACGTAGGATCTGACGAGAATCCGAAAAAATGAATTGCGTTAGCAATATTGCTTTAGCTTCCTTTTTAGCCCCCCTGTAGTCCAGAATTTGCCCATACTGGCTAGAAGAAAAAAACATCCTTAATTAATAATAACATCTTAATTTTATTCATAGTTGTATTGTGGCTTTTGGGTTACTTTAGGCTACCTGCTCTGAAATTGTCTGAAAAATTGTCAGTGCTGTTGGCAACACTGGAACTCATCGAATCTGAAAAGGACTTTTTGGCGGGAACTTGCGGAGTGAAGTTGAGTTTTATTGCATATTATCGATGGTATTTTATCCAATAAAGATCAATTCATGTGCACCAGTGGAGTGAAATGAAATGAATATGTGTATCGTGACTTTACAAATTGTCTCAAAAAGACCGTGATAAGTTTTATTACAATGACCACCATTTTACTAAAACATGACTGGACGGTGACTGATCATGCGGACTAAAGTCTGACAAACGAAAGTTGAGCCTAGCTGTAATTGAAACTCTTTACATGGCAACATTCTATTTCGTCATCCGGCATAAAAAGTGTCAACTAGTTTACCATAACCAGTTTTGATACTAACCCTTTATTCATAATGGTTTTATAGCTAAATCAGTGTTATAGTGTCCACCTTCTCATTCTTTCGATCACCTTAAAGTTCTAAAATATGCTAAATGAACTTCTACGGTCGCTAATTACTGAAACATATATCCATATTGTTCTACGAAGGTAAAATATATATAAACTAGAAAAAAAAATATTTCCACATTTTTTTAATTTGAATATAATATTGTACGCTTAGTTTGGGATCAGATAACCGTTTGTGAGGAATATCCCTGGATACTTACTTATTTAAAAGCATTCTTTATAAAAATAGAATATAACAAGTTTATGTACAATTTTAAATCATTTACATGCGATTATTATTTAGGAAAATCAAACATAACTTAATATTAATAAAAAAAAATTGTAAGGTATCAAAACAATTTATTCCTACTATACTTCTTCTTCTTCTTATTTTTAAGTTTGGCAACCAAGCCCAAATTAGGGCTCATTTCTGCCAGTGTCGAGTTATATTATAGTTTCCCGTCACGATAAATCACTTTCACATATGGTTCACAGTCAATCACCGTCCATAAAAGTCATGTTTTACTACAATGGTGGTCATTGTACTAAAACTCTTCACAGACTTTTTGAGACAACTTGAGAAGTTACGATACACATAATTCATTTCATTTCACTTCACTGGTGCACATGGATGATCTTTATTGGGTAAAATACCACCGAAAATACACAATAAAACTCAAAATACACGAATTTATGAAAATAAAAACGAAAATGCAACATCACTCTGCAAGTTCCCGCCAAAAAGTCCCTACTATACTTAGTGATACCACAACTAGTTTTTCTAAATTTGCCGCGCTTTTTCAGGTTCTACTTTCGAATGCCAGACTATATGTGAAAGTGAATATGCGACTGAAGGACTTTGTATCCATGGTCATGAACAAATTAACAAAAAAAAAAAAAAAACGAGCCTGAACCTAATCTTTAATCTAAAAGTCTGAGAGACTTTTTGGCGGGAACTTGCAGAGTGACGTTGTGTCTTCATTTTTATTTTCATAAATTCGTGTATTTTGAGTTTTATTGCATATTATCGGTGGTATTTTATCCAATAAAGATCAATTCATGTGCACCAGTGAAGTGAAATGAAATGAATATGTGTATCGTGACTTTTCAAGTTGTCTCAAGAAGTCTGTGAAATTTTTTAGTACACACGGCTACAGATCAAGCTATACATTTCCAGTATAAGCTGACCTCTCATTGTAGGGAAATCCCATACAGTGCGAGATCAGCTTATACTGGAAATGTATAGCTTGATCTGTAGCCGTGTGTACAATGACCACCATTGTTCTAAAACATGACTATTATGGACGGAAAAATAACGGATGAGACATGGCTTCGGCCCTATAAAATATCAAATCAGACTTGGCTTTGACCTTCTTTGGAAGGAATAAAACAGACATGGCTTTTAGCCTTTTGAATTGAATAAATCAGACCAGGATTAGACCTTTTTTTAGACAAACAGACATGGCGCTCGCCTTTTGAATTTGAAGATATTATGAACAAATGTAAATAAGACTAGGCTGTATGGCTCAGACCTTTGCCTGCCTTTTGGCGAATATTATAAACAACAACAACTAAGAGTCTGAAAAACAGTTATATAATTTAGCGATGTGATCGCTCGTGATTTAAAAATGGAGAGCCTGGCGGACTTCATAGACCGACTAACTACCAGCATGTTCCGGCGAGCTGATGCCTCGAGTCTAACGCACGTTAAGAACTTGGCACCTCTGCACGCTCGGCCGCCGGACGGTAAGCCCTATGCGCGGGAACTAATCTCAACAAATTAGCTGCCTGCAGAACAAGATTCCTACACAAATCCACGTTTTTTTTTTTTTTTTTTATACGACTAAGTCGGTAAACAAGCATACGGCCCGCCTGATGGTAAGCGGTTACCGTAGCCATATGCAAAATTCAAATTCAAAAAGCATTTATTCAATTTAGGCCCTGATAAGGCACTTGTGAACGTTAACAATGGCTCTACACCGGTATGGACGCTTGCAACACACGACGCATCGCTCGTGCTCAAACTAATGAATAGAGCCTCCGCTCGATCGCTGAGCGCCGACCGGGCACGCCCAGGACGGCAAGTCTCGCGCTCTGAGCGGCGTCACACTACACCTCTGGCTGAAAAATGGCCAGCAACTCCACAGGCTATTAAGCCGAACAAAGTACCTGCATGTATTAGCATGCAGCGAAATTGCCCCCGCAATCAAGGGGTCCAAAAGACCCCGGATTTGCTTCCCCACCCCCCTTTTGGGAAGGGTGTGCGACGACCCAACGATGAGTTATATAATTTATCGTTATTACTATATACCAAGAATCTTATATATTAAACACTTGACCGTTATTTGAAACTTTACATTTGAGATAGGCCCCTCCTTGTTTTCTGCTTTATTGTACCTTCTTTGTCTACCTTATATCGCCATCTCACTCGCACATCCCCCTACCATCCACGCCAGGCAGAGCGGCGGGCTCTTAGATTAAGGATTAGGTAGATTGGTCACTAAAATAATAATAATTACGAAAACGAGATACGTATATGGCAAAACGTGTATGTGAGAGCAGGACTGAGCATATTTTTTTGTCCCTATCTCGCGTATAGGTTTCTATTCTTGCCATCAGTGTCAAAATCGGTGTCGTTGAACTCGTTGATGGCAAGCAAGTTTCTGGTTGCAAAAGATATTTGTTGATGAGAGCTGTGAAATGTGCTAATTGAATGTTATTTGTGACTTTTTTATATTCTCAAATATATTGTTTAGTGTGCAGTGATGGTGAATTGTTGTGTAATTGACTGTAAAAGCCGTAGTGAACGAAATTAACCAAACATAACCTTTCATCGGTATGTAGATTTTTTTAACTGATACAGTAAGGAAATCAAAGGATTACTATACTCAAGTGTATTTTCTGTCAATATCATGCAAATTTAATAAAAGAAGAGGTTGCGGTCAAAACGTGATAAGTCACAACTCATAAAAAAAAAACTTCTAGCCTGTACGTACCTTTTTATTTTGTATAATTAGGTCTTAATTAAACTATACTTCATCATTCCCGTGTTTTATTATGGCTTCTATAAAGTTATAACAATATCACCTGCCACACCATTGATAAAATTATGACTCGTAGTAAAACCAAAATACCCAATACCAGTTTACCCTAAAGACTACGGAAGACATATTCTCGCTAACGAAAAACTGTGTCTATGGAGTCGGCCACCTTTCACGCACACATATTGGCCATTCCGCTGGAAACTAGACTCTGTCGCCATTTACACAGAGTCGATTACCCGTGCTCAACTAATGTGTGCGTGCCGGCTTGTACGTACAGCGTGGTGGCCGACTTGAGTGACAGTTTTTTTGTTGGCGAGAATATATCCGACTTTTTTTAACATCCTTGGTTTACCCACATAATGGGGTGAAAGTGTAAGTATGGCACTATTAATTGTAAGTAGCTGTATTATATGAAACTATGTCGAATTATCGCTATCTTCTTCGCCATTCGCTGACAGCCTATCTACCTAATCCTTAATCTAAGGGCGGGCATGAGCCGCGCGATCGCGTCATTGGCGTCTTGTTCAGCGTTGCCATTAGGGTACGCACTAGTACGCATTGCGTACTATTTCGTTAGGTAGCGTTCTCAGGTACTCTCCCGTCAATTTGCGTACTATTTTACTGTCAAGCTTTTGGCTTAGGTATAAACCAAAATACCAAAAACAAAAAAAAATCACACAAAAAACCCGACTGCGTAAAACACAAATTAACAGAAAAGAGAAAAACAAGCTCTTCAATCTATAGAATTTTGAATATAACTTGAATTATATAAGGTATTGCAATCTGGGACAACCAATAACCTAAGTATGTATTTTTTGTAATATTTGTTTATCCCCGACTGCAATACCTTATAAAATTCAAGGCATAAAGGCCGATTATACTCTTCTGTTTTCTGTATAATCAGCCTCAAAGCAAGTATGTGGTCTACGGTACTAATGCCTTTTCGAAACCCGGCCTGCTCCAGCGGCTGAAAGCCATCAAGCCTCTCAGACAAACGATTCGTGATGATGACTCTCGAAAACAACTTGTAGATGTGGGTCAGGAGCGATATCGGCCTATAGTTTTTAAGGAGAGAGTTATCTCCTTTCTAGAGAAATAATATCACCACACTCCTGCTCCACTCTTTGGGTGTTGTACCATTGAAGAGGACGGCATTAAAGCGCCCAAAGAGAGAAAATACCACAGATAATATGCAATCAAACTCAAAATACACGAATTTATGAAAATAAAAATGAAAACGCAACGTCACTCTGCAAGTTCCCGCCAAAAAGTCTTGATTCTGTGTTACTGTTTGTGGTTTCGCTGGTGTAGTTTTGTGCTTTTGTGGTTCCTTCAGGTTCAGTGCGCAAACGGCACATAAAAAATACAGTGAAAAACGTACTTTAAATTTGAAATTACTTGAATAATTCTTTATTCACTGCGTACTCAAAAGTTAAGTTTCGTACTATTTTTAGGTGCTGTGCGTATCTTATCGTGAAGTCACTCTGGCAACGCTATATGTAATAGTCAGACTCGAACGCACTGTTTGGAAGGTTGCTTCTGTTGGGAAGAGCCGGCAATAAACTGAGCAATAACGGTTTTCAAGTCGGAGCAATACCCTTGACATAGTAATAAATTGGCTTATGATAAATAATTTAAAAGTTAATATTAAAAAGAATATCATTGATTAAAAAGAGTAGGTAGGTACAATGGGGAGAAAATCGAAGAAGTTCTTTCAGCCAAATTTCTTGGTATTACTATAGATTGCTACTGTAATTGGAAGGAGCATATCGAGAATATATCTTCACGCATAAATTCTTTTATATTTGCATTGAGGCGTATCAGCTTACTAGTTTCGAAACAAGCTGCAATTAGTGCATATTATGGCTATGTGTACTCTTTACTACATTATGGCATTACAATATGGGGACGTTCATCAGCGATAGACAGAGTATTCATCATGCAAAAACGTTGCGTTCGATCTATTTTTGGCTTAAAACAGAGTGAATCATGTGTACGGGCGGCGCAGAACCTCGGGTATACAATAAGTCTCGAAAGACGAATGCGCGAATCGTGAGGTCCCGTTTCCCGTACTTATGCTGTGCGCTGGATTGCCAAGGGCGAAGTGAAAAGCCGTATATGGTCGTTATTTATCTGTTATTTATTGAACTGGTTACTTAATCTATGACAATCTGTCTTAATGGATACTTCTTGATGTTCAACTGTGACAATCTGTCTTAATAAATACTTCTTCAAATTTGTTGTACATAGATGATTTTCTTATTCAAAATGTCGACAATTGGTGCCTGATGATACGCTGATACGTTTACTTTGCCGCTACTATGGCATCTGCCTTACTATATACCGATTTGGTATTTACTTAGCCGCTACTATGGCAATCTGCCTTACTATTAATACTTGGTAGAAGGCTAAACATGGCATCTGCCTTACTAGTAGGTACTGTCCTGTTACTTTACTATGACATCTGTCTGACTACTACTCCTTGTAGTTGACTTGTTGCTGTACTGGAATCGAATTCTAATTAAATCTGTTTATCCTTATCAGGGTGTCATTCAGGGCTTTGAAAGTGTTTATTAGCTAGAAGTTAGGTACTTAGTACGTGGTAAACAAATGTTTTGCACATATTAGTGCTTGTATCAAATTTCTAATTGTTTACTTATTCTAACATGATTTCAATCGGTTATCTTTATTACAGGGTTGATTCCTAGATCAACTTAGGTACTAAACATAAGTACTAACTTACTTATTCTCAGATTACTACATGGTTTAGGGTTTTTACCCAATAACTCTAGATTTTTATCTAGGTTACGACAATTTAGGTTCTGACCTAGGTTCTATTAGGGTTCAAATGTTCTTTATTTATTATAATATCTTAACTATGGGTAATAATTTAACGCTCGGGAATAAATCTTTAATTTTCCTTATTAGCTAACTTAAAATATCGTAAATAACATAATATTCGTAAGTGTCCCGAACATTTCTCCCGCCGTTCTTCGACTACTGTGTCGATGAAGACTTCTCCGGTTGAGGGACCACTGGCTCGGTGGGCAGGATGATCAGTTTCTTGGTGGGACGCCGTAGTGTTCCGCTTCTGGTGCGCACGTCGACAGCTCGCACGATGCCATCAGTTCCGGGGTAGACTGCTTCTATGATCCCTCGTGGCCAGGTATTGCGAGGCAGGTTGTCGTCGGCGACTAATACAACGTCTCCAGTCTTGATCTTTGGACCCTTTCCGTGTGGCTCCCGCCGGTATTGTAAGTCGGGGAGATATTCTTTCATCCATCTTGCCCAAAATCGGTCAGCAAGATGTTGTGAAGCTCGCCAATGTGTTCTGCCGATGAGGTCCTTTTTATCAAAGGTACCTGGTGCCGGAACTCGCGCTGACCCGCCAAGAAGAAAGTGGTTGGGGGTCAGCGTTTCTTCATCCTCAGGATCTGTAGACACGTGCGTGAGGGGACGACTGTTGACAGTTTCTTCTTATGCGGCATGGCAGGCATCGGTGGACCATCATCTTTGTGACTGGATGCAGGCGCAGAATCAAAGAAGTGTTGGCGGCATTAGTTTATTGTTGCCTCTACGCCGGCGTGCAGCAGCTGTCTGTGGGTGTATTCGATCCACAACTAGGCAGTTTGGTGGTTTCCGCTTTTTCTTGTTTCGTTTCCAATCAGGATCTGCCTCTTTGTTCTTCAGCGTGCGTTTGTAACGTGCTCGCTGTTTAGTTCGTCTGCACAGGTGGATGAACTGTAAGACTCTGGCTGTAGCGCGGAGATAATGTTCCCACTTGGGGAAACGGGCGCCGTCAGGAACGGCGTGGCTCAGCTTCGGTTTCTCGCGCTTCTCGATGATGTTGAGAGTCTTCTCTTCACCCGTCAGTTCCTTCTGTGTAGGTATCTCTGTTGGCCAGGTACTCGGGTCGTCCATTAGGACTTCTGGTACGTCGCGATTTGCAGCATCAGCGACGTTGAGTTTCGTGAGTACTTCTGGCAGCGACTGCAGCAAATCAGGATCCGTCAGAGGGGGGTCGTTATGTGAGACTCCCTTCGTTGTTGCTGCAGCATCGTGGACTATTCTGATGTTCCCCGGCGTTATCGGATTCATCATGACGAAACGAGGTAGGTAACATGTTTTCCTTTCTATCTTCGCCGTTGGAGCCGGTTCAGCGTAGTCCCTTTCAATCAGAGCTGTCATCTGTTTTTCATCTTTTTCTTTCAGCTCTGGATGTCTGTCGATCTTCTTTTCTGTGGTGATAAGCGTCATCGCGTTGTCGTAGTTGCATGGCATCGCGATGTTGTCATTCTTCCATAGGAGCGCCGTCTGGTACTGTCCGTCTTCTGTTCTGGTTGTGCACTCATCGAGTATTTTGAGTGCACGTTGTTCCGGATCAGTCTGTGGCTTTTTCGGTGTGATCTTCAACGCCTCGATCGCAAAGTGATGTTTCAACTGTTCACCCATGTTCTCTTCCATCGTGAAGTAATGAACGAAGTCGATGCGTTTTCTCAGCGACTTTGTGTGCGCGCCATGGAGAACCCAGCCAAGTGGAGTGTGTGATGCGATTGGCTGGTTCTTCTTTCCTTTTCTGACTTCTGAAGCTAGTAGCAGGTTCCAATTGTCTTGACCGATGAGTATCTTGGGCTTGGCTTCAATGAATTTCAAAGCTTCTTGTATATCGATCAGATGTTGGCAGTCATTCAGGTCTTCGTCGGTGACTGTCTGTGTTGATAGCTTCAGGTTGTTAATGGTGCGCGCGTAGATCTTGTGCTGCTGGGTTGCACCCTTGATGATGATGGCGATGCGTTGAGATCCTGAAGCAGGTACTTCTGCTCCTCCTATGGCTTCGATGTACATTGGCTGGCAGGGTCCATAGGCTCCGACTGTGTTTGCTAAGTCGGTGTCAATCAAAGTTACCGTTGACCCGTCGTCCAGCAATGCGTGTGTGTTGACTTCTCCCGCCGGTCCGGAAATCTGTACAGGTAGTACTTTCAAGTACGTCTGGGATTGTACAGGCAGCCAAGTTGAAGTGACTATTTCCTTTTCATTCTTGTCACTCTTTTCCTTTTGTCTCTCGTAGTGAAGTAAGTGGTGATGGCGATATGGGCATCCGTTGACGCTGCATATGGGTGGCTTGCAGTTGTGCGTTCTGTTTCTGTAGCGTAGACATCGAAAGCAGAGGCGGTGTTTCTTTGCAAGATCCCATCTTGTATTGATGTCAGCATCGCGGAACTTCTCGCAGTCCGGCGGCGAATGTCCCTCTCGTTCACATATACTGCATCTGTATGGCCTCTTATCAACGTTCGCATTGGCGTTCAGCGTACGTTGATTGCGCTTGAAAGGAGTGCGCGTGGCTGGCCCTGCATGTGAAGTCGAGGGTATGTCTTCTACTTGAGCGTAGGGTGCCCATAGTTCCACTTCTCTCTCGAGGAAGCGAGTGAGCTTGAGCAGGTCGGCTTCTTCTTTGGACTGCATGGCGGAGAAATCAAACCATCGATATCGAAGTGTCGGTGTAAGCTTATCAATGGTGATCTTCGTCAGCTCTGGATTGTAGAGATATGCAGTCTTGTCCAGAGCACGAAGAGTTGCCACTATGTTCGTGACCTTGCCTGACAGGATGCAGAGGTCTTTTTATGAATCGGTAAACCGTGGCAGGTTCCGAAGGCGTTCCATCTCAGCGAGGGCGATTGAGTCCGGTCTTCCAAAGCGGGACTCCAGTGTCTTCAGTACTTCATTGGGATTGGCGCTGTTGATGAGCAGGCTCTCGACGGCTTCCCTTGCTCGTCCTTTGAGTGCACGTCGAAGTCTGGTCATGTTCTCTGTATCCGAGAAGTCAGCTGCGGATTCAAAATAAGCTGTTCGGAATGATAGCCAATCTTGGTGTGCCCCGGTGAAAGCAGGTAGTTCAAATCTGTAACGCGACGGCATTGGGCGTTGACCTGCTTTCACGGCAATAGTGATCGCTGAAGCTAGCTCGCTGAAATCAATTCTTTGTTGCGCAGAGTACGGGGTGATGGCAGCTTCTGTTCCCGTCGGTATCTGTGCTTCTGGTCTCTGAGGGATTCCTTGATTACCCTGTACAGAGTGCTGAGGGATTCCTCTATTACCCTCATCGATGTCTAACGATGTTGACTGCTGTTGAGTCATCTGTGTCTTCGAGGTGGCGCCCGGGTGCACGACTGGATGCGTAGCAGTGGATGGATATTGTTCCGCGACAGGTGCAGCGTTTCTATTCGGTTCCATCTCTCGGGGCTCTGGCTGTTGATGAGGTTCATTCGAAATTGCAAGTAGGCGCTGACTCTTGTCTAGCCATGTGTCCACCCTCCTGGCAGTGGATTTGATGGACACGGATCCTACGTCGTCATCTTCGGATTCTATTTGTTCTATGACGGCGAGGCGAGCTATTGCTAGTTCACGTTTCAGTCTTGCTATCTCTTCTTTGGCCAGAGCGATGTGGCGCGCTCGTTGACTTTTCGTTGACTTAGTGTTCCTGATGGTGCTGCTTGCGGTTCGGTCATCAGGAGCTTGTTCTTGATTGATTCCAGTTTCTTCGTTAGCAGTAGTAGTCGTAAACCCTGAGGTTAGGGTTGCTTCTGTAGTAGTGACAGTACGGCTTGTTGATGGTGCGGTAGTAGGGGCAATACTGCTCGTTGAAGCAGCAGCAGGTGCGGCTCCGCCCATTGTAGCTGCAGCAGTAGTGGCAGCTGTGGCGGGCTCTTGTACAGGTGCAGGCTGTGTGTCGCTATCGCGACTCTCTGATCCTCCTCTTGCGTTGGTGGATCTGGTGCCGACCATGGCTGCGGCTGTTCAGGATCTTGGATGATCCGGCTCGAAGGACCAAATGTACGGGCGGCGCAGAACCTCGGGTATACAATAAGTCTCGAAAGACGAATGCGCGAATCGTGAGGTCCCGTTTCCCGTACTTATGCTGTGCGCTGGATTGCCAAGGGCGAAGTGAAAAGCCGTATATGGTCGTTATTTATCTGTTATTTATTGAACTGGTTACTTAATCTATGACAATCTGTCTTAATGGATACTTCTTGATGTTCAACTGTGACAATCTGTCTTAATAAATACTTCTTCAAATTTGTTGTACATAGATGATTTTCTTATTCAAAATGTCGACAATTGGTGCCTGATGATACGCTGATACGTTTACTTTGCCGCTACTATGGCATCTGCCTTACTATATACCGATTTGGTATTTACTTAGCCGCTACTATGGCAATCTGCCTTACTATTAATACTTGGTAGAAGGCTAAACATGGCATCTGCCTTACTAGTAGGTACTGTCCTGTTACTTTACTATGACATCTGTCTGACTACTACTCCTTGTAGTTGACTTGTTGCTGTACTGGAATCGAATTCTAATTAAATCTGTTTATCCTTATCAGGGTGTCATTCAGGGCTTTGAAAGTGTTTATTAGCTAGAAGTTAGGTACTTAGTACGTGGTAAACAAATGTTTTGCACATATTAGTGCTTGTATCAAATTTCTAATTGTTTACTTATTCTAACATGATTTCAATCGGTTATCTTTATTACAGGGTTGATTCCTAGATCAACTTAGGTACTAAACATAAGTACTAACTTACTTATTCTCAGATTACTACATGGTTTAGGGTTTTTACCCAATAACTCTAGATTTTTATCTAGGTTACGACAATTTAGGTTCTGACCTAGGTTCTATTAGGGTTCAAATGTTCTTTATTTATTATAATATCTTAACTATGGGTAATAATTTAACGCTCGGGAATAAATCTTTAATTTTCCTTATTAGCTAACTTAAAATATCGTAAATAACATAATATTCGTAAGTGTCCCGAACATCATGTATGACATTATTCAGAGACTGAAATATTAGAATCAATATTTTTGATGTTTGCTTGTTTGTACATAAAAATAAAAATCTTTTCCAACAAAATGGACAGGCAATGCCATATTCAAATGACAGTTATAGAAAATCAAAACTGATAATACAAGACTCCGAAATAAAAATAATCTGTATACCTTTGACTAATGATATATATTTTTGACATATTATATATTTTCTAAGCTGTATACTTAGACCTTTTACCAAATTAACAGTAGTATCAAATAATAGCTTCATGAATTAAATATTTTTATTGCCATAAAAATATTTAATAACCTACCAGACATGTTTAAAGATTTACCACTTCATATAAAATATTAGTTAACTGGCTAAATGACAAATGTTTTTATAGTATTCAGGAGTATTTTAATTATAAGTAAGTGTTATTATATGGTGATGATTATGATATTATATTAATGTTGACATTTAATAATTTTTAATGGATAAATATGCGTTTTTCTAATGATTTTAGTTTTTATTGGACATTTTACCAAATTTAATAGTTCGACATTTGGTAAATATTATGATTATCATGCTAGCTATGTACTATTTTTATTGTTAAACATATTGTTGTTGATTGTGATTAATTTTATTTAATAATTTGCGTTAATTTAATGTGTAAAATATTGTATGTGCTTGGAAGGGCAGAATTTGGAATGGTCCTAAAAAAATTTAACATCTTTTTGTAACCCAAATTTTTACAAATAAATACTTAAGGACATACCAACTAATAGCTGTATTTGTATACATTAGTTTACAGTTTGTTTCTTATTGAAAGCGATTTGTTGTCAAAAAAACCCCTGCTGCTGCCCTCTGGGGCAATGGCCAGATCCCCCATGCCCTTGAGGACTGCTTGCATTGTGCTTTACTTCGGTTGCTAATAACATTGTGATTTCGTCATTTAGTATGGATGAATGGTGACTTTATTTTCATTCATTTTCTCCTTTGAGATATTACAAAATCATAACAAAACATTGAGATTATCTAGCCTACTCACTAACTCCGGGGTCCCAGGTCAGAAATTAAAAAAGGCCTTATAAAATCAATAAGATTACAAAGCATGTAGTATTCATAGTTCACTTTATTTTGGTTCAAAATCCTGTGGCATCTTCTCAATTATTTTTTTAATTTGTAATGCAACAATTGGGTTATCTGAACATATATCTGTAACATTGTAAGGTGGTAGCACACTAACATTTCCAAAAACTATTGTATCATCTATTTCAGTTACTGGTAATAGATTCCACTTAAACCACTTTATAAGTTTCTGTTTCTTTACTATCACATCATCGTTAGTAAACTCATTGTTAAGCTTCTTTATAGGTGGTATGACATCATCACGCGGTGTTAACTCAGTAACATCAAGTATTGCATGACCAGGTATAAGAATTGTTTGATATCCTTCTTCATGAGGAACTGATAATATGAAACTGAAATAAATAACATAAAAATATATACATTAGAATGTAAGTGTCATCCTCTCTCCTGTAGTAACTACTATTATTTCAGATGAAAAGGAAGAGCTTACCTATATGTTAGTGAATCAATGGAATGGATAAATCCCGTAAAACTTGTTTTTTTTATAAGTTGCACTTTAACATATTTATCAATTAGTCTTAGCAGAGCCAAAGGATCGCATTTTAATTCACCGTAATTTCCTTCTGTGCGACTTGAAGCCAAATCCATTTCAAATACAATAATATGCAGGCTTAGAATAACTTATTATTCTGAGCATGCACTATACAGAGGTAGAAAATACTTTATTTACAAAGACAAGGCTTTTGCCCCTTTTTTTTATATCTGTGCTTTTGCCATGGACCTCCTGTAAAGGGCTATTACTTTACTCTTCTTTGCCATGGACGTATGTTTTTAAGTAGGCAGCATTACGTGTTGTCTTCTGTAGATGTTTATCTGGAAATGCAATTAAAGAATTTCCTTAAATTTTTCAAAACAAAATTACCTTTACAAAAGAAAGACATAGAAACCTTATAAACAAACAAACCAAACCAACAAAACAACCAGACATATTACTTTATAATTTGTGACAACCAGCTCATGCAACCAGCCAGTAAGGTAGTAGCAGTGTTGCCTTAGTGTTGCCAATGCAAATTTTTAGGCGGCCGTGTACATGAGGTAAAAAAGCCGTGTTTATATGGAAAAAGACCAACGGTGGGCCGTGTCACTGCTTAAAAAAAGGAAAAACGTTTAATTAATGTCAATAAAACGTTTTTAACATTAAAATCATCACTTTAATGTGGTGTTGTGTTCCTGCGGTGAGTAAGGTCGCCAGAGCTCCATGAGGAGGCGCTGTGCTGGCAGTGTGTGGGGACCTGCGGTGTAGAACTGCCGTAGGACTGTGCAGGCGTGGCGTGTTGGTGCGGCGGTCAGGGAGACCCGGTGAAACGGCTGCCCGCTGGCCGTCCGCAGGTTGTAGGGGTCCCGAACCCAGGGAGCACCTAATCTCCGCCCTGGGAGGCTGGCCCGCCGCCTTGCGCATAATCCCTGGTGCAGTTGGTCGTGCCGGAGGAGGAGACCGGAGTGGACTCGGCCGACTGTGTCAGGGGGGGACCGGGGGCCCTTCCGGCTGCCGCACCAGCAAACCAAATCACCTGTACAGCACTCCGGTGAAATGACACTGCGCTTTGTCTCCTCCACTACCCGCACAGCAACTTCTCCCAACCCCTCTTCAAACTCTATCACATGGCCAGAAAAAGGAAAAGAAATAGTTTATCAGCGGCCACCCCGTCCACATTTTCTGTGGACTTCTGCAACATAAGGGGACTTCACTTTAACCTCAGTGCAGTCCACCAACACCTTGAGACTGCACATCCGACCCTGTTATTCCTTACCGAGACGCAAATATCCTCCCCTGACGATACATCATATCTACACTACCCCGGGTACAAGTTGGAGCACAACTGATTGCCAGGGCTAAGTTCGATTTCGTCGGCAGGTTTGGTGAGAGGCTGACTAGCCTTCCCTCTGTAAGTCGTGCTTTTTGGTCTCTTGCAAAAGCTGCTGAAGGGAACTTTTGCCAGTCGTCCTTGCCACCACTACGTAAGCCGGACGGAAACTTGGCCCATAGTGCTAAGGAGAAAGCTGATGTTGTAGGCTCTCTCTTTGCCTCGAACTCGACTTTGGATGATGGGGGCGCCACACCGCCTACCATCCCGCAGTATGCCAGCTCCATGCCAGAGATAATCATAACCCAACGGGAGGTCCGGCGGGAATTGCTTTCCCTGGACATCCATAAGTCGAGTGGGCCAGACGGCATACCGGCAGTGGTACTGAAGCGGTGTGCTCCTGAATTGTGTCCAGTATTGACGCCTCTTTTCAAAAGGGCGACAGATCAGACCCGACGAATTACAGGCCTATCGCTATCACCTGCCTTCTCTCCAAAGTCATGGAGCGTGTGATCAACACGCAGTTTTGAGATACCTGGAGGATCACGAGTTGTTGAGCGACCGACAATATGGCTTCCGCCATAGTCGCTCAGCTGGTGACCTCCTTGTGTATCTCACGCACCGTTGGTCACTCGCCATCGAGAGTCAAGGTGAGGCATTGGCAGTGAGCCTAGATGTGGCGAAGGCGTTCGATCGGATCTGGCACAGAGGTCTTCTCACGAAGTTACCAGCATACGGGCTTCCCGAGGGATTATGCAAATAGGTCGCCAGCTTTCTGTCCAGCAGATGCATAAGAGCCTTCGTCAACGGTAGTTGCTCCGATAGCATAGACATAAATGCCGGCGTCCCGCAAGGTTCTGTGCTGTCCCCAACACTATTCCTTCGGCATATCGATGATATGCTGTCTATCGACGGCATTCATTGCTATGCGGACGACAGTACAGGAGACGCTCATTACACGGGCCGTGCAAATATCCCTCGTTCCGAGGTGGAGGAAAGCTGCGAATGGCTGGTGTCTGTAATCGAGAGTACACTAACTTGTGTCTCCGATTGGGGTCGACTAAACCTAGTCCATTTCAACCCCACCAAGACTCAAGCCTGCGCGTTCACCGCTTAGAAAACCCCATGGTCTGTGGCTCCAAAATTCCAGAACACTTCTTTGAACATCAGTCAAAGCATCGGGATCCTTGGCGTCGACATCTCTAGCGACGTTATGTTCCGAAGGCATTTGGAGGACAAGGTTAAGCTGGCATCCAAAAAGCTTGGAGTGCTCAACAGAGCGAGGCAGTACTTCACATCGGGGCAAAGGCTGCAACTTTATAAGTCGCAGGTCCGGCCTCATATGGAGTACTTTTGTCATCTATGGGCGGGAGCTCCTGGGTACCAGCTTGGGCCTTTAGACTCGGTTCAGCGACGTGCCATCAGAATTGTTGACGATCCCGAGCTCACAAGCGATTTAGAGCCACTCAGTCTGAGGAGAGACTTTGCCTCGTTATGTGTGTTCTACCGCTTGTACAACGGAGAGTGTTCTAAGGAATTATTCGACATGATGCCCACGGGTACCTTTCACCATCGCAACTCTCGCCATCGACAGGGAGTCCATCCACACATATTGAAACCAGAATTGTTTCGAACTGTGCGGGCTACAAGGAGTTTTCTTCCGCGGACGCTCGGACTGTGGAATGAGCTCCTCGCCGTGGTTTTCCCAATGGAGTACAGCATGGGGTTCTTCAAAAAGGGTGTGAAGCGGTTTCTTCAGGGTCGGCAACGCGCGAGTGAAACTCCAGACCATCTCAGTCGATAACCATCTTGTGTAGGCACCCTGGGCGCCTAGACAATCGTCATCGTTAGTAAACGATCAACCTTTGTATGGGATTGACATTTCAAATCGAAATATCACGTGATATTTAACAATCTCTTATGTCAATCCCAAACAAAGGTTGATCGTTTAGTAACAATGACGATTGTCGATAACCATCTTGTCTAGGGGGGGCTGGTGTTGGAAGCGTCCATAGGCTACGGTAACTGCTTACAATCAGGCGGGCCGTATGCTAAAAAAAAACCTTAAAACAGCTCCATTTGAATAATGTTCGCAATTCGCTATACGTTTAAAAAAATTACAACAATTCCTCTCGAACCCTGTCAAACAATATTTGGGTGAGTGGGACGGCACTATACGACAGTCAAACGTGCATCGGAGTAAAGGCCTTATTACACTATTCGATATCAAGCCAGTCTTAGTAAGACTGTCTTGATATTGAATAGTGTAATAAGGCCTTTAGACAGACTACCTTGCTTACTCTTATTACACTTTGCTAAATCTTATTAAGACTGTCTTGATATCGAATAGTGTAAAAAGCCTTTAACCCTTAGGTACCCGTATCATACCGACCCATCAATTAATTAATTACCGTAGAATTTGCAATAATCCGTAGAATGTGCTACGGCCACAGGGATGCAGCCGTAGGCCGTGGATTTTGTGATTTTTTGGCCTGAAAGCCGTAGAACACGGTAATTGCCGTAGCATTGGCAACACTGTTAATGTGCTGTCTACGGTCCAGTGTTCGCAACCGTACGATAATTATCGTACATGTGCGATAATTTCATAACTACGTACGATGTACGATGGTACATGACTATCGTACGCAGATTGTACGATAATTTCCATTCTGATGAAAACATTGATGATTACACAGATAGCCAATAGCCCAATAACAATTACAGTTGTTTTTTTAGTGTCAGCACCATCTATTGGCTCATTTCTTTCTTAGGAACATATTAGGAACTCATGCTGTTGCTTCATGGCGCAATCTTGCTACTGTCTTCCAATCAGCGATCGATATCGATACCGTCGTTCGATGTGGTGGAGTGTTGGCAGTTATTGTCTTTTCGAATTTGTATATAAAATATTAAGTTTCATTAATATTTGTGTATTCTGTTCTCGGAAATATAGAATCTATTCAGTTAAACTTTTAAAAAATATGCTTGTTTTCATGTGTCTCTATCCTTTAAACATTATTTTCTTCTTTATAAATTCGAGATGTTGGCGCGTTCTATTAGTTTTTTTCCATTTAAAAAACAAGTTTACAAGATTTAAACTATAAAGTATTTGCAACATATTATTGTCACGTTTCATATGATTTTTTAAAGTATTTTAGCCATTTTCCTTATGGATACGATAATTTTGATCCATATTCGAGCATATAGTAAGTAAGTAAGTAAGTAAACATATACGATAATTTTACGGCCCTGGTACGATAGCTGCCTGGCTTCAGGTTGTGAACACTGCTACGGTCTTAGCAGTCCAGCACACACCACAAATTATAAAGTAATATGTACAAGTATATGGCACACACACGGTTGAGTTAAAATTTAATCACATAGGTACCCTGTGTAGGTACATACTCAGGCAGTTGTGTCGCTATTGCGTTGAAAAAAAATATGGGAAGATTATTCGATAAAATTTGGTACTCGCTTTTTAAATGTTAAACATTTTTATCGAAGGTTATATATAAACTTAGGGACAATAATGGCATACAAAACAAACAGAAACGTTCAATATTTGGCGGGAACGAGTGGTAAGTATCAGCGGGAAAAACAAATTCTTGAATGTTTGTTTTAAATATTTACGGGTATTTATTTCATGTTTAGCATCATTAGCGTTTATGTTTACTGGTGCAACCATTTCTTGGTCATCTCCTGCGATTCCGAAATTCAAAAGCGGCGAAGCAAATTTGGAAATCACCGATGTAAGTACAGTTTAAATATATCAGTATAATTAGTAATATAGGTACCTAACCTAAGTATGTTTCTATTTTAATCTCGTGTGGCCGCCGAGAGAAAACTTTTCCTCACGGCAGGCACTGTGTGTGACTGTGTGTAGTAGTATAACCTACTTGTGAAATTATTTATTTAATTTCTATGTAAATTACACACGTACATTTTTGTTTATCCATATACCTACCTATGTTACAACCAGCATTTTATCTTCCAGAATAGGTAGGTAGCTTACCTTCTCGCGTAGGTAATAGGACTATAATCAAACTGGGGATAAATTCTAATCTTAAGTATAGGTAATATAGGTGACAACAAAGGATATTTTTAGTTCTATCATTATGTAGGTATCATCCACAGACTACGGAGGACATATTCTCGCTAACAAAAAACTGTGTCTATGGAGTCGGCCACCTCTCACGCACACCTTAGTTGGCTATTCCGCGGGAAATTAGACTCTGTCGCCGTTTACACAGAGTCGATTACTCGCGCTCAACAATGGGTGAATGTGTGCGTGCCGGCTTGTACGTACAGCGTGGTGGCCGACTCGAGTGACACAGTTCTTTGTTAGCGAGAATATATCCGACTTTTTTTAAATATCTGTGGTATCATCAAATTTTAATGAATTGAATAGCTGTTCGTTTTCCGAAAAAAAATATATAAATAAATAAAAATAATTGAAGACCTCATCGTTATTACTATTTCATTGCTTTTTTTAATCCAAAACGCCTAATTTTGTAAGTATTATGATATCACTAACCTACTTATAAGTACTTACCAATACTATTTTTGATAGTAATAGGCGAATATTGTTGTATAGTAGTTGTATAGGTAGGTAAATGATTTAAATTACTCACCACAAAATGTGGCTGTTTCTACAAACAATTAGTCAAACAAAACTCGTTGTATGATCGGTTGTAGGTACAAACCAAACATACAACTAGGTAGGTACTAACTAGTTCATGGACGTTTGAGTTTATTACCACAAGAAAGATAGGTAGATGTACAGTACCTCTACCATGAGTTTTCTATACTAACGTAATCTATATACAGTCGCTAGCGACTACTGTGAAACATTTTGTATGTAATGCTTCCAAAAGTATCCACTAGAGGCGGTGCTCGTTATACAAAATATTCACCGTAGTCGCTAGCGTGTGTAGATTACGTTAGTGTAGAAAACTCATGGTAGAGGTACAGGTGAGACATAAATACGAGTACCTATGTATCTATAACTTAACTTATGGCATTCAACAACGATTTTCTCTTAAACTATTGATAGAGATTGTGTGAGATAAGTATTATGCAGGCAGAAAAAAATGCTTTGAATTTCACAAAGTAAGAACGTAGTGATTATATCCTCCTTGGTGTATTGTACAAGTACTTACATATTTATGTCCTCGACTGTCAGCTTCCTCCTGCGGCTTCGCTCCTGGGATGCGTTCAGTTACTACACACCGGTCACACGGTGTGTAGTTACTAGGGTTTCCGGAACCGGACCTCTTTTTGAGAACCGGGAATTTCGGGATTTGTTTTAAAGGTTTCGATATTATTGGTTCTTGGTAGTTTTTGTTATATACAGCAGTGATATGCTTCAAACGCAAACCACAATTAAATATTCAAGTAATTTCTTTTGGAACTCCTAAGTAATTTAAAAAAACATAAGAATGAAACAGAATTTAAATACTCTCATATAATTTTTTCTTCTATTTTCATACCTAGTAAGACTTTGGAATATCGAATTTATTATTTTTGATTCTTATAGATTATGGTAAGTAGTTGAATGTAGTAAAAAAAATGAATTTAGTAAGTGACTTATGATCCTTCATCCCCTAGATGGGGTAGAGGGCGTCCATAGAAACTCTCCATCCCGATCGGTCATGAGCTTCGCGCTTGATCTCACTCCAAGACTTCTCAATCTTCTTCGCGTCGTCAAGCACAGTGCGTCGCCAGGTTTGTTTGGGACGGCCACGCTTTCGTTTCCCCTGCGGATTCCAGTCCATTGCCTGCTTGAGTATATGGTCGGGATCCCTTCGGAGAGTGTGACCAATCCAGTTACATTTGCGACGCTTGATCTGTTGGTCAAGCGGGATTTCGTGGTAGAGTTCTCGCGGAGATCTATGTTCGAGACTTCTCAGGCCAGAATTTGGCGAAAGCATCGGTTGACAAAAACCTGGAGCTGGTGCGAGATGGCCTTGATTACCTTCCACGTTTCGCATCCGTATAGAAGTAAAAAAAACGAATAGCGAATAATAAAAAATCAAAAAAAAGCGAAGCATAATCCCATCCAATGCGATCAAAAAAAGGAGGGGTGATAGTAGACAACCCTGTCGCGCACCAGCATGCACGACGATATCCTCAGAAATGAGGATCATGTCTTTACAAGAATAGTTCTTGTAGGTGGCTTTGAGTAGTTTTATTATTTTCGGCGGGACACCAATGTGATGTAACCTAGACCATAAGCAAGACCAATTCAACGTATCAAAAGCTTTTTCGAAGTCGACAAAAGTAAGGTATAACTCTCTTGCCATTCTGATGCTTTATCCAATATGGTCGGTACACGAGTGGTTCGAGTGGAAGCCTGCCTGCTCATTGTGCAGAAGAGGTTTTACGGCCTTCGATAATCTTGCAGAAAACTTTAGAAGGGATCGAAAGCAAAGTGATGCCTCTCCAGTTACTGAAAAGACTTAGAACACCTTTCTTGGGCAGAGTTATCAGGAGCCCTTAACTCCTGTGATAGCTCCTCAGCCTCCCAGACCTTTACAGTCGAAGGCATCAGGGTCTCTCCAGCAGAGGGTAGGTCAGCTTTAAGCACATCTGCGGATATTAGATCGAGTCCCGGTGCCTTTCCTCTATTAGTGTCTGTAGGTGGAGCGGTATCGATGTTAAGGAGCTGAGGTGTTAATATGCCGTCTGGTATATCAGCTGGTGTCAGCGATGAAATTCGGAAGACCACAAATCGTTACAGCTGCCCTTCCGATGTTACAAAGTAGTAGTAGCTCTAAAAATGAAGAGTGAAAACCTTTCGTTTGTAGTAGGGTAGTGGCACCAAAAGATGACCGACCCCCAATAGATGATTCATAGAAACATACATTATTAATAAATATAACATTTCATAGAAACTTTTGAATGCTTATTAAAACAATTTACTTTTAAAAAGGTTATATTTGTTGGAGATTTCAATATCGACACATTGAATAAAAATTTAAATCAAACTAAATTATTTTTAGAATTATTAACTATGTATGGAATGAGCTATGCAATTAGACAACCAACTAGAAACTCCAAAACTCTGGATAATATAGTAACAAATTTGAACGAAGACTTGTATGCGTGTACGGTTTTAGCATCAGGTCTATCTGATCATGACAGTCAAATAATCGAAGTAAAATACAATGTTAATAATAACGATGAAGTAAAAATTAATGAAATAAGAATGATAACTAAAGAGAACAAGAAAAAATTTGTAGAATCAGTAAGCAAAATAGACTGGACGTTCTTAACAAATCACAACAATAATATGTATAATCTATTTCATGATAAAATATATAGTTTATTCGATACCCACTTTCCTTTGAGAAAGAAAAGATTTCGGGCTAATCACAAAAGCTGGATCACAAAGGGAATTAAGATATCTAGTAAAATTAAAAGGAGTCTGATAACTAGCATAAGCAAAGAAGGAAATAGCAAAAAACAAGAACATGTTAAAACTTACTCCCGAGTACTAAAAAACATTGTGACATCAGCTAAAGCATTACATAATAAAAGAAAAATTACTAATGCATCTAATAAAATAAAGACTATATGGAACATAGTTAAGAAAAGTACAGGGAAACTTCGTAAGAAGGAAACTC
Organism: Polyploca ridens; assembly: GCA_951394255.1. Taxonomy (NCBI): domain Eukaryota; kingdom Metazoa; phylum Arthropoda; class Insecta; order Lepidoptera; family Drepanidae; genus Polyploca; species Polyploca ridens. The sequence goes on along the minus strand of OX596252.1, from coordinate 6,153,127 downwards.
ACGATTGGAAAGTTTATGATGGATATAAATGGCAAAGAAACAACAAAGAAACTGCTAACATATTCAACAACTTTTTTATTACAGCCGGGCAAAACAAAACTTCATGTAAAGTTAATATGACAGATGTTTCAAATTTAATAAATAAAACTACCGCTAAAATTAGTGAATCAATGTACATGAAGCCGACTGATCACTTAGAGATTGCAAGAGAGATAATGAAACTAAAAAATAAGAAATCATCGGGGCCCGACGATTTCCAAACTGAAATAATAAAAATTATAACGGATTTCATAAGTCAACCTCTAGCTGATATCATAAACACAAGTTTTACTAATGGTGTTTTCCCAGACAAATTAAAAATGGCAAAGGTCGTGCCAATACACAAAAAGGGCACAAAAACGGAACCTGAAAACTTTAGGCCAATATCCTTGCTATCCGTATTTGCAAAATTATTTGAAAAAATTATTTTTAATCGAATAATTGCCTATCTAGAAAGTAATAACCTGCTTTGTGGAAATCAGTTTGGTTATCGCACCAAAACATCTACTACTGACGCTCTTTTTGAAGTAACAAATAACATAATGTGTAATTTAAATGAAAAGCGAAAATGTGCAGGTCTTTTTTGTGATCTAAGTAAAGCGTTTGACTGTGTAGATCACAGTATTCTTTTATTCAAACTGGAGTATTATGGAATAAGAGGAGTGGTTCATGATTTACTAGTGTCATATCTGACAGACAGAAAACAATTCGTGACTTTCGAGGTGCAATCTGAAACTGGAACTAAAATGATTAAATCAGAGGAAAAACTAATTACTCGCGGAGTTCCTCAGGGATCGGTACTAGGGCCACTTTTGTTTCTGATTTTTATCAATGATTTACCACCAAATATTCAGGATGGGAATACATTTTTGTTTGCAGATGACACTAGTGTCATAATTGATGGGGATAACTATATTATAGTCAAGGATAAAATTAGGGCAGTTATTAGTCAATTAAAAGGATGGTTTCTATCAAACCAGTTATTTCTAAACGATAGTAAAAGTAACTATATAATATTTAAACGTAGTCATAAACCGGAAACCGATGAACTAACCAATCAAATTGATGGAATAGACATAACAACAACAGTTAAATTCTTAGGAGTAAAATTGGATAATAGATTAGATTACAAACTTCATGTTGAAAATGCAAGAAATAAACTTCTCAGTGCATGTTATAGTTTGAGAGCTCTAAAAAGGACGGAATCCAGAGAAATCTTGAAGATTGTTTATTTCTCATATTTCCAATCAATAATGAGATATGGCTTGGAAATATGGGGCCATTGTTCGGAAGTAGTCTCTTTGCTTAGGCTACAAAAAAGAGCACTTAGATTAATGGATGGAGCTAGTTGGCTGAGTAGTTGCAAGCCTTTATTTATAAAATATGAAATTTTAACAGTTTATTCATTATATATTTATTTAGTTAGCGTACGCATTCATAAAAATAGGGACAAATATCCTAAATTTGGGACAAATTTATGTACACAATTAAGAGTTAATAGATTGCAATTACCTAGACCTACTTTTGAATTCTTTAAAAAAACAATCCACTATAGAGGCATAGAAATATATAATAAATTAAGTAAAGAAATGAGAGACATTACAAGCCTACATATTTTTTCAAAAGTATTAAAACAAAAGCTGTCTAAGAAGCCATATTATGATATTGATGAATTTTTTAATGACCCCATTTAAACATTATTTTATTAATTTAAATCTATGATTTTGACATGAAAGTTAGCTTTAGAACATTAAGTATATATTATTATTAGCTTATATAAATACGTAACATGTGTGAAGATATGAAATATTATTATGTTAAAATATAAATTATTATTATTTGTTTTATGTGAATGACTAACATAAATTAATTTGGAATGCATTTAAAAAATATTACTTACTTAATTTAGTTTGTTGTAATAATAATCAGATACCTATATATAATTGTATACCTACTCCATTTAATTTTATAATTTTCATGTATTGTCTTTGTGTACACCTGTATTGGTAATTATGTCACAATAAATGAATTGAATTGAATTGAATGAACGATCGACCGAAAATTCAAAAAATATAATATAATCCCTAAATTTACATGTTCGCAATATTTTTTTCCCCATAATGCAATATTTTTTCTTCCATATTCCTTAACAACATTGAAAATGACAGCCCAGACGCGCTTGCGGTGAATTTTTATATGTTACGTTACCCGCCAAAAATCGTTTTTATATGGAAACCTTATAACGATAAGTCCCTCCAAATTTAAGAACATTGTCAGCTTATAGAAAGAATTAATGTCATATTAGAGCAGTTTTGATTGGAATAAAATCTTGATATATTCTGCTTTCAATAACTTAATATATATTATTACATTATTTACCGTTTTTTATAGAAATTTACTGTTCAAGAAATGGATTAAATTTTGTTCACTTGATCCAATAGATGAACGGCGTTCAACTAATGGAAAAAGGTCTAATTTTTATACCCATTAAAACCTATAAGTTAACGATTAAACACTAAAACAAAAATACTCAAATGAATTTTACTAAATTTATGAACTTATTTACCAAAAGTTGAACAAATTATTTTAGTGTTTTTGATTATTTTAAACCTAACTTTCCTATAGAATCACCATTAAGATCGGTGGTCGAAATTTGAACGGTTCACATTTTTTCGTTCAACCTTTGGGTATATTTGCCTCAAGCTGAACGAATAATATTCACTTAGAATATTATTCGTTCATTTTATGGTTCATTATTCCATTAAATGAACGAACTACTATGGAATCTACTCCTATTCAAATGTTAGTTCAACCTTTGGTTTGGGGCTCAGTGTTCAACTATAGGGGTAAAACCTAAATTTTCTTACATTTACAATTTTTAAAAAAATATATGAAGATGTAGGATATAATTACTTTAATCCTTCAATTAATAAGGATTTAAGGTATTATTGAAAAAAACAACAAGTGCCTATGTCGTGAAATGACCGAATTATAGTTATTTAAAGATGGAAAATACGCTTAAACGTTCATTTATTGGTGCCTCTACCCTAGCTCTAATAAAAAAATAGAGGTCTTTGAAAAAATACCTGGCACCCGACATTGGAAAATCGAAATTTGCTTTTTGATTGCGTCGCGTTTGTACCTACTACTTTCCTTCCTAGTAACTAGCAACAGCGAGGGAGGAGTTATACAGAGAGCGCACAACTCATTTCGCGCGTTATTTCTTTTAGTGCTGAATTATTCGCGTTAGTTTTGAACGGTTTAACAGTAGAAGTAAGTAGTAGTGTGAATTGCGTATTAAAAATAAAATTCCCGAAAATACCGAAAGAACCGGTACTCAAATTTGATTTCCCGGTTCCATTTTACTGACAAAAGAACCGCATTTCCCGGTTCTGAACCCTAGTAGTTACTGAACACACCTCAGGTAACCGATTTTGATAAAATAAAGCTTGTATGTAGCCACAAACTAAGCTTACCAATCCCTTGAAGTCGTTTCGGAGATCAGCGTTAAAAATGTTCTCTTTGCATTCTGTTTTTCTTCCTATATTACTTCGAAGTTCCAGTAGACGTTTTTGTTGGAAAAAAATATTCAATGAACAGTCTCTTTCGCTGTTTCTACAGTTTTACTTATTACTGAAATAGAAATTAACTGGTCTCATTCTAAATTCTCTGTGCTGTGATGGGTAATGACCCATTGACTTATAATATTACTAGCGTGCATTACCATTTCCCACTTTAGTGGAGAATTGTAATACTTTTGATAAATAACTCACGCACTTGGCTATCTTGTTTCTAAGAATAGATAATGGAACACGGGTCAATGCCCGTGGTATAACTGATCGAGTGAATTGAAATAGGACGCCCCACCTTCATCAGTGCCCAATCTAAGGTATAAACTAAATAAATGACTTTGATAACAATCTTACCGTGATCAGTGTTGATTAGGCTAAGGTGGTCAGTAGGCAGGGTACATTGGCTCTCAAGTGCAGCTGCCCGACCAACTGCAGGCTTAGTGATAGATTGGCACTGATTCTATTGTTTACAACTTAAAAATTGTAGTCTTACTATGTCTCTTTCTAACAAAAAACATAAGAAAAGGATGTTAGAAATTTAGTCCTGTAAAATTTGTCCAATGCTTGTTTTCAATATAAGAGTTGCCATCTATCACGGTTACGTCTAAATACCAGGCAAATAAAGACGGCAAAGACTAATTTGACAGCTTTAAATATGTTCACATTTCTGGCGAACATTATCGCCAGAAATGTGACTAAAAATTAGTTAAGTGCAATTTTCAACAGAATCGGCACCATTTTCGATACCTTTCTCCGGAAATCTAGTTGGCATCACTGACCACCTCTGCATTAGGCTTGTTTTAATGATCGATATGCCTGCGTGTTTGCCCAAAATCGAACCATGGTTAGGGATGATGTGGCCGAAGGTGGTGGGCACACAAGAAGAATCCATTACACACAAAATAGTCTCGTACAGTACGGTTTCAGAGCTTTCTATCGCGGACGCTCAGGTTGTGGAATTAGCTCCCCGCCATGGTTTTGCCAAGGAAGTATGTGGTTTTTTAAGAAGGGTATCAAGAGATTTTTACACGGACGGCAAAGCCCGAGTGGTGTTGTAAGCGTCAATAGGCTACGTTGACCATTTACCATCAAGAGTAGTATAAATAGAAGGGTACAGGCTCTCAGATGGATACTATAAAGTACTCTACCACCAAGGTATAGTTCCTGGTGGATTATTGCTTCTCAAAGTTTTATCATGATACAAAAGATGGTTCAGCATATCTTGGTTCCTACATAATCTGTTGTATATATTTAGGCACAAACATCATGGGTAGTGGCGTTGCACTCTGCTGGCGCGTTGCTCGGCTGCTACTTCGGTCAGGTGCTGAGCGAGCGCGTCGGCCGCCGCCGCACCATTCTAGGCTCCGCCGCTCCAGGACTTTTAGGTGCGGTACGTTGTAGTGTTCATACTTAGAATACTTTCATGGTACTTATTTATAGTATCTCTAGTATCTAAAAGACACTGATAGCTTATTAGTAAAAAAAAAAAATGTATTTCGTAATAATCCAACGGAAAAGATGATTTTCAATTTGGGAGTCAACAATTAAAACCTTAATCGCTTTATTGTATTACTTGTACCTACTATTATCTATTCTGAGACTATTAAGATCTGACTAAGACACATAATGACCTGTATAATAGAACGAGATCTAAACATAAAACTAGTCTCAAGAATATATGAAAATACTAATGGTTAACAGTCACAGAGTAAGTTTCCTTCGTTGGTGTCGGATATACCTAGGTAAGTGAATTATCTTATCAATCCGTAATTTTTGTTTTAGAGTTTGATCATGTTCACCAAATTACCTGAACTGATGTACGTGGCACGATTTTTGATGGGAATATCATCGGGTATTATTGCCGTGGTGAGTTACATTACAAACATTTAATTACTTTAAATAGGTATTTGTTATGCAGTTCCGTTTTAAAATACAAATGGTTGCAGGTAACGATGATATATGTCACAGAAATAGCCGATAAAGAGATAAGAGGCGCTCTTGGGATGGTTGTCCAAGTTATGAATTATCTTGGTAGCCTCACTGTGTACGGGATTGGTCCGTTCGTTTCATACACAGCTCTCAACTCGTTAATATTATCCATACCGATATGCTACGTCCTTCTGTGCCTATGGATACCAGAGTCTCCGTACTATCACTTGAAAGATGGCCGGGTAGATGCGGCTAGAAAGGAATTTATGATATTGAGAGGGACCAAAGATGAGAAGGTTTGTGATTATTTCTATAATTACTCAATATAAGTAGGTATGTTCTAATCTTGATATCTTCGGGTTCTACACAGTTTCCATCTATACTAATATACCTATTATTGCTGAAGGGTTTTTTGTTTGTTTAAACGCGCTAATCTCTGGAACTACCAGTTGGTCGAAAAAGCTACATTATCCCCGAGTTATAGGATTTTTATCCCGGAAACGCGGGTGAAAACTATTACATATTTCGGAAACAAAGGGTCTGTTTCTGGTACCTCTCCATAGTGCTTTGTGTAAACCGCGTTAAATTGGTAAGGTAACTGAATTCTGTAATTAATTGTAACGATTTTATATTTTAGTGGATAGACGAACAAATGAACGTCATTCAAGAACACGTCAAAGAAAGTATGGAGAATAAGTCTACGTTAAAAGAACTGTTATGTAATTTAAAGTACAGAAAAACGATATACATTGTAACAGGTAAGGAAATATACGTGTCTATCAATTGTTTGACGAGTAATCTACTTATGTCTTCACCACATGACTCACAAGATAACCAATAGATGATACATTTTGGAGTTGGTTTCTATTTTCAGTTGTTTTTGTATAGAGCATATTTATACAATCATAGTAAAACTAATTTACCGGTTGGCAATTATGTATTCCGTGCAAACACGGTCACGAAAATCTATGAAGAAAAGAGGAAGATATACATATGGGATAATAAAACTACGTTTACCTGACGAACTGTATAAGTAACTTTGTTGGTAATGAAGCGAAGTCGATCGATAATTCCGATTTAATATGGATTTATTGTAATACCGCATGACCAAAAGAAAAAACGTGGTTTTCCCAATGGAGTACAGCATGGGGTTCTTCAAAAAGGGTTTCAAGCGGTTTCTTCAGGGTCGGCAACGCGCGAGTGATACCCCTGGTGTTGCAAGCGTCCGTAGGCTACGGTAACTGCTGCTATCAGGCGGGCCGTATGCTTGTTTGCCACCATAGTGGTATAAAAAAAAATAAAAAATAAGATCCGTCCAGTGCGATTCGGACTCGCACAAGAAGGGTTCCATAAAGACGTTTCTTTTTATGGCCCCCCTTTATTTTTTGTTATAGCGGTAATAGAAATACTCTATTCTATGAAAATTTAAATTTTCTGTTACTGCCCACTGACAGACAGACGGACGGACGGACAGCGGACACCGTGCGCAGTGGCACCGTGTCTTTCTTGCCCTTTTTGTTGGAATCTAAGCTTATAATTGAGAAATAGTATGGAAGCTAGACGTAATTTTGTTGTTATGCTCTGGGATCTGGTACTGTATCTTCTCTTATTTTAATCTTCTTTAAATCTATGGTTTCAATTAAAATCCCAACTGATTGTTTCTGGTTGTTAATATTTTACCACCTATGGAATTGAAAGGCGACAAATAAATTGATTCAAGATTATCAGATTGGTTGATTATAAACAACCCATTGAAATGGAAATAAATGCAACAGTAAGAAGCCATTACAATATTACAAAGTTCACCTTGTTTTACTATTTACAAAAGGTTTATTAACATTTGTTTGTTTTATGATACAATTCTATTACGTTTGGTATTCTATTATTAACATAACGACCTTAGTTCGTTAGGAACTAGTGAATTTGTTAAAGTTACGTTCTTTACTTGCTTTAATCTCTAGTATTAATGCACACACAAAAAGACAAATATTTCAGTTCCTGCACCCATATAAGTACAAGGCAGTAAGTTCGATGATCGAATGACTTTTCATCTAAAGGGATGTTTCCTTGATGTTTGAGTACAATCGATTTATCTTGGTCAAAGATTACCTACGCTAGATATAGCTTGTTACAGACTTACGATGACCCAAAACTAACTTACAACATTTTTATTAGGAATATCTTTTTAATATTCTATTGGGTTAACCACAGTTGTGGGCTGTCCACAGTATTTTTTTGTGTTGGGTATTTTGATTAATATTGAGGTATGACCTCGTTTTAAGATTTCAACGAACGACTTCGATTGGCGCGACAAACTCAAGTAGAAACGTGAGTTAGTGCATTGCACCTACTTGTTGAGAACGCTTCGGCGGACGGCTTGCAGTAAATAGCCTACTACTCTAAAGTCCATATTCTAGAACGGCATGTATTTAATGCCTTAACTATTAATTCTCTCTATTCCAACACAACACTCGACTTGGCGAGTACTCTGGCGGCGTGACCTACCGCAGATGGTCCCAGACGCCTCGTAAGGGGTTGCCTGGTATAGTGTGCCGTCTTTTATGACCGAGAGGTTGGTGAAGGTGGCCACTATAGAAAATCTCAGTAGAAAAGAGGGGGTATTCCAACACAACACAAATCAAAACTAGAACCAATAATTGGACTGTTTTACAAAAACCTTAAACCGACTTCAAAGTACACTAAGAAGTAATCAAATCCCGATCTGATGACAATGGGACCAAACGGGAAGCGTACCCTTTCAAATAAAAAAAGAATTTTCCAAATCGGTTAATAAATGACGGAGTTATGAGGCAACAAATATAAAAAAAAAAAACATTCGATTTGAGAACCTTCTCCTTTTTTTGAAGTCGGTTAAAATTACTGAATTGCACACTAAATAAATCAAACTGAGTATCAGTTTTATGGTTTATGCAAATGATCATCTAGCGCTCGCCGGCCGCTGCCGCAGCATCGCTCGCTCGGCTCGCCCGCGTTATTGTCACCTAACCTAACCAAATGTATTTGGAGTGCCCGGAGTCGGTTATGGATGATAGAACATGTTATGATGAACAGGTAGTTTTTGTACAACAGTAATTTTTCTGATATGCAATAAGTAAATTAGAGGAGTCTTAAGTTTGCGTAATTTTTAAACAGAGGTGCAACTAAAAATATCCCTTCTAGAACGTCAATCAATGCTCAAGTTAAGTTTTGAGTCGAGATACAACAATTGAATTTGGAACCTGTATCAATGATATGAGGTTTATTTTCGATAAACACGATCTATTCTTGAGACTTGATTCTCCTTCTATAATACAGGCATCTTCGAATTAAGATGTTTTCCAGATCGGAGAGGACATCTGATGCATTTCCTCATGTTAAATTAAAATGAATTTTCTCAGGTCTGAAGATATTGCAGTACATGACCGGTATACTGGTGATCCAGTCTTATTTAGAAGTAATATTCAGACAAAGTAGCTCGATATCGGGACCGCACGCTAGCATTGTTTATGGCTTCGTGCAATTAGGAGCTGGTAAGTCCGTCACATACTTGGTTTATCTTATCTGACTTGAAAAAATTGTGTAAGATAGTAACTGTTATTAAGAGTGCGTACCAAGCCAGAAAAATATGGCAATGTCAGATGAAACAAACTTATGTCTAATCTTCGCGTGGAGATGAGATGGAGATAGCGTGCTTCGCGGAACAAAAATGAACTAAGCGCTTTTTATCTAAATAACTCGTAAAGTATAGAATATTTGAAAAAATCGTTAGTAGCAGCCCTAGGTCATATGTTAGTGATATTATTTATCGAATTTTTATCTTAATTAGATACACCATGAACGAATAAAACAAAAAATTCATTATTATTAGAGGTAGCTTTGTGATTTTTTTCTATCGAGGAAATTTCATTCCATTATGTTTTTGCTCAGATAGAACCCTCGCGTATATAATGAAAATACCCATATAAAAATATTTTTTCATTTAAATACTATTTACTTGGGTAAATTTCAATTCTAAGATTGTTATTATGTTTTATAAGCAGTCTTAAAAAATGCCCGTCTGCGCCGCCATATAGCTCAACTCAAACATTTGGCAAATATTGCTGTCATGTTTTCAACTGATTGTTAATTGATAGTAAAAGCTGATAACCTTTTCGATCGGAAGAAGCGATAGCTTTGAAGAAAATTTATATTGTTTATCATTTGTATTTGGTTGTAAATATGTAATTAAGAATTTATTACATTCCATAATTCCATTGAATAGTTAACTTCGTTTGATAAGCTTATGTAACGATCGAGATAACGCGGTTTCTACGACAAGATTAGTGTCGTCAATTCTCATCATTCCTTACGTGATATTATCCGGTTAAATAAAATATAAGGGTCAGTTTACACTGAGACGCGACGATACAAAATATAACTTTATTTACTTACTACACATAAAGGTACCTACATATTAAATTTCCGTGAGATAATTCGTGACACGTTATGCCTCGAGGCGCAGCGCGACGCCGCATTCGTATTCTCTCACTGAAATGTGTACCTTTTTGTTGATAAATAAAGTTCTATATTGTATCGCTATCTTAATAATTGGACTGTTTTACAAAAACCTTAAACCGACTTCAAAGTACACTAAGAAGTAATCAAATCCTGATCTGATGATAATGGGACCAAACGGGAAGCATACCCTTTCAAATAAAAAAAGAATTTTCCAAATCGGTTAATAAATGACGGAGTTATGAGGTAACAAACATAAAAAAAAAAAAAAAAAAAAAAAACTCCTCCTTTTTTTGAAGTCGGTTAAAAAGTGAGTACCGTCTCGGTGTGAGCTGACCCTTATGGTGATATGACAACCCGGTTTCCTTATAATCTATTTTTTTTCAAGTTTACTTAGGTTATTACATTTATGCTATGCAAGTACAATTTAATCGTAATTTTAATATCAGCAGTTAAAATTGGTTCGCTTGTAATACCTATTATAAAGTATGTGCCATTTTATCGCTGTTATTGCAACCAATTATCCAATTGTTTATTTCTTGCTATGCAACTATTTAGACTGGAAGATTAAAAATAATTAGTTCAGATAAAGGTATAAGATCTGATTCTTTATTTTACATAGGTGTATGATTAAAACCTGTTATTTAAAAGAAACAACAAATAAGATGATATAAAAATAGCCAAACATTAATTTCAGCTGTTATTTTTCAGGTCTAAGCGCGACATTCCTAACTGGTTGGTTCGGCCGCAGGATTCTCCTACTAGCATCGTGTCTCGGAGTTTCAATATCGATGACCATTTTAGGCCTTTATTTTTATTTGCAAGATACGAATAAAGTGGACGCAGAAACGTTAGCATCATTATCAGCAATGCCACTAGTCGGTATACTAGGTTTTAACGTACTATACGCTTTTGGCGTTGGAAACATACCTTATGTGATGCAAGCAGAATTATTTCCAGTTAATGTTAAAGCAGTTGCATCTAGTACTGCCACAATGTTGGCTTGCGTACTAAGTTTTCTTGTCACCAAATGTTACCAAGTCGTCAAAGATACTTTCGGCCACTACACTGTTTTCTGGTCGTTCGCATTTGTTGGTTATGCAGGGTTATTTTTCATATACTTTTACGTGCCAGAAACTAAAGGCAAGACCTTGGAGGAGGTACTGGATAATATGCAAAAGAAGGTACCAGAAGTGGAAGCATTGCGGGCTAATAAAGATGATAATGAAATTGAAGATGATTAAGATTTTTTTGTGTTCAATAATATTTATTTGAAGCTAACAGCTAACTATAAGTATAATATGAGTTGGTAACAATTACTCAACGTTAACATGGATAATTGTTAATTTTGAATGTGTTAAGTAATACTACGTCAAATATTATAGTACAAAAGTACCAGTCTGTGATAAATAAGAAGTTTGTACCTATTTATATTTATTGTTGAATAAATCACCTTTATTATTATATTTATCAAGTCATAAATAAAAGTATTTTTAACCGACTTCAAAAAAAGGAGGAGGTTCTCAATTCGAATGTTTTTTATGTTTGTTACCTCATAACTCCGTCATTTATTAACCGATTTGGAAAATTCTTTTTTCATTTGAAAGGGTACGCTTCCCGTTTGGTCCCATTGTCATCAGATCAGGATTTGATTACTTCTTAGTGTACTTTGAAGTCGGTTTAAGGTTTTTGTAAAACAGTCCAATTATTATATAGAAGAGATGTATCAATCATTTCTTATATTTAAATTGAATATATTTTATATATAATAGTTTTTTATTTATTGAAACATATAAGTCTGTACGATTAGCAATATTCCTATATGTCATGGTTTTATTTGCAAGCCAATAATTCCCTCACTGAGACAAAGTAAAAGATTATTATCAGCTACTGCTAATACAGATTACGGTCTATTCCTTATTTTATACGTGACCGTATCAACGATAACCTTTATCGCCGAGGAAGAAGCAATAAATAAACGGAATGTGACTATAAAACTGTATTCTGTTGAATAAAAATACCAAATACATACTGATTAACTGAATATTATGGCGAACCTGATCAAGGTTGACCTTACGGGTTGGACTATAGAATATACAATAAGTATAAATTATTGGATTTATTACCGTACACCTGATAGATATAAGGTCTAAATTCTCTTGGGGTTTCCGTAGGAGTAGAGTGGCGCAAAAGGCGTGTCTGCTGGCTCGTCCCCGCTGTCCTCGGACGCGTCGGACTCGAAAGTGTTGTCTGGGATGTCGTACAGACGGATCAGGGGCTTGTTGGGGTCCTTCATTATTAGGTATTTACCTGGGAATCGTAAACAATTATTAATACTGCAGCTGAATTTATAATGACAAATATAAGGTAGAGAATGCAAGTGCTAGTTTCTCATTTACACAATATTAATTGGGGTACCGTTAGAGGGGGAGACTCTTTTAGGCCTTGTGTTTGACTACTCTATAGCTACTCTAGCGCCATTCTGGAGGAATTTGGAACAGTTATTTACTGCTTGCCGCTGGACACTTTTTCAACTATTTTTCCTCAAGAGATTGTTCTCCTTACCTCTACCAGGCCTGACCCACTTCGAAAACGACATTTAAATAAAAAGCAACTCTTGGAACGACGTAATAAGGCGCAATCCAACTCGCGCAGCGCTGCGCGCCTAAAATTATATTCACCTACAACTTCCCTCTCTTTCTATCGTATAACTCTATCCTGTATGACGCGGCACGTGTTACGGTAGGGTTGTCTAATGACGTATTATGAATCTTCAATATTTCCTTATGTATGTACCTATTACTATTCTCCTTTCGTGAATAATGACATTTAAAATATCCTAGCTAACTAGTATTAGAGCAAAAAGTTATTTTTAAATGTCTGCATATTTTAATCTAAGCTTTAGGCCTATACTGATACTTTGTATACTGAGTAAGTAATAACAATTAGAATTGTTAAATTTTTCTGAATATTATTCTACTGATTTTTGAAATAGTGGTTTGTTAAATCTTAGTTATTCTAAAAAAGTAGAAGTAAAATCTACACTAATTTATATTTGAAGAGGGAACATTCTCTATTCTGGCACTACTAACAGTTTCTAAAAAAAAACATCAAAATCGGTTCATAAACGACGAAGATATCCGCGAACACACATAAAAAAAAATATTTACGGTTGAATTGAGAAACCTCCTCCTTTTTTGAAGTCGGTTGAAAATCAGTCACATGAGTTGTTGAGGTCTCAGTGGCCCGTTTAGACAAGAGGGTGTCTCTTCTGGTCGCACTATAGGTATTTGTCTCTTTTTGACACACTGGTATGCTATCAAAACGGGCCTATTAAATCTTGCCGACCTTAATAAAGTCAGTAAGGACATTAAGACAATACAATGAAACAACAACAAAAAATCTAGGACTATGAAAACAACGATACCAACACAAATAGTGTTAAAATAAGAACAATAAACACTTATAAGTACGCAAAGAATTTAAAACGTCCAGAAGGATAGTCGCCTCTATTGGAACACGAAATAAACAAGCCATAATTGACAGTATTTAAAAGTAATAAGTTTAGGTAATTAAAAGTGACTAAATCGCAACACTTTCACATGGAAGGTTAGTTTTTTAGTTTTTCCTTGGTTTTTATAAGTGTTGTGACAGTATTTCAATATGCTAGTTGGCATTTTTTATTTAATCAGTACAGCGAGTATGACGCGATGACAGCCGTGCGCAGTACGAACTGAGAGCGATTTGCTCAGGAGCCCCTCAAGCGGAGTGATATTAAATGTCATGCTTTAGTAAGGCTGACTATCCATCTGGGTAGAGGCACGATGCCCTATGAAAATCTTTGTAAGTACGTAGGTATCTATACCCACACGCGTCTTTCGCTGCGGGCGCGTTGCAACCTACTAGCGTTAGTCCGGTAGACTGTCGGCGCGCAATCGTACCTAAACATGGGAGTGAGACAGGCCTGCCTCTACCCTCCATTAGTCCTTGTTGTGCAGAGAAAGGGTTGGCAAACCTAAAAATAAAATAACTACAGATTATATACTGACCATCCTTCTGCTTCATACATATATCGATGATGCATCTGAGTATGCCCCACGCGTTGTCCATGGAGAGGTTGATTTGCGCCGCGAACTCGTGAGGCTTAAATTGTTGCGTGCCGAGGATCACGTGACGAGAGTTGTCCCGCACTTGAATTCGGGATACATATCCGAACTTGATCTGGTCCGAGCCCGCTAGTAGAGCCTATGAAATTGTATCACTAAATGTATTTAGGCTTTTAAAAGCATTTATCTTGACGTTTACGTGTGGGATTGGCAGGCGCTTTATTTCAGTGGTATCAATCATATGGTTATCATCAAAAAAAGGGAAAAGTGTAGGGTCCATTTTCGCCAACCTGTTTTTTTTTAAATTATTGATTATTGGCTTGCGTTTGACCACAATCCCGCCTGATGGTAAGCGAAGATGTAATCTAGGGTGGGCCGCGCGTGCCCATAAGATGCCTGTTCACTCTGGCCTTGAATAAACCGATGTTGTATGTGTCTGGAAACACGTTGTCCGGGAGAGCATTCCACATTGGCCGTGCGTGTAAGGAAATAGAAATTGAAACGCTTGGTACGGCAAGCAGGAATGTCGACGACAAAGCGATGGAGACCCTTCCAATGCCTAGTGGTCCGATAGAAAAACGGTACAGCAAATGTGGCGATTTTAGCCTCGAAACAACAACCAATAATAGTATGAATAATCTCACTTGTACAGTCCACTTGGCCAGTTTACAGGAGTTATTCCTGAGCTCGTTGGCCAGCACGGCTCCGCGCTGTGTGTCTAATTTCTGTCGCCACTCCACTCCATTGGCAAGCTTCGAGTCCCACTCGTTGAGGGCCTTGATGGTCAGGAACTGGGTCTCGTTCTGAGGGCCCTGCATTACTGCGTCGTGCTCGCAACGGGCTACTAGTACCTGCATTGTAGTTATTGATTCATTAGTAATATAAGGGAAGAGCTTTTGTCAAAATAAACTGGCACATTCAGCAACGAGCCCAACTTTTTTAAGGCATTTATTTAATGCCCTAATTATTAATTCCCTCTATTCAAACAAAATAATTCAAAACTAGAACCAAAAATACTAAATTGCACACTATACAAAATCAAACTGAGTATCAGTTTTATGGTTTATGCAAAACTGAACTGAATGATCATCTAGCGCTCACCGGCCGCTGCCGCGGCACCGCTCGCTTGGCTCGCGCACGTTATTTTCACAGTTCTAACCTAACCAACTGTATTTGGAGTGCCCTGAGTCGGGTCTGGGTGATAGAACATGTTTTGATGAATAGGTAGTTTAATTGTAGAATAGTCATTTTTTTTATTTTTGCAATAAGTAAATTAGAGGTACAATAAGTAAATTAGAGGAGATTCTTAAGTTTGCGTAATTATTAAACAGAGGTTCAATGAATAATATCCCCTTTTTAATTAATATAACAATAATATATGTGTACTGTGTGATACTTCAATTCTTTCACAATTATTTTTAATTTTGTCTCAAAATTAAGTATTTATATAATTGCAGATAAATTTCGTAAAACAATGCAGTATGAATATGGGGTTACATTCTATCAAAACAGTATGAGTTTGATTTTTATTTGTTTTTACGAACGAACCGTGTGAAGCGACAGTATTTTCATGCCTATCTGAGACCACTGTCTCTCACAAATATACGATAAATTAGAATAAATTGTAATGACCTTATTCATACCATCAATTTTATGAAGAGTGAAATATTATATACGAAAGTGATACTTACGACACCATTGTTAAGGTTCCACTTGCGGTAGCGGTATCCAACAGACGCGACCTCACCGTCCTCCTCCTCAGAAACGAACGGGTTGGCTTCGGGGAACTTGTACTTCGCTTCGGTGGCACCAGACTTCAGTACCTGATTCATTACATACATATTATTATTACAGAATTCAACCGTAGAATTGTACGCACGGTGCTCGGGAAGCAGTAGTGCCCGAATTAACACGTAAAATAAGTAGAATGATATAGTCACTAACCAAATTCAAAAAGATTATTTTTATTCATACTTGCTATAGGTATATACACCAAGACTTAGTACATACAGAAAAGTTCATGTATACCAATGTATGTCCTGGGTGGGAATCGAACCCACGACGTGATAGGTTCTTCTAGTAGGTAGGGGTCTTACCAAGTGTGCTAACTGGCTTAAACGGCCTATATATCATGAATCATCAACAATCCATACAACATTCATACAAACCTTACATTTACCTAGAGCAAGAGTCCTTTTATTTAATTCCGATATAAAAAAACTACCCTTTTACAATAAAATGTCACCTGTTGACTGAAGTTATGATTGATGAAGGTAGCTTCGAGCGCGAGGTTTCTTGGAGAGTTGATGGAGTTCCCGTCGTCAGCGGGCGGCTCGATGGATGTCTCGTTCACAGTGAGCAAGTCAAATTCCGTGTTGTCGCGCTTGTCCAAGAATAACTTGTCGCCTAAAAACATTGTATTTATATTGTTTTATAACAACCATTTATTGTGCATTGAGAACTGGTTTACGCCGTGTGCTTTGGAGTAAGAATTCATTATATTATAAGTGCGGTGGCATCTAAAAGTTCAAGTTTTAGATGTCCAACACTTGAAAATAATCTGTTCAGTTAAACCTAGGGTTTCGTTCCCGGGTCCCGCGAATCGGGAATTCCCGGGAAATACGTCGTTCCCGAAGTCGAGATTTTTTTCGCGATTTCCCGGGAATATCTTTATTAGATACATTTATTAGAGAAAAACATTTGAAACACAAAGCTGTTGCATACATTCTTAAAACAAATGTCTACATCCACCGAAATCGAACGATCTGACTGAACTACAAGCTGAGCTACAAGAAACCGCTAAAAGGAACTGAAGGAAGTGTGTATTTTCGGAGATAACGTTTTTTTCTTTCTTCTAAGTTTCTTTTTAATTAAGTTTTCCGAAAATACACATAAAACATTTTTGTTTGTTACCTATCAAAAGTCAAACACGTAATTTAATTTAATTACCTATTTGTGTCTCACAAACACAAGTAGAAAATTAAAAATTATCACATCAATCTACAGGTGATAGTTACTAAACTGCCGATTTTAGAGAAAATCTCTGAATGAGCTTAATTTTCAATAAAATGAAATTTATATTAATATTTTTTTAAATGTGTATTTTTGGAGATAAAGCTTATCACCGTTTTTGATTGGAAAATTTCAATATTGCCGAAAATGCATATTTTCTAAATAATAAGTTTCTTATTTTTACCGATCAAAAGTCAAGTAAAACACATCATCATCATCATATCAGCCTAGGGATGTCCACTGCTGAACATAGGCCTCCCCCATTAACTTCCACTTCGAACGATTTTGGGCCGCATCCAGCGGTGGCCAGCGATTCTGACTAGGTCGTCGATCCGCCTGGTCGGAGTTCGTCCCGCACGGCGCTTTCCTGTACGTGGTCGCCACTCGCGTCGTCTTCGAGCGATGTGGCCTGCCCATTGCCTTTTCAGTTTACTATCTTTACGAGCTTTATCGGTATTTTTTGTTCTCCCACGAATCTCGTCGTTTCCCTGTCTCGTAGAGAGATTCTGAGCATAGCTCGTTCCTTGTGAATTGGTAATTTTTTTTTCCAACACACTTGCTCTTAAAGTTTTTTTTTTTTATACGACTAAGTTGGTAAACAAGCATACGGCCCGCCTGATGGAAAGCGGTTACCGTAGCCATATGGACGCTTGCAACACACGAAGCATCGCTCACGCGTTACCGACTTTTCCCCCCTCCTCTATGAGCTCTGGCGACCTCACTCACGCACAGGAACACAACTTTACACAACATAAAGTTATTTGGCTGCGGTATTCTGTAAGGTGGAGGTACTTCCCCAGTCGAGCTGCTCTTTGAGCGAATAAACGCTATGCTCTACCTCTCTTACAAGTTAAGTCTTTAAGTTACATTTATTGCACCGTTTTCAGTATCATAATGTAGCTAAGTATTACGATCTAGTGCTTTATACTTTACATTACCGCACAGTTTTATGATAGGTATAATCTAGATTATGTTAAGTTTGTAACTCAATACAATTGATATGTGCGTAGACGAAGCATTCTTAATTTAAAAGGATAAAACAGTTTCGCTGTCCAAAAAAACTTGCGTGCCATTGGTTGACGTTCTCATTGACTATTATCAAAAAATCTACTTAAAAAATACAACTTTGTTTTTTTCCTCACAAGTGTGTTGAAAAACGTCGTATGACACGCGTGTTCATTGATCATTAAACTCTCAGCTTAATAGGTAACGCCTCGTGTGTGATTACCAACTTTGCACACATATCTCATAACTATTATCTACTTTTGAGACAAATAAATTGCTAATTTAAGTAAATTACGTGTTTTACTTGACTTTTGATACGTTAAAATAACAAATCAGTTGTTAGGTTTGTTATTTCAAAATTTCACGGGAATCGTCGGGACCCTTAGGTCTAGGTGGTAGCATGGGATTCAATTTCTATTCCTTTCGAAAAAAGGCAGCCTCTGATCGTATATATGTATGTGTGATTGATTTCCAAAGAGATGGTCTGGATGGTTCTTAAGTGATGTGCCATTCAATTATTATATTAGTATTTAGTAAACAGGAGTATAGAA
Source organism: Polyploca ridens (assembly GCA_951394255.1). NCBI lineage: Eukaryota > Metazoa > Arthropoda > Insecta > Lepidoptera > Drepanidae > Polyploca > Polyploca ridens. Next base: position 6,134,419 of record OX596252.1, on the reverse strand, counting down.
CTTAAAACATCATGAGGAAACTCTTACGTAGATTGAGGTGTTGTTCCACTCATTGTGGGCTATTTCCACAGTATATATAATGAGATGTATGTAAATTAGTACATATAAAAGTATACATACCAATCTTCTCAATAACGATATCCCAAGAGTAGTTGGATCTCGTGCAGCACATGATAGTCGCCAGTATGGCGTCGGTGGCATACACCGTGCCCGTAGTCTTACTGAGCCGACGAATCACCGGGTCATCAGTGGTTGTCACCTGGTGATTTAATATTATGATATAAAAGATTAGCATAAATTGAGCAAAAAGTTGCAATATTTTGTGTAAGTCGCCTGCAGATGTTAAATACAAGCAAAAAAAAATTTATGAAAATAAGTAAAAATAACCCTTACCGTATGGAAGATACGGTCGATACGCTGCAGAGATTTTTCGTGCTTTACATTGACACGGTCGTAGCCCTTGTCGTAGTACTCCAGGGTACCACTGCACACAATATCTTCCCCTAGAAGGAAAGACATTAAATTATTAATTATTCATGAACATAATAAAACTGTATTTATTTTTGTATGCATGCTAATTTGCTTAGTTTTTTTTTTGTTTTGGTACATCACCATACATAACATAAGACAGGCATTGCTATTTATTTTGGCAGTTCGATTCATTATTACAGTTTGTCTAATGATTGCTTGTTGACTACGGCTAACTTTGATTATAAAGAATTTAAGACATAAACCAACATACCTTCCTTAATACCAGGCAAAGAGAGCTTAGCAAGCCGTGGGAAGTCCATATCTTCAATAGTGACCCAGGTAGGCCGCACAGTCACAGATGCATCTCTTATCTTCATGGGTGCACCACGCTGGCCCCACCTCTTACCCATCTTGCGGTCACGTTGTTGCTTATAAGGAAAAGTATTATTAGATTACATCATATCTTATGTTAATCTTCCAAAATAAATAAATTGGCCTAAATTATCTTCATTAGAAAATGATGTCACTAAGTGTATAAAGGTTTTACAAATTAAAACAGGTATAGGTGGTAGAATAATCAGTCACTAGTAGCTACAGGATGCAAGTGGTTCAAAACCATCCACTGTGAATAAACTATGATGGAGCAGTTAAGCAGTGAACATCCCTGGACTGATATGATGATAGTGGCTGGTAAAATAAGCTTATTGGAACATGAGATACCAAATATTTGTGTAATTGTTTTCCCACAATTCATATAGTTATTGTGTTAATTTATAATCCTGCCTGTCCGTTAGTGTCCTTACAACTTATGAACCACTGCACAGTTTCCTAAGGCACAATTTGCATTGCCGTGGAATGGAATGGAAGCAAATTTTTGCAAAGGATTTGTACAAATTGAAAAATATTTCAGTTACTACAATAATAATTATCTTGTGCCTGTGTATAGGAGGCTCCAAGCACGTAAGTAAGGGGCAGAAATAACCATGTGAGTAGATTCACAAGCATAGGCAATTTTTACACTAGAGACAAACCTTGTTCAGTGTAGTCATGCCACCAGGTGTTCGAGCACCTCTAGCACCACGTCCACGCTGACCCCGAGCACGGCCACGCTGGTACGGAGGTTTCTGTACCCTGGTTGTATCCACCAAGTGGAATGAACTCTCATCCTCATCATGGAAGTATGCGTATGACGAACCAGCGCCAAATTGGGAAGCATACTTGTCTGTAAATTTTTATCAAATAAGCTTATTCTTTTTCTGTGACATAAAAACGAGGTATAATTACCATTGAAGGGAAGAATTTCACTAAATAATCATATGGAGGATAACCTATTGATGAGCCAGTTGACATTAAGAATGCCATTTCTAGAACTGCTATAATAATAGGTAAATAGGTAATAGGCTTGCAGTGTGTAGATCTTTACAACACTGACAGTGTTTTGATTCACTAATAATAATAAGTACATCCTAAAAGCATAGAGTGGCAGAACTTGTTTGAAAATCGGTCTTAGCTTGCTCTGGCTTAGCAATCAAAATGTACCTATAAAAAAAACACTGATCCAAAACATTGCAGTTCAAGATCCTAATTAATAAATCTGAACAATGATACGGAATTGCCACCTCTGAAAGTCTAATAACATTCTCAATGATAAGATTATAAAGTGGAACTGAAGGGACAGAAGAGAAGTCTTGTATACTTAGTTATTCAAGGAACATCATAACCTCAAACGACACAAGTTTTCCGTCAGTTACAGCGTCTGGAAGTGGTTAATATAAAAGTTTGGAACTCACTTTGGTATTTTTTGTCCTGTACCATAGTCCAATCACTTATTTTCCCCAAACGATCGCCTTTACTAAAAGGCTGGTAGGGCATGTCCCTAAATTGGTCCGGCATTTCGCATGGGCCCCATCCTGTCGGATTGTCTTGAATTACGGGAGCTATGAATTTAATCGGCTCTTCGGCCGGTAAAACATGCTCCGACATCGTGAGGGTTATATTGAATTAAATGTTTCTCAAATTCAACATGTAGAAATGCCACACGACACTTTCGAAAAGACAGATTGACTAGCGCCTTGCCGCCCGCACCCCGCACGTCGCTCAATCACGGTGTTGCCAACTGTAAAACGTAGTGACGTAGAGTGAATATGACTAGAGTCCGTTTTGTCGTGGTCAGTTTGAGATAGAGAATGAGCTATATGTAGTTATACGATTTTTATACATGTATACAACTGGTGTTACCATATAATTATTTTTACTCGGCTTTTGGGAAATTATTATTTGAGTTCTATAAAAAGCTTATTTAAAATTTGACATAAATTTAGAATAATAAATATCCTCGGTTCACACATATAATGCGTCAAATAAATCAAAAGTATTATTTCGCGATAAGTATTATTTGTTATTATAGCGGCAATAGAAAATTTCAACTGTCTACTTATTATGGTTCATGAGAACCTCACTGTCAGATAGACGGACTGACAGCGGACGCTTAGAAATAGGGTCCCATTGGCAGCCTTTGGGTAGGGAAGTAAAAAAAAAATTAATTTGTAATCTCCTTCGTATAGCCCCACAAACTTATCTGGCCCCGTGGCCAGGTTTAGTTTAACTTTGACGGCCATTGATTTGGGATTTCATATTTACGATTTATAACGTATTAAAAAAGCTACTTACTAAATCTCGTTCAAACCAATTTTCAGTGGAAGTTTGCATGGTAAATCATATATTTTTTTTAGTTTTATTGTTCTCTTATTTTAGAAGTTACAGGGGGGACACACATTTTACCATTTTGGAAGTTTCTATCGCACAAACTATTCACATTAGAAAAAAATGATATTTGAAACCTCAATATCATTTTTGAAGACCTATCCATAGATAACCCACACGTAAGGATTTGATGAAAAAAAATTTTGAGTTTCAGTTCTAAGTATGGGGAACCCCCAAAATATATTGATTTTTTTTTGTATTTTTGTGTGAAAATCTTAATGCGGTTCACAGAATACATCTACTTACCAAGTTTCAACAGTATATTTCTTATAGTTTCGGAAAAAAGTGGCTGTGACATACGGACGGACAGACAGACAGACAGACATGACGAATCTATATGGGTTCCGTTTTTTGCCATTTGGCTACGGAACCCTAAAAAGAACTTATTATATCTTTCGAAAACAATTGCATAAATGAATGTGATGAAACAATATTTCTTGGCATAAAGTTAGATGATAAAGCAGGATATGTAAGAAAGTTAATCCATTTTTTTTGCCTTATGGCGTTTGGTGAACATTGCAGGTGAACATACGGCCATACAGGCAAACCACGGCTATGTATGTTCTGTCATTAGATATGGTATAATCGAGTGGGGAAATTCATGCCATTTCAATAGAGTATTTATTGCGCAAAAGCAATGCGTGCGAGCAATCTGCAATGTAGATAGTTTGACTTATAGCAAACCATTATTCAAAAAATTTAATTTGCTGACGGTCCCTTGTTTATACATTTTTGAAATGTGTTTATTTGCTAAATCCTATGCAGCTATTTAATCGATTTAGTGATGAATGTAGTCTTATAGTAGATTGCCAAACAGATTGAGACTATCAAACATAAGAACAACGCTTTATAGTAACAACTGTTATCCAATGGCTGTAAAAAATTACAATAAATTGCCTGAAAGTATTAGTAATTTACCATTAAATAAATTTAAAATTATATTTAAAAAAAAATTATCATGTGAATGTTTTTATTCAATAAACGAGTATTTCAATTATAAATTTTGGTATGAATAAAAATTTTAAAATCTTATAGATATAGTTTATGTTATGTGAATCTTAAATCTGTTTTATTGCTTAATTTATTTTGTGAATGTTAAAACTCAACATATTATAATTTTATTTTCTATTGTATAAAATTTTTACATTGTATTAATCAATTTTGCATACCACTTGCTGGTGAAGAGTGAGCACGTTTATTATTATGACCTTGTGTGTACCACAATTCGAGCAAAATAAAAATCATTCATTCATTCACTAGAGTGGGAGACTGAAATTTTATGTTGGTAACACAGATTTGAGAAAAGTTGGCAATACCGAAACGTCTTTGGAATGTCATTATTTATTTCGCGAACTAGTTCGCAAACATTGTAATGACCTTGAAAAACCGACATTCGAGTAGGATAAAAAATGCTAGCGCTCTGTCTCGTTTCTTAACGTGTATTTCCAATAAGTGTTTCTCTTTCTGTGTGAATGAGTCAGAAGATATCTCAAGGTCTATAGCTTTCTCTGTCTACGCGTAGTGATTATATCCCATTGAGATATATACATGGAGATGAAATGTTTGTCTATAGAAATAATCATTTATACATATATGTGGTATATCGATGCCTAGTTCATAAAAATACTGCCATCTCTTTTTAACTTCATTATTTTTGCATAAGTGAAAAAGGATAGCAGCATTTTTGACAGTTACTATGATGGCAACCCTTCGTTCTGAGTATCATCAAAATACCTATTTGCGGCCGGTCCGCCATTTTATCCTCCGGCTATCTCGACTCGCCATTGGTCAGTCATCTGTCAAATGCTTGTCATTATCAAAGGGATAGAGTTGTGCCCTAAGAATTATTTATTTATCGATAATGTCCTTTTATGTTTTTTTTTTTCAACTTACTTTCAAGGTTGCCTGCTAGAAAAGGAAAAAAGAATATTGGCTTGAAACTACCTAAATAAAATTATATTGTTCAGAAATGAAAAAGATTTATTTAGATATATCTTAAAAAAAAATTACTCTTAAAAAAATACTGTGAGCGCGTCGCAAGTTTTCCAAATCATTGACAGCTCTCAGTGGTCATAGACGTGATATCTGTAACGAGTAATCGGAACGTAAATTATTGATGTGAGCTTGAGCGCTAGAGCGGAGTTCACTGGAGCGCACCCAAAGAATCGTCGGCGCGCATCGTTTCGTTTGTTTTTTGGTATCTACCTCTATTGTAAAACGCGCGCGAGTTGTGGAAATAATTTTGCGATTAGTTGAAGTAATTAGCTGCATTATTGCGTATGAACTCAGTTTATAGTGAAAACCATCCATAGCAAGATGCCCACTTGCAACGTAATTGGATGTGGCTGTCGCGGAAGAGAAAATCACCCGACCATAACTTTGCACCAGTGCGTACTTAATTTCAACCGAAATATCTTCTTTAATTCCTAAACAAAAATATTTGCAACATTGAATAGTTTCAACAGTAAAGCATTCATAGTTTCGCTTTTAATTTATAATTGAACATTTTATCGTAGCGCTTATTCGCTCAAAGAGCAGCTCGACTGGGGAAGTAGGTACCTCCACCTTACAGAATACCGCAGCCAAATAACTTAATGTTGTGTAAAGTTGTGTTCCTGCGCGTGAGTAAGGCGCCAGAGCTCAGGGGAGGGGGGAAAGCTCGGTAACGCGTGAGCGTTGCTTCGTGTATTATGAGCGTCCATATGGCTACGCCAACCACTTACCATCAGGCGTGCCGTATGCTTGTTTACCAACTTAGTCGTATAAAAAAATACTTAATTTTTTTAAGAAATCGTATTGAGTCGTGGTATTTTTACCCGACTGACCCGGAAGGAGGGTTATGTTTTTCGAGTGTATGTATGTATGTACTTATGTCTATTTCTTAGATACGCTCTGCAGCCTAAACGGCTTGATGGATTTTAACATATGAGGTGTCGTTAGATTCGTCTTAACTGTGGGAGTAACATCTCAATCGCATAAAAATGGTTACTGTGGGTTATCCATAGGATATAGACATATACCATCGCTGACTTTTTGTAGATATTTTTAAGATACACAATTCCGTAGTACATCATTTTCATATATCTCGTAAAGTTTAGTCAGCGTTAGCAATGAATGCGCAAAAAATTCTATGTGTTTTCGAAACATTTTTTTTTTTATATATTCTGTATATATAACATATATAAACCTTCCTGGGAAAATTATCTAACTCATAGTGAAAACCGCATCAAAATCCGTTGCGTAGTTTTAAAGATCTAAGCGTACAAAGTGACAGACAGCGGGAAGCGACTTTGTTTTATTTATACTATGAAGTGATGATTAGTAAGTAGGTATAATTCACTCAATTTACAAACCCGTTTATAATCATCATTTTACAATATCGTAATGTCGGTCGGTACCTACTGCATTATAAAGCTTTACCAATTTATTCTGTTCTTTATCACGCAGCTAACTCCCTCTAGACCTCAGTCTCCCAAGTAATTAATTTATTTCAATACATTAAAAAACAATAAAAATCCGATGCTTTCCTCGGAAAGTCGATGAATACTTGTTGAATTATCTGTTCGTAGATACCGTGATAAAATATAAATACATTCTAACAATCTTTTATCGATGATTTATAAATATCGATATAGGCTTATCAACATGGGCTGCACTATTGACGGCCATTTTATCCTCCGGGTAAGTTTAGGTATGCACGTTTTTTTCGTAGGTATGGCAAGTCCATGTAATTATAAAGTCGATGTTATATCCTCTTTGGCCAACTGGAGAGCGAGCACCACAGCAGTGCTGCCAGTGGCCGATAGTCAAAAGCAACATGCGACAGCTCAAAAAGTAAAATTTTCATGATAACAGTAACATTATCTAATATTATGTAGTAAACGACATTAGCACTATAATACTAATAAACTACTATAAGTAGGTACGTCTAGTACTTTATTTCACAAAAAACATCTTAATTTTTTAATCTTCGAAAGAATCGTAAAATTTTTATGAATTCCCTAAGTAAGAAAAGAAAGAAGGAATCCAAACATTCATGCTGTTGCTATCTTGTACATTCTTCAAGTGTGAAAAAAGAGAAAGAATATAGACGATGGCTAGGTACAAATCAAGGGCACCAAACGCAACGAATGATGCGGTGCGTTCCGCTCTGTTCCGTTGCGTTTCACGATTGTTTTTTGTTTGCTGGAAAATATTTGAATATTTTTTAGGGTTGTCCTAAAAGTAACATTTAGAGTTTTGCAACCATAGATTTAGAAATTTCTACCTTACACTTGTAACATGGAGATAACATGAGTGGGTCAAAAGCATTGAGATATATAATGGTCAAAAGTAACGTAAAATGTTACAAAAGGCAAAAGTATCATTCTGGCAACTCTGCACCACAGATTTAGTAGAGATGAATAATAAAGCGAAAAGGACTTTTTGGCGGTAACTTGCAGAGTGACGTTGCGTTTTCATCATCGATGGTCAGTTTTGGGTTTGGTTTTGGGTCAGTTCACACTGAGACGCGATGCGACGCGGCGCGCTCTTTTTAAGATACCTAGCGATATAATATAGAACATTATTTAGTAAACATAAACAAAAAGGTAGACATTCAGTGAGCGAATTCGAATACGCCTCGCGGCATCGCGAGTATCTTGTAACGAATTCTCTCACTTAAATGTGTACCTTTTCGTGTACAACATAAAGTTCTATAGTGGTGCCGATTCAGTTGGAAATCGCACTAACCTAATTTAAGTCACATCTCATCTCTTTCTTACGAACATTATTGAAAAAGGATAGAATATATTTAAAGCTGTCAAATTAATCTTTGCCGCCTTATTTTGCGTGTATTTACATCGATATATTATCTTCTGTCTGTATTTAGGCGTAGGTAACCGTGATAGATGGCGACTTTTATATTGAAAACAAGCATTGGACTAATTTGACAGGACAAAATTTCTTACACCCTGTTGTTATGTTTGTTTTTTTGTTAGAAAAAGACATAGTTAGATTAAAATTAGTTTAGTTGTAAACAACAGCCACTGGCCCTGATTCTGTTGTTCACAACTAAACTAATTTTAATGTCACTATGTCTCTTTCAAACAAAGAACATGAGAAAAGGATGTAAGAAATTTAGTCCTGTCAAAATCAGTTCAATGCTTGTTTCAATATAAATTTAGTCGCCATCTATCGCAGTTACGCCTAAATACACGCAAAATAAGACGGCAAAGATTAATTTGACAACTTAAAATATGTTCTATCCTTTTTCAATAATGTTCGTAAGAAAGAGATGAGATGTGACTAAAATTAGTTAAGTGCGATTTACAACAGAATCGGCACCATTGTGTTGCTACCACGCCACGACGTGTCGCGTATCGTCTTGGTGTGAAGTGACCCTAAGACTTTTTGGCGGGAACATGCAAAGTGATGTTGCGTATAGGTACGTAATATTTTCATAAAATTGTGTAAGTACCTATTTTGAGTTTTATTGTAGGTATATTATCGATGGTATTTTATCTAATAAAGATCAATGCTAATGCAACAGTGAAGTAAAATAATTACTGTTACTGACGATGACGGTACGGACTATGTGAACGTGACAAGAACTATAAACGGCGCTGGTTCTAATATATAAGATTCTTGGTCTTTATCAACATGATTTGGTTGCCATACTTAAAAGATAGGAATCAAACAGAAAGTGTATGTGGTAGTGGCGGTCGTGCTATGGTTTCCGCACGTTATTTTATTATATATAAACATTGGTCCCTTTTATTTATCTATTTGAAGCAGCGAGATGTCATTACAATAGAGTCGCTATCCTAAGCAAAGGTAATGTCCATTTTGTACAAAAGTTTTAGCTAAAATCCGCTGCAGTGCAGCGCTGAAACAGTAATTACTCGAATACCCAGACGGTATAAACACGCAGCGCTAGAATGCTTTCAAAGGTGTTAGTTTTCTCGCGATTGAAAGGTCGAAAGCGCCATGATTTTCATACACGCTTTCGCGTTTCGTTCAACCTCAGAGTATATAAATACTACGTACAAGTTCAACGTTTTGCTTCAACTTTTTTTTTTTTTATACAACTTAGGTAGCAAACAAGCATACGGCCCGCCTGATGGTAAGCGGTTACCGCAGCCTATGGACGCTTGCAACACCAGGGGTGTCACTCGCGCGTTGCCGACCCTGCGGAAATCTCTTAGCACCCTTTTTGAAGAACCCCATGCTGTACTCCATTGGGAAAACCACGGCGGGGAGTTCATTCCACAATCTGAGCGTCCGCGGAAAAAAGCTCCTTTGAGACCGCACAGTTCGAAACAATTCTGGTTTCAATATGTGAGGATGGACTCCCTGTCGATGGCGAGAGTTGCGATGGTAGAAGGTAGCCGTGGGCATCATCTTAAACAATTCTTTAGAACACTGTCCGTTGTACAAGCGGTAGAACACACATAAGGAGGCAAAGTCTCTCCTCAGACTGAGGGGCTCCAAACCGCTTGTGAGCTCGGGATCGTCTTCGAAGTCGATCGCAATGTCCGGTGTGGACGGTATCTGGATGGGTGTCCACCTAGGGTCTTTCACCTCGAGGATTTTCCGTACTTCGGAAGGCACGCTATCATTTAATTGTCGACTGCTAGCTGAAGGCCTCTTAGGTGGCTTGAAAACTCCAACAGTAGCCTACCTCCACCAATCCGCAGTGGGCATGCGTGGTCGAGTTCCTGCCCATTCCCTATTTACCCTCATTTGTGAAAGGAGGCCTGTGCTCAGCTGTGGGACATTATTAGCTGATGATGATGATTTCCCTTCAACGAAGGGTTACTTAAGCTCATTGTAGGATTCGAGCCTGTAAAGGTATATACCTACCATTGAATTAATTAAGTATTACGCTTAGAAGCGAAGTATCGAACAAAAATCCTCGGCCAAAACATTTGATTAACTTATTGCAATACAACCAGTCAATACAAAATAGTTTCTTAGAATTGAGACAAGTACCTGCCAATATCATTGTGTTGATTCGAATTTAACTGCTAATGTATGGAGTAAATAAGGCCTTAGTTTGACCTTCCTTATACTTTAAATACGGACTGTACTGCATGATGACAAATCTAGTGAGCCCAAACTCGGTAGATTTACCAGAGTACCTACACTACCTATCTAGTTCTACATACCCATACAGTATTTTTTTAAATATTATGTATAAGTAAGGTCAAGGGCCTTCTATACAGGTCGTTGTTTTGGTCAGCGACGAGCGACTCAGGGTCGATAATACAAATGATACTGGTGCAAAAAAAATATTAAAAAAATACTTTTTTTTTTTTTTAAATAAAAATAATAAAATTAAAATTTTGAAAATCATGTAATAAGCTAAAGTGTAGACATAATACTCAACGGGAGTACGAGGGAGTAAAGGGGTGGGGCGATGGCGGCTTGCGCCTAGCTCTAGTCTGTGCACGTGCCTAGTAACCATACTTTGCAGTAATTTTATTTCAAATTGAAGAAGGTATTTCTCAACATATTTACAGTATTTAATGGAATTAAGTCCATTTTTGGGGAATATATATTTTGTACTACCGCTCCTGGGTCGCTTGTCGCCGACCAAAACAACACCTGTATATTGAACAAGGACCATCTTTCATCATAGCCTACATGAAGAGAATACGACGCCACTAAAAGAGTACCGTCTCATAACACCGGGAATTACTAGACTTCTATGTTCCGAGGGGTAATGGGACCTATTAGGGGCAGTCCCTAACTTCATCTTTATTTAGGATCCTTAGACAGTAAGTGTTCGTGACATAAATAATATTAAGTACCTATGTATTTACAAACAAAAAACGAGTACAGAGTGGGTCTCTGTAACTCGAACTTCAAAGGAAAGGTTACAAACGAGTTAACGATCGAATCTTTGATTTATCGAGGACGGAGATAACGAAGTTTTTAAACTGTCAATTTCGAATTATAGAGCCATTTTGTTCTATGTATGATACTTCAATAACAATTCGACTACTTAGGTATAGTGATTTATATGAACGAAAAAGAATCAACATTAAAATATGCAAACGATGATGAACAAAAATGTAAAATTCAAATTCAAAAATAGCCCAAGAGCCCACGACGATCTGACCTTCGTCATTTTATAAAGCCTGAAAGTTTCTGTGTGTATGTCCCTAATAGAGGTAAAAACGATCCCCGAATATGAAGTTTGGATCGCGGTGGCTTTGGAAGTTATTAGGTAGCCAAGGTGTCAAAACTTGCACCTCAAATTCGTTAAAGTATAAAGGTCAGTTTTTATATATTTTATTTGGACTAATATTAGAAATCACGTCGTCCATTGTCAGACACTTTGAACAGTGGAAACCCCCTGTCAGACACCCTAAAGTATTAAAAAATATTATTCAACTTTCGTCATTTTATAAAAGCTGAAATTTATATATGTTACTTGACGACCTATCAAACGATGATTTCTCAGTTGTCAGACACTTTCGATGGTGGCTTTGCCGTGTCAGACACATTAAAGATCTACCGTAGGTGCGAGCGCGAGGTATATTCAATGTGATTTATTTTACAAACGAAGAGAGATAGACCCATAGTTATTTTGGAGAGTTTGCAGATAAATCATGAAATTTAATAAATCATGCAAAAAAAATCTACATCAATGACCCAGTTTTAGAGTTATAGATCAAAAATCTAAAAATACACTATTATTTTGTTTTTTTTTATAATGATCGTTATTTTTATAAGATTTTTGTTCCATATTTTTATTTTATTTCTACTTTTCAACCAGATAATCTTTCTAGCTTTCAAATGACACTACTTTGAACAAAATACACCGATTACTTAAAAAGAAACAAAGACAAAACTAAAAGATGAGCATTTCATTAAAAAATAAATTAAAGCGCCGAACGCACTATTAAGGTACTATTAGTATTTATTTACTTGGAGTGTAATGAATTAACGTTAATTCTCCCATAAGTACTAATTAATTGCAAACGCAAACGCGATAGGTAGTTTAATCACGTTAATTCTTTACACTCGGGGTACCTATTGAACGATATTTTCATTTACCACCATACCATATTTAAAAGGGTGTTAGTATTTATATATTTTATTTGGAATAATATTAGAAATCACGTCGTCCATTGTCAGACACTTTCGATAGCGGGTTCGCCGTGTCTTATACTTTAACGAATTTGAGGTGCAAGTTTTGACACCTTTGCTACCTGATAACTTCCAAAACCACCGCGATCCAAACTTCATATTCGGGGATCGTTTTTACCCCTATTAGGGACATACATAGAGAAACTTTCAGGTTTTATAAAATGACGAAGGTCAGATCATCATGGGCTCTTACTCTAAAAGTATTTATTTATTTAGGTCCTGATAAGGCACATCGTTTGCTACTAATATTGTAAATTTTAAAATTTCATTCTTTCATTACCGACGTTCCCTGTAAACAGCACAAGAAGTAATGAAAATCACTTTCTACAGAGCAAATAAACATTTGGTACCCAGATGTACGCAAATGTGTAAACAATAGTGTAGGTACTTAAAGTGAGAATAACTTCCGCTGGACACAATAAACCATCCAGTGAGCTTAATGTCTTCTTGGAATTGGTTATTGACGATGACGAAACGTTTGAATGATTACTTCGAGATAAAGAGTCTTAGGGACAGAATTTCGATTTACAGAAACCGCAAAGTTTATACATATTGCTTCTGAGTCCCCCATATAATGTATATCGATGGAGTTCCCTAGATTTTTAGTTCGAGTTACAGCATTATATGTGTATGAATAGCATCAGAGGGAAATCAAATACATATTTAGTTGAGCTATTTCATCTCAAAAATTCGAGTCGAGTTATAGAGTTCTTGTACCTACTTCAATGGAAGGGAATACTTAATTTTTTTAATTTTTATTATATCTTTATTTACAACAAATATGTACAAAATACAATCTATATATAAAAAAATTCCTCAAGCCTGCTGCTGCTTCCGATTAACGGCAGAATACTTAATTATTATAATTTCTTTTTCTTAGAGAGGATTTCAAGTTAACAGGGTACGAGTTAAAGAGGTTCCATGTATATTATGTAGTAAGTATAGTACTTTATAAGCTTTCTTGAACTAAATTCATTATAATTGCACTGCATTGCACATAGATGACACAAATATCTCTCTTATCTTATCAAACAGCAAAAAAGCTAATCTGTGCCAAAAAGTTATAAGTACCTAAGTACCTACTTACGTACAACCTATCTTATCTTATCCAATTGTACATACATAAATACGAAAATGAGTGTGGAATTTTGTGCAGATATTTTTGCTAGGTTATTAGGTTTAATATGAATGTTTCTGGAAGACCTTAGGTCTGTAGGGACCAACTACATAATGAAGTTAATACGGCGATAGATAGATGGCGCCCCAACATCCTGCATCGCGCTTACGGAGTTTTCTCGGCGTTCTGCATAATTATATACAACTGTCTAACATATACAGAACAGATGTTTAAATTAATGCTTGTTACTTGTCCCTTGCTTTATATTAATATAAAAATTTCTCTTCCGCGATCTGTGCGCCTAGTACCTACTAGAAAAGTGGATACTGTAATGGCTATACACTTTCCGTTACACCCGGTATAATAATACAGGTCGTTGTTTTGGTCAGCGATGAGCGACTCAGGGTCGATAATACAAATGATACTGGTGCTAAAAAAAATATAAAAAAAATACTTTATTTTTTTTAAATAATAAAAATAAAAAATTTAAAATTTTGAAAATCATGTAATAAGCTAAAGTGTAGACATAATACTCAACGGGAGTACGAGGGAGTAAAGGGGTGGGGCGATGGCGGCTTGCACCTAGCTCTAGTCTGTGCAAGTGCCTAGTAACCATACTTTGCAGTAATTTTATTTCAAATTGAATAAGGTATTTCTCAACATATTTACAGTATTTAATGGAATTAAGTCCATTTTTGGGGAATATATATTTTATACTACCGCTCCTGGGTCGCTTGTCGCCGACCAAAACAACACCTGTATATTATATGATATGTAGGTACTCGTTCATGGGTCATTAAGTATTTTTCAGCATCTTTAAGTACCATTTGATTAAAACGGTGATTATCATGTTTTGGAGGTATCTACTCTAATCTATCTAAATAAATATGGTATTCCCCAATAAAGTTAATGAGCTAAGTAAGAAAGAACCACACCGCCTGGGGATTTACTGTCTCTACCGAGACATTTTATCAGGCAAACTTGTTTTGGACGTTTATTCAGTGCTCTCTTTGTGATAATAACGTTCCAGTACACGCAAAGTTTTTACACAAGGCTACTATCTGTATGTCTGCCTATTTATATGCGTCCGCCCGGCCCCGTACCTCAGTAGTACCCCTTTGTGGCTGGCTGCTGGCTGAGTCGTTCGTTCAACTATATTTGTTCATGTCGTCCGCCTCATCGTTCGTTCTCGGTTTTAGTATATTGAACGCAGTATAGTGTTTTGTGATGAAAATACTAAGATAAACGTTAAACAACGAAGTGTTAAAAACACCGGCATTGCTATAGTAAAGTACCTATCCCCTAAGGATAGGTTAGCCTATGTTAGCAATAAATGAAAAGCTGTACTTCGATTAATTGTTGGAATTAACTTATTGTTGGAATGGCACGAGCCCCACACTAGCTAACAGGAAGTGAAGACGTCCTAGTGCGAACCCCGAATAAAACACTGTTTCCGGTCTGTGCCGGTGACATTACTTTTTCTAACCTCAGTGAATGTGCAGTGCTTTGCTCCTAGTATATTTTATGTATTCAATTTGTATCTCATTGTTTTACCAAAATAAAGTGTGTAACAGTAAAGTAACCGATTACTCATTAAAGCCCGCTAATGATAATTCAAGATCCAACAATTGGTAGCAGAGCGTGGTTATCACTATGACCTCGGTTACTTCACAATATCGTATCGAATTGCTCAGCCGCCATAATTACGACACATGGGTCATACAAGCCCAGGCTGTTTTAGTTAAAAATGGATTATGGGCAACGATACATGAAACAAGTCCGGATAAAGAAAAGGACATGCTTGCGCGCTCGGAGCTCTTCCTTTTGATATCGCCTACGGAATTACGGCAAGTAAAATGTTGCACATCAGCATCCGAAATATGGAAAAAATTAAAAACAATATATCAGAGTGAAGGTCCCGCCAGAAAGGCGGCATTGTTAAAACAATTGATCCTAAAGAAAATGTCCGATGGAGATGATATTCTGGATCACATGTCAGCCATTTTCGACTGTGTCGACAGGCTACAAAATATGGAGGTGAATGTAAACAATGAGTTGCTTAGCATCATCATTCTCTACAGCCTACCAATGTCATATGAAAATTTCAGGATAGCCATTGAAACACGGGATAAATTACCTTCACCGGAAGAGCTTAAAATAAAAATCATAGAAGAAAGCCAAGCAAGAACACGAGATACTAAAAATAATGCACCAACTGAAAGCGCATATTATTCTAAAAAGAAGCAAAAGTGCACAGTGTGTAATAAAATAGGACATCAAGCGTCCAAGTGCTGGTCTCGGAACAAGAACCAAAGTTCAAGTTCTTTTAATGATAAAAAGAATAGTTCATACAGAAATTTCTTCATTTCAGAGCAATCAGCTAACATGGTTCATGCTACTGCAGATAACGTATGGTGTCTGGACAGTGGGTGCACATCGCACATGACTGGATCTTCTGAAAAATTCCAGCACATTGAACCAGGACAAGGAAAGCTGAAATTGGCATCGGATCACAGTGCCCAAATAAAAGGTACAGGAACAGTTACTTTATATCACAGTAATACTGAAATAAAATTAAATAATACTCTTTATGTACCAGAGTTATCAACAAATTTGTTGTCAGTTGCTCGCATAACTGAGAGAGACCATACTGTTTTATTCACAAAAAATAAAGCCTATATTAAAGATGAATATGGAAAAACCATAATGACAGCAGATGAAAAGGATGGCATCTATCTGACAAAATTTCAAGGCATGCAAAAAGAGCAGGCAAATAATGTTTCAATAAATAATATAATGAAATGGCATAAAAAACTAGCTCATTTGAATGAAAAAGACATCAAAATATTGTCATCAAACAACCTAGTGTCAGGTTTAGACTTGAATAAAAATGATGTTTTAGACAATTGTGAAAGCTGCATTCAAGGAAAAATGTCACGATTGCCTTTTCCTAAAAATCAAGGAATAAAAACAAAACAAGTCTTGGAGGTTATACATACTGATTTGTGTGGACCCATGCCGCAGGCAACCATTGGTGGCTCAAGATACATCCTAACCTTTATTGATGATTTCAGCCGATATTGCTATGTATATTTTTTACAAAATAAATCTGAAACATTGGAAAAATTTCAGGAATTTAAAAAGGAAGTTGAACGGCTTACTAAAAAGAAAATAAAGTACATACAGTCAGATAATGGTACAGAATACTGCAATAAAGATTTTGATCAATATTTAAAAGAAAATGGCATTCAAAGGAGATTGGCTGTTATATACACAGCACAACAAAATGGCCTTGCAGAAAGGAAAAACCGAACTTTAGTTGAAAAAGCCAGATGTATGATGATTGAATCAAAAGTTCCTGAAATATTGTGGGCTGAAGCCATAGCCACTACAAATTATATTGTGAATAGATGTCCCGCAAAGGCCTTAAATGGAGAGACACCATACATGAGATGGGTTGGCCGCACACCATCTGTAAAACATTTACACATATTTGGATCAAAAGTATACACACTCAACAAACAGAAAAAGCACAGTAAATTTTCACCAAAAGCAAGTGAAGGTGTGTTTGTTGGTTATGCAAAGTATAGTAAAGCATATAGAATATACTTACCAAAGAAAAATACTGTTATTGTGCGCCGTGATGTAAAAGTTCTTGATGAAAAAATGTATTATCAAAAAGACAATGTAACAGATTACCTGAACCTGCCCACCAAGCAACCTGAAACAGAAAAACAAAATGTTAATAAAAATAAAAACAAATCACTACAAAAGAAGATAACTACTAATAACATATCTTTTCAGCATCCTTCTTTTCAGCCTTATACTTCTCAGCAAACTGAGAAAAGTGATGATGATAGTATGCACTCATTTAGTGAATATGATGATGACGGTGATGTTGTCACACCTGGAACAACAAATCCACAAAATATAATTATACATCATCAAGAAGAGCCAAATAAATGCAACATTGAGCAAATGGAGGCAAGCACAAGTAGCCGTCCAGTTAGAACAATAAAACCTCCTGTATGGTCCAAGGATTATGATTTAAAAGGTACAGATGAATGCTCTTATTTATGTGAAGAAGTAGAAGACAGCGATGTTCACAGTGATGAATGGCAAGAGGCAATAAAAGCTGAAATAAAAGCACATATAAAAAATGGTACATGGAAAATACAAAGAAAGGAGGAGAACTCAAAAAATATAGTGGACTATAAAATAATATTGAAAGAAAAATTGGGCTCAGATGACAAGGTAACCAAAAAGGCACGATTGGTGGCTCGTGGATTCACCCAGAGACCTGGAATCGATTACAATGAAACATATGCTCCAGTAGCAAAACCAAGTTCAATCAGAGCATTATTAGCATATGCGGTTGAACATGATTTAAAACTTCACCAAATGGATGTTACTACTGCTTATTTAAATGGAGACTTAAATGAAAAAATCATAATGAAAAAGCCTGAAAATCTAGAAGAATATATCACAAAGATAATGCTAGATGAAAGTGAAAATGAAAACTTAGAGTTATTTAACAAAGCCAGAAGTATGCTACAAGATATAAATATGATAAATGGTGAAAAAGTTTGCTTATTAAAAAAGGCCCTATATGGTTTGAAGCAAGCTGGTCGTCAATGGTTCTACAGATTAGACCATGAACTCAAGAAAATGAATTTCAAAGCATCAACAGCTGATCCATGTATTTATACAATGACACAAGGCATGGATAAAATGATACTTGCTGTATATGTGGATGACCTAGTCATAGCTTATTCAAATGAAAACTTTTTAAATAAATTAAAGAAGCAACTAAATAAATGTTTTGAAATGAAAGATATTGGAAAATTAAAATATATACTTGGCCTTGAAATAAATTATGAAAATAATAAATTAAAAATAACTCAGCAAAGATATATTCAAAAGGCATTACAAAAATTTAATATGGAAAACTGCAAACCAGTGAGTACACCAATTGAACCATACTTAAAGCTTGAAAAATCTGAACAATGTGACAAGAATATCCCATACCAAAATTTAATTGGGACATTGATGTATCTGTCAGTAGCAAGCCGCCCAGATATAGCTTATTCAGTGAGCTACCTGTCACAGTTCAATAATGCTTATAATGAAGAACATTTCAAGTGTGCAAAACGCATTTTAAGGTACTTAAAAGGCACAATGAATATTGGTATTTGTTACACCAAGTCAAATCAAGAAATGTATGGAATGGCTGATGCAGACTGGGCTGGTTGCAGAATAGACAGAAGGTCATATTCTGGCTATTGTTTCAAGTATGCAAACGGTTGCATCAGTTGGGAATCCAAGAAACAAAGATGTGTGGCCCTATCAACAGCAGAAGCTGAATATATAGCACTAACTGAAGCCGCTAAGGAGGCTATACATTTAAAAATGTTGTTTAGTGATCTAGGCATTAATACTAAAAATGTTGTTATTTACAGTGACAATCAGGCTGCCCAGACACTTTCCCACAACCCAGTCATCAGTGGGAAGTCCAAACACATCGAAATTAAACAGCATTTCATTAAGGAATGCGTGCAACAAGGGATAGTCAGTGTCCACTACAAACCAACCCAAGAAATGGAGGCTGACATCCTGACTAAAGGTATCCCTGGACCGAGACACCTGATGTTACGAGGATGGCTTGGACTATCGTGAGTGCAGTACTCGTGAGGAGGAGTGTTGGAATGGCACGAGCCCCACACTAGCTAACAGGAAGTGAAGACGTCCTAGTGCGAACCCCGAATAAAACACTGTTTCCGGTCTGTGCCGGTGACATTACTTTTTCTAACCTCAGTGAATGTGCAGTGCTTTGCTCCTAGTATATTTTATGTATTCAATTTGTATCTCATTGTTTTACCAAAATAAAGTGTGTAACAGTAAAGTAACCGATTACTCATTAAAGCCCGCTAATGATAATTCAAGATCCAACACTTATTCATTCAGTTCTATTTTGTATTCAACTTGGCAGCTGCCAGAATCATGCTTCCGGTGAGTATTCATATCATTTGACCTTCATGGTCCATTTTGTATGTTGATAAATAACAACATAACCTCAAAAAATTATGTTTTATTTTTAATGCTATGGAACTCATATCATAAAATCATCAATTGAGCATTTTACATAAGTAAATACGTCCTTTTAGTTAGTTTATGTGTGTCTCAAATGACTTAGTACATCATATTTCTATATCTACAGCACTAACTCTACATTTTCCTTAATATGACATGCAGACATGCACAAATTACTGTACCCCGAGTGTAAAAGAATTGACTTTAGTAAACGTTTACTAACGCGTTTGCGTTTACGACATTTCTCTATAGGAATTGGCGCAGCGCCTCTAGCGGAATACTCATGGTACTAATTTCTCCCATACTAATTTATAGTTAACTCAGACACGATAGTATGCGTATATTAACATTAATTTTTTACACTCGGGGCACAGAACAAAAGGCATAGAGCGCGCGGAACACGGGAGTGAGGTCAAAAAAGGAAATACAAATTGAAAAACACGTTACCTGTATGCCTACCATGAGTTTTTTACCCTAACGTAATCTACACTCGCTAGCGACTACGGTGAAACATTTTGTATGAAATGCTTCCATAAGTGTCCACTAAAGGCGGTGCTCGTCATGCAAAATATCCACCGTAGTCGCTAGCGAGTGTAGATTACGTTAGCGTAGAAAACTCATGGTAGAGGCACTGGTATTTGCTTTTGAATTTGTGTTTACTTTGTTTAAACAAAGTTTATTAAAAAGAAAGTGTTTTTCGTTAAATCTTTAAGATTTGATGCAATTTAATCTAAGGGTCCCTTATAAGTCAAGGAGGTAGAGTCGAGTTATTAAAAAGTTTAATTTTAACATTTTACAGCAAATAGAGACAGAGCATGGGAACAGAAAGGTGCAGGTCCTGGTGGCCTTATCTGGTATGTATTTCTGTATTTCACCCCACAAATTATGGAATGTTTGTTCCTCGATCACACCTTTTGGTCTGGAATAATTAGACTACCTAATCCTTATTTCCAAAAGAATACGGGCGAATGGGCTGAGCAAATGTGAAAAGGTAGTTACTATGGAGGTCTGAATATTGTTTTTAGTTAAGTCGGGTTCGGATTTTATCATTTTATTCATGAGCGAATAGATAACATAAATATCACACACAGCCTTGTAAATTCTTGGCGACAGATTTCCATGAGTGCAAATCTGAAATAAATGAAAATATTCTCTATTTTTGTTCTCCGCGGCCAGTATATGTAGTCCCTCGAACCGGCGGCGGTAGAGACAAATTATTAGCTACCATAACAAAGCCTAATTTGAATGAATGTCCTGTGATATTCTTCACACACTATCTGATCCCAAACTAAGCAGAGCTTTTACTATGGACACCAGATAACTGATATATAACATACCTATACTATTTTCTGTTTGTAAATACATACATAATATGCATAATTACACTCACTCAGGACATGCAGACATGTTCATGCACACAAACACATGTTCTGAGGGGGGAATCGAACCCACGATCTGCGGCGTGAAAGTAATTCAGTTTGTATTTTCTATTTCAGTTTCCTTGGCTTTCATCGGCATCGGCATGACAGGGCGTTGGGTGACGCCCGTCATGACTAAATTTCACAACAATCAAACCAGTGTCAACATTACAGAAGTAAGATTATGCAAATCTTTTACCGCCTTATTGATAATCGCTTTTTAACTAAATCAGTGTAATAGTGTGCCCCGTCTCACTCTTTCGATCACCAAATGTCACCTGTCAGATAAAGATTTCGGAATTTTAGGTACCTAATCAACGTTTCATAAATTTATTATGTATTAGGGGGTTAATATATAAAAGTAAGTTAAACTTACCCCCTTATTCATAATCGCTTTTTAACTAAATCAGTGTAATAGTGTGCCCCGTCTCACTCTTTCGATCACCAAATGTCACCTGTCAGATAAAGACTTCGGAATTTTAGGTAATCAACGTTTGATAACTTTATTATGAATAAGGGGGTAAGCCTACTCCGTCTGTGCGTCTATTATAATACATACAGAATAGTTCGTAAATTCTTAAAAATAGCCCAATTAATTCACACAAACAAACACTCCATTCGAGAATACGTCTTCCACTCAAATACACGCTAATGAATTTTTGTCGTATGGCCAAAAGCCCGCGATAAATGCAAGCACTCTAGAAATAAAAAAAAACAAATAATAATAAAATAACTGGATTATAATTGCCAGTTTTCATAAAATATGTGCTATTAACATGGCAAATAATAAAATATGTGCTATTAACATGGCAAATAATAAAATCAACAGGTCAAAACCCCTTTAATAAAAAAAATTATTGCCTTTTTTCAACGTCTTATTCGCTCTGAGAAACGTAATGGTACCTAATACCTAATTACATATAAAGATACTAGGTTGTTAACCATGGGATGTGTAAGGCACAAATACCACATGAGATATTTATTATAAAATTATAATAAATTATAAAAATAATAAATTAAATGATGACTTATTACTAAGATATTTGAACAATAAGGAAAAGTTCCTATGGTGTATTTATTACAGTACCTAACTGATTAGAGTTTGAGCACTGTCGTTTCTGTGGCCACCAGTTGTCATCACTAGCGAGTAGGTCCTATCGCTGTCGTTGTAAGTATATATTTTATAGCACTGCAAGGCCGAGTAACTATTTAGTAATCTGTGCTAATAGTTAAAATATTGATTATGCCTGAATGTTGCGCTGACCCGTTTTGTTCCGAAAAAAAAAGAGGAAATACGTTTACCAAAGATAAAACTCGCATAAAACAGCGATAGGCGGACCATAATTAATTAGAAATGGCACAATCATTACAACAAACATTTTGTAGGATATCAAATAGAATTAGTTTAGTTTATGATATATATAGCATAGCAAATGCTTCCGTTCTTTTCTTTCCCCTCATAGAACTTTCTAAACAAAAAGGCTTTTTAAAATTTATTGCAAAATTGAAACATGTTCTGATACTCTATATGTCCCTTTGGATTGAAACCATGAGGAGGATGATGGTAAATAAGTTCATTATTTTGTTTTTTTATAGCAACAAATATCATGGATGGTTTCGGTAAACGCGCCAAGTTTCTTGGTCGGGTCGCTGATTGCGCAGTTCATGGCAGATAGATATGGGAGGCAACCTACTATGCTTTGGAGTGCACTTCCAATCTTTATCGGAACGGTAAGATTTTATATTATTATGAAGATTTGGTCCACCAATTCGCACAGCGCCAGTGAGCACAGATTATATTTAGAAATGTAAGGGTAGTTGAAAAATCAACTAAACTAGCGACAAGCTATGATGTCAGTTTTGACAGTCCATAGCGAGATAAGGAAAGATGCCCGAATGTCAAAACGGCCATAATAAAATGCCTCGTAACCTGTCTCTTTCTTTACCTATCTCCATTTCATTGCAGGTGATTGTCGCTTTTGCTAAAGAAGCGTGGATGCTTTTCATAACCATGTTTGCTTGGAATTGTACAACGGGTATGATCAGTACTGTAAGTAATTATGCATTTCATACTTAATAATCATATTATTAGATATTATAAAATTGATTTTCTTATGTCCGTTTTCAGGTTATCAACATATATTTGGCCGAGATAGCCGATGGAGAGAAGAATATTAGAGATACACTTGCATTGTACACACGGTGCGGAACAAACTTTGGTAATTTTCTCGTCCTATTGGTGGGGTCTTTAATATCTTATTCATCTTTGAACTACGTATTGTTAGCGGTACCCGTTTGTTACTTTGTTGGATTGTTTTGGATACCAGAGACACCGTTTTTCTATATAAAAGAAAAGAACGAGGAAGCGGCTAAGAAAACTTTGCAAAAACTGCAGGGATTTAGGGATCCAACCGTAAGTCACATTTAATTTGCAAACATTACATCGTCATCCCTGAAAATTTTATAGAATTTAAATTTTATGATTAATGATCTGAAACCGTATCTTCAATAAAATAATGGAACAGATAAGAACCACCAACTTTATGAATTATTCGATATTTTTCATAAGATTTTCTGGTGTAAAATGTTATAAATATAGCCAGAAGTGTAAAAACCATTTCCACAAGTATATACACTATGTGCTATGGAATGTCTACAAACAAAGTAAGAAATCCGAAAAACCAGATATGCATTAATAGCTGTCAATGTTTCAGATGTTAGAAGCCCGAGTGTCGCAGATGAAGGCAGACGTCGGCAAGGAGATGAGTCATCCGAGCGATTTTATTGAATTGATCACCGGGAAACAATATAGAAATGCGATAATTATTTCTATAGGTAAGGCAAACGAAGGAGCAGAACTAGGAGGCAATTTAGGAATAATGGACCTTATCTCGATTTATATAAAGGGGGAAACTGACTGATTGACATAGATGCTCGCAAAGCTTAATCGCAGGGTCTAGAAACAAGGGTGAATCAGGGGCGGAAAGCTGTAATCTATACAAATGTAGAGTGTGATGTGATAGAGTTACTTTTTTATTAATGCGAATGGTGTTAACATGTTATTAACTCACCAGTCGTTATAGATAAACTAATTTATTGTAAACTCATGCACATCATATCATCATCAACCAACCCTGTTCCCAATAACTCAGGGTCGGTGCATTATGAATGCTTCCTACATTCGGCCCTGCTATTCGTCATACCAGCATTCACTCCTATCCTATCCATATCATCTTTCACACAAACCATCTATCTATTTTTCGATTTTCTTCCCGTAAGCTCCAGAAGGCAGTAGTTAAATTAACCAAATCTATTAAAATGTTCAAGGTCTGAAAATCACTATGCTCATGACGGGCTTGGTGACCATCCAGCAATATTTGGGAAGAATCATACAAGAAAGCCATATCAACATGGAAGTGTCTAACGTGATAATAATATTTGGAGCTGTCAGTTTCGTTGTTAGTGAGTATTAATTTATTAAGCTATTATTTTATTTGCGTGGTTTCATCAGGGATCCTGCCTGGCTGGCTACCACCCACAAGATGAAAGTTGCTGAGCACCTACCGCTGTGTTCAGGCAGTCAGATTTTAGCATTCACTAATCTCTTTACAGGTTTCAAGTCATCAGTATTAGTGGAACGATTTGGAAGGCGTCCCCTCCTCATATACTCGTACTTGGGCACCGGCGCGTGCCTCGCTATCGTCGGAGCTTATTACTTCTGCCAAGAGGTACTTCTCCTCGACAACGACACTTTGACCACATTCGGATTCATACCATTCGCTGGCATAACTTTGGCGAATATCATCTCCACGGTAGGTTTTAGTTCGGTAGCTGGGTTAATACCACCTGTATTATTTCCTATGAACGTGAAGGCCGTTGCGATGACTTCACTGAATGTATTTGGAGCCCTGATAGGATTTATTGTCGCTAAAATGTATCAGAGTATAAAAGACGCCGGAGGACTGTGTACCGTGTTTTGGATCTTCGCTTGTGTCGCATTTTTTAGCAGCATTTTTGTGTATTTCCTTGTTCTTGAGACTAAAGATAAGCAATTGAGGGATATTTTGAAAGAAGTGCAAGGAAAATATTATATAGATACGGGGGAAAGTTTAAAACCAATAAGCAATGGTAATAATACTGATGGTACTGAATTGGAAATATTAAACCAGAAAGAAAGTATCAACTAGTATCAACTTGTATGGTATTTTCTTTTAACTTAAGAACGCTTATGTTAAAATTTTATAGGTTCAGAAAAAAATACTATTCATATAATTATTTGCTATTAATTATTTTTTTGCAAGTCTCGAAGCTTTAAGACACGCATAATGATTAGGTACTATTAATGTTGATCATGTATAATACTCGTATTTTTAGTTTAATTGGAACTTCAATCGACCATTATGACCTGAAATATTAGGATATTCCATACTACAATGGTTTTTTTTACAAATTATTGATATATTATACCTACTGATATTCATCTCACGCCACATTATTATAAAAATAACGATATTATTGTGTTTATTAATGAAAAAGTTCACCTATGTAATGAAACTGACAATGTAAAGTGAATATTAAATTTATAACGTTATTCTCATTGGCTTTAAATGTGGCAAAACACAAGTGCTTTTTACTATCTATGCGTATATGCGTAAATAGCATCATCAATGAAATTATTCGCCTTAAAAAATTTCCAAAGGAAATGATGCACACTACTTAGAGGCTATTTCATACAGTAAGTACTAGTCATAAACTGTATATATATAGGTACATATATATGTATACTAACTGTGTATGTGTACTGAATGAACTTTGTCAAATACTCTAATTTGTTCAAAATTTACAATGAGCCAATACGTTCCCAAAACATTATTTTATAAGAAAAGAGAAGCAACTATCTACCTTCACTTTTCTTCTCCTACACTAAATTAGTAGCAACAAGATTCTTGGCGGCGAGCTATCATGGCCGATTGACATGAGAGTGTCTGTCTTATCTCGCTATTTGTATCTCTTTTTCTTATGAAAATATTAACTGTCAAAACGACCGTCATAGCGTGTCGGTATTTTATTAGCTATAGCCATGGTATAGCAATGGTGCTGATTCTATTGTTTACAACTAAACTAATTTAATCTTACTATATCTCTTTCTCTCTTAAATATGTTCTATCCTTTTTCAATCATGTTTGTAAGAAAGAAATACGATGTGTTTTAAATTAGATTAGTGCGATTTACAACAGAATCTGCACCACTGTCTCGATATAATATTAGACAATCTTCATTGTGTGCTTCTTCGCTTTAAACAACGAAAAATTGTGTATTATCGGTAAAATTAGGCAAAGCGTTGCCTTAGATCACAAAATATTAAATTGGTGCTATTATCGTTGCCTAACGGTATTAAACCTGCCATAAACTATTTTGATATATAAGACTTATTATTAATAATATTTTAGATTAGCTTCCAAATTTTTTTTATAACTTTTTACAATTTTTTTAAGCTTTAATAAGTGATTTTGCTTTAGTTATGACAAGACTACTTACGTAAGTAGGTATTGTTTATTATACCAATCATAATTGTCCTTCCTATATAAAACTAATGCCTCTTTCGTAGATATATAGAAATAGATGATACTATATAGTGATCTCTAGCTAGTGATATACAGGTATTCAATGTGTACTATATCCCAGAAATTAGTATTTTTTAAGCTTTTGCGAACTAAATTCGTTGTAATATTAATGTACCTATCGGGTCTATTCGCGCACAGATTATTATCAAAATACCTATGATTTTTGATTAACCTCTACATTTCGATCAAGTTGTATTGATCGTGGTCACGAGTGAACAAATCCGATACATTAATATTACAATGAACCCTAGAATATTTGCCATGTCATTTTGTAACAAAATCGATCAACATTTTACACGAAAAAGTAATAAACGATCCTATTTTCGTAGTTATAAGGTATTTTGTAAATTAATTACTAATGCAGCAATTTCACTTTAAAATCTTATTGGGATGTACACGCACTTCGTTTGAAGGCTTTTTTAGACCGTACCCGTGTTCATGGACCGTTCCTACTCTAGTACAGGCGCTCTATTAGTACATATTTTAACTCTATGGTTGTAACCCTCTTTGTGCCAAGGGTTAGCTGTGGGCCAAAATTCATCACGATCGATTGTACCGTTGCGCGTGGTTGAGGCATCAAGGGGAGCTAAAAAGGCCGCCCAAGCAATTTACAAATGGTTTTTTTTTTAATTCTCAATATTGCAAATGGAATATTCCATTTGCAATATTGCTCGAGCTTCCTCTTTAGCCCCCAAGGTAAAAAATTATGTCACTTTTGCATTTAAAATATAATACAGGATGTTTTTTTGGTCGGCGACAAGCTACCCAGAGGCGGTAGTACAAAAAATACATTTTCCAAAAATGGTTTTAATTCCATTAAATACTGTAAATACAGTGAGAATTTGAACTAAAATGACCGCAACGTGTGATTACTAGGCTCGTGTGCAAACTAGAGCTAGGTGCAAGCCGCCGTCGCCCCATCCCTTTAATCCCTCGCACTCCCGTTGAGTATAGCATCTAAATTTTTTTTTCTATTTTTATTATTATTAAAAAATAAAGTATTTTTTTAATATTTTTTTAGCACCAGTATCATTCGTATTATCGACCCTGAGTCGCTCGTCGCTGACCAAAACAACAACCTGTATATTATTATGATTATATTGTTAGGTTTAAGGGTCCTACATGGTGATCTCTTTGCATGCATTTTATATAATGGCAAAAAGATTTTATTGGATGGGATGGAATATTGTAAAATATTTATACAATATTAATGCTCCTGTCAATGCATAACTGCTAGGAATAAGGTTTAGTTTCGTATAAAATGGTCTCGATTTGGCTTTATATGATAGCTGTCAAAATTTTGTAGTCGACTTTAGATTCACGTAAAACGACCAAAGTTAACTTTACTTTTCATGTATGACATGTTTTAGGTTTGTTTCGAAATGTATTCGATATAATTAAATGACTGTTATTATTGTAATTTAACTTTAAGTAATGTTGTAATGTAACAATCTTTTTTCATATTTTGTACGGATTTGAAATCATTAAAATGTGTATTTTTTAATTTAGATGTTTTTGTTCTACTAACGACCCTTATAAGTTAAATAATAATCGCTATTAATGTAATGACCGATTAAGCACAGACTAGATTTTTTACTGTTTGTTTGTTTGTAATTAAGGCCTTTTGCTAATGTAATATGTGTCATTAAATTAGTACATCTTAAATTTAAAGTTTTTTTAAATAACTATAGAAATACGTAACAGTGGAGTATGTACACTCGTGGTTAACGTTAAGGTCGTTTGATATTTGCGACCCATTGCTAATTTTTTTCACACATAAAACTGTGTTACATTCAACAAATTGTTAGTGATAACCGCTTCTATTGAATTTAGTGTCCTTTTTTGGAAGTTGTTATACATTGTGTTTTATTTAAATACAAAATAATAATGGAACAAGCAAGTAACAGTAGAAAAGTGCAATATTTAGTAACATTGGCCGGTGAGTTACCTACTTTAACTTTTCGAGTTAGAATGTGAAAAACAAATGATAAATGAAAGGTTTTATTTAGTGTCCCTGGCGGCAGTGACTGCTGGTGTGTCGGTGTTCTGGAGCACTCCAATGATACCGAAGTTCCATGACAATGAGACTGATATCAATATCACAGAGGTGAGTTCAACGAGAAATACTCCGAATGGGTCTCTTCTGAATAATCCCCATCCTAAGATGATGAGATGTTTGGTCGATGGGGTCATTAGTTATTTGCTTTGCCATCTGCAAACCCTGCCAAATCCCTTTTAATTAGATTGAGCATTATTAATTCATTAATATACTAATTTAGCTCATATTTGCTTGTCCATATAGATAGATAACTCACAAAAAATAACAAGAAATCCTTAGTATTAAAATTACTGTACAATGGGCGGGCGGTCTTATCGCTATTAGATAAGAGGCGATGTCTTACGTCCTTTGGGTGGAAACGAATTATGGCGGATATATATTGCCTTCCATGTATAGATGTTCCTAGTTAACCAACAATCGGGTGGTAGACATTTCCCCCTCTGATCTTGCTGAACAACCTTTTGATATCTAGAACAAAATGGTCTCCAGCCCCATACCTTCTAGTGGGTTGTCTATTTCCCTTGGCAACACGTGGTCTCTATTTAGAAAATACTTTTGATGTGACCTTCCCTTTGCGTGTCTTTAGCGCGTTAATATGAGGGCCTCATGAATTTCTAGAACAAACCAAATCTAGCCTATCCATCCAGTGACAGTGATTTCCTCGCATCAGCGAAAAATTATTTCACAGGGTGAGCCGAGCGGTCCTTTTTTTCATGACACGTGGTTACATTTAAAAAAATCCTTTGATTACGGACTTTTTGAGTTTTTTTCTTACCAAATCTTAGATAGCTGGCTTAACTAGCTTCTACCCTGCGGTTTACTCGCGATCCCGAGTAGTAAGTAGTACCTACAAGGGCAAAGGCCCTAAATTAATTCGAAGGCTTTGACTTGATTTCCCGGTAATAGTATCTTTTTGTGAAGTTTAATTAAAATATATTTAGCCATTAAAACGTGTTTGAGTAACACCTATCTACACAAATATATGCGCACATTTTCTCATTGCAAATATTAGTGAAATCTATGTACGTAACAATAATAAACGTGTTTTAGAAAGAGGTATCGTGGATGGCGGCATTATCATCGCCCGGGTTCGTGATGGGAAGCTTAGCATCTCGATTTATCGCAGACAGATATGGGAGACGTACTACGATATTGGGAAGTGCTCTACCGATCGCTATTGGAACGGTAATGTTATTTTCTTAGCTTTTATCTCAGAGTATATAAATACTACGTACAACTTTTATAGATTTGTCTTGTTTGTATATCATAGGATGGATTGTCCGTCCGTCTGTCTGTCTCTCATGAACAGTATTGGAGACAGTTGAAATTTTGACGCAGAATGTGTCTACTGCCGCTATAACAACAAAAATAAAAAATAAGGGCTTTTTTATTTCGAGACCATACAATTTTTTTTTTTACGTAATCCTTCGTGTGCGATTCCAACTCGCACATTTTCGCACACGGTCTTTATAAAGACTTACCCCTTTACTCATAAAACGTCATATTGTCATGCAATGACAGTACTATTTAATCAGTATTTAGCTAAATAGCGTTTTATGAGTACCTAAGGCCGTTAGCTGATAATATTTTTTTCAGATGTTAATCGTGCTTGCACCAAAAGCATGGATGCTTTTCCTCACAAGGTTTCTCTGGGGATGCGGCACTGGTATGATAGTTACGGTAAGTTCTTTATTTCATACTTGCCGTTTCATTTTTAAAACACGAACAAAAAAATTAAAACTCTGAAGTGCCTGATCCGATTCTTAACTTAAGTACCACATGCATTCCACGCTTGTCACGTTTCACAAGCCGTGTCTGAAGACTGTCACAAGTTATAATTATTTATGTACGGACCCTTTTTTCAACCTTACTGTACTTAAAATACGATACAAAAAACACGCGAGAGCACACAGCTTCGCTCCGATCCGCGCTGCGTTAGTAGGTCCTAGCACTTGCGGTGTGGCAATGGCGCGATATAGCACTTGCGGTCCTACTATAAATTTTAAAACATTTATTTCTAATTCCAGGTATCAGCCATATATCTGGTAGAGATTGCCGATAAGGACATAAGGGGTGCTCTTTCAGTAGGCAATAGGAACTTATTCAATTTCGGAAGTTTTCTCGTCATGTCTATCGGTCCATTTGTCTACTACCAAGTTTTGGATTACATCCTCTTAGCCTTACCGATCGGCTTTTTCATTGCCTGTTGGTGGATTCCTGAAACTCCTTATTATCATTTGAAGGAGGGAAAAGTTGATGCTGCGAGAAGAGAACTGATGCTTCTGCGGGGATATAAAGATGAGAAAGTATGTATTCTTCTATTTTCATAATAATATAATTTTTCATCGTCAAATAATCTGCTTAATCTACCACGCTTGGCCGGATTTGCAAAGGTTGGCAACTCGATAGCAATCCTGCTATGCTATTGTTCATAGGCGACGGTAAAGTCTAGCAAACGAGACCGCTGCCATTAGCAAACTGAAGCCACTTGTCTATGGATAAATGCGCATGTGTGCAATGAAATGTTAGAGCAGGGTATTTATCCATATGTGTGAGTGAGTGGTAAATATGTATACGGTAGAGGAGCAAAATTTTTTTGCTCAATTTTATCGCGGACCATGTTCAGTCTGAACTTTTTTGACGTCTGTGATAGCAGTGGAAAAAATTGTAAACAATTGTACGGCCCGTTGGATAGTAAGCGGTTACCATAGCTATACGGATGCTTGGAACACATGGAGACTTACGCGTTACCGACCCTATTTTCAGTTGCCGCAGTTTTCAGTTTCTAGTACTTCCGTTTGCCAGGCTCTAGCTTAGAGAGAGACTCTATCTTACCATCAGATGGAGGTGGTCCATCCACCAGCTTGTCAGCCGTCTAACATAGAAATAGATTGTCTCAACAATATTCGTATTTCGGAAAAGCAGCCGGTCTATCGCGTATCTTTGGTGCATCGTATGGTTTCATCCAATGACGCGCTACGACTAGGACCACAGTTGGGTCCTGATTGGTTTGAATTAATTAATGGTGTTGGGTACGATTACCACCAAAGATATGCGGTAGAGCCCCCCGACAGAGCATGAGCAAAACTGTAACAGTCATATAATACTGTACCTAGGTATATTCTGTTCCTTTATTGCGAAGATTGGTCTGACTGCTACGGCACGTCATGAGTTCGATTCTCACCCAGGATAAACATTTGTGTGAATGTACAGACGAGTACAAAGATATGTTTACATTTGAAGTTACAAAAA
The DNA here is from genome assembly GCA_951394255.1 of Polyploca ridens. Lineage (NCBI taxonomy): Eukaryota > Metazoa > Arthropoda > Insecta > Lepidoptera > Drepanidae > Polyploca > Polyploca ridens. Next base: position 6,102,487 of record OX596252.1, on the reverse strand, counting down.
CATGTATTTCATTCATTCCATTCCATTTAAATAACTGACATTATGCATACCATAATATGGTTCGATAAAAGTGAAATATAAGAGAAAAGTCTAACTTACAAAATTAAGACTATTGCGCCTAGTAGTAATTCGATGGCAACATTGCATACATAACCAAAATCATGGTTCCAGGTACTAGAAGATCAATTATCGAAAATGCAATCTGATGTAAAGAAGGAGATGCGTCACTCTGGCACAGCTAAAGAGCTGTTCACTGGAAAACAGTACCGGAAAGCTATCATTATTGCTGTTGGTACGTTAAAATAAAAAATATTTGCATAATATTTTATTACAATGCTTGGATACATTATAAAATTGAACTCATTATTGTGAGGTGTTGCGTTTGAGCAGAAACATTCGTAATGATCGATGTAAGCTCAGTGGTAGTGTCGTCAATCGAATGCTTTGGCTGAACGATCAAACAGAGGGAGATAGCGTCATATGCTAGAAGCCACGGAAGAAAGAATACACTTTCTTTTCTCTTTGCTAGAAGCAATTTGAGCAATTTGGAGTACAGAATTCTCTTTTTGACCTATAGCGCTGTCTCCCTCTTTTAGCTTGTTGCCGCACCATTCAGTTGTCTGTTAACACTATTCCTTTTAATGAAGGAAAAATCGTGAGTAAACCATAGCAAGGGCTACCATTAAGTAGAAAATATGTTGCCAAGCTCACCTAGCGGTGTGTTCTGACAGCTGCACTTGAGATTCAGTTCCCTTCTATTCTAGGCTTTGTGTTATTACTCACATGGCGATATCATCACCTATCATGATGGTAAGAAGAACCATACTAAAAAAACTGATAGAATTTTCTAGAAAATGACAATCTATGTTATCTTTACAGGTATTAAAATAACTCAGATAACTTCAGGATCATTAGTAATCCAGCAATATCTGGGACGCATCATGCAGGAGAGCAATTCAACTATGAAAGTCTCAACTGCACTAATTGTATTTGGTGCAGTTAGATTTATTGTTGGTAAGCTATTTTATTCAGCAGAACTTATAACTAGAACATTTATATACGGCTTTTGAATGTTTTGAAATTTTCTATCTGTTACTGCAAAATTATAGCTTGATGTTATTTAATTTCTAGGTTTACTTTCATCGATATTAGTGGACAAAGTGGGTAGAAGACCGCTGCTAATCTACTCGTACTTCGGAACAAGCCTAGCCCTAGCCGTTGTCGGCACCTACTTCTTCTTCGAGGAAGTCATCGGTATCGACAACGTATCCTTGTCTCCATTCCGATACGTCACTTTCATCGGAATTATATTCTCAATCATAATTTCTACATTAGGCTTCGATTCACTAATATACGTCATACCAGCTGAAATATTTCCAATAAATGTGAAATCGGTAGCCATGACGTCGTTTAATATACTCGGTGGCTGCCTAAACTTCACCGTAGTTAAAATGTATCAAGAAGTCAGAGATTTAGTTGGATTGTGTGGTGTGTTTTGGTTTTTTGCTAGTGCATCGTTGCTTGGAGCTATATTCTCTTACTTTCTCGTACCAGAGACTAAAGGCAAAACCCTCAGACAAATACAAATTGAATTACAAGGAAACTTTTATGACGACGATGGTGATTCTAATGAATATTTAAATAAAGGAAATAAGGAATCCAATGATGTTCTTGCGAATGGAAACGTGAAAGAGATAACAGAGTTAAAAGAGTTGAAACAAAATAACGATGATGCGGTATAGATTTTTATTAATTACATTCTTGAATTTGTAAATAGTAGTGATGCTTTAATTAAAGTTTAAAAAGGACAGTGACGTTTTTAATAGAATAAGTTCCTGTAAATAACACGGATCATACAATTATGTACATATTGACTGTCTATAAGTTCCTGGCGTTTTACATACAGTTATTATATTTAAATAAATCATGGTTATATTCTTGTTTTTTTCGTTATTCCGTAATCATAGTGACTCACAAGCCCAACGTCTCTTCTCCAAAAGGCTCAAATGTGTAGGCAGCCCCTGAATGTATATTCGGAGCATTTTTTTTATGTTAGCTAGTAGGGATGACAACCGGAATGCATTTTATTAGCTAGCTGTTCGTGCCCGGCGTCACCCGGGTGAAATTTCGGTTACATTATTGGAGTTTTCCTAGGGATCCCTATTTAAAAAAAAAATATGTAGCCTATGTTACTCAGTAATAATTTAGCTTTCTACTGGTGAAAGAATTTTTCATATTTGGCCAGTAGTAATTAAGTTTATTCAATACAAACAAAAAGTCAAAAATCCAAATCTTCTCTCTTTATTATTGTGTAGATGTAGTTTTCGCTTTCCTGTTAGACGTGGGCCATTATTTTTTATACTACATTTTGCTAAATACAGAAAAAATCCTCCAATCGAAATTACCAATGGCTATAATATAAATATGATCTAAAAATATTTTATATTTTTTTTTTATGTATTATGTATTGATCACTGCACTCTCGCGAAGAGATCTAGGTTAAAATAAGAAAATTGGAATGGAGATCATTCCAAAAGGTGGGGTATGGACATTATTAAAAAAAAAAAAAAATGTGAATTATTGACATTAAAATATGGCTAGTCCCTGCGCACACACGTATATTAATAACGTGTAGTATGTATACGTTCATGTTTAGATGTATATTTTTTTTTGTCGATTTGTCTTAATTTTCAGTCATCCTGTCTTAGAGGCATTCCATTAATTCTAAATGTGCTTACCTAATCACCTGTTAGATCTACATAATATTGCGGATATGCTCAATAAAAGACAATATATTTGAACACGTTTATCATTGGGGCCGTTCATAAAATACGTCACCAAATTTTGCATTTTTCCGACGCCCTCCCCCCATGGTCATGCTGCATCACATTTTCTGCGAAACCCCCAATAAATATTACGTCACGAAAGATTCATGATACATTACGATTTATACACGAAATTTTGATATTTAAAGATATTTATTATTTTCAATAAAAAAATTCAAACAGATCAATTATCAAATCGGCAGACTTGAGGACATTTTCTATATATAGATTGTAATTTGTACATATTTGTTGTAGTTAAGGTGCTATATTCAGAAAAAATGATATCTTTGTGTGCCTGTATCTTAATTAATACAAGGGTTGGGGATCCGAGATTTTATTATATGATTTTTGAGATCTTAATTGAGTATTACCTTGAAGGAAAACACGTTTGATAGAAATTTTCTCGATAAAGTTTAATTCCAAAGTAGCCTCTAGATAAAACTCTTTTACACTATAACTCCGTCAAACAGGCGAATTTTACAGTGAAATTTAATGCAAAAAATTGGTAATTCATTCTTCTTATACTGTGAAGAACAGATTTTCTATACATTGCATGGTTATTTTATAAACAATTTATATTTGGTTTGGTACTTACGTCGTTTATTAAAACCTGCGGGTTGCCCGGGCAGAGCACTATACACATCTCTTTTTAGCACATACGAAATCACGGTGAACGTATTTATTGTACTACTCTTGCATCGCTAGGATCATTCGGCCGAGGCCTTTGTCGACGACGGACCTACGCTAGTTTTCGCGGCCGGCTCTCGTAGTTTTAAACATTAAATATTTTCGTAGCATATTCTTTATTGTCTTCAAAGATAGTATTATAGTTTGTAATATCGTATTAATTTCAGTTTAGTGTGATAACCTAGTTCAATAGTGCTTGTAAATATAAAGTCAGTTGTGTAGTTTTGTTTTTATTATTTTTATAGTGTCAAGTTTAGTGTTAAAGTTGATTTTAATATAATTTCACGACATGGGTAATAGAATGAAGACCAAGGAAAAACAAAAAGCAGCATTTGGAGCAAATGAGAGCAAAAAGCTCGATACATGACAAAAATTTAAATGTAAGTATTAACAATACATATTAATATTTTTTATTAATCGTTAATAACATAACTAACGATAACTTATTTAATTATTTTAGTAATTATATATTGCAGTTAGATCATTATCAGTTTATCGTTCACGTACCGGATAGATTTATACGAACTTATATATAAGTTCGAGTCCGAGTCCGAGATCAGAGAGATCATGAAAACTATGATAACAACTAATTTGTTATTATATTTGCGGATTATTATTCTCTTACTTTACATTACATTTTATTACCAAATATAACATGATTTGATTATTATAATTATTTATTATGGTGTATGGACAAATACATATTTTAATGCCTAAAAATTTTATTAATAAATTTTGTAGGTGCTATAAATTAGTATTTAAAATAGGCTACAGTTTACAGTGTATTTCATATGGTGTACTTAGGACAACTATCTCTTTTTATGTCTTATCTTTTTATTAATAATATTTGTAGGTGCTATAAATGAAATAAAATATTTATGATTCACAGGGAACAATCTCCACAAAAAAGTTACAGTCGTGAAAAGATCATGGTAGAACCCACAGAATAATTTTTGACTTCCTTGGTAGCGCCGCTGGCAGCTTATGATGTTGTCGCAGATAATGAATCAACGTTGTTTTTCGAAAATTTGGATAAGCAGCAGTCAAGTGAGTATGTATATTGTACACCTACTTAGGTCTAGCATTATCCGTTAGTTTTTAGTATCCGGATAAAACAAATATTATTTTTTTAGAGGTAAAACCGGTTAACCGGTTTTAATACCGGTTAACCGGTTATTTAAATGTTCACTCGTTTTTTTTCCACGTTATTTCTATAGCTCGAATTATAGATAATAACCGCGCCAAAGATTAAAAAATCGTAAATAGGAATTATTGTCAGTTAAAGTTAATAGAGTGGGTATAAAATAAACATCAAATTCATTAACATTATCATCTGGCTGCCCTGTTCCCAATCATTTGGGGTCGGCGCAATATCTACGTTTTTTCCATTCGTTTCTTCTATCCGTTATACCAAAATTCACTCCTTTCTTACTCATGTCATCTTTCACAATATCCATCCATCTCTTTTTCATCAAATTGATAATAAAGATAAATCTACAGAGTTAAATAAACTATTATTTCCATGGTTTATTTAACTCTCTTTATATAGACTACGCGGTTCGTTGCTTTTGATTTTATTTCATAAAAACATAATATTTGCTTGGTTTTTAATTGCTATGAGATATAATGATAAAGTCATTATATCTCATAGCAATTAAAAACTAAAATGTTAAATAAAAATTAGATCAGTAATGAAGAAATATTTATTAAATTATGTTTATTTAAACATTTATTAAATTATGTTTCGTACGTTATAATAATCATTTCACACGTAATATTATGTTACATAGCATATTGTAGCAGCACAATAACTTGCGTGTACACAAACACGTGATTATTTTTATACGAATGTTTTCTTGCCTGTTCTTCTCAGTTGAAGGCCGACTTACGAACTGGTGGTAACTTCAGTAGCTTTGACCTTCATAAGTGCCCTACCAGGGCCTAAATTGAATAAATGGCTTTGACTTTGACTTTCCTTAGATAAAAAAAACATTAATCAGTCTTTGTTGTCGTGCAGACGGTTAAAAAATAACACCAATCAGTCAGCTTGCTGTCTGGCAGATACATAAGAGCTTTCGTTGACAGTAGTTGCTCCGACAGCATGACATTAATGCTGGCGTTCCACAAGGCTCTGAATTATCCCGTACACTGTCCTTCCAGCATATCAATGATATACTCTCTATCAGGCGGGCCGTACGCTTGTTTGCTGCCTAAGTAGTATATTTTTTTAACATTTTTTATACCTATCATAAAAAAAATAATATTATAAGTTATTTTCTAACCAGCTCAACACTATACGCATCAACACACTTCAATACATCACAAAAATCCTCACTGCATTGGAGTCAGTTTAAAAAACGGCGGCTAATCTTCCTTTTTCCAAACAAAGAAAGAAACCGAAAAAAATCGAAACCGTTTTTTTTTGTTGTTCAAAACCATACCTAATAACCGGTTTTCGATTTTCGGTGAAACTGGTTTGCATTCCCTAATGTGTGGAATGTTGGTACGACAGACGAGGCGGTATTAAGGCGAACGCGATAACAGAGCCGAAAGTGTAACGATCAATACACACGCGTATCATACGACGTTTTTCAACACACTTGAGAGGAAAAAACAGACTTGTAATTGGAGTAAATTTTTGATAATAATCAACCACACAATGAAAACGTTAACAAAAATGGCGCGCAGCTTTTGTTTTTTTTTTACAGCTAAGCTCTGTCAAACTATTTTACCCGTTTAAATTAAGAATGATTCGTCTACACACATATCAATTACATTGAGGTACAATTAGGGCATCGGAACCGGGAATTCCCGGTTCTGAGGGTTGCAATAAGAACCGGTTCTTAAATATAAAGAACCGGTTATTTCGGGTCTTTCGGTTTCTTTCGATTAATTTTAAAAGGTCGTTTAGGATGGATCAGTAAATTTCGTAGAACAATCAAAACACACTATAGGTGGTTAGTGTCGCAGCATGAAGCTACTTGTAGCGATTAAATAATGTTAATAAAGCAAAACGGCAGCTTGTGAAGAGCCATTTAACGATTTTTAATTGATTATGTGTATAATTATTAACTATTATTAATTGATTATGTGAATTATTATGTATCATTGAAATTCCTATTATGTTCCTAAAATTTAATAATACCTATAAGTAATTTATTGTTCATCATCTACATATCCTGTTCCCAACTATTTGTGGTCGATGCAATATGTTTGCTTCTTCCATTTTGCCTTTCTATCCGACATAATAGCATTCACTCCTTTCTTATTTACACTTCCCGTGTATCCCACCACTTCCATATTCATAACTCTATTACTCACGTGGCTTTCATTCCTCCTCATAACATGACCATACCGCTACATTCAAGCTTCCTCTTATGTACTCATTATTTATCATATCCATTCTTGTCACTCCATACATCCATCTCAACATAATCATCTCAGCTGCATGTCTTTCATTAATTTTCTATACCTAATGCCCAACATTCTGAACCATATATTAAGACTAAGACCTGTCATCACGGACTATATATTTGTTTGACCTTGGATCACATGTTTACTTTGTGACCTGTCGTCGTTTCATCCAATCTACATCGTTCTGCATTTGTGAACCGAGGTACCAGAAGTCGTAGAAGACTGGTACTGAAACTCCATCAAGTAAAATAGACGCTAAAATAGAAATACTGCCAAAATCGCAGACATGAAGCAATATTGCTTCATGATCGCAGAACATATGTTCAGTTTTAGTTCAGCTAATTTTCAAGCTCTCTCCAGCTCTTGTAGCCATTTTAACATCTACTCTTTCAACGACAAATCATCCATTACCACCAGGAAGAGATAAGGCATCATAGCAGACCCTTAGTGTAAGCCGCCACCTAAATTTAACGTATCGTTATCTATAAGTACAGTAGTACCCAATTAATATGGCTTACCGATGTACATGCGCCGAAGATACATTTTCAAAGCGCGGGAAACGCTATTGGTCAGCAGCTGCCGCTATGTTAGCGCGCGCCGTGTGGAGAGGCGTGACTTGCGAGAAACGGAAACGGAACTAACAGCTGCAGTGTATTGTGAACCTTAGATCTCTACTATAAGGATAGTAGAGATCTAAGGTTGATTGTAAGTTTTAAGCATTCTTTCGTTAATCTTCGGGGCCATACTTTCTTTTCTGTGCGAACGACGTTCACGACGCGACATATCAGTTGGGTAATACTGTAATTTGTTATGTTAGGTACATTTTTATTTAAGAAAATCTAATATAAATAAAAAAACTGGTTTGTTAAAAGACTTGATTACATTTATGTTATTTTAATCAAAAGCTGTGATTCAGAAATCACTGTTTGATTGTCATTCTACAACATATTCGAACATAGAAATCTATTTTATTGTTATTATTATACTACCTATAATGTTTTTGATCATAAATTAATTAAAAGAACAAAAGTTTATATCGAATAATTAATGGAACCGAAAGAACCGGGTACCCGGTTCTGGATTAGAACCAGAACCGAAAAAACCGGTTCTCAAAATATGGCCGGTTCTCGATGCCCTAGGTACAATCTTAACATAATTAATAATAATAATAATACTACATTGCCTGTGTCACAGAGCGCATTGACTTCTTGAAGCAAAAAGTTCATGCATGGGTACGCCGTATTCGCCGCTACAGAGAGCGTGTGGATCGATTCCAACAGAATCACTTCTTCCAGAGTGACCAGAGGAAGGTATACCGAAAGTGGGAGGGAACCGACCAACGTGTGTTGGATGGACAGCTGCCAAGTGCTACTGCCATGATTAATTTCTGGCCTAGTATCTGGTCAATGCCTGTCCAACACACCGAGGGTGATTGGATGAGTGTTGTCAAACGTGAGTGTGAGTCCATCGAACCAATGGAGGCCATTACCATCAGCCTTAATGACATAAGTTGTGCAATCCGCACGACCCAGAACTGGAAAAGTCCTGGGCCGGATGGATTGCACAACTTTTGAATAAAGTGGTTTCGATGCTCACACGAACGGTTGGCAACGCAATTCCAACAAGCTCTTGAGTTTGGTTCCCTGCCAATTTTCCTTACAACCGGTGTTACCTCCTTGTGATAGTACCACGGAAGCGAAAAACTATCGACCCATCGCGTGCTTGCCTACACTATACAAGCTCCTTACATCCATTTTGAGAACAAAAATTAATACGCACATTGTTTCGAACAACGTTTTGGCCTCCTCTCAATATGGATGTAGGGTTGGGTCCCGTGGTACCAAAGAGCTCCTCCTCATTGACATGACAATTTGCCAACAGGTCCGCGGGACAGGTGAGCCGTCTCGGCTGCCTGGATTGACTACAAGAAGGCATTTGATTCGGTGCCTCACTCATGGCTGGAGAGGATCTTGGAACTGTATAAAGTTGATACAGCTTTAAGATCCTTCTTAAGCGCATGTATGAGGCAGTGGATCACAGTCCTTCATCAACCAGGTGGTGGTGATGGCACCTCTGGCCCGCAGGACTTTATAAGGATTCAGCGAGATATTTTCCAGGGTGACAGTTTGAGTCATCTGTGGTTCTGCCTAGCTTTGAATCCGCTCAGTACTCTGCTGAAGGATTCAAGACTAGGCTGCCGGCTTCGGAGAGGTGGTGAGAGCATTTCTCACCTGTTGTACGTATGGATGACCTTAAACTGTTTGCACCAAAACGTCAGAACTTGTTGGAGCTACTGAAGATTACAGAAGTGTTTAGTAGCGGCATCAAGATGGAATTTGGTATAGATAAGTATGCGGTCATGCATGTACAGCGGGGGAAAGTCGTAAATTCGAAAAATTTACAGCTTTCTGAGATAATGTCTCTCAGATCTCTCTCCGAAACAGAAACCCATAAGTACCTTGGTATGTCACATTCGTTGGGTATTGTGGACGGGGACATAAAGCGGACGGTGAAAGAGCGCTTCTTCTGTCACCTGACAAAAGTACTGAACAGTCTATTATCGGGTGGCAACAAGGTGCGCGCCTTCAACGCCCCTGCTCACATACTCCTTTGGCATACTAAGGTGAACTCAAAGTGAGCTAGACGCCCTGGATAGAAGGGCCCGTCTTCTGCTCACAACTCATCGCATGCTACACCCACGCTCGTCTGTTAAGAGATTGTACATCCCGCGTAAATGTGGAGGCCGTGGCTATTTAAACGCCAAGGACCTCCACAACCGCGAGGTGTGCAGTCTTAGGAAGTATTTCCTTGACAACGAGTGTGGGATGCATCGCGATGTGGTGGCAGTGGATAGGAGCCTCACCCCATTATCCTTGGCAAACGAGAACTGGCACAAACCAAAGGTGCTAAGTATCGAGGACCGCAGGGACGTATGGAAGAGTAAGGAGCTACACGGGCGGTTCTACAGGGCCCTAACAGTGCCCGATGTAGATTTGCTCGCGTCAGTGAACTGGCTATGCTTTGGTGACCTATTTGGGGAAACCGAAGGTTTTGTCTGTGCAATTGCGGACGAAGTTATCAAGACGAATAACTACCGAAGATATATCCTGAAGGACGGTACGGTCGACATCTGTCGAGCATGCCACATGCCGCTCCGGGACACCGTCCCAGAGATTCACTCAGGCATATTATCTCCGGCTGTTCTCATCTTGCTAACGGTGAGTACATGCACGGACATAACCTAGTAGCCAGAATCATTCACCAGCAACTTGCTCTTCGATACGGCCTTGTATAGTCCGAAATACCGTACTATAAGTACGCACCTGCGCCAGTTCTCGAAAATTGTCGTCACGCTCTATTGGGATCGATCTATAATAGTACTGTCCGTGATGAGAGAGCACGATATGCGGCTTATTAGCCTCATATCGTGCTGACAGATCGATCGAAGCGCCGGGCAGTGCTCGTCGACATCACCATCCCCCATGACGAGAATCTCGTGAAGGCCGAGAAGGACAAGCTCAGCAAGTACCTTGACTTGGCTCACGAGGTAACCGCCATGTGGGATGTTGATTCGACGATCATTGTTCCGATAGTTGTTTCGGCGAACGGTCTCATAGCGAAGAGTCTCGACCAACATCTTAAGAGGCTTTCGCTAGATGGCTGGGTCAAGGGTCAGATACAGAAGGCGGCACTCCTGGACACGGCGCGCATCGTCAGGAGATTCCTCTCTCTGCAGCCCTAACCACCGGTAGCTTGGGCCCTACCCCGCTGCCGGCGGCACACTAAGATTAGGTTTTTTTATAACATTATTAGATTTTGTATAGATATTCTTTATAATATGTTTAGATTAGATTAGGTTTTTTATAATATTTTTGATATTTTATACTAATGTTATAAAAAAAATATTTTAAGAATCAAAATAAATTAAGTGAATAATAATAATACACAGTTACAACAGTTCCCATAATACTATCATCCACTGGTATAGTACCTCATACTTTTCACACCAGGCTAAAAATACTCGGAATCCATAAAATGACATACATCCAACAACAAAAAGCCGTTACCTTGAACACATGTAGGATAGTCCGCAAATTCTTGACAATAGACCAATAATATCACACAACAAACAAACACACACTCATGAACACTTTACCCATTTTTTTCTTTTGGCCAAAAGCCCGCGATAAAATGTAAATACCCTACCAGTAAGTAGGAGAAATTTAAAAGAAAGTCTAAAAATAATAATAATACGTATTACCAAAATAATTGTTTACAATTTTTCTTATTTAATTGGGATTATACCTATCATAAAACTGTGCGGTAATGTAAAGTAAAAAGCACTAGCTAGTGCGTAATAAGCTGCATTCAGTTACTAAAAACGGTTCAATATTTGTCACTTTACGAGCAAGTGTGGAAAAATAAATTATGTCCCCAGTCCTCACAGCTCATATATTATATCCTCATTGCTGAGGTTTGAACTTCTCCTTACATAGAACTTAACGCCATTTTTAATAGACTAGTTAGCCTTCGTTTTAAATTTGTAATGAATATTGTAACCTTGTTTCAGAGTACATTGAAAACTTCAGTAAGTTCAGTCACAGATTTGTTGAAATACAATTTTTTTCAACGAACTGTTGAAAATTTCTAGGCATGAGTCAATGCTTCATTGTGGCTTCAGTACTAATGTGATTATTTCAGAATAAACCTGATGTTTATTCTGAAATAATCACATCGATTTTTACGTTATGTTGCTCACTATGTAAAAAGACTTAAGATACGAAATACCTCCAACAACTTAGATAAAATGGCAGTTGCTGGAGTAGTCACTGCAGGTTGTGAAGCTGTAAAATTAAACCAATTTTCAGCTGCTCTTGATCTAACACTAATGTCAGAACTGAATTATAAAACAGCCCAAGATGATAAATAAAGATAATTAAAATACATAATTCGTTTTTCTCCTATCCTATCCATAGGTACCTATCTACGACACAGACACTGATGATTGCACTAGTATTTGCTTTTATTTCAATAAGTAATAACTTCGGGAACAGGGTGAAAGCTAATTTATTGAATATTTAAAATTTATAGTATAGCATTTACCTCTAACAGATTTTACCTAAATAGTTTATTTCATAAATCTATACAACGTGTTACAAAAAGGGTATATATAACTCTCCGAAAAGGGATAATTACATCAGGTAGTTAGGTATTTAGGTAGCATTCACACCAATTGAAAAATTAACTGAAAAGAGAAGAACAAGCATTGTAACCTATAGAATTATGAATATTCTTGAGTTTTATAAGGTATTGCAGGCGGGGACGTGTTATTATATATATGTATATATTTATATGGAAATGACTACAAGCTTTTAGGGGAAAGTGGGGGGGATTCGTACACTTTCCACTTCGAGCCCTATAGCAGAAAAAGTAAACGCTATTTGAAAACAATTTGAGCATTGCTAGATTGCTTGTATATTTGCCTACAATATTCCCTTAGACGACTAGCTCATAGAAAGAAGTGTGGCCAAGATATGACGATTTAAAAAAAAACGTATGTATGTACCCCCACACACGGGGTAGCTTCGTACATGTGTTGGGGTACCATAAAAATTAAACTTTGTACTCAGTAGGATTATATTTGGTAATCACATGACCATGAAAAAGTCTGTCAAACACTATGTTTGACAGACTTTTTCTTCTCGAACTTCACTAGAATAAAGCCTTTCTCTTTCACGAATTCAGTTATATTATAACTAGAGTTTCGTTCTCCACATCAGATCCTTCAGCAATCTCTTCAATGGGAGGACAGGAAATTTCTCTTAAACTCATGTCAGTCTCATCTTCACTTTCAGTATCTGTACTTTGCTTCTTAACCAAAATTTAACGTACATTATAGGTATATTCGTACAGTACGAATCCACCCCGTTCGAACCTGTACGAAGCTACCCCAACCAAGAAATTCAATTAATATTTTTTTTATTTATCCTAGGTTACACCTTCTTTAGTGTTCCCTATTCATACTTCAATCTAGCCTTAATATTAGGCTAATAAGTAATTTAAATTTAACATAAACTTCGATATTGACCGTAATTCAACTAATATATTGAAAATAACTGCTGACATTATCTTCAAGTAAATGTCGAAATAATAAACTTAAATATGTACCCAAACAGCACAAAGAATCAGTTTAATACACTTATAGAGATAAACACGTTTAAAGTTGCATCCAAAAATTACTTTCGCGAAGCGAAAACTCGTAACATCCTGTCACATCGAAGCCGGCGGCCGCATTGGCAAGCCACTCCGCGGTTTGATTATGTGTGTGAGTGGGCATTACACACACAGATACGAAGGCGCCACTATGTTGCGTATTCGAATTATGGCCATTGCACGAATGCTATATGCTAATTGCCCGGTGTACGAATCCCACCCACTTTCCCCTATTTGATATCCATATTATAATAATAATGAAAAAAAACTTCCTCTCGTTTTTTATTAATAGATACCACATAATATAATAATATATACTCGAGTTAGGGCATCGAGAACTGGCCATATTTTGTGAACCGGTTTTTCGGTTCCAGATCTAATCCAGAACTGGGTACCCGGTTCTTTAGGTTCCATTATTAATTCAATATAAACTTTTGCTCTTTTTAATTATTTATCATCAAAAAGATTTTATTAGTTCTTTTAAATAAAAATATACCTAATATAACAAATTACTTATAGATACCGATACGTTCAATTTAGGTGTCGGCTTACACTAAGGGTCTGCTATGATGCCTTATCTCTTCCTGCTGGTAATGGATGCTTTGACGTTGGAAATAAGAAGGAGGTACCCTGGTACATGCTTTTAACCGATAACATTGTTCTCGTCCGTGAAAATGGATTTAATGTCCATAGTAGGATGATGAAATGGCAACAAGAACTGGAGAGAGCTTGAAAATTAGCTGAACTAAAACTGAACACATGTTCTGCGATTTTGGCGGTCTCTCTACTTTCGTGCCTATTTTAATTGAGGAGTTTCAATACCAGTCTTCTACTACTTCTGGTACACATGGCCACACATCAAGCTATACATTTCCAGTATAAGCTGATCTCGCATTGTATAGGATTTCCCTACAATGAGAGGTCAGCTTATATTGGAAACTATAGCTTGATCTGTAGCCGTGCGTACCTCGGTTCACATAATGCAGAACGATGGTAATACTAACAGTGATATAAAGTAGTGTATCATCTCAGGTTGGATGAAATGATGACAGGTCAAAAGACAAACATGTGATCCATGGGATCTCTGAAGCTAAAGGGGAAAATATATAGTCCGTGATGATAGGTCTTAATATATGGTTATGGTGAGAGAACCCGTCAATATGTAGTTCCACGATTATACAATAAGTACCGTGTATTGAGAGATGCGAATATTAAAAGTAAACTTCTATTGAAACGGAAAACAAGGGAACTGTTGTTGTCAAAAATTGTTTGAATTCATGTGTAAAATAAAGGATAAACTGTGTTATGGTTAATGAGAAAGGTAGTGAGTAAATGTACCTACTTATGTATATGATCATGTCATTGTAGTGATTGTGTTGCAAGGACATGCTGATATATGTTTAGGTCATATATGTGTCAAGAGCGTTACGCCTACAAACTGCATTAGCAGTTTGGCGATTTTGAACATTGTAATTTTGGTGATGTTTGGGTTTAATAAATGTTTATAAAAAAAAAAAATTGGGCATTAGGTAAAGAAGATGGATAAAAGACATGCAGTTGAGATGATAATGTTGAGATGGATGTATGGAGTGACAATAATGGATATGATTAATAATGAGTACATACAGAGCTTGAAAGTAGCGGTATGGACATCAGACATGTTATGAGGAGGAATGAAAGCCACGTGAGTAAAAAAGTTGAATTTGGAAGTGGGTGGAGTTATGAATATGGAAAAAGAGATGGATAGATCGTGAGAAAGATGATGTAAATAAGAAAGGAGCGAATGCTGTTATGACGGATAAAAAGGCAGAATGGAAGAAGCGAACATATTGCGTCGATCACAAATTATTAGGAACAGGATATGTAGATGATGAACAATTAATTACTTATAGGTATTATTACATTTTAGGAACATAATAGGAATTTCAATAATTGCATAAATATAATAATTCACATAATCAATTAATAATAGTTAATAATTATACACATAATCAATTAAAAATTGTTAAATTTCTGGAGTTTGGTGTCGCTACGCTACTAGGGAATGAAAACCGGTTTCACCGAAAATCGAAAAACCGGTTATTCGGTACGGTTTTGACCAACAAGAAAAACCGGTTTCACATCACATCAAAACCGGTTTTTCGATTTTTTTCGGTTTTTCTTTCAATGTTTGGAAAAACTAAAAAAGGAAGATTTGCCGCCGTTTTTTAAACTGCACAATGCAGTGAGTATTTTTGTGATGAACTGAAGTGTGTTGATGTGTAGTTTATTGAGCTGGTAAGAAAATAACTTAAAATAATGATTGTTTTTATGATAGATATAAATACATACATAGACATATAAAACTTTTTTTTACAATACTTAGGTAGCAAACAAGCGTACGGCCCGCCTGATGATAACCAGTTACTCTAGCCTATAGATTCTTGCAACATAACGGTTATCACTCGCACGTTACCAACCCTCAACCTTTTTGAAGCGGGGAGCTCATTCCACAGCCTGAGCATCCACGATAGGAAGCTTCTTTGAAACCGCACAGTATGAGAACATTTTGGTTCCCATGTGTGAGGATGGACTCCCCATCGTTGACTACGATGGATCAAGGTAACTGGGCATCAGGTCAATCAATTCTTCAGAACACTGTTGGAAAAGCGGTTGAACACACATAAGAAGGCAGTCTCTCCTCAGAATAAGGGGCTTTAAAACACTTGTGAGCTCGGGATCATCGACAATTCTAACGGCACGTCGCTGAACTGAGTCTAAATACCCAAGCTGGTATCCAGGTGCCCACAGAAGACAGCATTACTTCATTTGGGCCAGACTTGCGACTTATATAGTTGCAGTCTTTGTCTCGATAAGAAGTATTGCTTCGCTCTATTAACACACCGAGTTTTTTGGATATTTTGTAGATGACTTTGGAACAGAACGTCGCTACAAATATTAACGTGAAGGATCCCAATGCTTTTCGTGATGTTGAGGGACATGTTCTAGAAATGAGGAGCCACAGCAAATGGACTTCTCTCAACGGTGAATTGCAGGCTTGCGTGTGATTTAGTGGGGTTGAAATAGACTAGGTTTAGTCGACCCCAATCGGAGTCACTAGTTTGTGTACTCTCGATTTAAGACAAGTCCTTCGCGCCTTTTCTCCAATATAGAACGTGAGATATTTGCACGATTCGTGTAATAAGCGTCCCATGTAATTACATCTGCATAGCAATGAATGCTGGCAATAGAGAGTATATTATTCATATGCTGGAGGAACAGTGTTGGGGATAATTTAGAGCCTTTCGGGACGCCAGCATTAATGGCATAGTATCGGAGCAACTACTATCAACGAAGGCTCTTATGTATCTGCCAGACAGCAAGCAAGCAATCAGTCATGATTGGTGTTATTTTTTACCCGTCTGCACGATAGCAAAAACTAGGTAATTTTTTTTTATCTAACGAAAACATTCGTATAATAATAACCACGTTTTAGTGTACACGCAAGTTGCTGTGCCGCTACAATATGCCATGTATATTACGTGTGAAATTAATATTATAACTTACGAAACATAAACGAACCGTGTAGTCTATATAAACGAGTATCTGATCTACAGAGTTAAATAAACGATTATTTCCATAAATTTTATGAAAAAGAGATGGATTGATTGTGTGAAAGATGATATTGGTAAGAAACGAGTGAATGTTGGTATAACGGATAGAAGAAGCGTACATATTGCGCCGATCCCAAATTATAGGGAACAGGACAGGCAAATGGTGATGGTGTCTTTGATGTTTCTTTTATACCCACTTCATTAACTTTAACTGACAATAATTCCTCAGTTTGCGATTTTTAAATCTTAGGCACGGTTTATATCTATAATTCGAGCTATAGAAATAACGTGAAAAAAAACGAGTGAACATTAAAAAAACCGGTTTAAAACCGGTTAACCGGTTTTTTTCATCTCATAACCGAAATAAAAACCGGTTTTCATTTTGCCACGGTTTTGCATTCCCTATACGCTACACACCAACATGCTCGCCACAAGCTGCCGTTTTGGAATATTAATAATATTTAAACGCCACAAGAAGCTTCATGTTGCGACACTAACCACCTATAGTGTATTTTGATCGTTCTACGAAATTTACTGATGCATCCTAAACGACTCTTTAAAATTAAATGAAAGAACTGAAAAAACCGAAAGAACCGGTTCTTTATATTCTAAAATCGTTTCTTATTGTAACCCTCAGAACCGGAAATTCACGGTTTTTTTGGAACCGGGAAAATACGGTTCCGATGCCCTAACTCGAGTCCCACAGTTAAAACGAATCTAACGACACCTCATAATTATGTTTAAATCTATCAAGCTGTTTAGGCTGCAGAGCGTGCCAAAGAAATAGACGTATATACAAAAACAAACTCAAAAACATATATAAAAGTGTTATATGTCACCGTATTTTTTTGAAAACCGTTATTTTATAATCAAGATTATAAATTCCCCGAAATAGTGTGAACTGTACCATACTGCTAACAATATAACGTATTCATTTTCGATAGTTTATAATCTAACGTTGTCAAACCGTCATATTGTAAACTGGCATCATACTTGAACTTGAATGCGTCGGAACGCACTTTGCGCGCTGATTGGTTAAACGTCATATACCCTTTTTGTTACCTGCAGTATATATACATTGTATAAACTCGTATTGACATACAAATATACTCATATTTGTATGTCAATACGAGTACATTTCATTCATGTTCATTATTATAGCTTTTGGTAAAAAATCGTTAATTGCAATCTAATCATTATATATAATCATTGCATCAAAATCTAATAAAAAAAATAAACTTATACTGCTCTCCAATAAAATATACTCTGTGATTTAAACGATGGCGGTTCGGCCTTCGTGTTTCTGCCGGCGTCGTCCGAGTCCGCCCGAACGTATCTTGCTGTGGCGCGATTTTTTAAAACTTTGATAGTTCTCTAGGGGCAGTGCCCCCCGCGCGGCCGCCTAGGCCACGCCTTTCAAGGAACGATTTATTTCAACTATATCCTCTTAAATAAAGAGTTACTGTAGTAAATCAATAATGATCTTTGATACCTACTGGTGATACAAGTAAACCGAGTTCGTGTGACGAACCGCAACGCTAAACCGCCGATGTCGCAAAACAAACATGAGTAAATATAACAAGTTATAAGCAATTGTGACGGCAATATACCTACGTAAAAATATTTTCAACACACTTGCTCGTCAAGAGACATTTATTGCACCGTTTTTAGTAGCTTAATGCAGCTTATTACGCACTAGTGTTTTTTACTTTACATTACCGCACAATTTTATGATAGGTATAATCCCGATTATGTTAAGTTTGTACCTCACTGCATGTGATATGTGTGTACCAAGCATTCTTAATTTAAACGGGTAAAATAATTTAACAGATCATAGCAGTAAAAAAAAAAAACATGCACGCCATATTTGTTAACGTTCTCATTCTGTGGTTGATTACTATCAAAAAATCTACTTCAAAAAATAAAAGTCTGTTTTTCCTCGCAAATGTGTTGAAAAACGTATGACACGCGTGTGCATTGATTATTACACTCTTGGCTCCATTATCTTAATATCGCCTCCATTATCTAAATATGTCGAGAGAAAAATTAAAACTGTTTGATTAATTTACGAACGTTACGTTTCTTTAGACCCCCCCGTCCCCCTTGTCACATCTTGCCACGCTCAGCGACACCCCTCCCCCCTTGTATGCGAACTTATTTTATGTACGGCTCCATAGAGTTACAATTAACTATGAACGGCCCCATTGCGATTGCTGTAGGTAGGGCTAATTCTAAATGCTATAATTCTTTACTTGTTCACATCGAACAATTTGTTCATCGATGCTTGTTCAATATCCTAGATAGGTAGGTAAAGGTATTATTACTAAACGATTGTTTATAATATATTAAATTATGTAAATATCTATGTTTGAACTGATAACCTCTGATTCTATAGGCGGGTAAAGGTATTATTACTACACTATTGTATACACAGACAACCCGGACGGCATTCTCGCTATCACAAAACTGAGGAACAGTAATGGCGGCGACTATTTATGTGTGATTATATTTAGGGTTGCCATGTTATGCTAAATTTACCCACTCTTTTATTATGTTATACCACTATAACATAATAAAAGAGTGGGTAAAAGAAGACTCCGACAAATATGTAACGGTAGACAAGTTTAAATGAAAATTAAGTGTAAATGTAGGCAGAATATACCGTATCATTTTAAAATGTTAATGGTGGCCAAATCTCGCTATGAAAATATCCTAACTAATATTATACACATCTGAAAGTGAGTTTGTTTGTTAATTTAATTTTTTGGTCTGCTTTCATGCTTCAACTATCAACCGATCGCTTAAAAAGGGGTCGAAGATTTTTGTTCAGTCTGGCATATTACTTTATTATTTTATTTATTCTGGCAGTTAGTTACACCTACCGTACTGAAAGCAACATCTCGTTTGTTTCTTTGTTAATATTTTATTGAAAAAGTAGTAAAAAGTGTCGGATCGGCAGAGTGGCTTGCATTAAATAGTGCTTAATGTAAAGACGCGTGTTATGGTGTTTAAGTGACTAAAATCTGATCATAAATACAGAAGTTATCACCGAATATACGTTTTAAAAATTCGGTAAGCGGTCGGTCCCTGACCTAGGGCAACCCGCCGTACGCCCGCATCGTTGACCATC
This sequence comes from Polyploca ridens, assembly GCA_951394255.1. Lineage (NCBI taxonomy): Eukaryota > Metazoa > Arthropoda > Insecta > Lepidoptera > Drepanidae > Polyploca > Polyploca ridens. The sequence goes on along the minus strand of OX596252.1, from coordinate 6,082,625 downwards.
GAGCGACGCTACCGCTTTAATGCTAATCACCGAACTGAACGCACTTGTGAATTTAAGCCGCTGCACCCGCTATATTATTTGCTTGTCATCTGTTGGGTCTCGCCTATGACTATGTACTGTGCTGCCTGTTGTAATTCAATTCTTGATAATGAAGAGAATCTGCGTTGCACATTGGATGATTGTAATAAGAGTTACCATGTCTTGTGTATTGGAGGTAAAAAACAAGCCAATGATAATACTTCGTCGTGGATTTGTCCTGACTGTCGTTGTGCTGCAAAAAAAGGGGGTGACAACAGTCTTACTCCGGTTGGTTCATCGAAAAAAACTTGTGATCAAAATATAACATACAGGAAAAAGATACCAATTACTGGAATAGGCGCATCACCCCAATCCAATGTTACTCATGAATTTTCCTGTGACGTACGTACTCTGCAAATGGAAATAAAAGCTTTGAGGGACCAGCTTAGTCATGCCGTATCCCTTATTGCGGGCTATGACGTTAAATTGGAAAGCTGCATGTCACAAGTGGAAATCCTAAATGAGAAGCTTAGGCAACATGGTGGATTTATTGGCTTCATCAATGAGGTGGAACCAACTAAACTCCAGCCCTCAGTCCAGTCTACCTCATCTAGCAGTATGATTGTGCCTACTCCAAAGGATACCAAAAAACGGAAGCAAAAGAAGGAACAACCGTTGATTTCGCAATCAGCCTCAACGGAAAGTATTACCATTGCACCTGTTTCGTTTGATATTACTGAAAAATCTATCACCGATACAACACTTATTGAAACGACGCAAGTGCTAAGTGACAGCCAACATGAGCAACCTATTGCACAGGGATGGACTCAGGTCGGGAGGAAGCGAACCCAGCGTCCAAGCCCATTATTAGGTACCGCTGGACCTGCCATCACGTCTTTGAAGGCTGTTGAGCCGCGTAAATGCTTACATCTGTGGAACATGGAGTCTAGCGCCGAAGAAGTCCTTAACTACCTGAAAAAGCTTTGTCCTACAGGTACGTGCACGGTTGATACACTTAATCCAAGAGGCCATTATAAGTCGTATAAGATTGGGGTCCCTGTTGCTTATTATGATTTGTGCTATTCTACGGATGTATGGCCAGTTAATGCAAGGATTAAAACATGGATACATTACAGTAAGCCGTTTAGGGCAAACGATAGTAACAGGTTGCAGAACTCTCAGTCCTTTCGTAAAACAAGGGATACGCAATAAATACTTCAGTATTTGTGTCCTATATCAAAATGTACGAGGTATAAAAACAAAGCTTCAAACATGGCGGAACAACTTGTTGCTGCTCGAACACAACCTCGTAGCTGCGACTGAGACATTTCTGGATGACTCTGTTGAAGACTCAGAACTGGTATCAGGCGAATGGAGTATACTACGTCGGGACAGGGCCACACCGTGTGGAGGCGTCCTGCTCGCCGCGCGCTCACCGTTAGCGCTCTGTCGACACCGCGAGCTGGAAACCGACTGCGGCGAAGATCTATGGGCACATCTCTTGTGTGGAGGTCGCTCTGTTTATGTGTGCGTTGTATATATTAAACCGAGTGCAAAAGACGCCGATTATATGCGATTATTTTGCAAAATTGAAAGTTATATCAATAAATTAAACGGTGTTGTGTTGATATTTGGTGACTTAAATCTCAAAAGTGCATCCTTAAATATTAATAATTATTATGGTTACTTTATGTCCTTTTGTAGTCTGAGTGAGAAGAATGTTGTGATGAATTCACATGGAGGAATGTTAGACGTCGTACTGGTACGAGAGAGCGTTGACACGTTGGAGGCTATTGTGGATTGTACGGAAGGTATAGTGCCCCCGGACGCGTACCATCCACCGCTGGATATTGAGGTAAGGGTCGAGGCAGCTCGTCATGCGGATGTTATAGAACCCAGTAATATAAATGCAGCTAAAGACTGGAACTTTCGGAAATGTAATTATGAAATGTTGTATTCTTTTTTATCTGAACAGTCGTGGCATAAAGTTCTACAAGCGGAAGATGTGTGTCTTGCTACTGAATATTTTTACGAAACCGTTTATAGAGTGTTTGATGCTTGTGTACCCAAAAGCCATCGAAAGCGAACTTCAGGTAGACGTTATCCAGTATGGTTTACGAAAGACATCATATCTGATATACAGCTCAAGAGAAAATTACACGCTTCTTGGAAACGTAATAATAATGTAGCGACTTACAATTTGTTTTCCGACCTGAGAGCTACCATAAAATCTCGCGTTACTACAGCCTATGAAAGTTACATAAAGCACATCGAAGACAGTGTAAAATACAATCCACGTGATTTTTGGCATCACATCTCTACCCTACGGTCTAAGGGTGGGTTTGAACCTCAAGTCACCTACAAAAGCGAAAAATTCAATGGAGTCGAAGCGGCAGAGGCCTTTGCTAGTTTTTTTTCTGGAGTCTTTCTCTCAGATATACCACAACTAGAGTCTGATAAAATTTGTAGTCACGATAACAGTCGAAACAGAAACTCTTTGAGTATATTTAAAATTACCCCACATGACGTCATCATGGGGATAAACCAATTAAAACCCAGTAAGTCTATAGGTCCTGATAGTATCCCTTCTGTTTTACTGAAATATTGCAAAAAGATCATCGGTGTTCCGTTACACCACATTTATAACTTGTGTCTAAGAGCCGGAGTATATCCTAGTCAATGGAAAATTACTAGAATTACCCCTATTCCTAAAAGCTCTGACAAGGCTTCTGTCGAGGAGCATCGCCCCATTGCAATCTTGTCATCCCCAGCTAAGGTTTTTGAGATCATCCTACATAAGTACATATACAGGCAAATTGACAAGTATTTATGCAACGAGCAACACGGCTTCCGTGCCAAGAGATCGGTAAACACTAACCTTCTGACACTCGTGGATTATGTCTCCGCACGCCTTGACCGTGGGTGTCAGGTTGATGTGCTCTATTTTGATTTTCGGAAGGCGTTTGATAGGGTGAATAATGACATACTTCTGACGAAACTTAACGCCATCGGTTTTCCATCGGGTCTACTGAGACTTTTCGCTGATTACCTCCGCGACCGCCAGCAGTTTGTTAGACTTGGTTTTTATGAGTCCAAGCCCTATCATACGCGTTCCGGAGTAAGTCAGGGCTCAGTTCTTGGACCCTTGCTGTTCCTAATTATGGTAAATGATTTGCCTGAAGTTCTGAAGCATGCTAAATGTCTCTTGTACGCGGATGACCTAAAGCTGTACTTTGATATCAACTCCGAAGCTGATTGCCGAGCTCTGCAGCAGGATATTGATGCGGTGTTCAACTGGAGTGTGGTAAACAAAATGGAGTTTAACCCTTCAAAGTGCTTCGTTTTGAGTTTCGGACGTATGCAGCACCCAGTCGCCTTTGATTACCAAATTAACAACATCACGATCGCTAGATCGCAATTCATGAAAGATCTGGGAGTTACATTTGAACGAAAACTTACATTCCACGATCACATAGCCACCGTTGCCAAGGAATCATACAAACGGCTGGGTTTTATCCTCAGAAATACCCATGACTTTAGTAGCGATTACGTAATTAGGATAATTTTCAGTGCGCTGGTCCGAAGCAAACTTGAGTCGAGTGCATGTGTTTGGAATCCGCATGAAAGCAAGTATGCACTCCTACTCGAGAAGGTACAAAAAGCTTTCCTTAGGTACTTATATAAACGCATTTACGGATATTATCCATTTATGTATCCGACCAATTTCCTCCTTGGCTTCTTGGGGTACAACTCACTCGAAGTCAGGAGGATGAATGATCAAATTGTAACGGCACTTAAAGTATTGCACGCTAGAATTGACGCCCCGGAACTGCATGATCAGCTGTGTCGCCTTTTTGTACCTGATAACTATAGACGTAGCAGGAAACATATAATGTTTAGCGTGCCATATTTTCGCACAGTCGCGCGGTCATACTCGCCTATCCCGCGTAGGCTTTCCGCGCTTAACGCTCTCTTGGATGCCAGTCCAGATTGTGACTTGTTTGCGGATGAATGGAAGATGATTTTGTCGGCGTGTTTGGTGTACTGTGAGAAGAATGTATGAAAGTTGTGTCTTTGATTAGTTGTAAGTGGCCTGCGGCCGTTTCTAACAAAGTAAAAAATAATAAATAATAAATAAATAAATAAATATTCATCAAGCGCCGTTTTTTTTTTTAAAGGCGGCTTTCGATGTAACCTTTATACATCGATTGAGGACACTCATACGAATATAAAAATAATGGCGTGCCTATGCCCATAACGTTAAAGAGTTCTTTGCAAAAAAATATCGATGTTTGACATCTTCAATAACCATGAAAATGTTGTCATTAAATGTTTTTTCAACACACTTGCTCGTAAAGTGACGTTTTTAGTATCTTAAAGCAGCTTATTGCGCACTAGTGCTTTTTACTTTCCATTACCGCACAGTTTTATGATAGGTATAATCCCGATTATGATACGTTTGTGCTGTACAACCTGTACAAACTGTGTGTCTGTGCTGTACAAATTGTGTGTACACAGTTTGTACACACAACTACAAACAGTAGACGTGTTAACGTCTGTGGCGTCTCTGCGATATTATGGCCAAAATACATTACAATGTATACCGGGTGATTCCCGAATCACGCGTTATACAGAAGACAAGTTCAAAAAATAAATTCAATTAAATAAATAATTCAAAATAGTTAATTTGATTACGATAGTCCAATAATTTCATTAATTTTAAATACAATAAGTACCTATATTTTACAACCTACGCGGTAATATAAAGAATACCTACACATAAACTAGTCTTTGATTATTTTAGGGCTCCATCAAATAATTCGCTTTCTAAAACGGGTCCGTTCGCCAAAAAAGATTGAGAACCACTGATATAAAGTATGTGTATAAGTCGCGAAAGTTTAAAATCAATTTATAATAAAATACATAGTATTAATAATAACCATAAAATATAACATTCCCATATTTCGGGTAATTTACACAAGTGAATATTGGCAACACTGGCTTTGTGACAGATTATTTTGTTCTGGTGAATGAATATTTGTTTTGATGTATAAAATCAAAACTAAGTGATTGAATTATTAATTTACCTGTGAAACGTGATTCCTGGTATTTTTTTCCTTCGGTCAGTACGGTTTTTACACCATTTCACTACACAAGACATGCTTTATTTTAATATTTTACGGCACCGGAGACGTATTGACTCTGTTGACGTTTATCCGCGTAATGGCCGACTAATGTGTGAATGTGTGCGTGCCGGCATGTACGTATAGCGAGGTGGCCGACTCTGAGCGATACAGTTTTTTGTTAGCGAGAATACATCCGCCTTTTTTAAATATCTGTGGATAATGTATGTATATATGGATTGGACTTTATCTGATATATAAGTGATAACACGTATACTACAATGTAATAGAACAAAGTAAACCATAGTGATAGTGTTAATATATAAAATTATTAAATATCATCTTATATTAACTTGTGCATCATCAAATTTTTCTTGCTACGGATTTTTTAAATTTAAAATAAAAAGTGATACAAATTGCTTAAAAATGGACGAAGAAAACAGAAAGTTTCAGTACTTAGCATCGTTCGCAGGTCAGTTTAGTGATTCTTTCAATCTGCATTTTTTTCATTCAAGGGCCGCGAAGGTCTTTCTACTTGAACTTGATTTAACGATTAAAATATCATTATCTCTCATCCATCCATGCATTCCAACACTTTATAATATTTAAATTAATTAATTAAATACCCCTACTTTTATCAGCGGCATCACACACTATATTTATCTATATAAGAAGTGCGATAACTATTTAAGAAAATCATATAAGTATATAGTTAATTATTATCTATATATCAATATGTACATATATATTTTACCTTACTATTCTGTAATCTGTGTATTTTACAAATAAACTGGATTGAATTGGATAATTTGCGAATTATGGTGAGCGTAAAATCATTATAAATATAATTTATAGTTTAAGTTTTCCTTTGTAAATATGGAACATGTATGGAAGGGGCGCGAATGCTACTTTCCCGTTATACCCAATGATATTTGTACCCCATTAATACATTTATTAGGCATACAATTTTTTGTTCACAACCTTGTTTATTTGCTAAAACCGAGGAAGAAATTTTATTTCTTTTACTCGAGGCTAAGATTGGAACTGTAACCCCCTTATTCATAATAAAGTTATCAAACGTTGATTAGCTAAAATTCCGAAGTCTTTATCTGACAGGTTACATTTGGTGATTGAAAGAGTGAGACGGGGCACACTATTACACTGATTTAAAGTTAAAAAGCGATTATGAATAAGGGGGTAAGACTATTGTTATAAATATTGTAAATCAACTAAACAGGCCGTCCGCCAAATTTGTATAAGTTATAATTTCCAGTTTCGGAAATTTATTAGTAGCTAAACATATTTTTAATTACATATTTAAAAAGAACCTGTATTAACAAAGCTGTTTGTTTCCCTTAAGTATATAAATAAATAAATACATTTTATTATCATAAGCAGGCCTGTCTCACTCCCATGTTTAGGTACGATTTCGCGCCGACGGTCTACCGGACCAACGCTAGTCGGTTGCAACGCGCCCGCAGCGAAAGACGCGTGTGGGTATAAATACGTACCTTGAATTATTACGCTAATTCAATGCCTACGTACTTATATAAAGTGTTTATTGTTCTTATTTTAAAACTATTTTGTATTGGTATCGTTGTTTTCATAGTACTAGATTTTTTGTTGTTGTTTCATTGTATTGTCCTAATGTCCTTTCTGACTTTATTAAGGTCGGCAAGATCTAATAGGCCCATTTTGATAGCATACCAGTGTGTCAAAAAGAAGAAGAGACACCCTCTTGTCTAAACAGGCCACTGAGACCTCAACAACTCATGTGACTTATTTTTACCCGACTTCAAAAAAAGGAGGAGGTTTCTCAATCCGGCGTTTTCGGAGGTTTCTCAATTCACCATTCGGAGGTTTCTCAAATCACATAATTAAAGCCAAAAGCTTTAATTATGTGATTTTCTTTTACGGGTTGCTTTATTAGGTTCCATTAAAATCATCTAAAGGTGATGGTCGGATGTCCATTAAGTAATGTATCCATATGTAGTAGATGCTCAACTAGTTCTAATTCTTGGAGCTGTAAACATATTTTGAATCATCCGAGTAACATTTTGAGATACCCTACTTTACTTATCTCTGTAGAATAGACAATGATGCCATATTTCTTGGCTGCACTATTGACGGATGTTTTGCTAGCTTCTTCCATCGCATGTTTTATTGTCTTCTCATCTCCATGATGCACCCATCAAGTTTTTCCAATTGATGAAAAGAGCATTGCAATCTACAAAGGGCATTGGGCTTATCGAATAGGTACCTGCTGCATGTCATATTTGTACACCGCGGCGCCGGGGGTTTGTCTGGGGGGCTAAAAAGGAAGCAAAGGAATATTGCTAATGGAATTAATTCTTTAATTATGACGCTTAGGCCCCCTAACATAAGCGTTTCATTCTGCTGGTATCTCCTTTTTAATCGACTTCAAAAAGGAGATTATCAATTCGACACGTATGTATGGTATACAATATTATTGGAACTGCACAATATTCACATATGATAAATCTATTAGGACTTCCAAATGTATGTATGTATGTTTGTCCACGCATATCTCCGAAGATATTTATCGGATTGTAACCATTCTTTTTTTATTGGTTTACATTTACTTCAACTTAGGGAACAGTGTAAGTTTCATCGAAATCGGTTCATTGGTTTTCAAGATATGGACAACTATGTGTGACGGCCTGGCTTATTGATACGATCTACGGGTGTGGTGTCAAAGGAAAAACATCTAAAAACCTGGGGCAAATTCTAGTGCATTTAAGAAAAACTAAAAATGATTCAGTCGTTTTCAAGATGTGGACAAATATGTTTGACGGCCTGGCTTATTGATACGAGCTACGGGTGTGGTGACAAAAGAAAAACACTCAAAATCTTGGTCAAATTCTAATGCATTTAAGACAAACTAAAAATGAAGAAATAAAAAATAACAGCGAAATATTTTTACTGGAATACTTCGTGCTCTTTCGCTGACTTCAAATCAGTGTCAGATTAGAGTTTGTTCACGACTGCGCTCCTTAACGTGCCTCTATCGTCCGTCGACCCGCACATAACACATTATGCTATGTATGCCTGCCCACTCCAATGTAAATAAAGATCTTATAATTATATTATATACCTACTTTACATAGGCTAAGTTTAGAATAGAAATTTTATATTGTTTACTTTAAGGTTTTAGGCTATTGTTTAGATACTAAGATATTTTATTGTTTATTATTTTATGATTATTGATAGTTTTACATTGTTTTTGTAAAGGTTTTTGTATTAGATATAAGCATTTTTAAATAAAGAATTTTGATAGGGCTCGCTCTTGCCACTTTTCGATATCGATTCGTTGCCATAGCAACCGATCGTATCTTGCTAATAATAATGATATTTCACAATAATTATTTACTAATCTGACATAGGCATGCGCAAAGACTAAAATTACAATATAAACAGCGCAGTCAGGCCTATTCGGCACTCATTTCTCTACGCACTCTCCTTACAAGAACAAGTCAGAAAGAGGCAATACTGCAGTACAAGTTTCAAGATTATTTCACCGCACAAATCGAGTTTCATTTCAAGCTGCTCGTACCCGTCCAGACCTCTACTCCTGGTAGGGTTCGTCAACAGAGTTATTTCATTCTATTTAGTCAATAGTCAATTCAAACCCGTTTGAATTGACTATTGACTAAATAGAATGAAGAAAAAAAAACATAAAAAAGCAGAAAGAAATTAAATTTAAGTTGCAATAATTAAATACAGAGTGTTAGGCGTATGGACCTATACCTACAACTTTTTGAGGGGTTTGGAGGCCCTTTTGCTATGTTTCCCCCGCAAACCCTATGTCCTAAGTGTCACAAATAAAGCGCTAATATAGCACTTTTACTGTAGTCGGTAATGTATTTTTATTTTTATTGTAAATAAATCTTTATTTAAAGGAATTGGTCTGCAGAAAATTACTTCTGTGCTTCCAAAGTGTTAAAACTGAATACATTGTATAAAAAATAACAACTTCTTAATTGTTCGCGACACATTTGTACAAGTTTCATTTGATATGTAAATACTTAATTTAGTTTAGATTTGTAAGTTGTTCTATTAAAGTTTATTATTTATTTGTTCTAAGAATAGCTGATAAGAAATAGTTGATAAGGGACTTGTAATATTTTACTTATGAATAAATGATATGACTCGGTGGACTCATTAGATAGGTAAATAGATAGGTTCAAATAGCAATTTCACCAAAATAGAGTAGGCAATAGCTACAGAGAGAGAGGGCAATAGCTTCTCATAGAAAGAGAAGTCTAAGAATGGTGCCATCTCTCTCTAAGGCTCTGATTGGTCGACGGCATAATTTCCATTCGCTATGCACGTCGTTTAGACAAAGACTAGATTTGAGCATATAAATAGAGCAATTAGGCGGTGAAATTGTTCAGAGTCACGCAACAAGACAGCCGGGACTGTTGCACGTACGACTGGGCCCCCTCACCAACTCCAAAACCAAATAGCAGAGAATGCAGACTCAAACCTGATGGCTCCCGCAAACATGCCCCGCCCCCGCCAAGAGGGGGCTGCTACTACCAAGAAAAAGAAGCGCAGTAGGAAGAAGAAGAAGCCAGCGGCCGCGGCGGCCGATAGTGCCCCCCTTCCACCCACTGCGCCCATGCCCACTCCAACAGTTGCCCGGCAACCAACATCTGCAACCACGGTCCCTACTTCATCAGAAGCCCTTCCAACACTGCGTCCAGCACCTCCGCCAGCCACCATCCCAGGTACAAAACCAACGGAAAGAGGCAGGCCCAGCAGCCCATCCCCGATACGGGAATGTCGGCATCTGCGAGTGTGCCCATGGACGTAGCCCTACATGCGCTCTATGAAACGATGCGTGCAATCCAACAAGGAGCCGATTCGAGGGCGGCTCTCTCCAGAGGTCTAGCAACACTAGCACTCCGCAATGACCCCCCAGATGCTTAAAATAGTGCACTGGAATCCATAAAGGGAAAAATGCCATTATTTAAAGCCTTTCTCACAGAACACTCTCCGGACATTATACTGTTATCGGAAACACTCCTTCACCCAGGCATCAAATTCAAGGTGCCCAGATACCTAATCTACAGGCAGGACGAACTCTCACCAAAAGGTCAGGTGTACAGAGGGCTGGCAGTCCTTATCAAGAGGCGAATTGCTCACCAACCACGAGTCGAGTTTTGCCTGAGAGACGCATCCCCCATAAGAGTTTACGCCGTATATACGCCCCAGGAGAACGGTTGCACTCGGGAGACGTCTACTCCCTACTGGACGACCGGGTGCCCACAATCATAGCGGGCGATACGAATGCCAAACACATGGGGTGGAACTCCAACTCTAACTGCCCAAATGGGGTAATTTTGTTCAATGACGCCGAAAGGGCAGGGTTCCACGTTGTGGGACCAGAAGTCCCCACCCATTACCCCACGATACAGCGCCATACCCCGGATGTGTTGGACATCATAATCCATAACGAGCTCGACTGCCAGCTCGCCCAGGAAGTCATGTATGATGACATGGGATCAGACCACCTGCCAGTGATGATTCTCCTCACCGACCTTCCAGCCGCAACTCCGATATCAGTACCACGTAGATCCACGGACTGGACTCTCTACAGCAAGAAGCTACAAGAGTCCCCGGCACTGATCTCACTTCCCTTAAACTCACCGGAGGACATTGACCATCTGTCCAAGGAAATTTCCACCCAGATCTGCAGCGCAATCACCTCCGACTCCAGAGACACCCCCACTCGGGCACGCCTATCTTCTCTCCCTCCCCACGTGTAGAGTTTGATTAAGGAAAAAAGAAGGCTACGCTCGCAGTGGCAACAGATTCGATGCCCATGCATGAAACACCGCCACAATGTCCTTACGGACAAAATCAAAAAGGAAGTCAGTGCCGCCGCCACACATAGCTGGGAGCGACACATTCAGTCCGTGGATGAGGAAGGCTGGTTCGGCATACACAAGTTATGCCGGTCCCTGGCAAGGACACCGGAAGTAACCGGAACCCATCCGACCCCTAACATCCGCAGACGGAACCCCGAGGTATCGTGCCATAGATCGAGTACGGAGGACCCTGCTCGCCACAAAGCCGAGAAAGGCCCCTGGCCCGGATGGTATACAAAACATGGCGCTGCGTCATCTGCCACCGCGCACTGTTGCAGTGGTGACACGCCTGTTTAATGCCATCCTACGCCTAGGGCATTTCCCGACCCTTTGGAAAACGGGCAGGGTCATCATGTTACTGAAGCCCGGGAAAAACTCCCTACGGCCGGAGAGCCTACAATATCGAAGGTGTTTGAAAAGCTCCTGCTGCCACACCTCGTCCCACACATCGATCCGAGCAGTACGGGTTTAGGGCCGAACATTCCACAACACTACAGCTGTCTAGGGTACTGCACTACATCACAGTCGCCCTAAACAAGAAGGAAGCCGCAGTTGCAGTATTCCTAGACATGGAAAAGGCGTTCGACCGCGTATGGCACGATGGTCTCATATTTAAAGTCTCGCAATCGACCGCCCCTCGCCGCATTGTCAAGGTCCTTGCATCCTTCCTTCACAGCCGAAGCTTCTTCGTGGCGGTACAGGACGCAAAATCCGACGTACGTCGGATAGAAGCGGGAGTACCACAAGGAAGTTGCCTGTCCCCAGCCTGTTATGCGCGTTTCACAGACGACATTCCTGTAACAGATGGCGCGCACCTCGCACTCTACGCCGATGACGCGGCGTTCTACACTACATCCCAGAACACAAAATTAGCCACGTCCAAGATGCAAAGATGCTTGGATGCCCTACGAAGATGGTTAGCGGCATGGAGGTTGTCTGTGAACGTCGCCAAGACACAGGCAATTTTCATAAGTACCAGAGCCATTCTTCCTCCCAAGCTTAGGATGCAAGGACAGGCGATAGACTGGTCCCCGAATGCGACTTACCTCGGGGTCACCATTGACCGTCACCTTAATATGACGCAACACGTGGAGAAAGTCGTCAACAATGTCCGCTCAGCCCGTGCCCTGCTACGTCCAGTGCTCTCCTCTCGCATCCTGCCCCTACGTACGAAGAAAGGGGTATATAAGTGCTACGTGCGATCACGTCTCACATATGCCGCCCCCCATTAACCTCACCGGCCCAGGAGACCCGCCTGAGAGCCCAACAGAACCTCACATTGCGAACCATCGTCCGTGCCCACTGGTACGTCAGAAACGACGTGATCGCACATGATCTACAAGTCGAGAGCATTGATGACTTCATTGCCCACCTTGCCAAAAACATGATCCGGCGTGCCGACGCGTCAAGACTACTGCTCGTGCAGAACTTGGCGCCACTGCACAGCCGACCGCCGGAGGGCAAGGCGTACGCACGGGAGCTACTACAAGCGGACCCGTCAACCTAAATACCACGTGCTGCCCCTACTTCGAGTCGCCATCCGAACGCAGATCGCCAGCTGGGCACTTTACACCCGGCAGGCTAGATTCGCGACTAGGACGGCGAGTAGAAACATAGCTGCTAACAGCAAGTCCCACAGGCAATCAGAGCCGAACACAGCACCCCGCGTGTAGTTGCACGCGGCGAACACACAACCACAACGAAGGGGCCAATCGGCCCCGGCACTGTTTCCCCACCCCCTGAACAGGGGTGTGAGATGACCTGAAGAAAAAGAAATTGTTCGATTTGGAAACACTACTAGAAAATACAAGAATAGAAGCTAACCGAGCCTGCCCAAAGAAAATTGCTGTTATTATTCTCCCTGAACATCTGAAACAATTGACCATCTTGGCAAGAAAGAACACTATCGGTGGGGGTGGGAAACAGATTACAGTTCACGAAGGAAGCTGAGAAGACTGTCTTCCACATTAATTCATTTACATAAAATAATATGTCGCAAATATCGGCGCCCTGGTTCCAGAAAAACATATAAAAGGTGATTTGAAAATGAATTTAATAATATTATTTAGACAAGTAAAAAAAAGTTTCTTTTTTAAAGGACTAGACAAGATAATGGACTATAATACTAAAATACATAATTTACCCGTTAGAGCTATACTTGCTGATACAATTCACTGTGATAGTCCAGATATAAAAATAGTAAATAAACTTAATAAAGCAGTTTCAATTATAGTCATCGCCATACAAAGTGCCCATAATTTTCAAGAAATGTATCCATAATTATGTATCCACTTGGATACATTAATAAACTAGTAATACGTAGTAGGCAAATATCATATGGTAAGTAGGTATACATGGAATCTGTAATTAGGTACAAAGTAGAACGTGCAATAATTTTCCTATTTCTTCATATTTCCACTGAAGTTGAAACTAATATCTTTCCATAATATTGTGAAAAAAAACAATAGTAAGTTTTTAAGGGTTCCGTACCCGAAGGGTATCAAACGGGACCCTATTCATAAGACTCCGCTGACCGTCCGTTTGTCTGTCAGTGGATTGTATCTCATGAACCGTAATAGGTAGACACTTGAAATTTTCACATAATATGTATTTTTCACATAATATGCTAAAACAACAAATAATAAAAATGAAATAATATTAAAAACTAGCTGTCCCCCGCTGTTTCACCCGCGTTCCCGGGATAAAAAGTCTAAAAAGCCTATATCCTTATCCATATAATAGGCTATCTGCATACCAAATTTCATGATGATCCGTTGAGTGCATGAGGCGTAACAAACAAACAAACTCACTTTCACATTTATAATAGTTAGGATTAAAGCCTTTAATTTTAAATTTTATTTCATTTTTATTACTTGTTGTTATTTTTTATATACATACAAGAAACGTCCTCTCCGCAATTGGATCCCAGGCACAGGTCCTTGGACTTTTAGTTTTTTTTTTATTTTAATTTGTTGGCGTCACACGGCTTGTGTATTTTGCCATTTTCCAGTTATATTATAAGTTCTAGTCACAATAAATCACGTTCACATAGTCCTCAGTCAATCACTGTCCATAAAAGTCATGTTTTAGTACAATGGTGGTTGTATTAAAACTTTTCACGGACTTCTTGAGACAACTTGGAAAGGCACGATACACATGATTCATTTCATTTCACTTCACTGGTGCACATGGATTGATCTTTATTGGATAAAATACCACCGATAATATGCAATAAAACTCAAAATACACGAATTCATGAAAATAAAAATGAAAACGCTTGAAAACGTTTCTAGGCTTTGTGTGCTTACCACCTTCGGCCGCATCATCACTTACCTGGTGAGATTGCGGTCAAACACAGGCCTATAAACAGTAAAAAAAAAAAAAAAAAAAACGTTATGCCACTCTGCAAGTTCCCGCCAAAAAGTTCCGACTTTTAGTTTAAAAATAATATATAATTTTCAGTATCGTTGGCTGCATTAACAATTGGAATGATACAAGCTTGGGCCACGCCCGCTATTCCGAAGTTTCATGATAATGAAACCAACATACCCAATATTACGGATGTAAGTCAAATTTTATCCTTATTGTATTGTAGGTACCTACTACTATGTACCTACTACATATTTTTTTTGTCCATTTATTATGTCTGCTTAATCCATTATGGAAAGTTTGAAAATAAAACAAGGTAAAATATTATAAATTATGTGAATTATAGACTTGATGGAAAGCATCGTGAGAACTCTAGTCTTTTTTATACTATTAATATAGCTAACAACCCTACCTGATCCTGATGGTACCCCACGTAGATGATATTCTACAACTTAATTAATCGTACAGTAGTACCCAACTGATATGGCTTACCGATGTACGTGCGTATTGAAAATGTGTTTTATTTTCAAAGCGCGGGAAACGCTATTGGTCGGCTGCTGCCGCCATGATAGCGCGCGCCGTGCGGAGGGGCGTGACTTGCGAGTGAGACGGAACTAACAGCTGCAGTGTATTATGAACCTTATAGTAGTGATCTAGAAGAAGAAGAAGAAGAAATAGATTTTATTTGTCCACCACCAATCTTATAACTAGGTAACATGTGATACTACAAAAATAGTTATATACATAATTAAACAGAAAAAAATAATAATAATAAAAATCAAATTAAAAACGTAAAAGAAAAAAAATAAAAAAGTTAAACAATTAAAAATAAAGAAAATACGAATGGAGGACAAATAGGGCCTACAGCTCAGCATTATGCTGCAGCACACGACTGTACCACAGCACTGATCTTCCGCTGAGGCCAGTTAAATGATATCACGGACATCTTGGCCTGAGCAACAATATACGTATACAGAAAAAAATAAAGCTAGGTTTTTATTTTACTTATCCTATAATATATTTTAAAATATAATATATCCTATATATATCCTATACACATATTCAAAAGTTTAATAATTGGTTATAATATGCTAACAACAACAATAATATAGAACAATATAACAGATAACATTTAAGTGCAAAAACTAAATAAAAGAGTGTGGGCGGAAGCCACTAAACAGTAATAAAAAAATAAAATAATATAGAAATATAGGTACTATTAGTAGTCAAGCAGAACCACAGCCTCCGGAGAACCACAGCCATCACTACTTATGTTGGTTGTCTAGTTGTACTTTAAGTATGTAGGCTTTAAACTTTAAATTAAATAGTTGAACTGTGTTTACGATACGCAATGGTGGTGGCAAATTATTCCAACATTTTGTAGCAGCGTAGCTGAAGCTTCCCCGGAAGGCGGCGGAGCCGTGGCGTGGCGTTGATAATAGAAATTCTGAAGCTCTAGTCTGATATTTATTCTGATCGCGGATCCATGACAGTTTAGTAAACAGATATTCTGGCTTACGACTCTTGATCACCCCAAATAGTAAGGTAGCAAAGTGAAGCTTTCTCCTCCATGACATTTTAAGCAACTTAGCATTATTTATAAATGGTGTTACATGAGTTCGAGGGGGGATATGAAAGCAATACCTAGCACACGCGTTTTGCACACGTTGAATAAGTTTTTCTGTTTTACGTAGTAATCTAGGTCCATAAACTGTATCCGCGTAGTTTAATTTAGAAAGGACAAGAGACTCACAGAGGTTAATTCGAAGATTAACATCCAGACAGTCTCTTATATGATACAAAACTTAAAAACAATTTCTTACTGACTCTATTATATGTTTTTCAAAGTTTAATTTACTATCCATTAATACTCCTAAATTACGAGCCTCGTTAGTACAATTAATTGGTTCACCAGAGATGTTTACATTAGGAGATGATAAACTAATATCACTTATTTGTTTTTTTGTACCCAAGATCAGAAATTTTGATTTACTAGGGTCTATCTAAGGATCATTGTAAGTTTTAAGCATTCTTTCGTTAATCTTCGGGGCCATACTTTCTTTTCTGTGCGAATGAAGAATCACGACGCGCCATATCAGTTGGGTACTACTGTACGCAGTAGGTCTTCCAAGTGACAATTGAACAGAACATCAATGAAAATGACAACGCAAAGGATCCCGATTCTCTTGGTGATGTCGAAAGACGTGTTCTGGAATTGTCGAGAAAATGGGGGAACGCGCAGGCTTGTGTCTAAGCCTTATATCGTGGGAACGACAGTGGGTACATATTTTGTGTGATGTATAATTTTGTAATTTGTAAAATTTTGTTGGTGCAGAGTGAACTATCGTGGATTGTGTCCCTGACGTCACCTGGCTTCATGGTGGGGAGTATTTTCACCAGATTCATTTCAGATAGATTTGGAAAACGAAACACTCTATTGGGAAGTGCAATTCCTGTTCTTATTGCAACGGTAAAAATCATACACCACTTAACCTTTTATTGGTTAATTTTATTCAAAAAATAACAATAGTTATAATATTTTTCAGGTAATTTTATTGAGTGCGTCGCAAGCTTGGATGCTATGCGTTAGCAGATTTGTGTTCGGTTTTGGTATGGGCATGATTGGAACCGTAAGTGGGGAGTAGTTTGTACAGTAGTACCCAACTAATATGGCTTACCGATGTACCTGCGCAGACGATACATTTTCAAAGCGCGGGAAACGCTATTGGTCGGCAGCTGCCGCAATGTTAGCGCGCGCCGTGCGGAGGGGCGTGACTTGCGACTTAGACGGAACTAACAGCTGCAGTGTATTATGAACCTTATAATAGTGATCTCTAAGGTTGATTGTAAGTTTTAAGCATTATTTTGTTAATCTTCGGGGCCATTCTTTCTTTTCTGTGCGAACAAAGATTCACGACGCGCCATATCAGTTGGGTACTGCTGTACCACCGATCTAGGATATATCACTGTTGTTCTAAGTGACATGTTATTTCTGCGTTCCAGTGTACTTATTATTTATATGTTACAGGTTGCCACTATATATGTGGCTGAAATAGCTAGCAAGGAAATAAGAGGCACTCTATCATCGGGTAACAGGCTCATGCAAAACTTTGGTCATCTTCTAGTCATGGCTATTGGTCCATTCGTTTCATACCGAGCTCTAAACTATTTGTTTTTAGTATTTCCAATAGTATACTTCATAGCATGTTGGTGGATCCCAGAGACGCCGTATTACCTTCTGAAGGAAGGTAGAGTTGATGCTGCTAGAAAGGTACTGATGACATTGAATGGATATAAGGATGAGAAGGTGGGTTTTCAAAGATATTTTAGTTGATTAGTTGTTTAGTTCACTATTCTAATGTTCATATTCCGCCAATGCTGGTGATTGTTGGGAGCACTGTTCTCGAAGTTGTAGACGAGTATGTTTACCTTGGACAAATTGTCCAACTAGGTAGGTCCAACTTCGACAAAGAGGTCAAACGAAGAATCCAACTCGGCTGGGCAGCGTTCGGGAAGCTACGGCATATCTTCACGTCCCGAATACCTCAGAGTCTGAAGACAAAGGTCTTCAATCAGTGCGTGTTACCAGTGATGACATACGGGACAGAGACGTGGTCTTTTACTGCTGGCCGCATAAATAAGCTCAGAGTCACTCAGCGAGCTATGGAAAGAGCTATGCTCGGAATTTCTCTACGTGACAGGGTCCGTAATGAGGACATTCGTAGGAGAACGAAAACGACGGACATAGCTCGTAGAGTTAGTAAGCTGAAGTGGCAATGGGCAGGCCACATCGCTCGAAGAGCCGATAACCGCTGGGGAAGAAAGGTTCTCGAGTGGCGACCACGTACTGGAAAGCGCCGAGCGGGACGCCCACCTACCAGGTGGACCGACGACCTGGTCAGAGTCGCTGGGCACCGCTGGATGCAAGCGGCCCAAAACCGTTCGAAGTGGACATCCATAGGCTGATATGATGATGATGATGATGAGTTGTTTAGTTTAGTGGTGGACTAAAACTATCGTAACTTTTTATAAATTTGGGTGTTCTTCGCGCCATATAGCAGATTAAAATACATATTTCATGTCGTGTCAATGAACAAGGTTTAAATAATTATAACCAGTGTGCAGAGTTAGTGAATATAACCGTGCAATTTCTTTACTCACTAAGAATATTCTGATCTTATTTGGGTTGAGACTAAAGAGGACTAGAGAAGAGCGATGAAACTACTTCTCGAGATATGGGGGCACCACCAAACGCCCGGGCGAAACTATACTTAAATCGATCTCCTGAATAATTGAGCCTAAAAGGGTCTAGCCGTATAAGTATAGGCAATCTGCCCCCGATAGAAATTCCTATCAATGACTATATAGTATTTTAGGGGAACCTATGAGAAGTTTGTACGTATACTTATGGCGTCTTATGAAAAATTATAGGAAACTTATCGGGAGTAAAATTCTTAAAATTGACACTTATGAACGCTAATCCTTTTGCCCTAGGAGCGAATATGCTTTAGTAAATCGAATAAAATTGTTATTTCTGTACCACTTTTATTATAAAAATTATATTGCAAAATCATACAGTGCAACGGGTGGCCATGCATTTCTATTTTGTTGACTATGTTGTCCCCATTGGATTTCAATTATGAATGAATAGGTGAATAAAGGACACTAAAGCACACTCACTGTAATTTTTTCGAGTTGGTCGCTTAATTGGAAACTTATAAAAATAACTTTAAATAAATTAAATAAATAAATAAATTTTATTTACCATTATTATTATTATTATTAAAGACGAAACTTTGTATAAGAAAAAAATAGGAGAATACATCTTAGGGAGTCCACTATTATATGCTTTTGGAATTTTATGTCTAAGTAAAGTAGTTTTCGAGAAAAAAAAATTTTCACATGTCCCTCATTTTTGCTATTTTTTTATATATCTTCATAACCACACCATCTATGGCTACAATAAGTATACGTACAAACTTCTCATAGGTTCCCCTAAAATACTATATAGTAATTGATAGGAATTTCTATCGGGGCCAGATTGCCTATACTTATACGGCTAGACTCACTCATAATTTACAGGATAACTTAAACAAAAACTTTAGTCTTAAAGTTCTCACGGACAGAATCCCCGCCGCGGGTTTGGTCACACTTGACCGGTTTGATTGATAGCTAAAAGGAAGGTGTAAATAGTTGTGTACATTGTTGTCTCAAAATTCGATAATGTTGCGTTGTTCGGTTACAGGTCTTAGAAGACAGATTGTCATCCATGCGAGAAGACGTGAACAGAGATATGCAGAATTCCACTTCTTTCAAAGAACTGTTTATTGGAAAAAAATATCGAAGAGCGATTGTCATTGATGTTGGTATGTATTTATTATCTCTAAAAACGATATTTTCAACATTCAGTTTTTTATTTCTATTTTCAACCGTTACTCCCCATGATAGACATGAAAGGAACAATGGAATATTTAACATCTTGGTTAAAAGATTTAGCAGGATACTCATGCTTTTCGCTTACAGTTGATTTTTAATAATTCCAGGTCTTAAAATGGCGCAAATCATGAGTGGCTTCCTTGTACTCCAACAATATTTGGGACGCATAATGCAGGAGAGCAAGACGAACATGAAAGTTTCAACTGCAATTATTGCGTTTGGAGCAGTAAGGTTTATCGTCAGTAAGGATTCATTTAGTATATATATTATTTGCAGTATTAGTTCAGTTTTCTGTCTGTGTATAGACAATCGATGTTAGTGGATTATGAACAATAATAATAGCTTATAAAAAGGTCTTTATAATTTTTCATAGTATTGTACTACTTTTGTGTACATTAGTAATCTTATCTCGTCAAGAAGTCACCCGTTTAGTTGCCCTAGTAAATTCTAGTTTTGCAAATAAATATCAATGTCAAGATCACATTTATTTAATTTTTCAGGTCTCATAGGATCAATTCTAGTGGATAGAGTAGGCAGACGACCGCTCTTCATGTTCTCTTATTTCGGCGCGGGCGTATCCCTCGCTATTGTTGGAACTTACTTCTTCTGCCAAGAAGTCATGAACATGAACGAAGACATTTTAACTACATTCGGATACGTACCATTCCTTGGAATAATAAGCTTCTATATTATATCCTCTTTAGGTTTCAGTATCCTTATCTTCGTCATACCAGCAGAAATTTTCCCTTTAAACATAAAAGCTGTCGCAATGACAAGCACCAACATCTTAGGTGCTGTTTGCAATTTCATAGTACTTTTAGGTTACCAGCAAGTGAAAGATGTAGTAGGATTGTACGGAACATTCTGGTTGTTTGCAAGTGTATGTATCACAGGAGGTATATTTACATATTTCTATGTACCAGAAACAAAAGGGAAGAGTTTGAGAGAGATACAAATAGAACTGCAAGGGGATCTATATGATCATACCAATGAGAATTTGAAGCAAGTTGTAACAAAACTAGTGGTAGATGAAGATGCAAATGAGACTACGGAACTGAAAGAGTTAGAAAGAAAAGAATCTTGACAACTGTCAATTAAAGAGTAGTAAACTCTTGGAATTATAGGAAAATGGTTATTAGGAAGCATCTATATTTTTTTGAAATAATGTACACACGGCAACACATCAAGCTATACATTTCCAGTATAAGCTGATCTCGCATTGTATAGGATTTCCGTACAATGAGAGGTCTGTTTATATTGGAAATGTATAGCTTGATCTGTAGCCGTGTGTACGAGTACATTTACAGTTTGTAACATTAGTACCAGTTTTTTATTATACCATACTTAAGATTTTATTCTCGTGCCATCTTTCATTGAACGCGTGTGCGTCACATCACAGCACATACACGTAAGCCATATTAGTTGGGTACCTACTACTGTAGTACCCAACTAATATGGCTTTACCGATGTACCTGCGCAGAAGAAACATTTTCAAAGCGCGGGATACGCTATTGGTCGGCGGCTGCCGCCATGTTAGCGCGCGGCGTGCGGAGGGGCGTGACTTGCGAGTGAGACGGAACTAACAGTTGCAGTGTATTATGAACCATATAGTGATCTAAGGTTAAGGTAAGGAAACCAGTCTTTTGGGCACCCTACCTATAGACAGCGACCTAAATTCAGTGTTTTATTTATAACGATTTCCCTGTAAATATTACTTAGTATTTTTTTCCCTATTTTTTGTTAAAATAATGTAGGTAATTCGATCATATCTTATGAATTTAAAATGTACTGTTTCTTTTGAGATAATAAAATCGTTATTACTCCACTTACGTACTCCACTACGATTATTTTTTAAATCATTAAAAATGTTTTCTCGTTCTTTCTATTGTTACAGTTTTTATTTGAAAATATTAAATTTATCGAAACCAATTCTTGTTTTGAATGAATTTTAATTTGCTTAGATACTTCTGTGCCCGCTCGATTTATTCTAAAGACCGGCGCTGTGACTGCGCTATTCAGCTATTCGGCATGACATCCAAAATTGAGGGAAATCCTACTAATGTGTAATAATATTTTAGTACGCGGTATGAGCGGAATATTGTTCTGATACATGTTTAAATAACTTAACACTTCGTATATTATTGTTTATAACTAAATTGACTTTGACTCTTAAACTCATCACTTGATTGCTGAAAACATTCGAATCGAGTAAATAAAAATGTAAAACTTTTTAAATGGAGGCAAGAGCACACAAAAGGTAAGCGACTGGGGAGCAGTCGCTATGGACCCATAACAATAATTTAATTATTTTGATCCGTGACCTAAATAAAGATAAATAATATATGTTAGCTATGCTGCGAACGTGACAGTTCCAAATGGATGATTTAATTAATTACCTTTTCGCGTATAATTTAATTGGCAATCGGGTTTGGGGAATAAAAACGTGATGAGAGTTCATTTTTCTCAACCCATTTATTAACGGATGGATTGGGACTGTTGGTAGACAGATTCGATTAATGCGTATCATAGAATAGATGGGGTACAAAGGAAATTGATGACGAGGCAGGGATGGGATGACGTTCTATATACTTGATCGACGGCCTGCTAATTACTATTTTGACTGTGTAAACACTGGTGTGCTGTTGTGAATCTTGTGATGCCGTGTCCACTTGTTGACTTAGGGATATTAAGGGGAGTATACATCTGCCTACTGTCATGTGATGGTACCTACACGTATACTGGGGTAAACATAAGCTCTACCTGGTTTAGATGCTGATACAGTTATGCTAAATAGAGAATTTGTACGTACACCTATTTCTATTGGATATTTCCTTCAAATATTTACTTTACAAAGTTCCTCTTAGTGATTAACAAACATACGTATTTTAATATTAGTAGTAATAAGTTCTTCTGTATATATTTTTACAATAGGATCTGGTTTGTGACCGATGACTGAACTCCATCAATTCATGAATGCAGCTCGTAAATATGCGTCGTTTCGCTATCTCTTTGTGCTGTGCAGGTGCAATGACGTCATACTGAACATTGTATATTTGCTCGTACTTTTCTAAAACTATATTATTCGGATCCACATTCATCATTCCGATAAATAGAATGCAAGAGAAACGTAGTAACTAATTTCTGCATCTCAGTTTTCATTTTATTTTCCACGAATTAGTAGAAATATTTTTGTGTGATTGTATTTTGATGTGATCATGGAATGGATCGTGAAACGATGGCCCATTGTGTATGTTAAAATGAAGCATGATTTTTATACTATAACATTAAATTAAATATGCCAATATTCTCACTTTACTATTTTTCTTAGAGACAGGAACAACAACCAACCCGTCAAGACTCAAGCCTGCGCGTTCACCGCTAAGAAAACCCCATAGTCTGTGGCTCCACAATTCCAGGACACCTCCTTGAACATCAGTCAAAGCATCGGGATCCTTGGCGTCGACATTTCGTTCCACGACGTTTTGTTCCGAAGTCACTTGAAAGACAAGGTTAAGCTGGCATCCAAAAAGCTCGGAGTGCTCAACAGAGCGAGGCAGTACTTCACATCGGGGCAAAGGCTACAACTTTATAAGTCACAAGTCCGGTCTCATATGGAGTACTGCTGTCACCTATGGGCGGGAGCACCTGGATACCAGCTTGGGCCTTTAGACTCGGTTCAGTGACGTGCCATCAGAATTGTTGACGATCCCGAGCTCACAAGCGGTTTAGAGCCCCTTAGTCTGAGGAGAGACTTTGCCTCCTTATGTGTGTTCTACCGCTTGTACAACGGAGAGTGTTCTAAAGAATTGTTCGACTTGTTGCCCACTGCTACCTTCTACCATCGCAACTCTCGCCATCGACGGGGAGTCCATTCTCACATTTTGAAACCAGAATTGTTTCGAACTGTGCGGGCTCAAAGGAGCTTTCTTCCGCGGACGGTCAGATTGTGGAATGAGCTCCCCGCCGTGGTTTTCCCAATGGAGTACAGCATGGGGTTCTTCAAAAAGGGCGTAAAGAGATTTCTTCAGGGTCGACAACGCGCGATTGATGTCCCTGGTGTTGCAAGCGTCCATAGGCTACGGTAACTGCTTACCATCAGGCGGGCCGTATGCTTGTTTGCCACCTTAGTTGGTTTACGGTGTTTTGTTTAAGTTCTGCCCCGGTGCCGAACGTGAAAATATAAGCGATTTCTATCACGTTCTAGTGCATTTTGGCATTCTGCTTTAGGAAACACCCTATTTGGACGTAAGTAATTAGAAGCAATGCTTTGCAGGCTACTTGCCTATGAGTTCTCACTTGTGTTTTATAGTTGGTAGGGGCTGACGATCGTACAGTTCGTTGAAAAATAGAATAAATTCAATATTTTCAGACATTTACTGCTTATGAGCATTCAAATTTCTTGACTCACTTGATCATGTTTTGATTCTATAACGAACCAAACTTCTTTTGATTTTGTAGCTGGCTGTTATAAGTAAAACCTAGCCTAGATATATGCTGCAATATAAAAAGACCCCGACAAATAATAAAAGGCCTTAGGAATTCAGTGCCAAAAAATGGGGCCTATCTAAGAAAATGTGGGGCTTATGTAATAAAGTATCTAGATGATCTACAACCTACCGAGGGCGGTAGATAGTTGTTTGCTGTGAGAATATAAGTTATTATGCTTGAATTTTGCTGATGTTGTTGCAAGCGTTTGTAGGCTACGGTAACCGCTTCCATACCGACCGGACATGGGCGCAACGTAAACTTGTTTTCTAGTTTGTTTGAGTTAGTCACGGCTCAAGCATATCCCCATCGATTTTAGGCTCTATACAGGGCGAATTTTTATTTCTAGCCGGTGTGGGCAACTTCTGAACTACAAGTCTTAGAGAAAAACGCTGAAAGGAACCCCGAGCTGAATTTTGAAGAAAATTAAAATGCCATTAAAATTTATTTAAAAAAAAATGTATTTTCGAAGACATTGAATTTTTTCAAAAAAATTCTGCTTCTTCGTCACAATATGAACAAAATTATGTAAGAAAATCTTGCTCTCAAGTTGCTAGAAGTTATCCAAAATATTATTTTATATTTTCCTTGACCATGGCTTATGCTGCGTAAAGTTTGACGAGGTGGAGCAGATCTCGCAGGGACCTCACTATGTTTAGCCATAAAGAATTGGCTCTTAGCATTCTGACAAAAAATTAGAGGTAAATTTTGATAACTTCTAGCAACTTCAGACCAAGATGGTCATACATAATTTTGTTCGTATTGTGAAGTAGAAGCAGAAAAAGAAAAAAAAAAATTGAAAAAAAATAAAAATTCATTTTTTTTAATGGCATTTTTATTTTCTTCAAAATTTTGCTCGGGGGTAGTTCAGAAGTTGCCCTCACTGGCTAGAAAAAAAATTCACCCTGTATACATAATGGAATATAATAAAAATATACTTACCTATATTAATTATAATTAAACTGAACACATTAATTTGATAAATTCATATGTATTTTAACACAGGAATTTACCAGCTGACAATTACTGCTTGTAGTGCCATGAAGTACACTGTTGTTAAATTCTTGTAAATGACCTTAAGACAGCTTAAGACTAATAGATTATTTGCATTTTAATAATCTATCTCCATAAAGTACGTAAGTTTAGTGCAACGAGTTGGAGACGGACGTACGCGTCGAACACGTTGCTTTATATTCAACAAGATAGTCCATAAGAAAGAATTGTCAATTGTATTTTCATTTCATGTTATATCCAAAACATGAGATAAACATTGGATTGCCAGCGCGTGTTCGGAAATGTTCAGTCGATTCCTGGTGCCTCGCCAACCGGAACCAGGAAATCGTAAAAGATCGCCTCTAAAAGTTCGGCTTTGTTTTCAAATGCACTTTATTTCATATTGTGCTGCGACATACACTTATTTGATTGTATTGATTTTCGATTATTCATAGAAATAAAAGGCTCATAGCTTAAAATTCTATAGGTATTGTTGTCCATTTGGGTCAAAGACAGTTTTCTTTCGGTACCACGCAAGCTGAAAAGATCCAACTTTTCAAAATACCTGTAAAACTACCCATGAAGTGGAACTAGCGGCGGTAGCAAGCGGTAGGTACTAGGGAGTAGTTTCCTCACGATCTTTTCCTTCACTGAAAGCTCAAGTTCATTGTAGGATTCGACACCGGGACTTGCCACGGCATTCGACGTGAATACCACTGAGCTATCATCACCTCCAAATGCTTATTATATTTTTGTCAACGCATATTATGCCGTGGATACTGAATACCAAAGATTGAGTTTCTAATGCACATTGCGCAGAGGGCTTTTTCCATCTGGACGAAGTCTTTGGACAGCAATATTTGTCTTTCATATAATTTTTCCGCAAATCCAATTATTGTGAGCCGATTTAGCCGATAGTAAGAGGCGGTTGTGTACTGACAAAACTCTGAAGTGTATGAGAAAAATAAGGAAAATCAATAGTGTTTTAACCACTAACTAGGTACTCGTTATAATAAAATTAACAATTATATGGAGGTGCTATAAAAAGGGAAGATCTTTGTGTAACTGATAGATGGCGGATAGATGTCGCTACAATTACGAACACTATTTCAATTTATTAATTTAAGGAATCGATCTGTGATCTGGGGGCACGGAAGTGCCCCGCGCCAAGACAGACAAGCGAAGCGAAATGGCACTACCTACCTTACCTACCTTTTAAACAAAATTCTCAGGATATGATGTCAATAGTGAACTTATTAAACATATTAAGTTTCAATAACATAGCTCGATTTCGTCACTGACTCACTGATGATCATCAAAACTCATAGGGTACTTCCTGAAGTTCTAGAAAGCTGAAATTTGGTATGTTAGCTAGTATTAATACACAAACAATAAAAAAATTATAAAACTTGGAAATTTCAAAAAAAAAAAAAACATAAGCAACTTACAAAAAATAGTGAAATCCCACCAAAAACATTTTTATGTAAAATGTTGCCAAGACATATGGCTCGCAGTGTCAAAAAGTAATCAGATCTCATGTAGAGCCAAGCTTATACGTCTACATGCACTTACTCTACAAGCCCTAAATTCACAAACTCTACACACCGTAGTCAAAATATTCGGCTTGGCCGTTTCACTACTACAAGAACTATTGAATAACAAAAAAGTAATCAACAGTGAATACATTTTACACCTTACAAAGATGTTTTTGGTGGGATTATTTAATGTCAAAAATAAAAGGTAGTAACTTTTTTTTTTTTTTTTATGTCAAAAGGTTGACAAACAGGCAGACGGTCCACCTGATGGTAAGTGGTCACCGCCGCTTATGGACATTTGCAATACCTTGAACAGCTCTTTTTACGCCCCTTTTGAAGAACCCCATATCGTAGCGCTGAGGGAAAACCGTAATGGGGAGCTCATTCCACATCCCAATAGTCCGCAATAGTAACTAACCAGCCTGCTGAATTTCTTGCCGGTTTATCTCAGTTGAAGGCTGATTTCAAATAAAATATGACTTTGCCTTTGACTTTGTAATGGCACTTGACCGGCTTTATCTATCTCACCTTCAGCTATATCATATTATGACTAGATTGTGTTCAAACGAAGCTATCCAAAGCAGTGGCGGCGTAAGGCGTGGGCGACGAGGGCCACCGCCTACGGCCTCGCGATCCAGGGGGCCTCGCGCCCCGAAAATATAAGCATTACTTAAAAGCCGCGAACGCGTCAAAAAAATGATCAAATCAATCAAATCAAATCAAATGATTAACTAATATAATAAGTATGTTTGACTCAGTTTAGCAACATTAGTTTGCGTTGCTATCGCCAGACATCCCCACCGCGTGCCGTCAAAAGCTGAGGATTCCCCGTTCTGTTTGTTTAGACATAGAATACTGAGTTGTATGGAAAAGTTCTCTAACAAAAGTAGCAATTTGACGTGTCACACGAGCTCCTGGGCTCTCGCTTTTACGATAACTCGTATTGATTTGTACAAGCGAGAGGGTTTGTCGTATCAAGAACGCGTAATCACCCTGCTTAGTCGCGCAAGGTTCGTATGGGCCTCGCGTGCGCGCGTTCCGTCGAGTGTCCGTCTTCTTGCGCTGGCAGAGGGGCCCGTAAAATTAATCTTGCCCACATAAAATTTAGGTCTTACGCCGCCACTGATCCAAAGTAATAACAATGCTAATAAAGAAACTGCCGGCTATTTATTTTGCCAGGATAGGTTCTCCGCAACTCCCCGGACTAACAAGGTTTCAAGTGTTCAAATCGTTTTCATAATATAATTGGTATACGTAACATTGTTTCGGGTGTGTTACCAGAAATGTTAAGGGTGTGACAATGCTTATTAATGTTAATTAGAAAGCTTGCTTTGTTCCCTTACGAGCTTTGAGTACGCGGCTTTTACGAACGGTACGTAATTAAGTAGGTAGGTATTAAATCTTATTTACATATCATTCACATTATTTCAGCTTATTGACTTATCTTACGAGGATGCAGGCTTTAATTGTACGTACATGTTTATTATTTAACATCGATTAATAGCCACAACTGGCACATTGTTAAGCAAACCTTTCCTTTTTTCACTTTTCTCGGTCGGTTCCTATGGCAAACTAGTTCTTCTTGTAGGAGTCAATTTGTTCTCGCCATCTCCACCGAGGTCTGTCGCGACGCTGCTCCACATTGTGGTAAGTTTAGCCCACTTATCGCTCGGCATGCGGCATATGTGACCAGCCCTTCAGCTTTGCCGTCTTAAAAGTTATGAAATTACTACTAGAATATGAAAGATAGGGATTTCTTTACTGATTTTTATAATTATAAGTTTATAAACATGCCCAGTGACGAGGGATAAATGTGCTTGAATAGTGTTTGAATATCTAATATCAAAAGTGGACATTTTCCGCTTTCGTTTCTTGTCTAACATTGGACGTTTTTTAAAAATCGTATCATACCTATAAAGATTTTTCATAGAGCTGTACTTGCAGCGATATGGTGCGAATCATAAAAATGTTAGTTATTTCAAATATTTAATCAGCAATACGCAAAAAAAGATATGATGTGTGATAAGATGGAAAGTGCTTAGAAAATTATATTCTGGTAATCATACTGATATAATAACGACAACTTGTTTGACAATGACAGCAAGGTGGTTGATAAATTTGTGATAATTTAAACAGTGTTTTAGTGAAGCATTTTATACCTAGTTTGAAAAGCATACTAAGCATATTTTTGCTTGACCTGAGTATTTCAACTGCATTACGTTTACAAATTCTTCAATAATAAAATAATAGCTAGTGAACTATTTTAATTTCATTTATCGTTGAAACATTTTCCTTTCAGTAAGATATTGAGGAAATCGAACCTTGCTTCAACTTGCAAGAAAAATGCAAATTACTTCGTTAGTCCATTTTGCCGAGACGTAGAATTGAGAAAGTGCTGGGAAGTTAGTAGCTGTGGAATTATTTCGCTCGGAAATTTATGTCAATGATTTTGCGAAAAATATTCCGATTCTGCAAGCTTATTTGTATTTTATTTTATTAATTTCAGTTAGGTATAAAAACACATACCGGAACAATGTTTGTAAATATACCATAAGAGGTGTGCCCAACTTATTTACAAGAGATCGCTAATAGGACAGTCACGTATCGAAATTGATTCTAAAATTGCCTACGAGTAGTTAAACACTAGCATAAAGTACACATTCAAAACCTCTCAGCCGCTCTCAGGTCATGCATTCCTCTAATGCCGTGACAAACTTTCGGGTACGAGCGTCCAGTCTCGTCCACTTGTTTCAGTACAAAGGCAATGCAATTACACAGGATTACACGGTATTCTCCGTAACGCTTTCAGATAGCTTGGTTGTTTAAATTAAACAATATATGGTGATATTTTTTCCGGATGACTGCGGCAAACAGAACATTGCACGAAAATATTCGTATGTTTTTGTCGAAGTTAATGGGTTACTTGTTGTTATAAAATTTTATGTAGCTTTATTTTAAGTTTTACTTTACTTTATACCAATTTAAAAAGTAGTTAGCTGTATTTATTATGGTTATTAAATGTTTGATTGAAGCTATAATCGTCACAAACATCCAAGAAAGATTTACATCGAGTCCATTTAAAAATAAAAATCGGCCATGTGCCAGTCTGAGCTTGACTAGATCACCGGGGGTTCCGACCTTCCTTGAAAGTATATATCCCACCAAAAACATTTTTATGTAAAATGTTGCCGCCAAGACATATGGCTCGTACTGTCAAAAAGTTATCAGATCTCATGTAGAGCCAAGCTTATAACTCTACACGCACTTACTCTACAAGCCCTAACTTCACAGACTCTACACCTTAGTCAAAATATGTGGCTTGGCCGTTTCGCTACCGTCACATGGGAGTAAGGTGAAAAATGTATTCACTGTTCATAACTTTTTTGTTATTCAATAGTTCTTGTAGTAGTGAAACGGCTAAGCCACATATTTTGACTACGGTGTGTAAAGTTTGTGAAGTTAGGGCTTATGAGTATGTGTTTTTTTGAACTCTCATGAGTTCAAAAAAACGACGAAGCGCTTCGAGAAAAGGTAGGTAGTGCCCTTTTGCTTCGCTTGACTGTCTTGGCGGGGGGCACTTCCGTGCCCCCAGATTTATAAGGTTTTGGCTATTACTGTTGTCCAAACCGTACCGCATAATTTGTTTATGAAGAAATTTTTATGATTTTGAAAAAACTGCGCTAGTTAAAAACATCGTTCTTTTTTCCTGTAATATTTACATCTATGTTTATTAACTTTAATTATTACCTGTTTTAGAATTTAAAAATGAAGCTCTTTCAATATGATACCCACTTGAACTTGTAGCCCTACTTTGAAATGTCGGTCCGCCATTCCGGCCCCTTTCGCAAAGAAAGTAATTTTCTTTTTCATTTGCTATAAGGTTGGGTTAAAAATATATAAAACTATTTCAAATATAGTAGATACTGAATGAAATATACAGCTGTAACACACGGACGGAGTCACATCATAAGAGTTAATTTTTACCTTTTTGATTCAGAACCCATAATATACAAAAACATTACAAGCATTATCAAAATCAATTTTCCGTTTTAATGATTCCATTAATGTTTTTATAACCATATTTATTTATACAAAGTATATGAGGGACCCTAGAGTACCGGTATCCATTGTTAAAATGAATGCCATTAAAACAGTCTCACATTTCATCCCCGAGTAGGAGAATTGTTATTATGACGTTAATAAATAGAGGGACCATTTAGCTCCCTTTCTAAAGAAAATGCATTTGTGAGACAACTTATTCTTCTTACCCTCGTATTACGTAGATTAAGGCGGCCCTCTGTGGCCGGCGCAACTTCAACGCGAGCATAGTCTAAAAGCTTTTTGTTTCATCCAATGTAATGTTTGACTGCGAAAAAAGAGAGATAGCATCAGAGCCGTCGGTTATCAGTCGGTAAATTCCGCTGATCACTCGCGGCCGCTTCGCTAGGTCGTCATTCATGATTTCGCTTTCATAAAACTTGTTCCAGGAGTATACTTCTTGTGAAAAAAACTTACAAGTTTGTGAAAAAAAAGTTAGTTATTTAGAATCTCCAATACATTTGCAAGCCTGGTATCTAAATGTTTTCTTTACTTTTACAATTTATAGGTACATTAGATATGGCCAAAGTTCAGGCAAAAACGCTGTTTTTCGGAGGCTTTGACTGAATTTATTTCACACTTTTTTAAAATTACACCTAGATACACGGCTAGATATAGTGTACAAGATACTAATTTGTTCAAAACATCTAACGAAAAATGTTTAACAACGCCATAATGAGTACAGAGGTTTTGTATGAAAAGTATGACGAATTGAGTGCTCTTAAAGGCGAAAATGTGACGTCAAATGTCGTGGAAAACTACACTTGGTTTTCCTGGCTAGCAACAACCCTCAGGTTGAAAATCTGTCGCCAAGCTCCTACTGGTCTTCTTTAGCAGGTGCACTTGATTGCCAGGCTTTGTGTGCTCACTACCTTCAGGTAACAATGGTGTACAGCATAGTGTTCTTCAAAAAGGGTGTGAAGAGATTTCTTCAGGGTCGGCAACGCGCGAGTGATACCCCTGGTGTTGCAAGCGTCCATAGGCTACGGTAACTGCTTACCATCAGGCGGACCGAATGCTTGTTTGACACCTTAGTGGTATAAAAAACATAGTGAAATTTAAAGGGAGGCAAGTATATAGTATGAAATACGTTAGTCAGTACTTACAATATATGTTTGTAGTAACATTTTATTTATTTATTAGGGAAATCTACAGCTTATTACAAAGAAGAACAATCATATTTAAGTATATATAACATTTTGTGAAGCCAATTAAAGATTTCCACAGATTTAAACAAAAAGAAACGGTTGCTGATAAAAGCAGTACAAAATTGTTACTCGTTTCATCTTATGCTAATAATATTATAAAATTGCATGCTTACAATACAAAATTTATGCTAACAATAATACTACAAAGTACAGTCTTCTCAGTATGTATTTCGAACTGGTGCTAAATTCAACTGTATGTACCAATTTAACGTTCATAAGTGCCTTACTAGGGCCTAAAATGAATAAATGACTTTTTGATTTTGATTTTGATTAATTTGTGAATTAGGAAGTAATAAAAAAAGAAGTTTGAATAAGTAAACAAAAAAAAAACCCTTTACCTTACAAAATAATTCATAAGTGCAAAAAAAAATGCAAAAACTATAAAAATTTAAAACAAACACACAACTGCCGTTACAAAACGTGAGTGAAAAAAAAAAACGTGAGTGTGAGATGAATGAACGAAACCACCAGTATCAACACGACTATCGCAATCCTACGTTAAACTAAAAATTTATTAATAATTTCTACCCGAAACTTTGATCTTGATAAAATAAAAGGATCAAGTTCGTAACATAAAAATAATAAAACATAATAGTGGCTTTAAAACTTTTAACTCGCATTGCGCTCATGCTAGCTTGCCTTTGCTTGTAATGATTGGTAGAAAAACGGTTTCAAAGAAAATCTCTCAGTTCAAAAAATGTTAGTGGTTCGTTGTACTGGGATATCAGTTTGTAGTAGTACTGCTCCCAAGTGGCAGTTACTACTAACTTGGTAGTAATAAATAGTTTCTTGCGATAGTCCACTTGGATGTTAGATTAAAACACTTGCTATACGACCTGTATACGACTATGTGTAAGTTTTCTTTATGGCTTTAGTTTGACCTTTTGTGATGAAGTAGATGAATAATTTACTGATCAGAGTTCTCGACAATGATCTTTTCATGCAATTGAAAACAAAGGTTAATTATTTTCGAAACCCATTCATTATGGTTGTGTATTGAGAGAACAATTTTAAAGATTCCAATTTTATTTAATATTATTGTATTTTTTAAACCATAATTTGGTTTATGTATTATATAGGATAAGACAATACATCCATGTAAAAAAAATATGTCTTCTCTACATTGAATGCTTTAACGTACTGGCAAGTAGCATAAATCTTTTCCCCTATGCGCCGCAACGTCACTCACGCTAAGACGCGTTACTTTTATCTGGAGACTGAAGACTGAAACACAAGTGGGCTGATGTACGATGTCTTTGAAAGCCGCGCTCGAAGATTCTCAAAGGGAATTTAGTGATTGGCCGCGCTACATGAAAGCGTAGTCAATAAGTCGGTTGGTACTTTGATTCTGTTTTCGCTGAGCAAATGTAAAATAAAAGTCGATACGAAGTTGATTTGCATAGTTAAAGGCAAATGTTACCAGCATTATGATTCGTAAATACAGGGTAAATTAATAAAAAAAAAATCGCCAAAGTAGATTTACGCTCTTTTATGTTTTCTATCTTGTAAACGAAACTATAAGGACAGCTTAATCTTTACTTCGCTGGCGCGGACTACGATCTCAAACGCTACGGCTGAACTCACTCAAACCAGATTGTGCGTGGAATAGGGTTGAAAATTGCCTATATGACTAGGCTGCACATGGACATATTGGACATTTATTTTCTTTAGATTATACAAAATATCCGCTTAACATTTTAATAAAATTCTATATATTATATTCCTGAGTCCCAAGAGATTCATAAATAAACTATTTAATTTGCATAGTTAAAAGAAAATCCTATTTACAAAATATCTAATCTAAATATTTACAAGTAAAATAGTTGTGCCAGATCGCTGCCCTGTGCCAAGAAGGCTGGCGGCATTGCCACGTCGAGTGGCAATGCTGATCCGTTGTCCTAGATAGACACCAGCCTTCTTGTCACGTGGTCTTATATTCCTAAAATTTCCAAGCCACATATTTTGACTAAGGTGTAGAGTTTGTAAAGTTAGGGCTTGTAGAGTTAGAGCGTGTAGAGTTATAAGCTTGTCTCTACGATATCTGATGACTTTTTGACACTGCGAGTCATATGGTCTCGTATTGGCAACATTTTACATTATAATGTTTTTGGTGGGATATAATATTATATGTAGTCTTGATACATCTATACGCAGAAACTCAAAGTATATTTTTTTGCGAATGCGTAATTTCACCATGGAACTATAAATATATATTAAAATCCGTTTTGCTAAATGACCTCATTTATAATTAGGAACATCATTATGACGATGAGAGACACAAACGGCAAAGGAGAAAGATACCAAACTACATTGTTCTGCAGTTTCGCGTGGCGCTAATGGATTTTCTACAACACATTCTTTTGTTTCTCTTTAGTGAATTTAGTTCATGGTTGTACTTAGAAATATTGTGTACTTCTAATTCAAAAGCAATATGCAGTTAGTATATAAACCATTTTAGTTTACCATACCATTAGGTCCGGCCTCATATGGACTACTGCTGTCATCTATGGGCGGGAGCTCCTGGTTACCAGCTTGGGCCTTTCTCTCGGTTCAGCGACGTGCCATAAGAATTGTTGACGATCCCGAGCTCACAAGCGGTTTAGAGCCCCTCAGTCTGAGGAGAGACTTTGCCTCCTTATGTGTGTTCTACCGCTTGTACAACGGAGAGTGTTCTAAGGAATTGTTCGACTTCATGCCCACGGCTACCTTTCACCATCGCAACTCTCGCCATCGACGGGGAATCCATCCACACACATTGAATGAAACCAGAATTGTTTCGAACTGTGCGTGCTAAAAGGATTTTTCTTCCGCGGACGCTCAGACTATGGAATGAGCTCCCCGCGGTGGTTTTCCCAATGGAGTACAGCATGGGGTTCTTCAAAAAGGGTGTTAAGCGGTTTCTTCAGGGTCGGCAACGCGCGAGTGATGCCCCTGGTGTTGCAAGGGTCCATAGGCTACGGTGACCGCCCGTGCAGCCGATAATTCTGAAACTGCTGCATTGACCTCGTCCTGCGAAAAAAATTACTTGGCAATATAGAGATCGAGTCGGTAATCAAAAATAATACGCGCCGAACATAGAACCTCCTCCTTTTTTTGAAATCAGTTAAAAGCTGCAAAAATTAGCTTAGAATTTGACGGCTAAAAAGTGTATATGTAATAATAATAATAATATTTATTCATAACAAAAGAAGTGTACAAAAGTGCAGCTAATATGACATATGTTATGTAAATTTACAATAAAAAGGATTCCAGCTAGTAATTATAGTTGCTCGGTTGAGCACCTAATGCCTATACTAGGTAAGCCTCCGCCAGGTGAGTACAAAATGTGCTGGGTTTTTAAAAATATAACATTTAGTAAATAAATTTTATTTACAATTTAGTTACACTGTAATACATAGTCTAAAATAAAATTGTAATTTTTGGAAATAACATAATAACAGATTTTAGATAAATGTGTGTGTGCGCGTGTGTGTGTGTGTGTGTGTGTGTGTGTGTGTGTGTGTGTGTGCGTGTGTATAAAATCGGATATAGGAGAGATCGATCCATCGTTTGTTCTTATCATACTTATCTTATTTTTTATTGTGTGTAGGCCTGTGTTTGACCACAATCTCACCATGGTAAGTGATGATGTGGCCGGAGGCCGAAGGAACTGGCTCTCAAGTGCAGCTGTCGGAGCACACCGATAGGTGCTTGGCGACAGATTTATAACTTAGACAAATGGGTTTTGCAAAGTGGGTCCTTTTTTAATACCGTGCTATGGTTTCCTCACGCTGTTTTCCTACACCGAAAGCTCAAGTTCATTGTAGGATTCGAACCCGGCACCTTCGTCTCGGTATCCGACGTCACTACCATTGAGCTACCATCGCCTTAATCATTAGAATGAGTACTTTGAATTTTTATAAGATGAAGTCATTAGCGCATCCTTATAAATGGCTACTGTGTTTATGAAAATAAAAGTTTTACTAAAGAAATTAATTCTAACACAAGGAATATTTTAACTCGTATTATGTAAACTTGCCTACATACCTTGTCTACTCGAGTGGCGAGAAAAATTTTGTCAGCGTTAAAAATTAGATCGGTTGGCGTAGTTAATATACCTAGCAGTCGCGTCGTCTCGACGTTCGTTGGGTAAACACTAATTTCGGCAAAGCTTCTTTGATCATAGATTATGCAAGACATGGCACCTATATTTGCTACGGAAATGATCCGCGATCAGTTGCTACGCAATGTATCTATACTAATACATAATCTATAATAAACATCCGTTTTATTACCTATAATCTCCGGAACTACCAGTCGGATTCGAATAATTATTTCACCAATAGAAAGCTACATTATCACCGAGTATTATAGGCTACATTTACCCCGGGAACATGGGTGAAACCGCGGGGAACAGCTAATTTACAAATGGAAATTATACTAGGAAAATGTGAGCTGTCATTTTTTTATATATAGACCCACACTGATATATACATACATGCTACAAACAGGTTTAGAATGCTTAAGCAGAACACTGCAGTCCAAAAGGCGCTTTCACGGTCGGGCACCATTATTCCGTAAAGTCCCGTTTTATAGGCGAGCCTTATATAACAGCAGCGTAATAAGCCATACAATTTATAAAAGTGGCCACTAGTGGCCAGTATTGTTTAATAGAAATATCATTTTTTTTTGATTTGACAAGAATATGCCGGCCCAAAATTTTGCCTTAGTACGCGGACAAATCGTAGGTATATCCTGTGTAGTTTTTTCTTGTGGGAATTTTAACTTTTAGCAATTTTAGTGCAGCTTTTTAGGCCACGTTTGCTTATTTCAACAGACTTCTTTGCCGATAAATTCTTAAAGTAAAACACATCATATCAACAGATACGCAACGCGGTAGGTATAAACAGCACAGCGTAAGCGAGTACCACCTCTAAATTAGTATATCGTCTTTATCCAGTGGGGGATGGGGATTCTATCCAGACTTATTTCCGGGGCCACTCGTTTGGAATAAATAAACAACCAGCGCCAATATAGATGAGCCCTGATTTTCCTTATTGAGCCAGTCACCATAATCGATATCTTCATTAAATATATTACGTATTCCTTCAATAAAAACATGAGGAAACGTTATTTCTCCATGTCAAATAAATATAGCTTTGCATTATTTTATATCTTTATTTACCTTCCATTGCTGGTTCACCGACTACCAATCAAACTCATTTTACAGTAACTGCTTACCATCAGATGAGTCGTATGCTAGTAGTTTACTAAAAAAATACGCTATAGAAGTATCTAGCTTATCAGACTATTTTGTCCCCTTTGCCTCTTGTCTTCTTTGGTTTTATGTCACCAAATAGGTCGTACTTCCTCGGTTCGAAAACCTCTACCCTTATTGAACTGTCCACGCACCGAGACAAATCACTAAGTCGCGTACCCTGCGGCTCCTACAATTAATAATCTGTAATTAGTGCGTGTGCCCATGACACTTCGTTAATTGGCTGTCAAAAGTTGACAAATGTACGGAACTCACCTATCAGACTCCGATGTCATCTTCGGAGAAGCTCATCAATTACACGCTACATGATAGTTCAATTAAGGTTATGTTTAACGAGGTTATATGCCAACTTACAGCTAATATTGGATAGTACTGATAATAGTGCATAACTCCATACATTTCTTCACGATAGTATGATCAGCAATATAAGTTGCTGAATGTTTATACACCTATTCACTATAACCATTCATGATGTAGTAATTTCTAATGTCGGTTTTCCTAGTATATTCTTTCCATATTAATGGATAGTTTCTAGTTTTTCAGGGTTCCGTAGCCAAATGGCAAAAAACGGAACCCTTATGGATTCGTCATGTCTGTCTGTCTGTCCGTCCGTCCGTATGTCACAGCCACTTTTTTCCGAATCTATTAGAACTATACTGTTGGTAAGTAGATGTATTCTGTGAACCGCATTAAGATTTTCACACAAAAATAGAAAAAAGAAACAATAAATTTTGGGGGTTCCCCATACTTAGAACTGAAATTCAAATTTTTTTTTTCATCAAACCCATACGTTTATGTTATCTATGGATAGGTCTTCAAAAATGATATTGAGGTTTCTAATATAATTTTTTTCTAAACTGAATAGTTTGCGCGAGAGACACTTCCAGTGGTAAAATGTGTAACTGTAACTGTAACTTCTAAAATAAGAGAATGATAAAACTAAAAAACTATACTATGCAAACTTCCACCGAAAATTGGTTTGAACGAGATCTAGTAAGTAGTTGAAGTCCGTCCCCTCCCCTCGGTAACAGCCCTGAGCCGAGGCTCGGCCCCATCTGGGGCACCTTGAGGCCATGTTAGCTAAAACTTAAACCGGTTGAGAGCTAGATCGCCGAACTTGTCCCTTAAAAAAAAAACTGTAAGTAGTTTTTTATAATACGTCATAAATCGTAAACCGCAATTTACCTTTCATTCAATATTTTTGCCGTCCGTATGTTGCTGACCGTCCATCATTCAGAGTAATGTCAGGAGACCAAGCCATATCTAACTTCCTTAAGATATCTCATAAAGCAGCAAATGCAGAGTTAACATAACATACATTTCAAGTAGTATTAATCTCGCTTCAGTTGAAGACGTAACATAAAAATTCGACCACAAGATTCCTCCACCCGACGACGCTCCCTGAAGATCGTTGGCAATTACGAGCTTATCTTCTATGCGAATTTTCTGAGCGACTTTAAATAGCTATCATTTTCCCTTGTGGCTTCGAAGCCGCGAAATGCTCCGGCCTTAATCCTCAAAAACGGCACAGTTATAAAACGCATTACAGTTATAGGCGTTTCTGTGAGCCTTTGTTATTGTTACATACCATTAGCGGTTTGAGACTCCATATTGAAATGGGGATAATCGTTTTAATTTATGCTTGTAGGTTGAGGTACAATGTAGCACCTACGGTTGGGTTTCTTCCCGGGAATAAACCCAACTTCGAGTAAATTTCCAATTTGGTGGGAAAAAACCCGGGAATTTTCCCATTGGCTGGGAAAATACTCAAATGCTCACATTTAGTAGATTTTGCGTTAATAGCGAGAGAGACCTTTGCCAAATCGTTCGAATAACATTTAACAAGATTTCTATTAGGGTCATACACAAAAAAAAATTTTTTTTGTGATGAAGGATTGCGTTGTTGTTAAAAAAGTAATGTTTTGGGGTGTTTTGGGGTTGTGGTGGACAGGCGGCGGCCCCACACAATTCCCACGCCTCCCGGCTTGGTGGTAGTACATACTCGTCCGACTGGCTAGAGATCACCCTTGTGAGTAAATCTGTCTGGAAGCAGTTGCCTTTGTTTCGATAGGGTTCACGAGAGCCAGCCCCCCTACATCCGAAGTGTGCGGCATGTATGATGGTGGGGTCTAGCGATGCGATTTGGGCGATCTCTGATTTGTGTGGCGTGTTGGGTTGACATGGGGGTCAGGGAGACCTGGTGAAACGTCTGTCCGCTGGCCGCCCGCCGGCTAGTAGGAGACCCGATTTTGCATGTCAGGGGTCAGTCAGTCCACAGTAATATCAACGCCGTCCTTCATCATCTTGAGAGAGATACAGATAACCTGCCCAAGCGATACATCGTATCATCTTATCTGGTGTGCGTATACATCCGGGAGGGCATCTGTTGTCGACGTCTGAATAACCTAGAAGACAGAACCCTATCTACTCTCTGGCTGCGCGTGGACTACGGTGAGTAGGTATATACGGGTGGACTGGCGTGCATCTACAAGTCTCATCGTGGCGACACTGAGACAACTCGCTTCTTTGAACGCGTCCAAGAAGCGACTGCCACTGTGCTGGAACGGTACCCCATTACCGGGTGATTGTGCTCGGAGACTTTAACGCCCACCATAGCGAGTTCGGTTCTTCACGAACTTACCACGCTAGGAAAACCGTTTATGACTTTGCTTTCGTTACGACTACGCAAGCACTACCCTTATTGATTGCCACTGGATAACTCGCGTGTCACGATAAATAACGTATTAAACCACAGCGCAGAATGCTAGTACCAGCGAAGAAGAGTTTGTAGCGATTGAATTTATTGGAGAAGTGGATTGAGGTCAAAGATGTAAATATAATTTTTGAATTACAGGTCGAAGAGAAAAACTTTTGGGGATGCAACTTCATGTGGTCTTGAGTATCAAAAGTGAACCCGTTACCTTGGTGGTAGGCTATATGCGGTTGTTCTAGTACAAATACACAACGAATACGGTACACAACA
This sequence comes from Polyploca ridens, assembly GCA_951394255.1. Taxonomy (NCBI): domain Eukaryota; kingdom Metazoa; phylum Arthropoda; class Insecta; order Lepidoptera; family Drepanidae; genus Polyploca; species Polyploca ridens. The sequence goes on along the minus strand of OX596252.1, from coordinate 6,042,226 downwards.
ATACAAATACGGTAGCAAAGTCCTTTCTCTCTGACTCCTACTTTCCAGGATATGTTCTTGGAGATCAACGTGATCGTGATCTCCTGGGGTACTGGGGTATGACTTTATTAACCAAAATTCTTTAATTTCGGCTGTTCTATTGAGTCAAAATCAGAAACTACTGCTAGAAAAGTATAAGAATCCTCTTTATAGTTAAGTGGTACTTCACACCATGCATCGGAGCAGTTTCTGCAACAGCAAAGAACAACGTCCGGTTGTGGGTGGACTGCTCATTTCACCATCGGATGGATCTGCCAAGTACCGATGATAGACTTATCGGCAATGAGGAGTTGGTGAAGGCAAGGTCATAAGACTAACTCATTAGCGAAAGGTTGCTATAAAATGAATACTGTAGCGTTTTTATCGAACCGCAGGGCGAATCCACACATTCAGAGTGAGCGGCCAGGTTATGCCGGGCTTGTACCCAAAACGCCACAATGGTTGTCATCTGCAGTAATCTGCACTGTAGAGGGGATGGGCTCTCGTGCAGAACGAACACGCGTGCACACGCACGACGATTACGTAGCCCGTCCCGGGTCCCGGGAGAACTGTGACATTCCTCCAAGGTCCGCGTGGGTCCGCGCGTAGGTAATGTAGGTACGTACAACAGCGAGTATGGTTGAAATAACAATCAAAAGCATCAAATAATATTTTTTTTAGGTACAAAAAGCCATTTGAGTATTTTCCCGCCGTTCGGGAATATTCCCGTATTTTTCCATTCTTTCCCGTATTTTCCCGTATTTTTCTTTTCTTCCCATATTTTTTTCTTTCCCTGCCCATCCCTAAGCACAGCACATCTCTGGTTGAAAAGAAGCCTAAAAACTGCCTACCTAACGTGAAATTACGTCAATGCGCGTCGTACAATTGTCGCACGTCGCACCCATACCGTGTACCTTCTTGTGTTTACGTAAGGAATTAATTTCTATGTTAAAATTTAATTAAAACAAAAACAAAATTATAACGAAAAATAAAAATTCTATTTATCCTTACCTGTTTATATATAGGATTCTAATATTTTGTATAGTATCTCGAGTGGTCCTTGGGGGCTAAAAAAGCTAAAAAAGCTATAACAATGTTGCTAGTGGAATATTATTTTTCGAATTTACAACAGATCACATGCAAATCTTTGAATATAATATAAGATATGAGAAATGAAATGTCTTGCTTAGCCACCTCGTATACCTTGCGCGAAAACACTTATGCCCGGTTTCAATAAACAAAAACGAATCGTTTTGCTTTAGGTTTTTTTATTGCCAAATTGGGCATATAGATCATTTCGTAAGCTAATTTTACCTGTGATAGCTACTTCCATATGGGAGGGTCTGCTATGCAAAGCTTTGATGTCTTTGCTTCATTATTAGTAAAGATATAAGAGTCTTAATTTTAATAAATCTTAACCGATACCGGTCCGTAAATTATTGAAACCGGACCTTAGCAAACAAACTGTCAGTTACGTCCGTAAATAAAATTATTTTCTGTCTCTCGGTGGATTTGTGAGTATGTAATGGATTTTTACATTAGCGCTGAAGCACTCTAATATTTAAATACTCATTAGTAGGTACGCTAGTTGCAACATACACATTTTAAAATTATGTATTTGCTTTTCTACAGTTTGAGGTTTGTTTTTTCAAGGCAAAACCATTTTTTTAAGTGCCTGTAGAGCACAGTAAATAAAACCTAATATAAAATATATAAATCGCGGTCAATGGGCAAATCCCTTTGACAAATATATAGCTAAATAGTATTAACTGTTTGAATTCACTAATATACTTACATCGCTACGCCAAAAGCATTTAGCAAAAATTTACATAAATATTATGCAATAAGTAAAATCTGCGGCCAAAAGCTAATCCGTACATCATATCTCTAAATATGGGGACATATATAAAGTGAGCCCCTTTTATGTAGGGACACACAAGTGACGGCGCAAACCAAATAAGCGCGAAGAGTACAAATCCGGCACATTCCTTTCATGAGTAAGATTAAAGGCAGACAAAAGATTTTCCACTCACCTGTACCATCCCGTATAAAGGTACAGATAACAGAAAAAATCTACGTACCCATAGTTCTGGAAGATGGAGTGGACGGGTGTTCTTGCAGCTCCATAAAACGTCCAAAAAGGTTTGCCTCTTTAATAAATGAAATAGATTGGCGGCCATTATTCTTTTACTTTTATGTTGACTTTGTGGAAACTTATAATAAATATTACGTCATAGTTAGGTGCCATGAATTTGAAAACATTTCCTACTTTGACCATCACCATCTCACCAAGGTTAGTGATAGTGTGGCCGAAGGGAACTCACGTGTGCTGTTGCCCAAACATAACTGTAGGCGCTTGGCGACAAATTTTCATATTAAGGTTCGTAGCCAGCCAGGCGTGTAAGACAAAGTACCTTACCACCGTAGGTACCACAATAATGTTGTTACTTCACTAAGTCTAACTCACGCAATATTTTTCTCTGCTCTGTGGTTTTCTGAAACTCAAGCGTCGTTGGGTGAGAAAAGTGGAATCGTAGAATTCAAAGTCCTATTGCTGAGGTCAAGGTGAGCCGTTCCCTTCTTTAAAGAGAAACAAGCGACCCTTGGGTACAATAAGGGTTACGATGTAATTGAAGTTTATCACCAGAACTGATGGCAATTTGTAAACAAACTCTTTGTAACGGACAAAAAGTACCCAAAGGTCTTTTTGAATAAAAATGAGCTCTATCGCATTTGAATGTTACGAAATAAGTGTTATCTTTATTGGTAATTCTGTGATCTGATGTGTATGGCGACGTGGTCTTGTCAGCGGATATATTAATTTTTACGTTTATATTTTTAATGTTACCGCTTTCTTTTTGTATGAAACTTTTTATGTTACGAGTACATACCAAAAAAGTATTATATTTATTCATACATTAACCATCTTAACAGTCACGTTATTAATCGTATTTTTCTTCGATTATAATTTTGCTTTATTAATCAATTGATGAGTAATAAGTTCTTTGTTAAAAAAATCATTTTTTTTAAAAGCTTTTATTGAGTGACTGTACTTTTTAACCGACTTCAAAAAAAGGAGGAGGTTCTCAATTCGAATGTATTTTTAATCGACTTAAAAAAAAGGAGGAGGTTCTCAATTCGAATGTTTTTTTTTTTTTTTTTATGTTTGTTACCTCATAAATCCTTCATTTATTAACCGATTTGGAAAATTCTTTTTTTATTTGAAAGAGTACACTTCCCGTTTGGTCCCATTGTCATCAGATAAGGATTTGATTACTTTTTAGTGTACTTTGAAGTCGGTTTAAGTTTTTTGTAAAACAGGCCAATTTTTTTTTTTTATGTTTGTTACCTCATAACTCCGTCATTTATTAACCGATTTGGAAAATTCTTTTTTTATTTGAAAGGGTACGCTTCCCGTTTGGTCCCATTGTCATCAGATCAGGATTTGATTACTTCTTAGTGTACTTTGAAGTCGGTTTAAGGTTTTTGTAAAACAGTCCAATTATTGTTGACTGTACTTGCATTGTCATCCAATATGTAAACCAAATATCAAGTCAATCCGACCACTGGAAGTGGGTGAAAATTCCACCCGAACAAACAAACATACATACATACATTGCAAGTTAAATAAAAGCTTGTAAAAAGCATTGCCAACGGACAATTGTATTGCCAATGAACTTAAAATAGCTTAGATATTCGGAATTACAATACAATTAAATGTCTGCCACAACATACTTCAAGTGCTGCCCCAGCACGAAAACTTCAAAGAAACGTAGGTAGTACTTTAAATACAAAACTGTATTGTTCTGATAGCATAGCTTTTAAGGCTTATACATATCCTCCAGTACATGTAGGCCTCTCTTTTCCACTGGGCACTAGGGCCCCGCGATCGATGGGGCTCTTAATTTCTGCGAGATCACCAGCCAATAACCGATACTACCGATAAATGAACTTGCATATAGTGAATGCTAAAAGAGTTGTTTTCCTGATTATATGATACCTACCTATGAATTGAATGTAATTGTAAATAAATAAAACAGTTCGGTATCTAGAATGCTACTTATCTACGCCTTATTTTAATAAAGTAGGCTAGATCACTGAAATTTTTTATTTAGTTCGTCATTATCAAAAAAATACGAAAATCAATAAGTTCCGTGTGACTTCACGTCATGGGACACTTTTTACTCAAAAGTGACGTCAACAGCCCCACTCCTTTGACGCGATTTAAGTTTGTAATATTTTTGATTTGGTAAAGCAAAAAATATGTATTATTTTTTGATTCCGATTCGATTTTGATTGTTTCCACCTAGGAATCATCCCTATTGTCCTCTGTCATACTTATAGGGGGCTCCATTATCCTAAAGTACAGAATAGGTAGATAATAGTATGGAGGTGCAAGATGGATGACACCTCCATTTAAAAGGGAAGATCTTCCGCCAGGCTGGGACATCGTGCCTGGGGACCGCGGTCCAACTGTACTTGTCGGACAGTTGTATATATGCACATCGCCGAGAAATCTTTGCAAGCGCGATGCAGGATGTAGTGGGCTTGTATGCGCGATGTATGCACGATGCAGGATAATGTGGTGGCACGCCATCTATCTATCGGCGTGTGAACTTCGTTATGTAGTGGTTCGCTACATCACTCCCTTCCTAGACCAGAGGTCGATCTATAGTTGCGTCATTGCGTTAAGCTTGCAAGTGCCAGTGCTGCTCGGAAGTCTGCGGTGAGTCGAGACTGAGCGGGGTTGCTGCGACGGGTTGAGCCATGGGAGTCCACGTGGTGCAGAGACTGCCACGCCGGAGAGGGTGAGCCAGCCGAAGAGAGCCGGACGTGTGCTGCGGTGGACTGTGCGGGCGATGAGTGCTGTCGCTGTGATGAGCCTTGCAGGACCAGGAAGCACGGTGAATCGGCTGCGTTGGAACTGGTTAAGGCGAAGCTGGCTTGCTGTGTGACTGCTTGCCGGTGGGGAGTGATGAGCTTGGAAGTTGCTCTGAAGGATGCCACTGCATGTTCAGTGATTGGAAGGGTAGGAAATTATTCCCATTCCATCACGTCGGGGTCACCAATATGGAGGTGCAAGGTGGATGACACCTCCATTTAAAAGGGAAGATCTTCCGCCAGGCTGGGTCATCGTGCCTGGGGACCGCGGTCCAACTGTACTTGTCGGACAGTTGTATATATGCACATCGCCGAGAAATCTTTGCAAGCGCGATGCAGGATGTAGTGGGCTTGTATGCGCGATGTATGCACGATGCAGGATAATGTGGCGGCACGCCATCTATCTATCGGCGTGTGAACTTCGTTATGTAGTGGTTCGCTACAATAGTACTGACGTGCCTAAAGTGCCGAGGGCCTCGTAGCGGTTAAAGACGGCCCTGAGTACATGGCTGCCTATAAATCACCAGAGGCGACTTTAATATTTTATTATGAACCCGCAGTGAACGTCAAACCTCCCGTAAATTTTGTGCCTAGTGTATGAACACCCTAACGTTTTATGTAGATTTGGCCCTAAAAGAAATTGATAATAGTATTTTATTTTTAGTTTCTAAGGTTTGTTTTAATAAACTTGTTTTGTCCCTTGTGTCATTTGTCTTTATTTTTCATTCTATGTTTGTGGAATTTTAAAAACCGTTATTACAAATATTGAAAAAAAAAATATAGTGGGATTGTACTATTACGTTTCAGTCTTTTATAGTTTATTTGAACTTCTCTCCTTTATTAGTGATAAGGAGGGCGACCTTATCATTTTCATTCAATTAAAATTGTAACACTTTCGTTATTATATAAGGTTTTTGTATTTTTTCAATCATATGTGGTGTATGTAACAATAAAGTGTTATCTATCTACATACTCATATGTAAATATGAAATATTTATATGAAATTTTGTTGACTCGCCAACTTTATAGAGGAATGCTATTTTCGTGTGAAACAGCTTAGAAATTCAGAAAGGTTCAGTGTGTTCAACCTAGTTCAAAAGTTCGAGCAACAATGTTTTAGTTAACCAAGATGAATAAATCTCTACTAAGTTACAAAAGGGGTTTTTATTTCATATTTCACTTTATAACAATTTTTATTTTTTTGGTATAATAAAGAGTGATCGGAAATTCTCTATGTGACAGGGTCCGAAATGAGGACATTCGTAGTAGAACGAAAACGACGGACATAGCTTGTAGAGTTAGTAAGAAATGGCAATGGGCAGGCCACATCGCTCGAAGAATCGATAACCGATGGGGAAGAAAGGTTCTCGAGTGGCGACCACGTCCTGTAAAGCGCCGAGCGGGACGACCTCCCACCAGGTGGACCGACGACCAGGTCAGAGTCGCTGGGCGCTGCTGGATGCAAGCGGCCCAGAACCGTTTGAATTGGAAATCAATGGGGGAAGCCTATGTTCAGCAGTGGACATCAAATGGGCTGATATGATGATGATCCATCCTAATATTACTATAATAATATTATACCTATATTATAACTATCACCTCAGAGCTATCACTGTTTGAAAAAAGTTGTAGTGCGATAGGAATCCTACCTAACGCCGCATTATCTTTATTAATCTACAGGGTTACAGGGATAGTCGTACTGAATATTAAAGGACGTTATTATTCAGGTCATTTTTAATGAATTTGATTCTATAATATGGTATCCGAAACTTAACCGTTATGGAGATGTTGAATTTTAAAGAACGAAGTTCCGTTATTTTGTACTACCACTTGGGCCTATTGAAATAACATTATTTTAAGATTGTATGCACATATCTAGTAGATGTTATACCTCTCTGAATAGCTAAAGAGATGTAGAAGTTTTTAATATCATTAGCAGAATAAGTTCTATACATTTTTTTTATGCGATTCAAAATTAATGACACTTAGATAGTCAAAAATGATAAATGATAAAAATTATTATAATTTTTATTAATATTAATAAATATGATTAACAAAAAAAGAACCTACTACTAACAGCTTAAAAATACTACTCGAGAATAGTCAGAATTCAAGACTTGTAACTAAGTGTTATAACTTTGAATCGCAGTAAAAAAAAATGGAACTTATTAAATTTTTAACAAAACGCAAATAAGAATACAATTATAAACTCTGCATGTATGCAGTTCGGAATTAAACTAGATTTAAATTATGTTTGTACTGCGAGGATAGTCATCATTATGTGTTTAATCTGTGGGCGATATAGTTGGATATTACTTTAATCGTACCACTTGAGTCTCTAGTATTGTAAATGCACACATTATTAATGAACACTTCGAATTAATGATATTGGTAAAAGCATTATAGCAGCTGGTAATCTGCTATAGAAATAAAATGTTTTTTTTTTTGTTTGTGTATATGTAGTGATTAGAACTAAAGTTTTATTTCAGATAGTACGTTCTGCCTAGTATGTTGTGGTAGAAGTAAAGGCTATGCGGGCGGAATCCACGCGCCAAAACTATGTAAGAAATCTCATCGTTCCCATACAACCAGCGGCGTAGCTACTGCTGTATCAGCCGTATCAATGAAACGGGGCCCCCGGGCTACAGGAGCATCGAATTTTAGTAAGCAAAAAATGTATACAGGGCCCTCCTTTGGCAATCTACGCCACTGCATACACCTATATAATGCTTTCTTACCTGTACAAATATTAAAATTAAAGTGTCTGTTTGTAATGCCAAAATAACAGTTTTTACCATAAAAACATTTTAAAATTGTTTGACTCTGTCTGTTTGTTCCGGTTTTTTTTATTTATTTTTTTATACCACTAAGGTGGCAAACAAGCATACGGCCCGCCTGATGGTAAGCAGTTACCGTAGCCTATGGACGCTTGCAACACCAGGGGTATCACTCGCGCGTTGCCGACCCTGAAGAAATCTCTTCATGCCCTTTTTGAAGAACCCCATGCTGTACTCCATTGGGAAAACCACGGCGGGGAGCTCATTCCATAATCTGAGCGTCCGCGGAAGAAAGCTCCTTTGGGCCCGCACAGATCGAAACAATTCTGGTTTCAATGTGTGAGGATGGACTCCCCGTCGATGGCGGGAGTTGCGATGGTAGAAGGTAGCAGTGGGCAACAAGTAGAACAATTCTTTAGAACACTCTCCGTTGTACAAGCGGTAGAACACACATAAAGAGGCAAAGTCTCTCCTCAGGCTGAGAGAATCTCCGAAACGAATGGACAAATTTTTACAGGACGTTAACAGTTAACTTATGCTACTTTTATTTCAGAAAATAATTAGAGTTTCACGCTAGAAAAATTGAATCGTAAGCGGGTGAAGTGTACATAAGCACATAAGTATGGTAGCAAATGCAATATTTCTCCTAACTCGTACTCATAACGGGAAAGTAAATCTACAAAAGTAGTATAGGAGACAGTTTTATTTCTAACACGAGCCATTTTAATTTAACCCCCTTATTCATAAAGCTATCAAACGTTGATTAGCTAAAATTCCGAAGTCTTTATCTGACAGGTGACATTTGGTGATCGAAAGAGTGAGACGGGGCACACTATTACACTGATTTAGTTAAAAAATGATTATGAATAAGGGGGTGAGTTATTAAGCAAGATTAAGCAAACCTGTCGTGCCGGTCAGCTCCCGGCTTATAGGGTCAACAATATTTTCCCTTGGGTGTAGTTAGTAACTGTAACACTCCAGGGTAAACTCAAAGCTCCATCCTTGTTTTTATATCTGACGTAGTTATATAACGCTGGAAAAACATTTAAAGTTACACTTATTTTTTGGATTTTTTCTTTTACACCTGATGGTAAGTAGTTACCGTAGCCTTTAGACACTTGCAACATATCAACAGCGCGAAGTCGACCCTGCAAGAATCTCACCCAGGCGTTTGACTGGAATTAGTATGCCGGCAGCGGAAATGACAAAGCAATGTCATTTGATAATGCACCGCTGTTTTTTTTCCAAATTGAAGGAAATTAATAAATTAATACTTAACAAAGAAAACAATACCTACTATCTTAAGAGTAGAACTTAAATATTAATTCAATTGTTGTAGCGTATTTTTTTTACATGTTTCCATACATCGTGTACAAGTGACACTACTTAAGAGGCTTAGTAAAGGAAAAAAAAAGATTAAAATGGATCCTAGAATACGTCTAGAATTGAAAGCAGAGGGCAAAACAGCTAAGCTTCCTAGCGCTAATACAATACCGCTTAAACAATTTTCTTTCGTTTTTATACAACTACCCACTAGCTTTTCTCCCCGCGGTTTCACCCGCCGAAGGACTTTTTTGTTTTCCCAGGATAAAATGTACCAAAACATATGCCAACAGTGTGCCGAATTTCTTCAGATTACAGAATAAAAGGCAGATAGAGCGTGCGGAACGCGGGAGTGAGGTACAAAAAGCAAGTATTTGAATTTGTTTGCTCAGTTTAAACAAATTTTATAAAAAAAGTGATTTTTGATATATAAAGTTTGTTAAAGCCATCCAAATACGTTCTCTGAGCAAATTTCATCCAAATCCGTTCAGCTGTCAATGTATGACTGAGCTATAAAAATCTAAACATACAAACTTCTAATCTTTTACATGTATTACAACTATTTAAAAATTTGTATTTAAATAGTTTTTCTTCGAGTGGCATTTATCACGACAATTCCTTACCAACTTTTATGGATCAAATCAAATGTTATCAGTATCACACATGGTTTGATTCTGTCCTCGAATCCATCAAAGTCAGTTTCAGTGGTTCGATATACAGGTTTTGTTAAAACGTCCATGTTGACCGTACGACACGAGAGCCACTCGATTGCGCTCAAACAAATAGAGTGCTCTCGATATCGCGGCCGCGGCGTGAGCGTGGGGAATACTCTCCCCACTTCACTTGATGGACTGTCGAGAGAGCCTATTTATGCTTTTTTGTCACGCATTCTGGTATTACTAGCATATATTGTGAAAAGCTGTCGGATTCGTAGTTTAGCAATGATTTTAGGACGATATTGAATTCTATACAGTTTGGATACGCCGATTAATTAAACCACGTAAATTACCTACTCATAAATACGAACAAGTTTTACTTCGGGACCAATTCCGAAATCGCAAAAAAAAATACAGCTTTTCATGCATCGTATCGTATTTTTTTGCTATTTGTCGTATCCATCCCGTATACTATGCAATGCGATGCGACACTTCGGGGCTCCATTTTTTTTAAATACTCTTCTTTTACAGCCAACATCAAAAATATGTATGCGCAACCAGCATTTTCTTTAGTGAAGTAACAGTCGAAACAAACACTATGTAGGTCTGTATTGCACAAATAACGTTTGTTTGTGTGGTGCTTTCAATACACAAACATTAGAGAATCTCTTGGTGAAATAATATCACAACTTTTGACCATGAACTAATTGAATAGCAAGTAAACAAGGGTATTATAACTAACAATAATGTAGGTACCTAAACAATGAGATATTAATTGGACCTTTAACCTAAATATCAGTTAATACGTGGTTTATACATAAATGCTTTATTGTGATTGATTTTCAATTCAATTTGAGGTACTAGTTTGAGTTTATGTAATCCTGTGTTATAGCAGATTATTGAGTATCAAGGAATGGGTTTGATAATTATCATTAAAGGATATTGAAACTTAGATATTTTATGATATTTATTTCGAAAGTAAATAGCTTTCCGCCCCTCTTGTTTCCCTTTAGGGGCTGAATTTTGAAGACGCTTTCTTAGTGGGTGCCTACGTTATCTATAGTAATATAATAAAGCGGTAGAGTTATTTTGTTTGTTTAAACGGGCTAATCTCTGGAACCAGTCAGATTTGAAAAATTATTTCACTAATAAGTGAGCTACATTATCACCAAATATTATAGGCTACTTTTTTATCCCGGGAACGCGGGTGAATCCGCGGGGAACAGCTAGTAATAATATAAGGAATCTGCGTGCAATATTTCAATTTGCTCAACCCTGTGTGTGTGACCTGAGGGCGAACCACAAGCTCTTAAAACAATATTATTATAACCTTATTTGACTTTTGTCTTTCTTTGACATCCGGCGTCAAAACGGGACAAAAGACACATAACGTTATTTTAACCTTGTTTTAAGAGTTTGTGGTAGGCCCCCTGTACGTGCATCTGTTCATCTAAATTAGTCGGTTTCTCCTTTTTAATATACTAGCTAGGAGATATATACCGTATTTCACTGTACGGAGAGAAGGTATAAAATCAAATTCATGGTTATAATTCAATTTTAATTTCCAAGTGTATTTTTGAAATATTTTTTGATCAAATTAAATTCAAATTCAAAAAGCATTTATTCAATTTAGACCCTGATAAGGCACTTGTGAACGTTAACAAATGGCTCTACACCGGTTCCAAATACAACTTGAACTGAGAAGACTCCGGCAAGAAACTCAGCAAGTGTTTTTTTTTAAATATGTAAATAGAAGTATTACAATTACAAAATATATATAACAATAGCCTGCGAAGCGAACAATTCATTCAAATGCATTCTTGTCATCTACAAAATCAGAAACTTTATAGTACCCTTTCGTGCATAACTTCTGTTTAACTATCTTTTTGAATCTATGTATAGGTAGCTCTTGGATTTCTTTGGGTACTTTATTATAGAAACGTATACATTGCCCCTTGAAAGAGTTAAGGACTTTGCTGAGCCGAGTTAAAGGTACAGCATGTTTGTGCTTATTTCTAGTGTTCAAACTATGAGTGTCACTATTCTTAGGAAAGTTATTTAGGTTTTTCCTCACATGAATAAGATTTTCATATATGTACTGTGACGACACTGTCATTATATTAATAGATTTAAACTTGTCTCTCAAAGAATCTCTAGGCCTTATTTTATATATTGCGCGGACAGCCTTCTTCTGCAGTATAAAAATTCTATTGATTTCGGCACCACTGCCCCAGAGGAGGATACCGTAAGACATCAAACTGTGAAAGTAACTGAAATAAACTAATTTTGCCGTAGATTCGTCAGTGAGAGCGCGAATTTTTCTCACTGCATAAGCTGCAGAACTAAGTCTATCCACCAATTTACAAATGTGAGGGCTCCATTGTAACTTATTATCTAAAGTGATACCTAAAAATACAGTTGTTTCAACAAGATCCAGTTTTTCGCCTTTAATTACAATATTTGTGTCCGAATGTCTCACATTGGGTAGACTGAATCTGATACATTTTGTTTTTTTCTCATTTAGCAATAAATTATTAATAGTAAACCAATCAACGACTTCAGAAAGAGCATTGTTCACATCGTCAGAATTAAAATCATGTCTATTCACTTTGTAAAGAAGTGAAGTGTCATCAGCAAACAATACTATCTCATGTTTTTTTTCTACAAGATATGGTAAGTCGTTGATGTAAATGAGAAATAGAAAAGGTCCAAGGATAGACCCTTGTGGTACACCCATAGTTACTGATGACCCAGGGGATACTTTACCATTAACTTCAACCTTTTGAATTCTGTCACTTAAGTAAGAAATCAAAAGATCAAGTGCAGTGTCTCTAACGCCATAGTGATGTAATTTGCTGATCAGTATTTTATGATGGACGCAATCAAAAGCCTTGGATAAGTCACAAAAAACACCGAGGGTGTCTCGTGAATTTTCCCAGACGTCAAAAATGTGTTGAATAAGCTCAACACCAGCATCGGTTGTTGAGCGACCCCTAGTGAAACCAAATTGTTTACTGTGAAGCAGTCTATTACTATTGAAATGTACCATCAATTGATTGAGTATAATTTTCTCGAATACTTTACTGAATGTCGGTAGTATAGAAATTGGTCTAAAATTTGTAGGGTCGGATGTACTACCGGATTTAAATAAAGGCACTACTTTACTATGTTTCATAAGATCAGGAAACTCACCACAATCAATACATTTATTAAAAATAACAGCTAAATGAGGTGCAATACAATCAATTATAGAATTAATAAGTTTAACTGAAAGCCCCCATAGATCAACAGTGTTTTTCAAATTTAGAGATTTGAAAGCTTTAATTATATCTCTAGAAGTAACAGTTGAGAATTTAAAGTCAACAGTACATTCTGTTACATTTTTCCTAAGTAAAGATACAGCGAGGGTGGGAGAAGAATTAAGAGCCTTGGTAGTCGAAACTGGAATATTGGTGAAGAATGCCTCAAAAGCGGCAGCAACATCTTGATCAGATTTGATTGATTTATCATTCATAATAAGTTGAAACTCATTATTACGTACTTTGAACTTTCCTGTTTCACTATTTATAATTTTCCAAGTCATCTTGATCTTATCTTGACTATTTTTAATTTTATTTCTTATATGTATTGATTTAGCCGCAGTTCAAACGCATTTAAATGTTTTTGAGTAATTCCTTACATAATTTAGAAAAACAGCATCATGATTATACTGTTTTTCCCTATATAATTCATACAATTTTCGCCTACTTATATAAATTCCCACCGTCGCCCAGTCATTGAAGACCGTATTAGATTTCCGTTTTACTGTTTTTGAAGAAAACATTGAATTATACTCATTTTTGGTTAAATTAAAAATTGAGTTATAAAGTTCATTAACATTATTATTATCGTAAGGTACGTGTGGTAATTTATTAACAATGTTATTTCTAAATTTTTCAAGGCGACTTTCACTCATAGGAACACACTTAATATCTTTTTTTATCACTTTTTTTCTAGGCATATGAAATGAGACCAACTGGCCACAGTGATCAGAACTTAATTTACTTATTATTGACTTTGTTACTGGATGTAAGTTAGTAAAAATATTATCAATGCAAGTTGCTGAAGTGGCAGTGATTCTAGTTGGTTCTAAAAAAAGATTTACAAGATTGTAGCACAGAAAAAGTGATTTGAGTTTATTACATATCGCATTATCCTCCAACAAGTTTATATTAAAATCTCCACATATTATTATATTTTTATTCATACTATTTAGTTTACACAAAGCTTCATCCATACATTTTTCAAACAAATTGAATACTGCAGTAGGGGGTCTGTATACGCTCATGACAATGAATTGCTCAAGCTCTACACATGCTATTTCTATAGTTCGCTCAATAGATAGGCTCTGAATATCTATGCGTTCCTTAAATTTCAAATTGTTATGAATTATTATTAGTGAGCCACCATGAATAGAATCTTTTCTATTGAATGAACTAGCAACCTGGTGCTTACTAAAGTTAAACATGAACTGATGGGCCTTTAGCCAATGTTCAGTGATACATAAAATATCAATATTATCACAGTTCAGAAATAACTCTAGTTCTAATTCCTTGCCCTTAATTCCTTGTATATTCTGGTGTACCAGGTTAATATTACTTTTGTTACAGTTATTATTATACTTTTTATTACTCTTTATATCTAATAATAATGGGCAGGATACACTTATAATTTCATAGTTATTATTCTTATGACTAATGCTAGAGGTTGCCTCTATTGTCACATGTTCTAATTTAAATTACTACTAGTACTTGGAATAGGTTCCAATGAATCCAATCTATTTGGAATAGCTTCCAATGGTTGTAAATAGCTATGCTGCTCAATAGAAGCAGCCGTCCGAGTAGCCAAACAATTGGCTGAGTTAATATAATATGATAGCGATTCTGCTATTTGTCGTTTGTGGTATTTTAGAAGATAAAAATTATCTTCTGTTAAATAATAATAATAATTCAAATTACTTAAATAACTATTCATATCAATCAAGTGAAACTTATCACTATAAAGACATGTCAAAGTGTGTAATGTCATATTTAAATTGTGTCTATAAATATTTTCAGTCTGTGGCAAACTTTGAAGAAATGGGAATGAAAACAAAACTATATTTTTTACATTTAATTGTGCAAGTGTACTAAAGTATTGTATAAGACTTTGTTTGTCCACATTTCCCCTTCTTCCTATAAGTATTATCAATGTAGTATTATTATTAAATGAACTGCTATTAATTCTATCTAATATCTGACTATAAGAAGCACCGGGCATACACATATTAGTTATAGACTGGCCCAAGCAGTGACTAAGTAATATTCCCATATTTTTTCCTATTTCATCACTAAACATTACAATATTATTTAAATTTAAATTATTTAAATCCTGTTTACATTTTGGGATGGAAGATTTTGTAGGATTTGGTGTGTTACATTTATTTATTGTGATATTTAACAATGGAGTTGGACAATCTGACTTGGAGGAGCTAGATGGAGTTTTTAAACAATTACAATTGTTTACAAGGGAATCAAATCTATCAGCATTTGCTTTAGACCCCTCCACCAACTCATTCATGGCCAGAATGTAGGAATTTATCTCTTTCTGACAAGTTTCATAATTAGTTGAAAAAAACTTTAACCTATCGTTTAAACTAATAATTTCAGCCTGGAGTTGCATTGTATCCGAGTTATATTTAAAAATGCCTTTTTCATAGTCTACATGGCACATATTAATCTAAACAATCATTCTCCGAAGCCTATTTATAGTGTACATATGCGGAGTATCCTTGTTTTCCGTGAATATTTGTTTTGCGATTGTGTTATATGAGGTCCTAAACTAACATTCAAGTGGGATGCAAGAACAAAATTAGATACTAAACGCTTGGATTTACACACGTCAAATCTGCTATGAGCTGAGCTGTGTGCTGTGATCCACCTGTTATTACAATACCTACTATTTAAGAGTTTTATTTTCTTTGGTTTGTTCCATCTTTGTGTGATCGTGACGAAAGTCATGGGTTCCACAATCCTATCGTGAAAATAGCACGAAGTGTAGAAGTCTGGCATCAAGGAAAAATCCCTTTAGGCGCCGATCCCGAGAGTAAATGGACTACAAGTGACTACAAAATTTTATTTAACAGTAACACAAAATTTGACGACCAATAACCTAAACAGAGTGACTTGCGAACTAAACTTACCAGTAACAATACTAGTTTTTGTTCGACTAAATTATTTGATTAAATGTAACTAAAGTTAGTTTCCCGACAACTAAAGTTAGTTTCCCGACAACAAAAAGTCAACTTACATAACTAGATTTGTAGATCATTATCAGTGATTGTGCATACAGCAAGCAGACTAGAGTTCTGCAATATTCACTACCGATCACACGTCATACACTTTTTTTTACTTTTAAAGGCGCCGCATAGATTACACGCGCGAAACGCAGAACTCTAGACTCCTGTGGGATCGACGCCTTAAAGTAAACCGAACAATCTAATTCCGCAACTAGTAACTGTTTTTGCACTGATTAATAACAGTACCGACCAATCACTGCATCTATATGTTTAGAGTGTCCTTGACTTGGCCAATCACAGCGCATTATCGGCGATGGGGAATTGGCGGAATAGATTTCAAACAAAATTAGCGACATTGCGCTTCTTTGGGTGAATTGTTCGATGAAGCCTGGTTGCTTCAATCAGCACAGCAATGCGAATTCAAGGCCATGATAGCTCAGTGGTAGTGATGCCTAGACGAAGGTCCCGGGTCGGTTACAATGAGCTTGAGCTTTCGGTGAAGGGAAACATCGTGAGGAAACCATATCACGGTGGTAAGGTACCCACCCTCTAGTTGAAAATCTGTCGCCGAGCGCCTATCGGTGTGTTCCGAAAGCTGCACTTAAGAGCCAGTTCCTTCTAGGCTTTGTGTGCTTACCACCTTCGACAACATCATCACTTAGGTGGGATTGCGGTCAAACAGGCCTATACACAGTAAAGCATTTTCGCAAATTGTAGTCATGATGTACTTAAAGAAATATGTAGTTGTTATTCAGAAATAGAACGTTGCATAATCACTTTCGATAAAGTCGAATGCCAATTGTTTAAAATAAATCCCTTTCAGCTATTTCCATGAATTTTCATATTACATAATTTTAAAAGGCAAAACTGTGCCCTTTATATAATTAGAACAACTCACTTGATTAATTTATATTGCTGTTCTTGCCTTCGAGTTTTCCATTATTATCTTCAATTTAAAACCCTAACTCGGGTACTGAGCTCAGTGGATTAGTGAAAATTCGTTTGAGTCGTCCCCTTCACTAATTATGACTCTTTTGAAAATATTAATTATGAAAGTCTGAAGGTTGGGGCTTGTTACTGTAAGATTAATTCGAGAGTAAGTTATGAACACGACTTATCAGACAGAGTTGAATTGAGTTTTTATTTAAAACTCGTTAATAACTAGAAATAAAGTTATACTTTCTTAACACG
Organism: Polyploca ridens; assembly: GCA_951394255.1. Lineage (NCBI taxonomy): Eukaryota > Metazoa > Arthropoda > Insecta > Lepidoptera > Drepanidae > Polyploca > Polyploca ridens. Next base: position 6,025,064 of record OX596252.1, on the reverse strand, counting down.
CCTATCCAATAGGTCAATAGCCTAATACATACTAGCTAATTACTACTTACTATAGCACTCAGGGATAATGATTATAAATACCTAAGTAAAAAAAACAGATTCGAATCAAGTAGTTCTGGAGATTACTTCAACCTTACTTCCAAGGTAACGAACAAACTTTACCTCTTTATAATTAGTAATATAAAGATAGCTGTCGTGAATAATGTTCCACTTCTATGCCCTTAGCTGTCAAACAATTAAGTGGTATTTAAAAAAAGTTTTTTTTAAATTGTTGAATGTTGAATGCTTGCGTTTGACCTCCGACTGACCCCATGAGGAGTTATGCTGAGGCCGGGGATGTAGCACGCTTACCCAGAAAAAGCCTATTCACTCTGGCCTTGAATACATCTTGGTTATAGGTGTCGGGAAACAGACCCCGGAAGGAGTTCTACTACTTTCTGTTCGTATAAGAAACGATGAAGCGAAGCGGTGTGTCCGGATAAGCGGGATGTCGACAACATATGGGTGGAAATTGTCCCGGCGTCTTGTGGTTCGATGGAGAAATGGGGATGGAGGAATTAGATTTAACAGTACTGTAGCACATTCTCCAAAATATATCCTGTCGAAGACCGACCAACACGAAACCTTACGCTTACTGAAACATCGCCGACTAGTCTCCTAGCACGACGGTCTATTGAGTCAAAGGCCTCCGGTCCAAGCTGGTAATTTGGAGATATATAAATTAAATTAAATAAAACAACAACAATGTATTAATTGCAAGTTGTCGTCTTAAGCAAAACATTTGTAAACCGTTTTGAATTTATATGTTAACTTAATTATGGGACTTGGAGCTAACATCCAAAGAATAATTTGAATTGCAAAATGAATTAATGATTTCGTTTTCATTCTTTATAAAATTAACAAAGGATAAAGGTTGTTGTGATTAGTAACACCTAATCGGTGGTAACTTTAGTAAATACCTTCATATCTGCTTTCCAAGAGCCTATAGTCAGACTTTGATATCTTAAATGATCACATTAATAAAATTAGCACTATTGGTGTTGGTGTCGTTGTTTAAAAACTAATCTAGTCTCACTATACAGGGTGTTGTTTTGGTCGGCGACAAGCGACCCAGGAGCGGTAGTACAAAATATATATTCCCCAAAAATGGACTTAATTCCATTAAATACTGTAAATATGTTGAGAAATAACTTATTCAATTTGAAATAAAATTACTGCAAAGTATGGTTACTAGGCACGTGCACAGACTAGAGCTAGGCGCAAGCCGCCATCGCCCCACCCCTTTACTTCCTCGTACCCTCGTTGAGTATTATGTCTACACTTTAGCTTATACATGATTTTCAAAATTTTAATTTTTTTATTTTTATTATTAAAAAAATAAAGTACTTTTTTATATTTTTTTTAGCACCAGTATCATTTGTATTATCAACCCTGAGTCGCTTGTCGCTGACCAAAACAACGACCTGTATTATGTCTTTCTAACAAAAATAATGTAAGAGATTAACTGCCTGTTTCTGAAAACCAAAGATTAATCTATAATCAAAACTTTTGCCGACTTTGTCATTTCAGAGGTCATTGATATTGACAGGTATACTTTCGACACAAGATTAACTTCGATTTGACTTTCAGAAACTGGCAGATAGCCTGCCAAATAAGTCTAATTGGTTGTTTTATAACGTGATTTTAGTCCCTTTCAAAACGTCACGACTATTTTTCCGAAATGATAGTGGCATAGACTCATTTGAAGCTTTAAATATGTTTTATCCTTTTTAGGGTTCTGTCCAAAAAGTAAGGAATAATCTCCTAAAACTATATTCTCGTGGATTCCCCTTAAGGTAGCTTGCCCTTACTGACCCGTCTCAAATTTCCACCATATATATTACTAAATTAAAAGGTAAACTATCACAGCTAAGTAGTAAAGTAAGTTTACGTAAACGAGTAATAGTCGGCTAATTGTTAAAATGAGAGGCGCTGTGCTAATTCCTATAGAGAAATGTTGTAAACGCAAACGCGATAGTAAGTTCTTTACACTCTTTACACTCGGTGTACTGAGTGAAGCGAGGGGATCAAGCAACCCACGACGAAGGCAGGCTTTATCCTCGAGGTGAATACTCTACATTTCATATTCTCTGCGAGACAACCAAACACCGTCTTTTGTTTTACATTCTTTAGAAAGCACCATTTTTCTTTTTATTGTTTTATGTTTTTTATAATTTGTGTTCTACTCGTGGTGGCCAGTTCGATTTTCGAACATTTTATCATAATGAAATTCGGTACAATATTATTGAATGGCCTTTTTAGCGGGAACTTGGACAGTGACGTTGCGTTTTCATTTTTATTTTCATAAATTGAGTATCGTTCGTGTATTTTGAGCTGTATTGCATATTATCGGTGGTATTTTATCCAATAAAGATCAATTCATTTGCACCAGTGAAGTGAAATGAAATGAATTATGTGTAGCGTGTCTTTTCAAGTTGTCTCAAAAAGTTCGTGAAGAGTTTTAAGTACATGACCACCATTGTAGTAAAACATGACTTTTATGGACGATGACTAACTGAGGACTATGTGAAAGTGATTTATTGTGACTAGAACTTATAATATAACTGGAAATTTGCAAACACACAAGCCGTGACGGCATAGAAAAAAAATATTTAGTAATTTTTTGAACAATTAGTAGGCCCTAACTCAAGTCCGCATATTTTGACGTGCAACTACGGAACCCTACACTGCATGTGGTCCGACATGCACTTGGTCGTTTTTTTCAATAATGTTTGTAAGAAAGAGATGTCAGATGTTTTAGTGCGATTTCCAATTGCAACAGAAACCATAGATGTTTGATACTTTTTAACCGACTTCAAAAAAAGGAGGAGGTTCTCAATTCGAATGTATTTTTTTGTTTTTTTTTTTTTTTTTGTTTGTTACCTTTAACTCCGTCATTTATTAACCGATTTGGAAAATTCTTTTTTTATTTGAAAGGGTACGCTTCCCGTTTGGTCCCATTGTCATCAGATCAGGATTTGATTACTTCTTAGTGTACTTTGAAGTCGGTTTAAGGTTTTTGTAAAACAGTCCAATTATTGTGAATCAAAACAAGTAAAGTTTTGACTGAAGATTGAAGCAATTGAATTAGAAACTCAAGTCTATGCCATGGGGTTTATTTTTGATTGACGCAATCTATTCATGAGACATGAATTAAGTTTAAGGTCCATGTTATAGAGATTATAACAATTGAATTTGGAATCTGGGCCTTCGACATAATGGCTAGTATCGGTTATCTCTCTTCTTGAGACTTGACTCAAGTATTGATTCCCGTTCTAAAATATACAGGTCTAGTCAGATGCCACCACTGAGATGCGATCCACTTATATATGAATTTAATACATATGTAATATAATTGGACTGTTTTACAAAAACCTTAAACCAACTTCAAAGTACACTAAGCAGTAATCAAATCCTGATCTGATGGCAATGGGACCAAACGGGAAGCGTTCCCTTTGAAATAAAAAAAGAATTTTCCAAATCGGTTAATAAATGACGGAGTTATGAGGTAACAAACATAAAAAAAAATACATTCGAATTGTGAACCTCCTCCTTTTTTTGAAGTAGGTTAAAATATAGATGTAATACCTATATGTATTTATTTAATATTACATCATTACATAATATGATACAGGCTTCTATATAAATTGCCCAAACTCACGAATAATGGCGGCTCATTAAAGGCAGGGAACCTCACGATATAGTTTATTTAAAACCTTCTCAAATAAACTACTATTACTGTTAGTTCATTACGCACACAAAACTCCCAGGAATGTTCTCTAAATATATACAAAGCCATCTGTATTTATGTACTTGATACATAAGTGACTGGTACAAACAATCACAATGTGTTATGACTTCTCAAGCATGTAAACTTTGCGATGAACAAAGGAACTTACATGCTCGGTCACGTGAAAATATCCTTTTGTTTGGGCTGACTGTTCCATTACTTACTATTGTCACATTACATATACTAGGAATCCCTGCGTTGTCGTGATGCAAAAATCTCTTCACACCCTTCTTAAAGATCCCAGTTCTTTCTTGGAAAGCCACGGCACATTTCAATTATTTCGAATACGTAATATTGAACTTTTGCACGGTCAGGGTTTGCCTCATGATTATAAAATTGATGTATACTTACTACCCTTTCGAATATTACTTACACAGCACAGACCCATTGTAAAATTAACATGTAGCAACCCTGAAAGTTTAAGTATAAACAAATAGCTTCTTCTTGTTACTGGATTTGTTATGAATGAATGCAACCTCGGAATTTTTAATCTACTTTATAAGCTCGTAGACAACGCTTTCGGTGTCCGACTGCATTCCAAGAATAAGTTATTCACTTACTCGCAGTTTGTATTCAGTCATGTGATAGTATTTGAGGAATGTTCCAAGAGATCTGTGATTTATGTTTTCATGGACATTGAACTGAAAGCTAATATTAATGATAATTCAGGTTTCACAATAAGAATGACTGAACTGTGAAAATTATTGAATTTGCCGGCCGATGAAGCGTTTAGCAACGTTTAGCAACTTCTGGTCTTTTCTTTTTATTATATATCATCATGTTTATTCATTTATGCCAAACACATAGCATGGAATTAAATCGACTTCACACAATCGAGGTGCAAAATTCAAAAGGTATGGAATCGACTTGATATTCGTAAATTCACTAAATTTTTAGTCTCAACTCTCAAATCAATTGTAACACTACCTTTTTTCATGTGGTGTAACAATAAAGCGTTATCTATCTATCTATCTATCTATCAATACTTTTTACTGTACTATTACTATACTGTTGAACTTGCAAGAATTGAAAAAAGTGTCCAGCAGAGCTTTTAATCACCGACACTCAATTTAATTGGGAAAATGTTCTCTTTATTGAAAACAAAAAGCCTATTACCCTAATGTAGGTACCAAAGTAGGGAATGGGAAAATGACAAGCTGAAAAAGTGTTTTCACGCAATTCCAGTGCGATTACCGACGAGATAAGGATCGAGTGGCCTTCGTTATTGGTCGGCTTATTTCGTTGAATGTTGTGAGGTCCCGTCAAATATTTATGGTCTATAATTCGACGTGGGTGCTCTGTTCATGCAAAACTATCTTTTATATTAGTATGTAGATTGGGTAGTAAGTATAAATAAAACTAGATTTTATTCTTGGGTCAAAGCTGTAAAAAAGTAGCTTAAATGTTCGATTTCCTGCCCCCCGCTTCGCGACTGCCTTTTTAGTGAAAGCATCGTGATTTGCAACTTACATACACGAGACGTAAAATTCAAAAACAAAGGAAGCTCAAGCCTTAACTGTGTAAGAACATTCACACGACCTGTGATTCCAGAGTCATGACGATAAAGGAAAACTATCATCGTACCCAGGTAGCTCGCACCTTACCTTCGTAGTATCTTTTTAGGTAAATCAGGCCTTTGCTTGCGGGCGGCGGCGTTGTGTGACGGGTCACCCACTTCCCTCTAATATGGCGAGGATGGCGATGGCTGCCACACGCGTCATACTTGTGAACAGGTGCTGCTTGTGGAGGCTGGTCTGCTAATTTGCTATTTACTTATTAAGTAGCGATTCAGTCTACTTTGTACTATGAATTTACCTATTTATTCTGTTTTCTGTGCTCGCACCAAAGCGCCAGGCGATTATACAATTGTGCCACATGCCTCTCCGTGGTACAGTCCTCTCAGGGGCAAGAACGAAGTGGCCTGCAGCTGTTCAAATTATAGACGTATTAAGAGCTACATCTGCCAAAGAGAGGTAGAGCATAGCGTTTATTCGCTCAAAGAGCAGCTTGACTAGGGAAGTACTCCACCTTACAGAATACCGCAGCCAAATAACTTTACGTTGTGTTCCTGCGCGTGAGTAGGTAAGGTCGCCAGAGCTCATCGTGGAGGGGGAGGGGTTGGTATAATGTGAGTGATGCGTCATGTGTTTCAAGCGTCCATATGGCTACGGTAACAGTATGCCATCAGACGGCCCGTATTCTTGTTTACCGACTTTGTCGTATAAAAAAAGTTTGTAGCAGTCTTTTGCTACATAAATCGAGATTCGCAAACCAGTTTGTCATTTAAATTGGGTAACATCATTATTGCTACAAACAATATTACCGTGGGATAATATTATACCTACTTGGCATCAGCTTGGCATCACTTAGTGTCAGGAAACCGAGGGATAAGTAAAATTTTAAGTTATATAAATCATATTTATTACGAACAAAGTAATTATAATAGCAACATCGTGATGTTTTATGTCCAATAATGTAATAAAATTACGCAACGAATGGAACATCAGACGCCTTTTAGATTGTGTTACAAAATACAAGCGACGGTAATGAAAATAAACACCAAGATTTTTACTACGTTTTGGAACAGATAGTAAAGTAGTAATAGTATTTTATTCAGTCACATACAAAAGTAAAGCTAATATTACAGTACTTCTGCAAGATCGGCTTTTCATAAGCTGTCGAGCTTAAGAGCTTATAATAATTGATACGTAACAAATTTCGCGAGTATCACTTAAATTCTGATTTATTCAAAAAGTTTCTATCGATAAAGTAGCTAGAACCACACGTTAAAAAAAAGCCGGCTAAGTGCGATTCTGAGTCTGACTCGTGAACCGAGGGTTCTTCCTTAACCTATGTTTTTTTTTACTGTTTATTGGCCTGTGTTTGACCGCAATCTCACCATGGTAAGTGATGATGCGGCCTAAGGTAGTAAGCACACAAAGCCTAGAAGGAACTGGCTCTGTAGGAACACACCAATAGGTGCTTGGCGACAGATTTGCAACTTGAGGGTGGTAGCCAGCCAGGTGAGTACTGCAAAGTACCCTACTACCGTGCTATGGTTTCCTCACGATGTTTTCCTTCACCGAAAGCTCAAGCTCATTGTAGGATTCGAACCCGGGACCTTCGACTCAGTATCCGACGTCACTACAACTGAGCTATCATTGCAGTTTGTGAAGTAATAAAAAAAACTGCGATTGTAAGAATCGCAAGTCAAGAGCTACGTAACATAAAAGAAATTTGCACTTACTTAATTTGAAATGTTGGTCTCTTTTATAAAAAAAACTAAAAATATTAAGAAATTTTGTACCTTACACCAAACATGTTGGCCTCTCGCCGCCAAATAGAATTTAATTGTTTTATGCAAACTGGAAGGAACGAGGTCAATAAAACTTAATATAAGCAGCGTCTGTTATTAAATATCGTAGGAAACGGTAACCGTTATTCGATTTCGCTTTCCATGAGGTTATTGTAGGCGATGTCAGCTCATCGATGTGCCTAAAGTCGCAATTACCGTTCATGAGATACAGCCCACTGACAGACAGACGGACGGACGGACGGACAGCGAAGTGTTAGAAATAGTGTCCCGTTTGCCACCCTTCGGGTACAAATAAGCGACATTAATAAATAAATGAAAAAAACTTTGGGGTAAATAGAACACCTGTCAAGTCAAACGTTTTTTTTTTTCAGTAATCATTATACTGGCATAGTTTATCAATATTGTTAGGTGGTTTGTAGGTTATCTGTAAACCTTATGTAGGTTGTGGGAGGGGTGATCGAGGGTATCTGATTTAGACCAACTTTGACTGATTAAAGAAGCCGGTACCATGACAGCGTGGGTCAGACTCAGAATTAGGGTTTCAATTACTGAAGCATTATTTATTATTATTTATTACCAGGATTATTATGAACTCAGTTTAAATAAACATTTCTTTTGATTATTTATACTCAGTATTTCTGAAGTATGACCAGATATTTCTTAAATTAACTCTATTATAAGAAAATTCAAACATTTTACGAACAGTCACTGTTAAAATAGATTTTAAAATTTCAATCGTACTCGAAGTAAATCTATTAGGCGATGCGATGCTGTAAAGGTGGGTACATAAGAGCGGACGGGGTACTAACGAGCGCCATCTGCATATCGAGCGTAGAACCCAAACCCAATTGACGTGCCCGCCATCGGCCCAGTTACACCTAACGGATGGACCGTGTGCACTTGGTATTAGATTACTTTTAGGCATTTCCTCGGTATATGGAACTGCCCAGAGATGAATTTTAAAGTGGAAATCAACAACCGTAGGTCAGTTGCGATAGGTTAAATGGATAAACTATTTTGAGTTACGTAATTCGTAGCTTTCAGATTTGTTTTCTCGGTTTCAGAAAGCTAGTATAATTACCACTAATTGGAGCCCCTGTCAATTCCATACAAAATGGACCAGATAAATGAATTTTGCACCCCAAATACATTTTCATTGGATTTGATCATTGTGCAAGTTGGGTGCTTTTGCAATTTTTATACCATAAACTTGTAAAGTCATTATGACGCCTTAGATACGTAATCACATATTGTTTTTTTCCGGAATTTGTTTGAATTTCTGGAAGCCACCTTCTTTTTTATATAGGTACTAAGTACCAATAAATGTACCGAGTAGAAGCGAAATTCACAATCCCTACGCGTATAAATACTTACAGCTAAATGTCTCTGGTCTACGCATTGTAATCTACCTGGATGATATTTTAGTTAGGGCTGCGTGTGAGTGCGGGCGGTGTGCTGTGCTGCCGTGGGGAATAGCCGTGTCAGTGCAAACAAAGAAGAGCAAATGAATGTCCTATCTATTAGCACAGCAGCGACACTCGGCTACGACATCACTTACCACGGTGAGATTGTGGTCAAACAGGCCTGTGTAAAAAATAACACTTGTTAGCTCTGAAAATGTGTAATTGGTGAAAAATTAGGAAGAAGAAAAATTCACAACTCTCATTTATTTTCTTAAAGACGTCTTTTACTTAGTAAATTTAGAACCTTGAATACTTACAAGGTCAACCTCGTTATTTTACACAGTTAAGGTAATGTCTTTCTGTTTACGTTCGCAGTAATAATCCATGGTTCTAGTCACTGTGTAATCTACGGTCATATCTTTATATATAAAATTCTTCTGTACGTGTTTGCGCGATGGCACTGCAGTCGGTATCTAGGTTATATTATCGACTGCAGCGCCATCTGCCGGGCTGATTTGTGAATCTAAACCATCCAGGGTGCCACCCAAACGCATACAAAAAAAAAACATTCAAATCGGTCCAGTCGTTTAGGAGTTCAGTGACAAACACATGTATATTTGTTTTTTTTTGTATGCGTTGGGTGACGCCCTGTATGGTTTAGATAGGGTAGGGTAGGGTAGGGTAGGATAGCACCATAGGGTAGGTAGCATCACGCGAACGTAGTCGCGCCGGGCAGCTAGTATATTATAAGGAAAGAAATATAGGTCAATAATGACACAACTGGTGATAAGCGAGGCTGGCTCATAGCGTGTTCAATATGCAAATTGTTAGAACCGGCCAGGAGTCTCGTTAGAGACATTCATCCAATACGTTGCACAGAAATAACAAGAACGCCTTTTTCATTTTTTTTGCAATTTCTGAAGGTATTTGGATCTTGGATTGCAGAATAAATTGTGATCAAACGTCTTATTTAAGCTTGGACTGTGGAATGAGCTCCCCGCCGTGGTTTTCCCAATGGAGTACAGCATGGGGTTCTTCAAAAAGGGTGTGAAGAGTTTTCTGCAGGGTCGGCAACGCGCGAGTGATACCCCTGGTGTTGCAAGCGTCCATGGGCTACGGTAACTGCTTACCATCAGGTGGGCCGTATGCTTGTTTGCCACCTTAGTTGTATAAAAAAAAACAAAGAAAAACTATAGGTAGATAGGTACATTAAATCCTTACGATTTACCATCTACATTTTTTAGATGAAAGTTAGTAATTTTGTGGGTATAATAAAGGTTCCGGTTCGTAGGAACGAAAGAAATAGAAGTAATGTCGCCTGCTGCTGTTGCCAGCGGTCGGCTTCGAACTGGCATCTTAATATAAATCCTAATCCTAACTCTATAATATAATCCTAACTAATATTATAAATGCGAAAGTGAGTTTATTTGTTTGTTACGCTTTCACACCTCAACTACTTAACGGATCATCATGAAATTTGGCATGTAGAATATAGCCTAAGGTATGGAGAAGGACATAGGCTACTTTTTATCCCGGGAACGCGGGTGAAACCGCGGGGGACAGCTAGTATATTAATATTATAAGTGAGTTTGTTTGTTACGCCTTCACGCCTCAACTACACAACGGATCATCATGAAATTTGGTATTCAAATAGCCTATGTTATGGAGAAGAACATAGGCTATCTGAATGAATGAAACAATCTACCTTTTCACTAATTTCATAGTTTACAATATGGCACTGTATTATTCTTGCAGTATCGGTATATTTGTGCTTCTAGGTGTAATTTCTGAATATTAGTACTTGGGCGTGAATATTCATATATAGATCAGCAATTTTCAACGATAAACTTGACGTAATTAACAGGATGATATTTGTATCTCTACCCGTTCATTTACAAGTTCATTACGAATCATGAAAGTCGTTAGCACATAAAGCCTAGTAGTATACTGGCTTTCAATCTCCAATGCAACTGTCTGAATGATTAGGTAAATCAGGATTTGGTTTCCTTACGATATTTACCTTCCCTGGAAAATATAGGTAGCACCTTCTTCATTCGCCATGAAATTCGTTGTTACTACCACTGAGGTAACAATTAAAAAACTGACGATGAAGAAAAATGAGAATTTAATAATCCTAAGGATCATGTCGAAGCGACAAAGGTACATAATGTATAATTATGATATTAATAGAGTAAAGACACAAGCGACAATCCCGATTATTAGGCAACATTATGTAAGGGGTAACACAAGCTTCTACATGAATAAATTACCACTCAGGGGGATGGATGCCTCTTTTCATTTCGCTCTTTGATGCTACGTCAAAAGGGTGGGAGGCGAAAATAAATCCCAAGTAATACGTACATTACAACCTTGTTAGGGTTTCTCGATTAATTAACGATGTGGAGACCACAGGCTGAGATCGAAAGTGGTTCTTTGTTTTAATCCTCAGTCTCGGATACCATCGAGTTCGGATTATATAGGTTAACTAGATAGTAACTAAAGTCGGTAATTGGGACAGGTTGCGTCGGCGAACTGTTTACACTGGTTTCTAGTTTGAGTCTCTAATTTACGTGGCATCTACCTTATTATTTGTTTTAGTGGATTGCAGTTGGGTAACTCGGTAAAAGTTCACGTATCCAGTAAATGTTACGCTTCGTAAGCTGTTCTGTGAGAAGCTTAGGTGATTTATTATGACAATGATTCATTGTGCATATCTACAAAATAGTATGTATGTACATACTATTTTGTAAATAATATACCACTTACACGTTCGGTCGACGTGCGGCCAAAGTAGTCTATTATTGGACTTAGGTCACGAGTATTGTATACTATTTTATGGCTAGTGTGTCATAAACCCGCGATTCTCCGTGTAAAAATGGATTACTTTAGTAACGGAGAAGCGTGCGGGTTTAGGTCACACAGTGATATAAAAACGTGATAATTATTAACTTAATATTTATATGCTGATTTCAGATAGCTTTAGCCATCGCATTCAATGATGGTTACTGGTAAAGATAGGCCTCTCCTATTGATTTCCTGGTGAGAAGTCGCTACGCTTGGCAATTTCCGTTACGTGTATGGCCACTCGAGAACTTTTCATCCTCTCTTCGAGTGATGTGGCCTACCCATTGTCACTTCAGCTTACTCTATCAGCTATTGCCGTTGCTTTTGTTTTTCTCAAAATGTCCTCATTTCGGACTCTGTCACGCAGACAAATTTCGAGTTCCACGATACTCTGAGTAGCTTTTAACTTATTTATTCGGCTTACTTAAGCCGCAGCTTTAAGCTTCAGTACAATGTTAAATCTTCTCTACAAAAAACCGACATCAGAATGATAAACCTAAATAAAAAATTTAAGAAACTCACACCGTTTTTAATTACATCTCAGTAGTTGTTTAGATTTTACCAAGAATGGCGCTATAAGGGAGCGGTGAATAACGAGCGACGCAAAATTAATAAATGAGATTACAAAAGATCTTATTACGCCCATTTCCCGCAGCACCGAGGTTCGTGAGGGCAATAATTAGCGAAAGAAATGGCCGAGAAGATCTGGGGGAATCAGGGCCCCTTATTTAACAATGCAAAATTGCCAAGCTGCTGTCTGGTTTCCCGGGTGATTTGAAGATTTTTGTACTGAGATTTTGTTTAAGGGAGCAGTGCAAGCATTGATTTCTACTGGTGAGTTTAAATCATCGTTAACCTCTACGGATAGGCTTGTTTGGACAACAATCTCAAGGTGATGCAGATGGGTGGCACTGTAGGTGGTAAGCACACAGAGTCTAGAAGGAAATTGGAAGGAAAAGGTTGTGTTGCTACCGGAGCAGACCACTATGGGCAACAGATTTTCAACTTGTGGCTGGAAGGCGGATTCTCCAAAGAGGCCTACCACCGATTTATAGTCCTAACGATGCTTTACATCACCGAAAGCTTCAGGTCATGGTAGGATTCGAATCCACGGCCTTCAGCAAGACATTCAAAGTCACTGCCACTTACCTAACACCTTACCTATTTTAGTGTAACGAAAGACATCTAATTGCTGGTCAGTTTTTATATTTATTTGTAACCTTTTTCTCTTCCAAATAATATTTACTTTTAAGTACCTATATTTACAACAAATATGTACAAAATACAATCTATATATACAACAAATATGTACAAAATACAATCTATATATAGAAAATTTCCTCAAGCCTGCCGCTGCTTCCGATTAACGGCAGGGTTCCCAGAAGGCTGGCAGCGTTTCCTCTTTGGATAGCCAAGCTGACGCGTTGGCGGAAAAAGCTCCCCGCCCGCTGGTCTCCGGAGGTCTCGATCAATTTTGATGACAAGGTGCGAGCAAAACGGCGAGCTTCGGACCCCCACGGTCCCATGGTCTCGACCGCAAAAGGTACGAAAATATAGTTGGGTCCAATCGATGCATATTTTTGGAATTTTGAATTTTCCGCACTGGCCGCAGCTGCCCCTGCAGCTTTACAAGTCGCCGGTAAGTGAGATGGCGCGAGTGTATCGACACATGTGGCATCCCACACCAGCGACTTGCCGACACTCCAAGGGATCAAAGACATACCATCCGGTCTCTTGCCATCGCCCCGCGCAATACCGACTGGTTCCAGTACGGAAGGCACGTTAGCGACAACAAGAGCCCTGCGGATAATGTCATTAATCGCCGAGTGTCGTGATATTCGACCAGCACTTAGAGAGCACGAAAGCCCATGGTGGCCGAGCTCGTTGACGAGATCTCCGCAGCGGCAGCGATGAGGTTGATTGGTCCTGCAACCAAGACGAAGACAAATACACAGACTTAATGTTATACGGTCTAACATTGTTCCAGTATTTGTTGATGGAATAGCTTGTAGCCAGTGACCTGAGTCACTCTGAGAGACAGCTAACAAGCGCGCGCGGTCTGTATCTATAGAAAAGTTAGTAAATAAATTATGCCAGGTTTTTTCACAAAGAGGCTTGTCCCACGCTCTCTGAGAGTGACTCAAGGTCGGAATATTTGTGCCTGGACAAGCTGCCTGCCAGGCGTCTCTAGCATCGGACAGGTAAGAAACCTCAACAGATCCAATAGAAGGGTCCAAAACAGAACTGACGAGGTTGCTCACACTGTATACCGAGGATAGAAACGCCGGTACTGATATGCTTGAAATTTTAGTACCTATTAATCTTAACTACACGCTCACACTAATATATATTTATTTTATTTTATTGTTGATCATTTTTAGCTTTTTTATTCCTGTACTTACGACCGTGATATCACTAAGGGCGTCAGCTGAAAATCAGCGCTGCTGACAGTAGTCAGTAGCACTATGCTCAGCTGTGTCCTATTTGACGGCACAGACCTTCTGGCATATTTATAATTTTAAATATTGTTATGTTAATGTGTTCGTCTAATAAATAAGTTTATTTCTTTCTTTCTATTTGCTAGTACACACACTTTTTAACAAAAACGTGACTTATTGTGGGCATTGTCGTCTTGAATTTTAACGGTTTTTTTACAAGCACTTCTAAGTTTGTTACTAACGTGGAATAATTTAACGTGGCTTCTATAGTACATTGAATATATGTCTCTATATATCATATAGTAAGTTAAGGATGTTTATGCTAGTTGGGTGAGTCCTCTGGCAATAAGGATATTCATACGCATGAGCACGCCGCCTAACTAGGGCCGAAGTTATTTAGCCTTTGTTTTGACTTGTCAGAAGTAAAATATCGAAGCATACGTAGAAAATAAATATATAGATAACTAAATTGTTTATCGACTTTAAATGTATTAGATTAAGGGTGTATATCACAACGATTTGAACATTTTTGAAAAATTCCTAGTTGTATAATCTTTCATATTAAACTAGTTTTCCGCCTCTCGGTGCCATCCGCGATCCTTATTTTACCCCCTTAGGGTCGATTTTTCAAAAACCTCCACTTAGTGCATGCCTAAGTTATAAGGAAACTTTGTAAAACAATTCAACCTCGTCGTTTTAGATGTGTGCATTTGGCTGAAAATTCAAAGAAAACCAAAAGTCGCCGGCATGAATGAAATCCTCAAAGCAAGTTCATAGCTTGAGAAGTTATGAACTTGCCTTGCTTATAAAAGGTCCTTTAATTAAGTAAATACCTTAAAATATGGACTTAATTTTTGGAAGGGATTCGTAATGGAAGGCAACAATAAAATTTATAATTCATAACCATGGAACAATTAACCTATAGAAGCGCAATGACGTTCATTTTGGTTGAAATAAATTCCGCCAATTTCCCACCGCCTACAATGCGCGCTGATTGGTTAAGACAAGGACGCATGCACTCTGATTGGCCAAGTCAAAAACACACGACGCAGCGAGTGGTCCTTACTGTTCAAATTCAGTGACAAATCACGGACTAGTTGTGGAATTATATTGTTCAGTATTACTACTCTATAGGGATATTTCCTCGATGTTCATAACTTATTCGCGCATTTACGCATACGCAACTACAACAAAAAGAAAATGTGGAATGCATTAAATGAGTGGATAATGACAAATTGTTAATATTTTCTTACTTAGAAGTTGATATTGTTCTCATGTAAGTGACTGTAGTCTTTTTTGAGACTAAACTTATTTAAACCTATTATCGTTATCTTCATTACGAAGTTAGTAAACCTTTCTTACTAAAAATATAATTAAATACGCTTTGAATGCTAAATAAATTATTTATTATCTTCGTATTCTCTCAATCAAAGAGCTCCATCTAAAAGCTGTTTGAAACTAACGGCTTTACAACATTAATTATTTATAATATTAGTAAGAAGTTGTCTAAATTTAAAGCCGCAACACTAAATTCAGCATAGAGATACACATCTTGCAAATAATGTTAACGCCTTCGTAGGTCAATAGGGCGATGTCATCTTCTTCAATAACTTATTAACGACCACAAATGAGCAAAGAACCATCTACATAATTGAATTCAATACGAAACAGAGGCCATGTTACAGTGGTTTTGTTTTGCCACAGTTTTCTCGCTAGACGTAGCAAGTTCATTAAACTCTTATCTCATTATTATGATTAGCTGTCGCCGAGGCCTATTCCCTTTGAGTAGGGGTTCGTTGCGTTACAAAATTAGTATTTAATTTTTAATGCTTTATCAGGCTGTTGCATTAAGATCCATTTGCTTTCTAATTAAGGGATTGTAAAGGGTTATTGTGTGGAAATTTTCAGTTAATCTTCTTCGTGTTTAGTACTTTAATATGTGCTTGCGAGGAATGCAGATTGTATAAATATAGCTCCATTAAAATTATTTACTGCAGAATGAATATTAACTTCATTGAAATAAATTAACTTTTTAACAAAAAAATAAACCGCCTTCAAAGTACACTAAAAAGTATAAAATAACTCTTATCTGACACTGTTTTGAAGTGAGCGAAATCGCATGACGTGTTCTATAGAAAATATTTCGCTGACTTCAAAACAGTGTCAGATAAGAGTTATTTTATACTTTTTAGTGTATGTACTTTGAAGGCGGTTTATTTTTTTGTTAAAAAGTTATTGAATTTTTAGTTTCATTATATATTGAATACATCTGCGTAACCCTTTCGAGTGTACAGGCCTGATGTTTTGTTGTGTGATTGCGTAAACAATGCATATTTATGCGATAGCAGCAATCGCGGCTGATTTACTGTAATTTTTTTAAGAGTTCCGTTGTCTATCTCCGAAACTCATCATCAGATCTATATGAAATTTATATGGGACCATTTCGAAATATACCCCTTTCGAACAAAGAAAGAATTTTGCAAATCCGTCTATATATGACGGAGTTATGCCCGAACATACATAAAAAAAAAATAAACATCCGAATTGAGAACGTCCTCCTTTTCTTGAAGTCGGTTAAAAAGTTGATTAATTTGCATAAATAATAACCCGTTTTCATTAAACTCCCATTCCAAAGCTAGCTAAATTCGTAAATCTGTTTGTTTCTTAGTTAAAATAAGACAGTTTAGAACAGTTTGGTCACATGCTACGGTTTTGCTTCGTAGATGCTCTATGAATTTCATTTGCTGTTGTAGCACCAAAATCGTAGCGTAGCCTCGTGTCTATTTTACTGGGTAGTTTTTTCGATGGCCAGATAAGCGGTATTTGGCTGTTAATTCGAAATTAGAACAGTTTTTATATAGACTTACCAGGATGTAAGTTTATATAGCGATTGGAAAATCTGGCCGAAGAAAAAAATATTTCCACTAAACTTTTTAGTATAGTATTTTTAATATAAAAAATAGGGCAAAATGTGATAACTATTTACAATTTACAGAGTTGTGCATGTACGTGACTAGATGGAGGCTGTAGGTTTTACAGCGGGAGCCATCAAAGAAGCGTGCTTGGCAGGAAGCTTACATTTCCGGCAGCGTTGAAAATAGGTTATTACTTTAATACTTTTTTTTATTTTTCTCTGTTGCAAATTCAACTTCAATTGAGAGTGTAATAATAATAAATATTTTTATTTCATTTCAACCTCAGATGAAAAGTGTATTTAATAGTATGTAGAAAAAGACAAGTAATAAGATAATTAAGTATTTTTGTACGATCGAAATGATGATATTTCATAACAAATATGAAGCATTTAAAAATATAATTGTTGAATTAATAAATTAATTATTTCGTTGGAGTACCAGACGGGTTAAGGAGCTGTCCAGATGCTTGATTGATACAGCAGAGAGACCCAAGAGCTGGCGCTTACCTCGGGCAACGCCTCGCAAATCAACGAGGTAATGTCACAGAGAAGGTATTGGGTTTGGGATACTCTGTGGTAACGTCGCTGGCTTTTTGAAAACCCTGCCTGTGGGCGGTGATTTAAACGCAGTTTTGTATATTATTTATTTATTATTATTATTAAATTTTAAGTTAGTTTAGGTTTTAAAATGTTCGATTAAGAAAGTTAGAGCGTAGCGTTCACTCAAAGAGCAGCTTGGGAAGTACCTTCACTTTACAGAATACCTCAGCCAAATAACTTTGATGTTTTGTTCCTACGGGTATAATAAGGTCATCAGTGCTCATTGGTGAGGGGCGAAGGGTTGGTTAATCGTGAGTGATGCCCCATGAGTTGCTAGCGTTCATAAACGTCCGTTACAGTAACCGCTTACCATGAGGCGGGCCGTACGCTTGTTAATCGATTTCGACGTATAAAAAGTACGTTATCTCATAAAGTATGATAGAATTGTTTAAAAAATAAGCTCATACTTTGCTGTAGGATTAGGTCGACTCGAATTATTAATAAGGAATCTAATAAAGTCCGATATAATTGCTTAAGTCAAATAAAAAAATAAGCACATATTTTGTTGTAGGGTTAGGTTGACTCGAATTATTAATAAGGAATCTAATTAAGTACGATATAATTGCTTAAGTCAAGTTAAAAAATAAGCATATACTTTGCTTTAGTGTAAGGTTGACTCGAATTATTAATAAGTTCTATCAAGTATATTTAAATGCACGTCAGGGCCAAAGCAGGCCATTATAAGAGTTTGCCTTTATAAGTGGCGGCACACAACGCAGTTTGCCCATTATGTGAAATTGTTTCTAATTGTTTGCTCAGGCATTCACTTGCACACAATGTTATGCAGATTTTATGCCTATTGCTTATGGAACTACTGGATAGTGTTACCTAAAACTTTCAATTGAAATATGGCGCTTCATGCATTGAGTTGTATAAGAAAATAGAGGTATCTAAAGTTGACATTACATTACCAGGCAGTTCCTGGAATTATATAATATATATTTTCATATGTAGTTATAGGACGCACGTTTGATCCGCGAGATAACGTGTTAATCTCTATCCCCCTTATTAATAAATAAAGTGTCAAATAAAGTAAAAAAAGTCAGTCTTCAAATAACCAATAATTCTATTGTATAAAGATAGCCTCATCGCTTTTTGTTTATATGACATTAGAAAGTGACGGATATATTTTGATCCTAGGTTTAACTATACTTGACTTACACCTTATTTATTAATAAGACGGTATAAGTATATAAAAATGAATATCTATTTCACTTAGTCACGTCATAACTTGTGAACGACTTTACCGTTATCATCCATCTTTTTTTAAAGGTTTCTAATACTGTGGAAGAAGCTTCTTATGGAAAAAAAATTAAGAAAGTTGTGTAAAAAATTAGAAAATTTAAGACAACTTAACGGTAGGGTAGGGTAGGATGTCCCTCGTGTACGCGGGTGAAACCGCGGGGCGCTACTATTTTTACAATAAATCGTAGAGCCTATTACTTGGTTTCAAGTGGACTTGCCCCGTTTGTTTTCAATGAGAGGTTGCTAGCCAGCCTATCGATTAAAGCCTTTTGGCCACTCGAATAACAGACTAACTACCAAGAATGTATACAGTTTTAACTCTATTGTATAAAAATCTGAACAACAAAACACTGAAGCTCTTTTGCTTAGAGCATTTTTCTTAATAAATTATTCAGCGGTATCCGGGTGTCGAAAGGATCTTTTTGTGTAACGTTATTTTCTCGGGAACATAAAGAGAGGCGGTTAACTATTCACGCCGGAGTCACAGTATATTGGGAAATAGTATGACACAACAAAAAAAACCTCTAAATAAATATCGGATTTCACTAAAAAAATGGCGGAGTATAAATGTATGTAATTTAAAAGCTTTTTGGATATACATAAAGAATGAAAAAAAGAAAAAAGATTTATTCAGGACAACACACAACATTACATTAATGACAAAATAAAAAATATAAAAACAGAACAAACAATAAAAACTACAAAAAAATGCAATGTTGCGTGATGCCAGGAATACATACTCATTACCCTTATGGTTCTATATTGAAAAAGCAAGCAAGTATAATCACTATCATTATCAGGCTACAGATGTTTGCTTTTAGAAATAGCCCACTAAATATATATAATAAAGAAAAAAAATAGACATACCATACAAAATAGGTATAATAAGCAACAAAGTAAATATTTAATTAAAGATCTCTTGTAAATATGTAGGTAACCGCTCAGCATGAAGTTGCGGCGACAAGCGCCACAGCGCTGGTTTTCAGAGATACCTACCGGCAGACCTATAGACAAACAGTATAGACAGTACAGATAACAGAACAAAAACTCGAAAAAAAAAATTGCAATAGCAAATGGTTAGCTTGCACCAACAAAATATGTTCCCGAAACGCCACAAATAGACAAAAATGGAGGTACATTGCTAATGCAGCGGTCATGCGCGAAAGGGACAATCCATGACCACGCCCACTCTGCTAAGAGTGCACGACTAAGGGGAGAGAGCGTGCACCAAACCACATTAAGAAACTGTATCTATTTAACAATAGAAAAGTTACCTCACTGTTGCTAAATGAACTGTGTCGATGTCCACGGAAGAGCATAAAGGCACATAAAGGGTTTAGTGGCAGCCTTAGTGTGGGCCCGCCCTTGACGAATGATTCTACGTCCCTAGGTTATTTGTTTCCCAACGAGCCTGGAGGCTTCGCAAAAATGTGGAAATGACTAGGAAATATTAGGGTAAAAAATAGTAAGTTATAACGGGTATTTGTTACAAAATGGGAAATTATTAAAAACGTATCATTCGGCATAGTTTGTCATGAATGTTTTTAATTTTAGGTGAACATTTATTAACAGTTAGGATAAAAGTCGCACAGTGATATTTTTGATTTTGAAAAAAAATTATGTACTTCTTCTCCATTATAAACATTTATTTATGCATGTACTATTCAATAAATGCAACCTTCGAATAGGTTGGTACACAAATATTTACGTATAGCACGTTGACAATGTTTTAGACATAATTTGTAATTATTGCGTAGAAACAGTAAAAAGATTTCGTTTGGATTAAAACGCAGTAATTGAAATTGCATTATGGAGTACGAGTATTATCACAGAGGATTGTATTGTACAGAGCAACAGTTCCCTACAATCGTCTATTATATTAGCCTATTCTTGTAGGGCTGTCACACTAGCAAATAAATTTAATTAGAAAGCTGGGTAATTTTTTTACTAATTATATATACGCTTGCATCAATAAGTTTACGTATAAAATGGTAGAAAATACCAACCAAGTCGAGTAGACTGCGCTCGTAACAGAGTGTTTAAAACTACGTCATGCGTTCATGATGTTGACTTTATTTAATTATAATTATGGTAAAAAAAAAAAATATTAGTACTGCGTTTCTAAGACGAATAAAAAGTCACGGTGTATATTAACATACATCATAGCTAATCTGAATGACCGCACACGCCGCTATAATTTATATTTCTGTTACTTCGCCAACCTGCACTGTAATTTATATTATAGCTCGGCATATTAATATATATTATAGCTACATCTGTGATGGGCTTTAGGCTTTCATATACTGGCTTATTAGGATATCTTTTAGGATAATTCCTATGAAGATATTATCGTTCGTATTCTATTTTCGTAGTACCCTTTAAAACACAACCATATAATATGGCCAGTAAGTTAGTATTTTACAGTAAAATAAAATTAAACGAATGGCTTTGCTTTGACGTGACCACGTGCGGTATCAGCAAAAACTCTGTGAAAATAAGATTAAATTCAGGCTTCATATTTTTAAATCCCGGGGCTTTCCAGCTTTTCATCCTGATTCAATTATTTTATAGATGACAACCTCGGGCATATTTTCCTACCCATATTTTAAAAAGCCTGCCTATTATTTCAAATAAATAATAATGACTACCTTTTGTCATGCGGTTTTGGCCGTGTTTTCGATGTATTTTTGGGATAATAAGGAGATACGGTATAACTTCTTCTATGGAGATCTATATTTGTGCTAAATTAATTTGAAAACCGTTCAGCCCTAACGGGGCGTATGTGAGTAGCACACGTACACACTGACACCCATCGACTGATTGACTACTGTATGTGCATGGTCTAGAAACCTTAAATATTGTAGACGGGTTCCTTATATAACCTAGGCATCCCGAAAGGATTTTCCAAATGCTACCCCTAAGGGAGTAACCTCTGGGTAGAAAGCTAATTAGTATTAGGTATATTGGGATAACTGGAAAGCGCCGAGCAGGACGACTTCCCACCAGGTGGACCGACAACCAGGGCCAGTAGACAAGCTGGTTATCGACAATCGTCATTGTTAGTAAACGATCAACCTGTTTATGGGATTGACATTTCAAACCGAAATATCACGTGATTTTTAACAATCTCTTATGACATATCATACAAAGATAATATTAATTTGTTGCAAAAATAATAGTGACAATAGTATTAAGCTAAAATTCAAATGGACAATGGTTAAGTAAAACTCAGTATATCAATATTAATAGTATAGCTGGTACTTAAAATAGGATAACCCTGTGCTATAAGTACCAGCAACCTTCAGTGACACAATTTAATGAGTGATTTGTTGGATATACAGTACAAAGGTTGATCGTTTACTAACGGTTACGATTGTCGGCAACTATCATGTTTAGGGGAGCTGGTCAGAGTTACTGGGTGCCGCTAGATGCAAGCGGCCCAAAACCATACAATGTAGAAGTCAATAGAGTAGGCGTATTTTTAGCACTGGACATCCTTAGGCCGATAAAATTCTTCACTGTTCTTCAATAATTGGTAACATAAAACATTTGTTCACACAATAAAGTAATGTAGATGCAAAGTAACTTGCGTAAATAAATCTCGCAGCGCTGTCGATAGGTCGCCGTGTTTTAACCTGTGTCATCAACATTTTTCTTTCCGCAACTGTACGCCGGAGGTTCCGTATGTGTAAGAATTTATGGCGAATATTCTTATGGGTAAGGTAATAAATCGAGAAACGTGTCGGTAAAACATGGAGTAATTTGTCAGCGTCTTTCCTTGAATACTTTACAAGTTTTTGCCGCGGGAATGCTTTGTCTTCGACGGTGCTAACAGAATAGGTATGTATATCATCATTAATTGTATTTATATGAGTGGCGTAAGGCCGAGCTAGATTTAAGGGATGGACAGGTTGTAAAATCATTTAAAAATTACGATAATTCTAGCCTATTTTTTAATCCATTTCAAAGGAGAACCCAACATTACCTATATTACACAGCATTACAGCCTAATTTTCGTAAGAACTACCAAAATCCTATCCTATCCTACTTCCTATTAATGCTACTATCCTATCCTAAAATTATAAATGCGAATGTGAGTTTGTTTGTTTATTTTTTTGTATGTTACGCTTTCTCGCCATAACTACCAAGTTGGTCGAGGCGAATTTCTGCCGCCCATCGCTACCGCCGCTGCTGAAACCTGACGGTTCTCTGGCCCATACAGCCGTGGAAATATATTTGCCACTCTATTTGCGGGGAACTCACATCTAGATGCGGGTAGCCAATCACTCCCAAAACTACCCTCTTGCGACCTCCAAATGTCAGATATTCATATTCGGCAAAAGGAGGTAGCTAAGGTACTACGCAATCTGGATGTGAATAAAGCCGGTGGCCCTGATGGTATTCCAGCTATTGTTCTACGGAACTGTGCGCCTGAGCTGTCTCCTGTCCTAACACGCCTGTATCGCCTCGCTCTACTAACGGGTTGTTCCAAACAGCAAGTTCCAAAAGCCTGGAAGCTTGCAAATGTGCAACCAGTGCCCAAAAAAGGCAGTCGTGCTGACCCCTCAAATTATCGCCCGATTGCGATCACGTCCATACTCTGTAAGATTATGGAACATGTATTGAATCGGAGGCTCCTGGCATACCTTGAAGACCTCCTCAGTGACCGCCAATTTGGCTTCCGTCAGAAACGGTCGACTAGGGATCTTCTTGTGTATGCCACACATCTATGGAGTGAAGCTATTGAGAGATATGGTGAATCACTTGATATCTTCAAGGCTTTCGATAGAGTCTGGCACGACAGCCTGTTAAGTAAGCTTCCTTCGTACGGAATATCTGCTGGTTTGTGTGCCTGGATTTCAGATTTCCTGAGCGAAAGGTCCATACGAGTTGTCATAGACGGGTGCTCGTCGGATCTATTGGCAATTAATGCCGGGGTACCTCAGGGATCAGTTCTCTCCGCGACATTATTCTTGCTGCATATCAACGATCTGCTAAAACCCGTATCTTTGGGTACGCAGAGGACAACACTGTCATGGAGAGGTATTTTTCAAGCGCATAGGCCACCAGGGAAGAAACCTCGACGCTTAGAGAGCCCATGGTTGAGCGTATTAACTTGAACCTGCAAGCAGTCTCCGATTAGGGTAAAGCTAATCAGGTCAAGTTTAATCCCTCCAAGACACAGGCGTGTCTATTCACCGCTAAAAGGAGTCCTTTTCTTTCTTTCTTTCTTTCTTTCAACCTCAAGATATATACTTACCGATTTCCAACCAACTTGATCTCCTAGGCATAACCTTAACTACCAAAATAAATTTTGGTAGTTCTATTGAGTCAAAGGCTAAAACCGCTGCAAAAAAGTTAGGCATCCTCTGTAAGGTGAAGCGGTACTTTACGCCGAATCAGTTATTGCAACTGTACAAAGCACAAGTCCGTTCGTGCATCGAGTACTGCTGTCACCTCTGGGATGGATCTGCCAAATACCAGGCCCTTGACTCAATAGACCGCCGTGCTAGGAGACTAGTCGGCGATGTTTCGCTGAGGCGAAATTAACGAGCCTTGAACATCGGCGTAAAGTATCATGTTTGTCGGTCTTCTATAGGATATATTTTGGAGAGTGTGCTACAGTATTGTTCAATCTAATTTCTCCATCCCCGTTTCTCCATCGAAACACAAGACGCCGGGAGAATTTCCACCCATACGTTGTAGACATCTCGCGTTCCCGGACACAACGTTTCGCTTCAGCGTTTCTTATACGAACAGCAAAGGAGTGGAACTCTCTTCCGGGGTCTGTGTTTCCCGACACCTATAACCTATATTTATTCAAGGCCAGAGTGAATAGGCTTTTTATGGGTAAGCGTGCTACATCCTCGGCCTCGTCATAACTCCTCATGGGGTCAGTCGAAGGTCAAACGCAAGCCCATTTAACATAAAAAAAAAAACTACTCAACTGATCATTATGTTTGGCATGCAGATAGCCTATGGTATGGAGAAGGACATAAGCTACTTTGTATTCCGGGAACGCGGGTAAAACCGCGGAGGACAGCTAGTAATATTATAAATGAGAAAGTTTGTATGGATATGAGGGTGTGATTTTGTGAAAATATTTGTTACTCTATCACGCAAAAACTACTTAACGGATTTGGATGAAATTTGACACACAGATAGAATATGTTCTGTTATGTACTACACATAATACTTTTTATACCGGAAAAACATACGATCCCTCGAGATCACGGATGAAACCGCGGGGGATAGCTATAGTCTATCGGGATAGATATATATCGACATAAAATGATTTCAGTAAGGCGCCAATACATATTTTTGTTTTAAAATGGATACATATTTGTACCTATTAGCTATATTTGTATTTGTTAGCTATTGAAGTAGATTGTTAATTTTAATTATAATTACGTTGGCAATAAAAATAAATATGCTTTTATAAAGTACTTAATTACGGAGTTGATGTCATCACTGCCGCACGTTGGGATCCATAACTGCGTAATTGCATTCAGTAGACAATTAAAGTCAACGTAATTGACTTTTAGCGGATTAAAATAAGTGGGATATTATCGAAATGCATTTTAAAATAGGTTTTCGATTATTTTATGTGAACCAATATTCGAAGGTGTAAACATAAAGCATACAATAGTTAATATTTTATAAAAGAAATAAACTTCTTTTATTCATGAAAAGTTGACTGAATTTTCTGTATTCCACTATTTGTATACAATCATATCGCAAATAGTTGTGAAGAAAAAGGATCCCACTAAAAACATTATTATGTAAAATGTTGCCGCCAAGACATATAGCTCGTACTGTCAAAAAGTTATTAGATCTCATGTAGAGCCAAGCTTATAACTCTACATGCACTTACTCTACAAGCCCTAACTTCACAAACTCTACACCCCGTAGTCAAAATATGTGGCTTGGCCGTTTCGCTACCGTCACATAGGAGTAAAGTGAAAAATGTATTCACTGTTCATTACTTTTATGTTATTCAATAGTTCTTGTAGTATTGAAACGGCCAAGCCACATATTTTGACTACGGGGTGTAGAGTTTGTGAAGTTAGGGCTTGTAGAGTAAGTGCATGTAGAGTTATAAGCTTGGCTCTTCATGAGATCTAATAACTTTTTGACAGTACGAGCTATATGTCTTGGCGGCAACATTTTACATAATAATGTTTTTGGTGGGATTTCACTTCTTTTTGTAAGTTGCTTATGTTTTTTTTTTGTTTGAAATTTCCAAGTTTTATAATTTTTTTGTTGTTTGTGTACTAATACAAGCTTACATACCAAATTTCAGCTTTCTAAGACTTCAGGAAGTACCCTATGAGTTTTGATGATCATCAGTGAGTCAGTGACGAAATCGGGGTTTTTTGGATATCAATAAAATCTAAAGTATAAGAGCTATGCTATTGAAACTTAATATGTTTAATAAGTTTACTATTGACATCATGTCCTGAGAATTTTGTTTATCTGGTATAATCCAAACCCAAGTTATGAGGGTTCAAAAAAACGACGAAGCGCTTCGAGAAAAGGTAGGTAGTGCCCTTTCGCTTCGCTTGGCTGTCTTGGCGGGGGGCACTTCCGTGCCCCCAGATTCATTCATTTTAATTCAATATTCAACATAAGTAAAAGAAAGTTCCATAAAAGTGAAGTAGTCATCACTTTCCAAGTCCGTTTCACACGAAACGACATTAACTGCTGTCAACACGACACAGAATTTGCAAGTCAACATAGTAATGTCTCGTCGCGTGTCGCTTCTTTCGCTACGTTTTGTCAGCACAATGTGGAGTGGAGGAAGCAAAAAGCGTAGCATATAAACCGGATTTTACGTTTTGTATGTCCGTTGTATGCCGGGGAAATATTGTTATCGTTCTTATTGAAGTGAAAATTGTATCGTGCAATATTATAGATAAAATGTCTTACTATGGATAATTCGTTGTAGATATATGTATTTATGTATGCAATAATCCATCAGAACATAGAAGGGGTAAATTAAAAGTCAAAATTAAGCTAATAATTAAATTAAGTTAGGTCAAAAGTGTATTTTTGAAACAAAGCTATACTGCAGTTTCAACCGCTTCAGAAATAAATCTAAAGTCAAAATTGGAATCATTTCGAGTTGCCTTAGTAACTATCGTTTGTATGAAAGCATCAGCTGTTAGTAATTACAACAGAACCTTTGAATAAATTATCTTATTCTTATAGATACAAAAACTAAGAGAGAACACGGTGTTAAGTGATTTGCATTTCATCAACACGGAGCTCTTCAGCCGGATTTTATAATTTATCGAAGGTAGGTGATCCTTTTGAAAGCCGTTTGAATAATAAATAAGGGGATGAGGATGAAGTGACATTAATATTTTATACTTTGTGCTAAGTTACACTCGACATTTGAAATAACCATTAAAATATTAAAATATTTATGAAAATATTTATTTATTTAAAGATATGGAATACATTGGCCATGTTCTAAATGTTCTAGTACCTAATAAGGATTTTAAAGTCCGCTTTTTATACTAATATACCACCTCTGGGATTTTCGACATTAAAAGAATTGGTATTGTTATAATTCAAGACAGTAATTTTGAAATGGTTTTAAAAACCAACTAAACACAAATTCTTTTGCATTAGTAGGAGTAGGATTGTAATATTAATGTATCGGGTCTATTCGCGCACAGATTATTATCAAAATTTAATTTTGACTAACTTAATTTTGATTAATATTACAATGAATTTAGTTCGCGAAAGTTTAAAAAGTAGGAGTAGGATTTTGTTTCGGAATATAAAAAAAACCGGCCAAGTACGAGTCGGGTCGCACACGGAGGATTCCGTACAATAATAATAATAATGTAACGTTACTCAAATTTACTGTGAAATGAATAGTAGGTGCAAAATTTAAATGTACCAAAATTTACCTTAATTTTCAACTTTTTTATTTTTCGGAATTATCCCTTTATTTGTACTGCCATTGACCATTGCTTTATGCCAAATTTCGTGATTCTAGGTTAACGGGAACTACCATATAGGTTTTCGACCCAAAACCTATAGGGTACTTCCAGTTGACCTAGAATTGTCAATTTTGGTTAAAAGCTAGTTATTACAGCACAAGTAAGGGGAAGTAAAAAAAACCGAAAAATAAAAAAAGGCGACAATTTTGGTACTTACAAATTTTCGCCGAAATCTAAATTTGCCCATATCTTTTTATCGTGTTGACTCAGGACCATGATTTTTATACACCTAATAGTAGACCTCAGTATCTGTTAAAAATTCAACTCGATAGGTCTACCCGTTCCTGAGAAAATCGGTGGTGACACACGGACAGACAGACGGACAAGAGAGTGATCTTATCCCTAAAAAGGTCAATTAAATCGCACTCCTATGTAATTTGTAGAGGC
This sequence comes from Polyploca ridens, assembly GCA_951394255.1. Taxonomy (NCBI): domain Eukaryota; kingdom Metazoa; phylum Arthropoda; class Insecta; order Lepidoptera; family Drepanidae; genus Polyploca; species Polyploca ridens. The sequence continues at coordinate 5,997,074 of OX596252.1, read as the reverse complement.
AATATTATATGGTAAGAAATATAAGAAAATTTCATAATCTATCAAAATTCCAGTGAGTATTTTGAACGATAAAAATAGCGATGAATTTACATTATTTTGTTTATAAGTAAAACAATTAAAACAAACTACAAGTTCCTAAACAAATACATGTTTAAAGTTTTGTTTGCGCAGTTTAGAATTGTTTATTATTATTATACAGGGTGTTGTTTTGGTCAGCGACAAGCGACCCAGGAGCGGTAGTACAAAAAATTCATTTTCCAAAAATGGACTTAATTCCATGCGTAATTAAATGCGTTGAGAAATACCTTATTCAATTTGAATTAAAATTACCGCAAAGTATGGTCACTAGCCACGTGCACTGACTAGAGCTAGGCACAAGCCGCCATCACCCCACCCCTTTACCCCCTCGCACTCCCTTTGAGTATTACGTCCATATTTTAGCTTATTACATGATTTTCAAAATAATATTATTTTAATTTTTATTATTATAAAAAAATAAAGTATTTTTTTTATATTTTTTTTAAGCATCAGTATCACATGTATTATCGACCCTGAGTCGCTCGTCGCTGACCAAAACAACAACCTGTTGCAATTAGGCAACAATAATGTTCATTGTTTGTCAAGTGTCTGAAGTTTTCTGCTACAAATTACTTACTTATGGATCTTATACTTATAACGCTATTTAACTAAACTACCAAACTAAAGAACTATAATAGAGCCTTCCTAATAGGTCACTTTTCACAGCTCAGATACATCCATGTGTCAAAAAGAGAAACATAGTGCGGCAAGGAGAGACACCCTCTTATCAAATATGATTTCATGGCAATAGATTAGCAGTCCCTTGCGGTTTAGGGTGAACGTTACGAACGTGTTAATTAAACAAAAGAAAAAATACGTGTCTAATATTTTTTGATAATGTAAATGACGAACTAATTAGTTTTTTTCAGGAAAGTAGCCTATTCTAAAATTCGTTTCGTTCGATGCGTTCGGCTCGTTCGGCTCGGATAAGTGTGCGTTCACCTTAAATCCACGTTTTTGGATTCTACATAAATGTGTAATATTATATAAAAAGGCGTAATATTATATACATGTACCTTCCATCTTTTCCAGTCAATAAATTTTCTTTGAATTCCTTTTCAGTAATGTTTGAATGTGGAATATAAAATGATTACCTATGTGATATTATAAAAATATATGTCTTTGGTTAACTTTTTTCAACTTTAAAATGTCGTGTTTTTGTTTCTTGATTACAAAATCCCAATACAAACTATTGACGATAACTAATAGCTGAAATAACTTTATAACTATGTACAAAAGAAATAAAGCGAGTCTGGAAATACCTCTCCGTATTTCTATTCCATTTGCAATAATCGCAAAGATATCTTTAGAAATAGAAATGTATCAATTTGTCCCAATTATGCGTGTTATATGAACAGGTGTTACATGAAATAATATAGAATCAGCACAATATACTTCTCAAAACGGCGTACAAATATTAATAATAAAGTTAAATTTAATGAGGACCTATAACAAATATTGAAAATTTTATTTAATTTGATAATGACTATAACAGGTGGAGATTTCGAGATGGCATATTTTCGAAACCTATGTTGGGTTAGTCATGCTGAACAACTTTTACTATGGGACCAATGGTGAATTCTCAAAAAAAAAAATTTACTGTTCATAGTAAATGTCAACCTTGCTCGATCATAATGTATGAAAAGTAAAAATTTTTTTTTGAGAATTCACCATTGGTCAGTATAATACAATTACAATTGATTAAATACACATTAATATTATAACATTTTTACAATTTTAAAATGGTTAAGTTTGTAAAAATCTGTCACGGAATAAAATAAATTGTCCATTAGCCATTTGTCTATTACACGGCCAATTGATATCAAATTTAGCAGAGCTTGTATTATGGAAACCAGGTCACTGATACATAGACACCACAAAAACACACTCAGACTCATATCAAACAGACATTTTCATGCACAAAAATGTTTGTCCTTGGGCGAGAATCAAACACAGGACCTGTTCGTGCATGGCAGTCATCATCTATCAGGGACCTCTAGGCCAACTGGTTCGTGAGCTAAGCTTAAACCTTTTACAGACATCGTTTTTAATATCCTTATCATATATAGCCTTTAGTGAGCAATCCTGTTGGATCTTACCTACTCATGGCTTTTAACTGTGACTGCAAAAGCCCATTGTCATCAGTGAAACTGTCCTTAAGCTATTAACCAGACGATCAAACAGCACTATACGTCAAAAAGAGAATTATGACGTCTAGCTGTGCTCCTTTCTCTTGTTGACGTATAGCGCTGTCTCCCTCTGTTCGGTGTTTGGCCGCACCAGTCCAGTCGTCTAATCATGCTATATGTTTTTAATTGAAGCCCTTTCTAGTATTATAGATCTCTGATTCGGGAAATTTCGATAGTCGAACCGCTTAGTGGTAGATGTTTAATTAAACCTAAAGACCGAGTAGCAACCGCGGGTAGAAGAGGGCTGACCGCGAAGGGACGGGAAGATAAATGACATTAAGGAGATGGATATTTATACACAATAGTTTATTGCTTTTATTGAAAGATACATATGTAGGTTGGTCACTGATGACCATGAGCTTTTGCAGTCGCAAAGACCAAAAAAAATGGCGGATATCTTAAAAATTCTATACATTTTGACGTATAGCGCTGTTTGGTCGTCTAGTTAAATGCCTTAAGGACAGCTTCACTGATGACCATGGAATTTTGCAGTCACAGCTAAAAGCCATGAGTTGGTAAGATCCAACAAGATTGCTCACTAAAGGCCGACCACAATATTAACTAAGATAAGGATATTATTATACAAACGATATCTGTAAAAGGTTAAGCATAGCTCATGGTCACGAGCTTATTCGGCATCGATGTCGAAAGCGCGAGAATTGTGGACCAGTGGGGCGATTACGTAACTAAATTTCTATCATTTTCGAATTGAAATCGGTTCAATATAGCGGTTTTATGTTAATTTTTTTCCGTTCGGATAACTACCAAACATTATTCATTAGAAATGGAAACATTTCCGATTTTGTAATATTTCTACCGATTCAGAGGTTATTTCAATCTGAATTTAATTGCAATAAAGTTACATAATCCACTTAAAAGGTGGCCTTGTGTTAAGAATATCCATCGTCCTAGTCATCGATTTAAAAAGATTTTTTTATACATTCATGGTCCTAGGTAGTATATTTTTATTTAATTTAAATTGATACAAAACATGTCGTTATAGTAACAAAGCCACATTGCAGCGTCAAATTATCCAGTCAGTTATATTCATTACCAAATTTTGTTCCTGTTTGGTACTGAAACGTGAAAACAGTTCAATTAAACTGTCAGGTAATTCAAAGTTTAATTTTCGTCGTGAATAGCCGGGGGACGCATTATTGTGGTTCAGTCGGTAGGTCCTATATAGCTAACATGTTTAAGCACGTGAGCGCACGTGTGACTGGATGACACATGAGTATAGCCATGATATAACAAAATTTTTGCATTAATATTCCCCAGAGCGTGCAAATATTAGCCTACATAAGTCGATTGTAAAGTACATAATATAGTAACAAACAATCTCGTTGTCATTAATCACTCGAAGAGCCGGTAATTGACGTTTACCGCCCCGAAGTAAATCTCAAAACTAGTGAGGTTTCGTGAGTTACCCGATGAATGGCTTACGTAAAATTACTTCTAGTTTTACCTTTCGTTTTAGACTTTTTTTACCGTTTATAGGCCTGTGTTTGATCACAATCTCACCATGGTAAGTGATGATGTGGTCGAAGGTGGTAAGCACACAAAGCCTCGATCGGAACACACCGATAGGTGCTTGGCCACAGATTTTCAACTTGAGGGTGGTAGCAAGCCAGATGGGTACTAAGTACCCGACCACCACATTCTCGTAATGTGCAACTTTCAATATGCAAGAGGCGCGCCCGTTTCCCCGGAATGGCCCGGATAATTAAATGCAGTCCCCAGATGCGTTTCATTCAACTTAATTTATTATATAAAATGTATAGTATGAAAAAAACGGGAACGTTTATTGCGATACGTGCTTCTGTGTTATTTTTCAAACAATGCCATTTTTTTGTTGTGTGCTGATAATATAGTTCAGTAATAGTTTTGATACCATTGTTTTACGATTACTTTGCTATTCTATTTTTTATACCAAAGACATTAGTTTGTTTACATTTAAAAAAATAAGAATGTTACCTAAAAGTTGGCTTTGTTGTTTTATTATCCTATTTATATTATTTTAACTGTATTGTATATACAGAATAGTTCATTCATGGACTCAAAATATTTATTAGTTTTACCCAAACCTTTGCGCTAACATAAAGAAACATGTCCAATAAATCTCCAACTTTGACGCTTATGAGCACAAAAGTCAAACAAAAACTATGACCTGTACCATTACTGCCAAGCTGTAAGTCCCAACTTAACACGTAATGTTTTCAGCTTAAAATTTTATCAGTTTAAAATATACACGGCGTAACTAAGAACTTCGTTGGTACATAATTCTAAGAAGTAGTTCTCTCAAGCCAGATTTATTGTTACGTCTTCTAGATTGGCCGCATGCTTCGCGTAGCATCTAAACTTCACCCCAGTTTAAGATACAACACTGTGGATCCGAGTTATTTATGATCTTGCTATTTACTCACTAGACCTAGTACAAATATACTTAACTATGGATAATGGCTACAATTGAAGAAGTTTAATAGATAAAGTTGAAGCGCTCGTGGTGTAGCATGATTAGCCGTTCTAAATCGATCGGCAAAGTTAAGCTACCACCGTCGTGGTCGGTACCTGGATGAGTGACCGCCTAGTGGTTTTTCAAATCGAGCGTTTCCGTGCTTCGGAAAGCACGTAAGCCGTTGGTCCCAGTTATCACTTAATTGTGATAGTCGTTAAGCTAGTTGGATACCTCCTAGGCGGCTTGAAAAATTCCAACAGTAGGTTGACCACTAGCCTACCTCCACTGATCCACGACTTATATATGTCACCGTATTTTTGTAAAAACCGTCAGTTTATAATCTACCTAGCGAGATTGTAAACTCCCCGATAAATTGTGAACTCTACCATACAGTTTACAATATTACGTATTCATTTCCGATTGTTTATAATCTATCCATGTCAAACCGTCATATTGCAAACGAACCTGCACTTGCCGACAAGGTTCACAATCTGTCCGATTTTATCACTCGTAATATTGTGAACCGTCTCTGATTGATCAGTCTTGGCGGTACAGCGTTTTGTACAATACTAGAATTAATACCCGACATTTTTAATTGGATATAGTTTCACAAATATAATAAAAACACTTTACTTACACGAGAAATTGTATTAAAACATGAAAAGTATAAGTTCGGCTACTAACAGTTATTTTTCACAGAAACTTGACTTATTATTTAAATCCTAGTTTATTTTCACAAATAATTGTAACTTTATGATAACGTTCGCTTATTTTAAACACAAAATCTATTAAAAACACAAAAAAATATGTTTGTTTACGTTCGGTGATAACAAATGACAGCTAGGTAAAGATGGCGGCGCGGGACACATGACGTTGAACCAATCAGCGCGCAAAGAGCATTCCGACTATGCAGTGATAGTGGATGCGCCACTTGGGTCATCGGACCACTGTCTCGTCCGGACGCAAGTGCCATGCGCCCGACATGATCCGCCCCGGCCTCCCGGAAGGCGACGTGTATGGCACTACAAGTCGGCAGATTGGGATGGATTGCGAGATTTCTACGCATCGTACCCGTGGAGACAGCTTTGCTTCGCATCAGATGATCCTGACACCTGTGCAGTTGCCGTCGCTGAGGCGATACTGGCGGGAATGGAATGTTATATCCCAAACCCGCTTGTGGCTGCAGGGGTGAAGAAGCGACCGTGGTTTAATCGGCCCTGCAAAGATGCTAGACAAAATAAGCAGACTTTGTTTGAGGCTTGGACCACGGCCCGAACTAATCAGGACCCTAAGATCTCTGATGCGAAACGCAAATTTAATGCTGCCTCGAGGTTCAGTAAGCGAATGATTGCCAGGGCTAAGTTCGATTTCGTCGGCAGGTTTGGTGAGAGGCTGACTAGCCTTCCGTCTGGAAGTCGCGCTTTCTGGTCTCTTGCCAAAGCTGCTGAAGGAAACTTTTGCCAGTCGTCCTTGCCACCACTCCGTAAGCCGGACGGAAACTTGGCCCATAGTGCAAAGGAGAAAGCTGATCTTTTAGGCTCTCTCTTTGCCTCGAACTCGACTTTGGATGACGGGGGCGCCACACCGCCTACCATCCCGCAGTGTGCTAGCTCCATGCCGGAGATAAGCATTACCCAACGGGAGATCCGGCGGGAACTGCTTTCTCTGGACATCCATAAGTCGAGTGGGCCAGACGGCATACCGGCAGTGGTACTGAAACAGTGTGCTCCTGAATTGTGTCCAGTATTAACGCGTCTTTTCGCACTTTCCTACACCAAAAATGAAGTCCCGTCTTCGTGGAAAACTGCCCACGTGCACCCAGTGCCCAAAAAGGGCGACAGATCAGACCCGACGAATTACAGGCCTATCGCCATCACCTCCCTTCTCTCCAAAGTCATGGAGCGCGTGATCAACACGCAGCTTTTGAGATACCTGGAGGATCACGAGTTGTTGAGCGACCGACAATATGGCTTCCGCCACAGTCGCTCAGCTGGTGACCTCCTTGTGTATCTCACGCACCGTTGGTCGCTCGCCATCGAGAGTCAAGGTGAGGCATTGGCAGTAAGCCTAGATGTGGCGAAGGCGTTCGATCGGGTCTGGCACAGGGGTCTTCTCACGAAGTTACCAGCATACGGGCTTCCCGAGGGATTATGCAAATGGATTACCAGCTTTCTGTCCAGCAGATGCATAAGGGCCGTCGTTGACGGTAGCTGCTCTGATAGCATGGACATAAATGCTGGCGTCCCGCAAGGCTCTGTGCTGTCCCCAACATTGTTCCTACTGCATATCAATGATATGCTGTCTATTGACGGCATTCATTGCTATGCGGACGACAGTACAGGGGACGCTTATTACACGGGCCGTGCAAATATCCCTCGTTCCGAGGTGGAGGAAAGCCGCGAACGGCTGATGTCTGAAATCGAGAGTACATTAACTAGTGTCTCCGATTGGGGTCGACTAAACCTAGTCCATTTCAACCCTACCAAGACTCAAGCCTGCGCGTTCACCGCTAAGAAAACCCCATGGTCTGTGGCTCCACAATTCCAGAACACCTCCTTGAACATCAGTCAAAGCATCGGGATCCTTGGCGTCGACATTTCTAGCGACGTTTTGTTCCGAAGTCACTTGGAAGACAAGGTTAAGCTGGCATCCAAAAAGCTAGGAGTGCTCAACAGAGCGAGGCAGTACTTCACATCGGGGCAAAGGCTACAACTTTATAAGTCACAAGTCCGGCCTCATATGGAGTACTGCTGTCACCTATGGGCGGGAGCACCTGGATACCAGCTTGGGCCTTTAGACTCGGTTCAACGACGTGCCATCAGAATTGTTGACGATCCCGAGCTCACAAGCGGTTTAGAGCCCCTTAGTCTAAGGAGAGACTTTGCCTCCTTATGTGTGTTCTACCGCTTGTACAACGGAGAGTGTTCTAAAGAATTGTTCGACTTGTTGCCCACTGCTACCTTCTACCATCGCAACTCTCGCCATCGACGGGGAGTCCATCCTCACATATTGAAACCAGAATTGTTTCGAACTGTGCGGGCCCAAAGGAGCTTTCTTCCGCGGACGCTCAGATTGTGGAATGAGCTCCCCGCCGTGGTTTTCCCAATGGAGTACAGCATGGGGTTCTTCAAAAAGGGCGTGAAGAGATTTCTTCAGGGTCGGCAACGCGCGAGTAATGCCCCTGGTGTTGCAAGCGTCCATAGGCTACGGTAACTGCTTACCATCAGGCAGGCCGTATGCTTGTTTGCCAACTTAGTGGTATAAAAAATATATGAAGAGTATGATGCCAGTTCACAATATAACGGATTGTTGCGGATAGATTATAAACTATCTGAAACGAATACGTAATATTGTAAGCAGTATGGTACAGTTCACAATGTATCGGGGGAATTATAATCTCGCTAGGTAAATTATAAACTAACGGTTTTCACAAAAATACGGTGACATATAGATGCGCAGCACAAAACAATTTGACCTCTTTAGGCACCGTTACCGTCGCGTCGCGACGCGTCTCGGTCTAGGTCTGCTGTTTGATGATATAGGTGCAAAAAACTTTTTTTTTAAAGGGAGTGCTAATTTTGTGCTAATATCTATCAAATCATACAGTACAGAAGCTTTTGCATAAATCTAAATTAATTAAAGTAAGATATTTATTAACAAAACTTAAAGCTTTCACAAATTGCTTTTCATATTAATAGCAGCAGTAATATTGAAATAATTAATCATCGCTTTAGTAAAATAAATCCTCTTTGGTAAAATATAATAGTATTTATTATAACGATTTATTTAGGCAAAAACGTTTTTGATCATATGTTATCCTCGTTAATAACCAAAGTATGATGGAGCTTTTAAAATTCATAGCTACGTTGTTCTACGTTGATTCTCTTTTTATCTTTGAAACCTCTTTAGTAAATTGCGATCTCTAGCGAATCTTTCATAAATATGAAGATTGTGAACTAAGTAAATTAAACATTAATGGGATGTGTTCATGTAGGCGTGAATGGGTTCTGAGAACTTAGTTAAAATATAATTCAGAATATCATATTTTTTGTAATTACCTAATTAATTTTGAAAGGAAAATGGTTATTCAAATTTTAATCTTTTAATGTTCGAATTATAAATTAATATTTTTATAGACTGTACCATTTTGTTGGAAATAAAAATGGTATAGATAAATATCAGAGAATCTAAATATCTAAAAGTAGATTTCTGATCCTGATAGATAGATACCGCTTTATTGTTACACCACATGAACAAATAATAATATAAAACCTAAAACAAAAAAAAATATGGGCGGCCTTACTTATCACTAAAATTGATCTCTACCAGGCAACCTTTGGATGGAGAGGAGTTATAATAAACTGCCAAAACGGGGTGTACAAAACAACAAAAAATAAATAAAAATATAATGATCTTTATTTTTAAGGCATTTCAATAATATAATGAATAAATAAAACGTGAAAGACTGTAAAGTGTGTATGTTACTTAATCTGGCCGGACGATGAGGGCCGCCTTACAAGTAACGTCTTTACGTGCAAGTCCGATTTGGCCGGTTTTTTGTGTTCCTAATTCTCAGGACAAGGTTTGTATTTAAGACTTTTTTAATGAAAATCAACCGTAAATGCTGGAAACACCCGGGCGACGCAGGCACGAATAGCTAGTTATTGATAAAATATTTATTTCAAAACTAATGATACAAGTCTTCCATGTTGGAGGCCATCCAGCATAATTTATTTTACAAATTCAGAATACGTATTAAAGTTTACCGCGACATGCGCTACTTTCTACCGGAGAATTCTGCGAACCCAATAAAATATAGAGCATCACCAATTTTAAGTTCTGCGGATGTAGAAAAACTCGTTTTTTGCATTATTATGGTTTGAAAGCTAAACTTTTTGTATATTTATGTGAACTGCTCTGGATTACATTGATGAAAGATAAATAAAAGATTTATGAACATAACAACTTGTATGCTTGCTTGCTTAAGTTGTAGGCCTAAGTTATGACAAAATGAAGTGTTTTATGTATACATGAATACACATGACTATACAGTAGACTACTCAGTCAACCCATTTTTTCACATATCCAAATCAACCGTTAACGCTTGGTCACTTGACTCTAAGTAAAGCAAACAATTTAAAGTTTAATATTTCACAAATGGATCCCTGAATCTAAAAATGGTAACACATACCCGCAATATTTTTAAAAACTTATCCAACTACACCCAAAACCATGGATAGACGAGAAAAATCACATTACCTAAAGTGTTATAGGTATAAAATTAAAGATTCTCTAATTCACTTTCAACTTTCGCCTTTTTCTACTTACTTATGTTATATTATGAGGACCTCGTATTTGTAGTCCAAAATGAAGAGAATTTTGGATTTAGCTTGTACACATTAACCTGTTTCCGTCATTGTGATGGATGATGTGTCTCCCAGGAATACACAGTAAGGAAACCTGCACGACCGACATTTTTTGTGGACATTGTGTGATCACTAATCCGGACTAGATTTGATATGTGAATGGAAGGGGAAAGAAAGGAGGGGAAAATAATTACCAATAACCTTACTTACATATTTTTTCATTTGTTTGACCCACAGAGCAAAGAGTCCCACGCGCCTGTATAGAGGCGTCCGTCAATCTAATATAGACTCTATACTATAGCACAATGATGTCAACAGTACTAAATGGTAAGACAATACACATAAGTCTTCTGAAAACCTCCGAGTTAATATCCTACCAAAAATATTTTCATGTAAAATATTGCTTAGACGAGACTATATGGCTCGCACTGTCAAAAAATTATCAGATCTCATGTAGAGCCAAGCTCATACCTCTACACGCCCTAACTCTACAAGCCCTAAATTCAAAAACTCTACAACTTAGTCAAAATATGTGGCTAGATGATTAGTGTCAGATTTTCAACTAGAGGGATAGCAAGCCAGAAAGGTACCATAGTACCTTTAACTCTTTCTTTATATTTTTTAATAAAGAAATTTGTGGGTAGCATGTAGCTCTCTGAATCAGTAAAGGCTAATATTCTTTCCATGGGAGCGAATATTGGTTTCTACAGGTTTTTGACACAACACAAAAACCCATAGTATACGATTTCATTGTAGTCATTTTCTATCTTATTACTTACGAAACCGTTTCCCTAACAACTGTTTCTTTCAGAACCCTTTTCCCTTTGTAGTTTGATAAATAATAACATTGAAACGGCACGCCAATTCCGTATCTATCGGAGTGAATTGAAAGGGAAAATCTTATAACACAGTATGGGAAAACAGTATTGAGCACGACAGAGTTGCGATGGGAGTATCCTACTGAGATTTAGGCGTCGTTGGATACAACCCTAAAATCATAGATTCGGTGAAGATGGATATTCCGACAAAAATAATGTAAGTGCCAATTTCAACACTAAAATAGAGATAAATAAAATAACTAGATAGTTATTTTAAATATTAATTTAACTATAACAGTCAAATTCATCTATATTAAGTGATTATATACTGTAGCTGTTGGATATCCTAATAATTAAAATAAATGTTCATTTATACCTGAAAAATTTAACAACAACTATTAATTCGACACGATTCAGGAAAAACTTTTAAACGTTTAAATAAATACAATATGATTTCAAGTGAAAAGCTTCAACTATTTCAGTCCTTTTGTGAAAACATCACAGAGCTTTGTTCGTTCGTGTTTGTTTAACAAACTCACAATAAAGTATGTGATTAACTTAAAATTTACCCCCAGTTTTTCCTTCCTAGTCATTCCGTTGAATTAACATAATTCTTTTAAAATAATTCTTAGTACCTAGGTTATATTAGAAATGCGACAGTTTGTATGTATGATTTTGTGGATGCTTTTTAATCAATCACCGCATATCTTTGGTGGTAGCAAATCTGGCCCACCAATGGTCTTCATCGTACCGCGTCATTGGATGAAAGCATTAATGGTGTTCGTTACGATTACCACCAAATATACGCGATAGCCCTGCAGATCGTAATGACTAATGACTGATACCTATATTTTATGAACCTATATTAGTTAAAATTAAGACTCTTATGATTCTTATGTGTGCTATGAGGTCTATGTATCATTATTGAAAAATGATGAAACAAAGACCTCATAGCTCTCCATAGACTCTTCCATATGGATGTAGCCAAGATGTTGCTAACACAGGTTAAATTAGCTTATGAATGGATATAGTAGCAATCAGTAGGTATTTTAGAATGCGCGAGTAATACCCCTGCTGTCACAAGTGTCTATAGGCTACGGTAACGACTTACCGTCAGTGACGCTGGATGGCATTAATGCTCGGTTTCAATAAACAAAAACGAATCGTTTTGCTTACCAATTTGTTTTTTTATTGCCAAACTGGGCATATAAATCATTTAGTAAGCTAATTTTACCTGTGATAGCTACTTCCATATGAGAGGGTCTGCTATGCAAAGCTTTGAGGTCTTTGCTTCATTATTAGTAAAGATATAAGAGTCTTAATTTTAATAAATCTTAACCGATACCGGTCCGTGAATTATTGAAACCGGGCCTAAAAGTAGATAGAGCCGATATCATAGCTTATTTAAAGAAAACATTGAATGGAAGCTGCTGATCGAGTGATTGAACGAGCTGAAAGATAAAGTTAAGCCTTGGCCACCTTAGTGGTACACAAAAAGGTAACACGTAGGATTAGGAACCGATATTTTCAAGGGACTTAATAAGCCCATTTTGAATAGTCGTGACCATCGCTTTTATCGACCAAGTACTGAAACGCCACTTTTAATTTAGGAGCGTTTTTAAATACTCTTGAAGCCCCTATCCCATACAATCAATCTGTCAAATGTCCTCTTAGCTTTAATGTGACTATCTTTTCAGCGTTTGGTCAATAGTCTCTAAACGCTTACTCAGTATTTATGCAATCTAAGACAAACATTATAGGACAGTAGTGAACATAAATATAGGTATCGCGGACGCGTGGCAAATATAGGAAACGATTTGTCTACGTCGCTGAGCGGGCGTTCAACTTTTTGCCCGGGGATTTCGCGAAGCGAGGGAAGTGTTAACGTCGGCTTATGACGACGCGGCGTAAGTGCTTGCAACTTAAATGTTTATTTAAGAAAATCGCATTTCAGTTTAATACCATAATTTGTTGCACTAATCTGAAAGATTAATGGAGAATATATTTAAAAAAACTGTAACGAACAACGGTTGCGAAGAACAAATCTGTTTATTAAGTTTTTATGTTTGTATTCGAAACCATCCGTTTGTAAGAGAGGTAGCATAGCATTTTTTTGCTCACAGAGCAGCTCTATTGTGGAAACACCTCCAACTTATGCCTCGTCCACTCATTTGCCAAACTCCAGACTCCCAACAAACGCTTGGACAAATTAAGAGCATATAAGCTACCCGGCCGCGCTCGAGTTTAGGTATTTGCCAGCGCCAAGCCGAGTCAACGCGGGCACACGCGGGGCCAACATTGGTGCGGCTCCTCCGCCAACATACTGCGCGCGTTATTATTTTGATACTTCAGTATGGCTTCATGTCCATGTAAAACTATAATATTATAAACAAGGTATCTGGTAGGTTGAATTAGGTTATAAGTATGTAGTTATATGTATAGTACAAAGTACTGAATATTTTTTTTTACACTAGTAAACAAACTAGTTCAGGTACCTATATAGGTACCTAATTTATCTAATTAAACTTTTATTTGGTTTTCTTAAAATAATTCAATATAGTCCCGGCTCTCCTATGGGTATGAATAATAGTTTAAGTCCTATTCTCAGACCTACTGAATATACACACAAAATTTCATAAGAATTGTATGAAAAGCAGTAACGGAACCCTTATGGATTCGTCATGTCTGTCTGTCTGGCTGTCCGTCAGTATGTCACAGCCACTTTTTTCCGTATCTATAAAAACTATACTGTTAAACCTTGGTAAGTAGATGTATTCTGTGTACCGCATTAAGATTTTCACACAAAAATAGAAAAAAGACAATACATTTTGAGGGTTCCCCATACTAAGAACTGAAACTCAAAAAAAATTTTTTCGTCAAACCCATACTTGTGGGGTATCTATGGATAGGTCTTCAACAATGATATTGAGGAATATAATTTTTTTCTAAACTGAATAGTTGCTGTAGCCGTGCGTACATTACCATGCAAACTTCCACCAAAAAATTGGTTTGAACGAGATCTAGTAAGTAGTTTCTTTTTAATACGTCATAATACGTAAACCGCAATTTACCTTTCATTCAATATTTTTTTCATAGTAGAGTTTGTTAATATTCTGTGTGCGAGTCCGACTCGCTCTTGACCGATTTTTTCTGCGATTTCCAAGTTGGTCCCATAGTAAAAGTTGATCGTTTACATGAGTACTTTACATGGTTTCATTTATTATCGTATTGTCGTATACATCCTGTATAAAATTCTCCTGTCACGGAGTTTGTAATAAAAGTCCTCAGAACCGGCTTGACCGATTCTTATCAAATTTTGTCTCATTGATATATAAGAGACCCATATAACATAAATCTTTGAAAAATTGAAAAAAGTGTCCGCCATTTTGTACTATTTAGTAACAGGTCCGATTGCTTTCAAAATTGAGATTTGATGGGCCTTGGGATTACAAAACACGATTTTTTTATCAATATCCTGAAAAGTTTCCGCCATTTATTGAATTATTTTGTAACTGGTTTGATTGCTTTCAAAATTGATATTTTAGAGACACTTGGACCATATAACATGAATGTTTGCAAAAAAATTAAAAAAATGTCCGCCATTATGAACTATTTTGTTACTGGTCTGATTGCTCTCAAAATTGATATTTGAGAGGCTCTTGGACCATATAACATGAATCTTTGCTCAAAATTGAAAAAAGTGTCCGCCATTTTGAACTATTTTGTTAGAGGTCCGATTGCTCTCAAAATTGATATTTGAGAGACTCTTGGACCATATAACGTGAATCTTTGCTCAAAATTGAAAAAAGTGTCCGCCATTTTGAACTATTTTGTTAGAGGTCCGATTGCTATCAAAATTGATATTTGAGAGGCTCTTGTACCATATAACATGAATGTTTGCAAAAAAAATAAAAAAGTGTCCGCCATTTTGAACTATTTTGGTACAGATCTGATTGCTCTCAAAATTGATATTTGAGAGACTCTTGGACCATATAACATGAATCTTTGCTCAAAATTGAAAAAAAAAGTGTCCGCCATTTTGAACTATTTTGTTAGAGGTCCGATTGCTATCAAAATTGATATTTGAGAGACTCTTGTACCATATAACATGAACCTTTGCTCAAAAGGGGTACGAACTTTTTTGTATGGGAGCTGGCATAGCCACCCGCCGCCATTTTGATTTTTTTTCAATGTCGCGGCGCACCGTGTAAGTGGCATATTTGGGTAGAGGACATTTATACAAACAAAAAATGTTAAGCAATATGGTGACCTAAAGTATCACGTTTCCGAGATATTTAGAGGTAAAGATCGCCATATGAGAATTACGACAATCATTACAAATGAACTTATTACGTGTTTATATGCATTAGATTGTCTTCAAATAATAGTTCTCAGGTTGATTTAACTATTTATTAGAATATTGTTAAAGGTTACCTACTAAACCGCATCGCAATATTCGCAATGAAACACAATGTTATCAAGTAGCTCGGATCGTAGTGGTTAACTTGTTTTCCATGTCGCCGTTATTAACCAAAAATGACAATACTTGTCTTAAAATATCATGTTACCGAGATATTGGAGTACCGTATATATGGAGTATGTATATATAATATGAGACGAATGACAATAGTTTAATGTTGATTAAGTACAATTTATGTTCTTGTTTTTAAGTAATAGTGGTCAAATAATATTGCATCACAGTTTTAAAAATAAAATAAAACACATAATAGAAACAAGCCGTGACCTCAAACCTTTAAATAAAAGGTTTTTTTTACACTACTTAGCAAACAAACATACGGCCCGCCTGATTGTAAGCGAAGAAAGCTCCTTTGAGACCGCATAGTTCGAAACTATTTTGATTCCAATGTGTGAGGATGGACTCTCCGTCAATGGCGAGACTTGCGATGGTAGAAGGTAGCCGTAGGCATCAGGTTAAACAATTCTACAGAATACAGTCTGTTGTTCAAGCGATAGAACACACATAAGGAGGCAAAGTCTCTTCTCAGATTGAGAGGCCCTAAGCCGCTTGTGACCTCGGGATCGTCGACGATTCTAATGACTCAGTTCAGCGATGAACTGAGTCTAAAGGCTCAAACTGGTATCCAGGTAAGATCAGTACTCCATATAAAGCCGGACTTGCGACTTGTAAAGTTGCAGCCTTTGCCCCGATGTGAAGTACTGCTTCGCTCTGTTGAGCACTTCGAGTTTTTTGGATGCTAGCTTAACGTCGTAGTCTTCTAGACGGCCTATTGACGTCGTTAGAAATGTCGATGCCGAGGATCCCGATGTTTTCACTGATGTCCGTGTTCTGGACTTGTGAAGCCACAGTAAATGGGGTTTTCTTAGCGGCGAACGCGCAGATTTGGGTCTTAGTGGGGTTGAAATGGACTAGGTTTAGTCGACCGTAATCGGAGACACTAGTTAGTAGAGCTCTCGATTTCAGACACAAGCCGTTCAGGGCTTTCCTCCACCACGAAACGAGGAATATTTGCAATAATAATAATAAATCTGTATTATCAGGCTACTGTGGCCCATAAATAAATACCTTACAAACTAACATAAATATTATAATAAAACATTTTTGTTAGTATAAAACACTTAAGCCTATGTTAGTTAACATTACTGCACTGAACTATGTCTTCGTGCGATCATGTGGCACATGTCCGCGAAAGCGACGGAACACCACGGTCTGCGGCCAAAAATCCTCTTCCATTACGAGGTGTAGAAAACATGTTGATACTCGCACCACGAACGCCTTGAAGTTGACGTTGCGGCTCGATTCCAACAACTGCGCCCTCAGCGAGTACTTGATTCTTTGGCGAATGTACTCCACGATGTCCTCCGCCTTGGTGGCGTAGTGTAGACGAGAAATATACACCAGAGTATTTGGCATGGCAGCACGCATGGTTTGCTTGGGCTCCACAGGAGCTGTGCCGCATCGGTTCTTATTCGTTTTCTGACGGTGCTTCCTGCTTTGCACTATCTCAAAACCATCATCACAAGCCCGCTTCGATTCCTTTTCAAGCATGGGCTTCGTAAAAGTGCTGACGTAGTAGACACAGGCAGTGGGTCAGTGGGCCGGGTAGGTGGTGCGACGCGGGCGATGCGCGTCCTCTGTACAATGAATGCCAAAAATAGACAGCATTTCATTGATATGCAGCAGGAACAGTGTTGGGGACAGTACAGACCCTTGCGGGACGCCAGCATTTATATCTCTGAGCTCTTATGCATCTGCTGGACAGAAAATTGGCGACCCATTTGCATAGTCCCTCGGGAAGCCCATACGCTGGTAACTTCGTTAGAAGACACCGGTGCCAGACCCGATCGAACGCCTTCGCCACCTTGACTCTCGATGGCAAATGACCACTCGGCTGGTGACCTTGTAGTGTATACGTAGACACATCACAGCCAAGGGACTATGGCAGAAGCCATTATTGTTGGTCACTCAACAAATCGTGATCCTCTAGATATCTCAAGAGTTGCGTGTTGATCACTCGCTACATGACATTGGAGAGAATGGGAGGTGATGGCAATAGGCCTGTAATACGTCGGGTCTGATCTATCGCCCTTTTTGGCATTGTGTGCACGTAAGCAGTCTTCCACGAAGAAGGGACTTTCATTTAGGTGGAAGTTTTATTGGGTCGGGCCGGCCGCGGGATTGGGTTTGTTTTTATTTATTTACGACGCTATTGCAATTTTGGCGCCCAGGGAGCATTACTTAGCGATCTTTAGTTCCAATTAACTTGGTAACATAGATTTTAAGACAAATATTGTCATTTTTGTTTGTATAATAATGACAAGATGGAAAACAAGTCACGATCCGAGCTAATTTGACAACATTGTGGTTCATAGCGAATATTACGATGCTGTTTAGTAGGTAAGTAATTAAAAATAGTTTTTTCGTGCTCCTAGTTTTACTCTATTCAAAAAATTGATAAATCAACCTGGGAACCATTATTTGAATACAAAAATGCATATAGACACGTAATAAGTTAATTTTTAATGATTGTCATAATTCTCCAAATATCTCGGAAACGTGACACTTTAGGCCATTAACATTATTAATATTGATTAACATTTTTTGTTTGTATAAGTGTCCTCTACCCATATATACCAGTTACATCGTGCGCCGCGATATTGAAAAAAAACTAAAATGGCGGCGGCTAGCTATGCCACAAAGGTTCTATCCCCTTTAAAAAAAGTGTCCGCCATTTTGAACCATTTAGTTACTGGTCCGATTGCTCTCAAAAGTGATATTTGAGGGACGCTTGGACCATATAACATGAATCTTTGCTCAAATTTGAAAAAAAAAGTGTCCACCATTTTGAACTATTTTGTTACTGGTCTGATTGCTCTCAAAATTGATATTTGTGAGACTCTTGGACCATATAACATGAATCTTTGCTCAAAATTGAAAAAAAAAGTGTCCGCCATTTTGAACTATTTTGTTAGAGGTCCGATTGCTATCAAAATTGATATTTGAGAGACTCTTGTACCATATAACATGAACCTTTGCTCAAAATTTAAAAAAGTGTCCGCCATTTTGAACCATTTAGTTACTGGTCCGATTGCTCTCAAAAGTGATATTTGAGGGACGCTTGGACCATATAACATGAATCTTTGCTCAAATTTGAAAAAAAAAGTGTCCACCATTTTGAACTATTTTGTTACTGGTCTGATTGCTCTCAAAATTGATATTTGTGAGACTCCTGGACCATATAACATAAATCTATGCTCAAAATTGAAAAAAGTGTCCGCCATTTTGAACTATTTTGTTAGAGGTCCGATTGCTATCAAAATTGATATTTGAGAGATTCTTGTACCATATAACATGAATGTTTGCAAAAAATTGAAAAAAGTATCCGCCATTTTGAACTATTTTGTTACTGGTCTGATTGTTCTCAAATTGAAATTTGAGAGACTCTTGGACCATATAACATGAATCATTGCTCAAAATTGAAAAAAAGTGTCCTCCATTTTGAACTATTTCCCACCACGCTCTCGTCCCCGACTCAATAAACCGCCGAGTCAGAAGACTCATCGACGATGAGACTTTAATTAGGATAAGCCCAAATAAGCATTACAGTAGCTGTATAAACGTTTGTAATGTTACTGTACAACTAATTCAAAATGCTAAAACGATACAAAAATGCTGTAAGTCGGCCGTTATACTGCTTTGATGTGTTACTTGGGATGTTATATGTCCCAAGGGTCTCAAAAATATTAATTTTGATAGCAATCGGACCAGTAACGAAATAGTTCAAAATGGCGGACACTTTTTTTCAAATTTTGAGCAAATATTCATGTTATATGTCCCAAGGGTCTCTCAAATATAAATTTTCATAGCAATCGGACCAGTAACGAAATAGTTCAAAATGGCGGAAACTTTTTTTCCATTTTGAGTAAAGATTCATGTTGTAAGGTCCAAGAGTCTCTCAGATATCAATTTTGATAGCAGTCGGACCTGTACAAAAATATTTCAAATTGGCGGACACTTTTTCAAATTTTGAGCAAAGATTCATGTTATATGTCCCAAGGGTCTCTCAAATATCAATTTTGATAGCAATCGGACCAGTAACGAAATAGTTCAAAATGGCGGACACTTTTTTCAAATTTTGAGCAAATATTCATGTTATATGTCCCAAGGGTCTCAAAAATATTAATTTTGATAGCAATCGGACCAGTAACGAAATAGTTCAAAATGGCGGACACTTTTTTCAAATTTTGAGCAAAGATTCATGTTATATGTCCCAAGGGTCTCTCAAATGTCAATTTTGAGAGCAATCGGACCAGTAACGAAATAGTTCAAAATGGCGGACACTTTTTTCAAATTTTGAGCAAATATTCATGTTATATGTCCCAAGGGTCTCTCAAATATCAATTTTGATAGCAATCGGACCAGTAACGAAATAGTTCAAAATGGCGGACACTTTTTTCAAATTTTGAGCAAAGATTCATGTTATATGTCCCAAGGGTCTCTCAAATGTCAATTTTGAGAGCAATCGGACCAGTAACGAAATAGTTCAAAATGGCGGACACTTTTTTCAAATTTTGAGCAAAGATTCATGTTATATGTCCCAAGGGTCTCTCAAATGTCAATTTTGAGAGCAATCGGACCAGTAACGAAATAGTTCAAAATGGCGGACACTTTTTTCAAATTTTGAGCAAAGATTCATGTTATATGTCCCAAGGGTCTCTCAAATATCAATTTTGATAGCAATCGGACCAGTAACGAAATAGTTCAAAATGGCGGACACTTTTTTCAAATTTTGAGCAAAGATTCATGTTATATGTCCCAAGGGTCTCAAAAATGTCAATTTTGAGAGCAATCGGACCAGTAACGAAATAGTTCAAAATGGCGGACACTTTTTTCAAATTTTGAGCAAAGATTCATGTTATATGTCCCAAGGGTCTCTCAAATATCAATTTTGATAGCAATCGGACCAGTAACGAAATAGTTCAAAATGGCGGACACTTTTTTCAAATTTTGAGCAAAGATTCATGTTATATGTCCCAAGGGTCTCAAAAATATTAATTTTGATAGCAATCGGACCAGTAACGAAATAGTTCAAAATGGCGGACACTTTTTTCAAATTTTGAGCAAAGATTCATGTTATATGTCCCAAGGGTCTCTCAAATGTCAATTTTGAGAGCAATCGGACCAGTAACGAAATAGTTCAAAATGGCGGACACTTTTTTCAAATTTTGAGCAAAGATTCATGTTATATGTCCCAAGGGTCTCTCAAATATCAATTTTCATAGCAATCGGACCAGTAACGAAATAGTTCAAAATGGCGGACACTTTTTTCAAATTTTGAGCAAAGATTCATGTTATATGTCCCAAGGGTCTCTCAAATATCAATTTTGATAGCAATCGGACCAGTAACGAAATAGTTCAAAATGGCGGACACTTTTTTCAAATTTTGAGCAAAGATTCATGTTATATGTCCCAAGGGTCTCAAAAATATTAATTTTGATAGCAATCGGACCAGTAACGAAATAGTTCAAAATGGCGGACACTTTTTTCAAATTTTGAGCAAATATTCATGTTATATGTCCCAAGGGTCTCAAAAATATTAATTTTGATAGCAATCGGACCAGTAACGAAATAGTTCAAAATGGCGGACACTTTTTTTCAAATTTTGAGCAAATATTCATGTTATATATCCCAAGGGTCTCTCAAATATCAATTTTGATAGCAATCGGACCAGTAACGAAATAGTTCAAAATGGCGGACACTTTTTTCAAATTTTGAGCAAAGATTCATGTTATATGTCCCAAGGGTCTCTCAAATATCAATTTTGATAGCAATCGGACCAGTAACGAAATAGTTCAAAATGGCGGACACTTTTTTCAAATTTTGAGCAAAGATTCATGTTATATGTCCCAAGGGTCTCTCAAATGTCAATTTTGAGAGCAATCGGACCAGTAACGAAATAGTTCAAAATGGCGGACACTTTTTTCAAATTTTGAGCAAAGATTCATGTTATATGTCCCAAGGGTCTCTCAAATATCAATTTTGATAGCAATCGGACCAGTAACGAAATAGTTCAAAATGGCGGACACTTTTTTCAAATTTTGAGCAAAGATTCATGTTATATGTCCCAAGGGTCTCTCAAATATCAATTTTGATAGCAATCGGACCAGTA
The DNA here is from genome assembly GCA_951394255.1 of Polyploca ridens. Taxonomy (NCBI): domain Eukaryota; kingdom Metazoa; phylum Arthropoda; class Insecta; order Lepidoptera; family Drepanidae; genus Polyploca; species Polyploca ridens. Next base: position 5,975,519 of record OX596252.1, on the reverse strand, counting down.
ACGAAATAGTTCAAAATGGCGGACACTTTTTTCAAATTTTGAGCAAAGATTCATGTTATATGTCCCAAGGGAGAGACCCTTGGGACATATAACATGAATATTTGCTAAAAATTTGAAATTCAAATATCAATTTTGATAGCAATCGGACCAGTAACGAAATGGTTCAAAATGGCGGACACTTTTTTCAAATTTTGAGCAAAGATTCATGTTATATGTCCCAAGGGTCTCTCAAATATCAATTTTGATAGCAATCGGACCAGTAACGAAATAGTTCAAAATGGCGGACACTTTTTTCAAATTTTGAGCAAAGATTCATGTTATATGTCCCAAGGGTCTCTCAAATATCAATTTTGAGAGTAATCGGACGAGTAGTTAACTAAATAGTTCATAATGGTGGACACTTTTTTATGGCCTCAAATATATATATTTTTTTATACCACAAAGTCGGTAAACACGTCACTTTATAATATTGCCTATTTTACTTAGTGATATGATAGGTAACATGCATTCTAGTGGTGAAAGATCGTACAGTCGTTTTTGAAATTTATTGAAATTACAAACAAACAAAACATACAAAAATACAAATCTTTTCTTTTATAGTAGGTATTATTATTAGTGTATATAAACGGAGGAATTTTCAAACATAAGGCCGCCCTTATATTTGATATTTATCCATTACTTCTGATTGGCATTGATCGATCGTGCCTTTCTAGGCGTTGATTTCCGGTAGAAGACATTTATTAACAATAACAAAAAAAGACTAATTTTGCATATTTGTCAGCTTATTATTCAAAACAGTTACTGGCGTAACGTAATTTAAGAAACAGTTACCATTTATCAATATAACTTAACTTATCAACCCAAGTATCATAAGTGGTAAGAGCGCGCTATAATGCGGGCGATTGTAGCAATACTCTCAATCGTAATAATATGTTGGCGAACTTAGCGCGCGGAAAACAGAGCGATACGTCCTCTCTCTGAGACGGCGGAGCCGGGTCTGCCGAGCCGTGGCCTCCGCAATCGACTTATATAGCAGTTTTAAAATATTCGGTATAAAATAATTATAACATTTTTACGGATTTTTTAAATGTAATAATTTTAAGCATTAACTGCTACGTATTAATAAATAGTAATTATGAAGTTTGACATTCGATTTCCATATTAAAAACAGCGCTAAACATCGATAAAAATCTTAATTTTTACGCGGTATTGTTTTGTCATTTTCATAACAAAAATGTACAAAACGTTATGATGTTATTTATTAGAAAACTAGAAGACAATATGAACTTTTTAACATGTATTTTTGTATTTTTTTGTTTCAAGTATTTTAATACCTATTTGACTGCAAAGACAGCATGTTCCGTAAAATTCAAAAAAGGTCTCTCAAAGAACTACTCCAAACTAAATAACAAATAGTCAATTTAATGTTTTTTCCTATGGGAAAAGTAAAAAAATAAATTTCCTATTGGATTTATGACAACGCAAACGAATAACTATTAATATAATTGAGTAGTGTCACACCGAAAACCTGGAATATTGCGGCATTGTGCGTTATTACGTACTAAACCCTCTTAAGGGAGACAAACCTAGCCATCCAAACGCTTGCAAACACTTGCGCTTGCGCTTGACAAGCAAGCATGACGGACGTGCGTCGAGCTCGTTTCTGCAATAACGAGGCAAGCGTGTGGACGGCCCATAAGGTCGCCAGAGCTCATTGGGGAGGGGGGAACGGTCGGTAACGCGTGATGCCCTGAGTGAACTACCAACTAAAACCCCACCGTAATGGAATAGATAGGTTATTTACAAAATAAAGATATGGGGAAAAACCCTCGCGTAGACTTGTAAACGTCGTTTGCTCACTCAAACTTGCAAAAGGGTTGAAAGTTTTTAGTGTTCCTCGGATGTTTGCTAATAATTTATGAGCGACTGAGAAAATAAATTACCTACCCATATATTCTCCCGTTCAAATGGAACCCCAACAGGTGGGCAGTATGTTTTAAAACTTAGTTATAATGGGCACAAAGAACCCTTTTAGATACTATCCTTCAGGTTGAAAGGGATGTTGTTTCCTGATCAATTACGTTAGAAATTCTTCGGAAACAACTGGTAGGTAACAATAGAGAGGAAAACAGAATAATTTTAAAAATACTGTTAGCCAAATAAATAAAAATACAAACTGTCGATAATTAAATGAGTTATTCCTGCCAGTGAAATAAAAAAAAACAAATTTCAAAAAGAGAACACTCGTAATCTCATTCATCAATCTGCTTTGTTTCGAGGATGGTTAAAAATTTATAAAGAATATTTTACAACAAGCGACTGACATAAATAAGCAGAGTGTAATAGGGTCAATTTCATCACCATTGTCGCTGCCATCGCGAAATTATTTCGCATTGAGGAAATAAAAAGGAGCCACCCTTTTCAAGACAAGACATCTGAATAATTTGTCGTGACAAATCGCGGGCCTATTCAAAACAAGCGGCTGTCACGGCGTTAGATTTACGTAGCTTTTGTAAGAAAGAAGCAATTTGGCGCGTTGATTACGTAACTTGTGAAAAGTGATAATTGTATTTGGTATAGTTTTTTACAATTTTAACATCAATGTTTCAACAAGCCATTTAAAAGAATAATTTGAATTGAGTTCTTACTTAGACGTAATAAATTATCAATACAAAAAATACTGAAGAAAAAACAATGCCCACAGATAATTTTTAGGTATATCAATAACTTCACTTTAAATATGACATTTATATTCAAGGGTAGCGACATGAAAGAACAAAATTCAATCGACTTTTATCGGATAAAATTGAGTGACTACATCAAGGCGCGATCGCAGGTTGGTTGCAAAAATTGTGTAATCATGCGGAAGATATATTTCTGCGTGTGTAAGCAAAAGTGATGCAGGAATTCTGCGTCAATGTTTTATTGCTAAAGGGTTTTGGATCAGGCCCGTTAAGGATTCTTCCTGTACTTACATGTTGTATTTGGGAGATGTTTGATCGTCTCAGTGCGGCTTTTATTTTATCTCCGGTAAAGAAACCTATTCCTAAAGTGGTAGGAACTAGACCAGTCAGTCTATGAAAGGAAATGGAACATATATTCAGTGTAAATGGCTTTTGTGTTTATTTTGTATATCTTAAAAGTACGTTTTATTAAAATAAGATGCCAACAAAGGAAGTTTTCGAAGAGTTTTATTTTTAGGATATAAAGCAATACCCTTCAACATAATAAACTTGATATTAATTTTATCCAAAATAAATGAGAAAGCTAATAGTTTATGAGAACTGACTCAAACGCTGAATAATTTTTAGAAAAACAGGTTCTCATACTACATATGAGTATGTATGTGATAGAAAATTTTCTCAAAGGATAATTTCATTATAGATTGAGCGTTGCGAGCGAGGGTGATTGGAACCAGATATCCGGCGTGTGGTGTCTGTAGCATACATTAGATAATATCCGCTGTCGAGAGACAAGATAATCGAGTTTTTATATCACAGAAAATATACACGTGTAACTTAACTTAGAAAATTATTTATTCAGTTCAGGCACAGATTACTATACAGATAAACAGCTCCTAAGAACGCGAAATGGTAGGTACTTCACTACATGCGCAGCGATGTGTGCGTGAGCGCTCACCGACGGGTTCACGTACGAGAGCCGAGAAGTCGCTTCGGGTGTTTCCGGCGAACTCGAGGGTCCGAGAGTCGGGGGCGACTCGCGACCGAGCGGCACGCCTCGATACCTACATCGCTTGCAGTACGTCGTCGCTCGCTGCTCGTTACCGCGATACTTTGTTTTTAATAATTTTAAGAACAACTTACAAACAAAATGATTATTTATTGCAGTGCGTTTATAAATAATTCCAGGAGGAATATAAATATATCCAATAATTTATCCAAATGAAGTAATTTTCTTACTAGGTAGGTATGTAGGTACGAGTAATAATTTTAGTGGTGGGCGAAATTGGACTCATATCATCTAGACACGTGGTAACGTGTCAAGCCAAGTTCAAGATATCTTTTACTTAATGCATATATTACAATAGTTATATGTATTTAAACTGTTATAATTTAGGTACATTATATAATAATGTAGACACTGTTATTTTAGGTTTTCAAGTGTGTGATAATGACATTATTTTCATTGTTCACAATGGTTTTAATAATGATTAGGTACAGTTGGACATTATATAAAACGTTAATAATAACATTCATATGTGCAATAAAGGAATTTCATTCTAATTCAATAATTTATCCAATGTTAAAAAAAATCTAATACAAATTTGCCCTCATTACTTCCGAGTAAGAGTTCATATTAGTGTGATCAAAACGCCATTATTTGTGTCATCTTGGTATTATAACGCCTAATTGTAGTAGTTTTGGAGTTTGGGTAGTGGAATTCTTCAATGGGAAATTGGGAACTAGCAAATTCTGTTTCAATTCGAGTTTGGGCGAGCGTGTCGTAAGACTAGGCTCGTTGTAAGTCTAAACTTGACGCCGCGATGATAACGTGCAAAGCGGTTAGGCTCGGCTTGCCTAGCGTAGACGCACCTCAATAAATTATACTTATAAGTTATAATTATTAAAAAAATTACCCAGCTTTCTAATTAAATTTATTTCCTAGTGTGACAGCCCTACAAGAATAGGCTAATATAATAGACGTTTGTAGGGAGCTGTTGCTCTGTATAATATAATCCTCTGTGGTTCAGGTCCCGATAAGATACGAACTTTATCATTGACTCTACCACCCGGTCTAAAATATTCTTAAACTGAGAAGACTCTCGGTAAGAACTATCTCAAAATATGTTTTACAAATGTTATACAGGTGATTGTTAAAACACTAACAACCTCTGAGGACTATAATTATTACCAACATCATAAACAACAACTTTTGTTTATGAGTTTTGGTAAAACATAATACATTCACCAAACAACATTTCCAACATTTCGTTGTTCTATTCTTACTAAACATACTAAAACAGCCCAGACTTCTATACAAAATTAGAAACTATATAGTATCTACGTTTAAATATTAGTATAAAAAATACACACAGGCATAGTAAATAAAATACCTACACAATTCTTGAATTTCTATGGGTATACTTTGATACACTAGGGGTCAAAATGCTTCTAAGTGACTCTGCAACGTTGCACAGTGTCCGGCAACATGCCCTGCAACATTTTACGTGACGCGAAGCGGGACATGTTGCTTACTCTCGTTCCTAGTAGAGTGGCCTGCAAAATGTTCCGCGACATTTGTCTCGGGACTAGTGTTGCCAGGTGTCCCGATTTGCGCGGGACGTCCCGATTTTCAGGGGTCTGGTGACACGTCCCGATTAACCCTTGATCGGGACGCCAAATGTCCCGATTTTTCACTAACCTCATGAGTCTTTACTATATTTGATAATTTTGACAGGAAAAGTGAATATAACCATGGATGAATAGATATATAACTAAGCTGCTACTACATAAAAATATTTTTGCTTTCATATTTTCTCACCAAATTCAGACTTTCACTACTGTCCCGATTTGAAACCCAAAATCCCGATTATTTTATCCTTACGTTCCGAAATTTGACATACGGGACCTGGCAACACTACTCGGGACATTGTTGTTGAGGGACATGCTCCGCAATATGTCGCTCCATTTGTGTATTTGAAGATTCATATTAGATTATATATATATTGATTATAGAAACGTATACATTGTCCCTTGAAAGTAGCATATAATAAACTTTGCTGTGTACCGAAATATAATTTACTAGGAAAGCATAACGAATAAAAGGAGGAATTACAATAATTTATCGAGAATACTAGATTCTTGTTTTTTTGTTTATTGCTCTCACACTGATGGTCCGATGAATTATTATCTCTTAAACCCATTCAAGTCACTTGTTCAAGTGTATACTAGCATTTTCTTCAAGATACCCCGTGATTTATAGTTTACAAGTCTTCCTTAAAAATACTTAACTAAGAAAATACCTTTTAAGAACCTTTTCCATCTGTTTTAAAGTCTGCATCTCGGCAATCTTTTAGTTTATAATCGTACACAGAAAAGATTTCTATTTTTCTAGTTTTTGCCCCGCCTTCCCCAAGCACAGCTAATATTTCCCCGGGATGAAAAGTATCTTATTATTCAATGCGTGTGCCAAATTTTATCCGTTCAGTAGTTTATGCGTGAAAGAGTAACAAAGCAAAAATCAGTATCTTCACAAATCACATCCTCACATACATAAAAACTCACAACAATGTTTTGTTCCTGCGCGTGAGTAAGGTTGCCACTAGCTCATTTGGAATGGAACAATGAGTAGGTAATGCGTGAGTGCCCCATATGTTGGAATACCCATGGCATCGCAAGCATCCATAGAGCTACGGTAACCTTACCACCAGGCGGGCTGTATGCTTGTTTGCTGACTTAGTCTTATAAAAAAGAATGATAAGAAAGCAGGTGGTTCCCTTGATAGTAAGCCATCAAGTGAACCATCTGCCTTCTTGTCTACCTGCAATACCAGAGGGATTGCCAATGTGTTAATGACCTTTAAAAAGCTTTATTTATGCTAATATACAAGATTCTACGAATTTTATGAGAACTTTCTGATTTGAAGTGCTACAAAGTTCAAAGCTAACGTAGTTATTGTTAACTCAATCTCATATCATGTCAAATGTATTCAATGAACTCTTTGAGAAATGATACCATAAGGTTAGTTAGATTAGATTGTTAAATAAAAAATAAAATTATCCTGTTTTAGCTACCTATTTCAGACTCGCAACTATATAAAAAGGCACTTTTATAAGTCTAGCTTTTTCAAGCATTATTATTTCAAAGGAAAGCCAGTTTGTATACAGGATCTCCGCCAGCGCAAGCCAGTCCCACTAGACTAGACTGTAGATCTGATTAATTAACATCCACGTTATCCCCCGAGGCACCAGATGATTATGAATCGCACGTTTTCTACAAACCCGTCTCGTTAGCCACGAGAATTTGTATTGCGAACTTAATAAGCAATGGAAATGGAAATTAGTTGCTGAATTATTCTCTCACTATATTTGTTTGTTCTGTCGCGCTGGTTCATGCTATGTGGTATTTGGATTTATTTGTATTGTGTGGATTTGTATGACGGAGGGTTGTACGTTAGGGATTGAAGTTATTATTAAAATAATCTCATTCACATCTCTTCATAGCTAGGAATGTCAAGAATATTTCTTTCGAAGAATATTAATAACATTAAATTGTTTTTTCATTAAAACGAATTGCTTCTTAGTTTTTGATTCCTGAAGTCCGCTGCTGGTTTTTCAAAGGACTTGAACTTTTTATGCGCATAATTATGGATTTTGACAGGCCCGTTGGCGTAGTTGGTTCACCTTACGCGCCGCAGGTCGTGGGTTCGATTCTCACACAGGACATGCATTTGTGTGCATGAACATGTCTGTATGTCCTGAGTCTGGGTGTAATTATGTATATTAAGTATGTATTTACAAACAAAAAGTAGTATATGTATTATATCAGTTATCTGGTTTCCATAGTATAAGCTCTGCTTAGTTTGGGATCAGATGACCGTGTGTGGGGAATGTCTCAGGATATTTATTTATTTATTATTTATTTATTGTACATCCTCACGTGGTCAAGGGCCTTTAAAAAGCAACTCTGCGACCTTATTGGCTATATATTGAATTTAATTACTTAGCCATTTTAAAGGATATACATTTTTGCATAATAACATTCATAATCTGCTATTTATAACGTTTTCGATATTTATGTAGATATTTTACCTGAATAAATATATTTGATTCTATATCATTTGGTCGCAGCGTAATAACACTACTTTATTGTGGTGTCTTGTCCCTGCGTGTAAGTACGCTAGAGCTCCTTGAAGAGGCGTATTTTCCTTTCCGCTGCCGGCATTCTTCTCAACCCCTCGTGTCGTCTAAATCCTTATTTAACAGACTTCAAAAGAGGCGGAGGTTCTATGTTTGACGCGTAAGATTTTTTTTGAATGTTCTTCTGATTTGTCTGGTTTAAACAAAACTGTAGGTATAGTTCCTAGATCCCGAGGTAATCCCATATACTGACCATGGACTTATTTTATAGAATATAATACGATGACCTTCGTTGTTCGCGTAGCGTGGACGGACTTGCGAGCCTCGAACGAGCATTCGGCTCGCGCTCGACTGCCCTCCGCCCGATTGTCAGTTTTATCACGAGCACAGGGATTCGCATCATGCTCGTTGTAGGCTCGTTGTAACGTCCACACTTGACATCCGAGCAAAGAACGAATCCTGTTCGTTCGTGGCTCAGCTCGTTCTAGGTTCGCGTAGCATGGATGCACCATTATATGACACTGTTTTGAAGTCAGTGGAAACAATCTGAGGTACTTACCATACATTGTGGTAGAATTTGATATTTCCTATGGGATATCACGTCGTGCTCTTCCGCCGACTACAAAACAGTGTCGGATTGGAGTTCCTTATTTTTTATTTTACACTTTTAGTGTAAGCCCACTTGGAAGGCGGTTTAATTTTTTTTATAATTTTTTTTTGTTGTAATCTAAAAAAGTTAAAAAATGAATGAAAAATCTGTTTGATGAGCTGTCTAACTCATTTGTGTAGTTCTTTATCTTTTTAAGTTCTTTATGTGGAGATTGGGGCTCATACGTAGTTTGGGCGACTTACCAAAGTTTCTGGGTGCTTACTGCTTATGTATGTATGCAAGATGAAAGTTATAGCTTAAACTCTGTCGGAACTTTCCCATCGCTTAGTTAAAATTTGAATACATAAAACCTATTACTTTGCTTAAATCGATATGTACTGTTGGAGAAAAAATGCCAATCAAATTGAAGTTTTGATGAATTTCAAAGACATTTGTTAAGTACATTTATGAAGGTCAAAGTATAGTAGTTTGGAAGTCAGTCTTCAATATTATAACCATCATCTTAAAATAATTTAAAACAATTAAATTAAAAAAAAAAACAGCGTAACCTTTTGACATGAAAAAATTACTTTCGAGGAAATTAATAAATTATTTCGACGTAATTTAAGTTTGTTAGTTTAATCCATTCAGATCCATTTGTTAATTTGTAACATATGATACTTAATTTAACTTGACGACAAAAATATAAGCAATTAAAAAGTAATTGAACTTTGTAAAATCAATGGATACTAAAACATTTCGCTAGCATACAATAATTTGTTGATACGGTACTACAACGATGAGACTGTAAATTTTCACCATCCGAATTTCTTTTAAACTTTATCTAAACATTATTTACTCAACATTTTAAAACCAGACAAAAATCTGCAGCGTAATATATTTTTCCCCAGCAGTGTTAAGTCACGAGTGTAACTGTGCCGCTGGCAGGCATCTTACATCCGGTAAGTTTGTAGAGCCATCGAAACTACAACCTGTGATAACTGCACTGCGGAAAATATTACGGTCACTGCAAGAACCTCTGGCCTTACAAGAAACTAGTGTCACATTTGATAATACTACAGTAACTATGATTGAAAACAAAAAAAGGAACAAAAACTATGATTGAAAACTATAGACCAATATCTATTTTGAACGTACTTGGGAAACTAATGGAAAAAATTGTCCACAAACATGTATATCCTATAATCATTCGTCACATTCCTTTGGAGCAGCATGGCTTTGTAAAAGGTCGTTCCACAAATACCAACCTTGCCATCTTTACAAATGATATACTTTCTAGTATGGACAAGGGTTATCAAATCGACGTCATATATACAGATTTTGAGAAGGCGTTTGATCGAGTTGATCATTTTATTCTATTACGAAAGCTTCAGGAGCTCGGAATGCATGGTAGTCTTCTCAGGTGGATGGATTCATACCTAAGGAACCGTTCCCAAGCTGTGGTAGTGGCTGGTTATCGCTCTGACTATATTAATGTTCCTTCAGGAGTACCGCAGGGCTCAATTTTGGGGCCGTTACTCTATGCGTCATATTTGTATGATGTAGGAATCTGTTTGCAGTCAGCTAAATTCCTCATGTACGCTGATGACACAAAAGTTTACGCAAATATAAAGACTTCTGCTGATGCTCAAGGATTACAAAGTGATTTAAACCGACTCTGTCAATATTATCGAGACAATCGTATTAGCGTTAATGTATCTAAGTGTCTACATATCACTTACACGAGAAAAAGAAATGCACAGCAATATACTTACTTTTTAGATAATGCACCGATAGAGTACACTAGTAGAACAAAAGATCTCGGGGTTACTTTTGATTCCAAAATGACAATGTCTGATCATATTTCTGCTATAGTAACAAAAACATACAAGAACTTGGGATTTATATTACGAGTAACCAGACCTTTTTCAGACCCTGTATGTTTGAAAGTTCTGTATTATTCTTACGTACGCAGTATCTTGGAATATTGTTGCAATATTTGGTGTCCTCATTATATAACATACACACAAGATATTGAGAAAATCCAATCAAAATTTATAAGGTCGCTTAACTATCGAACTCAGCATAGAAATATGTATTACGAAGAATCCTGTAAACATAATAAACTGATGACTTTACATAATCGAAGAGTATTACTCCAGTTGATGTTTATGCATGATGTGTGTAACTCAAAAGTTGACAGCCCAGATTTATTGTCCTCTTTCCTAAACTTGAACGTACCTTCAAAGCGCACAAGACACACTGTAATGTTTAATGTTCCATTGTGCCATTCTAACTACGCTCAAAATGCTGTTATTTGTCGCACAATGAATAGTTATAACAAACTTTTTTCATCACTGGATATCTTCCATCTAACTAAGGCATCTTTCAAGAAACATGTCATATTACTTCTCAACGACAGCAACCAAAATATACCATCATAGGTTTCTTGGATACACCTCCCTACACACACATACACATACACTAACACAAACACAAACACATACACTAACACAAACACATACACACAATCAAATTAAATATTGAGGTATATCATTTCTTTCTTTGTTTTTTTTATTGTTTAAATTAATTGTTGTAAAATTTAAAAAATATCATGTAATTTGTAGCTATTCTGTTATTGCAAAGTTTTTTTTCACTTTCGCTTTTCGCTATTATATCAATACGATGGTTTGTATAGTTTAAAAAGAAGGAAACTGTAATTGGCAATATGTTTTAAGAGTATGTTTCATACTGTACCTTTAATTTTAAGTGCTGTTGTTTCCATGATAATAAAATAAATAAATAAACTCAACAAGAAACAAATCAATGCAAATTTGGAACATACGAGTATAATGGATAAACTAATAAGATTAATTTCATTCCATTTTTTTTTTCATACTACTAAGGTAGCAATCGAGCATACTGCCCACGTGATGGTAAGCGGTCACCTTAGCCTATAGACACTTGCAACACCCGTGTAACACACCTTTAGTTTATTCGATTGCTCGGATAAACCGCGGGCAGAAACTAGTATATTCCTAATAAACGCATTGTACGTTTGTTTGTTTACGGTTTGTGATAATTTAGTTGCAATGTTTACCTACTCAATAAACCAGGCCCATATTAATAGGTCTCTTTTGACAGTACTTACATCTATATGACAAAAAGAGACAAACAATATACTAAAGTGCGACAAAGACAGACAACCTATTCTCGAATATGGCCATAGATTAAGGATTGGCTATAGCTTTGCCTTAGTTAACTTCAATCTATAACCCGGAAATTCATTGCAGTTCCAGCAGGGCTATTTTAAAACGTCGGATTCGATATCGGAAACGGATTCAAAAAATTCCGAGGCAAATTTAAGCAATTGCTATTTTAATTTCCGAAAACTTTCCGATAAATCGAATTGATATTTACGTAAAGAAACATCAAAAATATTCGAATTCGGAAATTAAAATAGCAATTGCGGAAAATCACCTCGGTAGTTTTTGAATCCGTTTGCGATATCGAATCCGAGCGTTTTAAAATAGCCCTGCTGGTTACCTTCTGAGTCACGTCTTCTTTTCAGTACCTACTCATCGAAATCGTTATGAAATCACATGGTTATAAAATTAAGGCTTATAATTCACACACTTGCTTTAAAGTTTAAACCTCATGAGGTAAGAATAGATTAAAAAGATTTTCTTCTTTTACCTACTGTGGCGGTTACATGCACTTTGTTACAGTGATGTTTTTATTAGAAATTTTGTTCGCGCAATGTTTTTATGAGTTTAACCTGTGTTTAGAGCAGCGTTCAAACTTACTTTATAATGAAATTTCCAGGTAGTGGCGAGATACTTGATAGATACGACAGTTCATTATAGTTTTTTGATTGAGAGATTTTAGGGTTGTCCGTGTTTTTCTATCCATATAAATAATAAAAATTAATGTTAGTCTGTTCAGTAACGTAAGGGTACGTTCGTAGTGGGTGTAATGAAAAGGGTATATCCATCCGAAAGGGGTGAAGCCTACATCATGTACAGACTCTCTGTAAATAGTTTCAGTTCAAAATAAATTACTCAAAAATTCATACCAAATTGTTGCTTCCAAGTTTATTGAATTGAAATCATAACCAACGTGTCACCGCTCAATGAGAGTCATTATCATTTTGCGTCACTTGCTAATATTAATATAAAATTTTCTCTTCCGCGATCTGTGCTAAATATGGATTACTGAAATGGATAATACCCTTTTGGTTATACTTTGTAAAGAGAACCCGTGTGCGTTTCAAGTTGCTGTCAGTTTCTTTTTTTAAAAACATTGATGATGATGAACAAAATAGATTTACACCCATAGACAGCACAACGTACCACCAAGTACTGGAAAGCGCCGAGCGGGACGACCTCCTACCAGGTGGACTGACGACCATTGAGGCATTGAGTTTATCGTCGAGGTAAGCCTAATGTTCAGCATAGAAATGGCAAAGGTTAATTCACCAATCTATGCTGAACAATCAACGGAGCTAACCAGCTCCACAATACACTAATTCAATGAATCGCTGCAGATTACCTTCACAAATCGTTTACCACTAACTGGTCTGGCCGCCGCTGGATGCAAGCGGCCCAGTACCGTTCGAAGTGGAAATCAATGGGGGAGGCCTATGTTCAGCAGTGGACATCCATGGGCTGATATGATGATGATGATGATGGGACAGCACAACCTAACATGTTCATGCACATAAATGTTGATGTTTGGTTGGAGTTGGAATCGAACCCACAACCAATGATGTGGCAGTAGTATCTACCCTCCACACCAACCAGTCCGTTAACAGAATATTAATTTATTGAATTATCTATATGTATCTAATGTAACTATAAAAAAGTAGCGAAACTAGAATCGCAGTGAATTCCATGTTTGTAAAGTGTAGAACATGGTTAGCAACATTATGAATTGGCATGGAATGCAGCATTCAATTACTTAATGGTTTCGCGAGACACACCTCACACGGCTGTACGCTGTGACGTTTCAAATAGGCAACACCCTTGTTCATTAGTCTAGGAGACACGGTGTTTTTGCAAAGAAAAAAATAGGCCCAAAACATTTTTATATGTAAATAACTTTGATTTTTTGAAGCAACTGTTGATAAAATCAATATCTATTCATTATTTAATAAGTCTGTAGAAAAGCTGTTTTTTTAGTGAAAATAATTGTGGGGGAATTAAGCGATACCTACTGATGCTGAATTTATGATTTTTCTATTGATGTCTTACCGTCTGTATAAACTTATGTATTTAAGGTTGTGGACGAATGAGAAACCTGTGGTCTGGTAGACAGATTACCAATAATACTTATTTTTTTTACATATATTTGCTTGAATACGCTAGTTACTGTACTGTTAATTTTACTATGACTTGGGCAACGTAAAAGTTAAAGCCCTAGCTTCTATACTATAATTGTACCACACCTTGAAGTTGTGTTCATCGCTCGTCTGTTTATGTTGCCTGAGTTAGGCTTGAGTAAAGTCTGCAACTCTGTGCCTACTCAGTCTAAAGTGACATAGTAAATATGTAAGCAAAAACAGTATGAAATTTAAAAAAATAAAAAAGTTTCTTTGACATAAAAAATCGATTTAATATGCCAACATAGTTATAAGAGACGGCAAAAGTTGAAAGCAATAAGCATGTTGTTACCTGTTTTTAACAAAAACCATACTAAAGCAATTTCTTTCAGATATGCTTACTATGTTTGCTACCTTTCTATATGAAAATATAAAGAACTAGCTGGCCCCCGCGGTTTTACCCGCGTTACCTAGATAAAAAGCCTATGTCCTTCTCCATACCATAGGCTATTTGCATGCCAAATTTCATGATGATCCGTTGAGTAGTTGAGGAGTGAAGGCGTAACAAACAAACAAACAAACTCACTTTAGTTAGGACTAGTTTCTCACGGTTTCACCCGCGTTCCTGTGATAAAAAGTAGCCTATGTCACTCGGAGATAGTGTAGCTTCCCAACAGTGAAAGAATTTTTCAAATCGTTTCAGTAGTTTCGGAGCCTATTCAATGCAAAGTTCCCCATATTAATAGTACAGATTACAGCTTACACCATTCATACGAACTCAGCATACTGTTTGAAATACTGAACTGTGACACTAAACATTTTAACAGAGTTTAAACACGAAATGAGCCTCGCCTGTGAATACGATACATTGTTTACTACGAAATTGCCTGCAGCTTGTCTACTGTGAGTTTAACTCTATTTACAAGAAATCAACAAATGTTTCTTGTACCTACACGCTACTTAGTCAATTGTAAATGAATCATACCACACTCACTCAGTCCCAAATCTACAAGAATTATTATTGGTTTAGAAACACGGGTTTTCGGCCCGCAGTATCCTTTGTGTTAATTCAGAACATATTATTATATTAATTGCGTTCAGCTTTTATTAAAACATCACATTTCCAATAGTAAGATGAGATAAGTGAGAAAGTCGGAAAAGATGAGAAACTGAGACAATGGTGCCGATTCTGTTGTAAATCGCACTAAACTAATTTTAGTCACATCTCATCTCTTTCTTACGAACATGATCGAAAAAGGATAGAACATATTTTAAGTTGTCAAATTAATCTTTGCCGTCTTATTTTGCGTGTATTTAGGCGTAACCGCGATAGATGGCGATTAAAATTATATTGAAAACAAGCATTGGACTAATTTGACAGGACTAAATTTCTTACATCCTTTTCTTATGTTCTTTGTTAGAAAGGGACATAGTGACATTAAAATTAGTTTAGTTGTGAACAACAGAATCAGGGCCAATATAAGACGATAAGAGATAAAGCACAACCTTACCACATAAGTTTACAGTTATTAGAATAAAGTTTTACATGAAATTTAAAACATAACCCTTTTAGTAATTTAGAATGGAAACTATAGTGCGATGTAGAATGTCACGTCTTTTAATATCGGATAATAAATGGCGTCAGTAATATAAGAATAACTCTACAAGCACATTCAATTGTTTTGTTTACTCGACATACCTAAAAAATACCGCAAACGTCAATCTGGCAGCGAAAACGTGCCATGGTCGTGAAAACGTAATAGAATACACATTCGTTTTTGAGTGATGCTTGAACAAACAAACAGTTAAATATACAGAAAAACATATGGAGGTGCAAGGTGGATGACACCTCCATTTAAAAGGGAAGATCTTCCGCCAGGCTGGGTCAACATCGTGCCTGGGGACCGCGGTCCAACTGTACTCGTCGGACAGTTGTATATATGCAGATCGCCGCGAAATCTTTGCAAGCGCGATGCAGGATGTAGTGGGCTTGTATGCGCGATGTATGCACGATGCAGGATAATGTGGCGGCACGCCATCTATCTATCGGCGTGTGAACTTCGTTATGTAGTGGTTCGCTACAAACAGAATGTTAAAAGCAGCTGTTTTGGGGTTTCATTAGGACGTAATCACTAGAACTAATGGACCGATTTTGAAAATTCTTACAAATGTACCTACTCTATTTTCGTGTGAATCTGCGGGTAACAGCGAGAGTATTGTGTATTTTGAAACCCATACAAGCTGGATATAAGTGCGTGACCCCCTCCCCCTGACCTGAAGGTTGGATCTTTCCCTTGCACACTTTTTTTGTTTCGCAAAAAATTTGGCTTTCTTACGATTTTATTATATGTTTAAGGATTATTATTTGTATATAGATTATTAGAATACCTAAGAGGTAGTTTAAAATTGAAGCTGAATGCAATAAATTGACGTATATTCCACATACAGTACTATAGGTACATCATACATAAACTAAACCGATTAAAGACGGCTTTTCACTATGGGATATAATATAATATATATTACATCTTGAGATATATCGCTATTCGCTCGTCGTACAATATGTCAAAAAATATTTATAGTTTGGGATTTAATATACAAAAATGTATGACGAACGATAAAATATTATATATGAAGATGTAATTTATATTGTATTATATCCCATAGTGAAAAGCCGGCTTTATTATGTTCTGTTGCGCTTTGTTGTGAGAACGTTTCCTTGTTGTTTTTGTGTGCTTACCACGTTTGACCACTTTATCACCACTAACTAAAATGCTATTATTATAAGAGAGTGTTCGAAAGCTTCGTATACCTAACTTGTTCATCGTAAAGCTATATCGAAAACATGTAGATGTAAGACCTAAAGTGCTGGGTAAATTAATTTACCCTTGGGCGAGTCTACGTCGACATATTTAAGTACTACAGATTAAGAGGGGAAAAATAGGTATTTGAAGAAAATATTGTCATCGCGCTATGCCGCTATGCTATGCGCTATGTGTGATAGGGACATCTGCAGCTCAGACCGATTTATTCACAAAAAAAATTACGAAATCGACGTTTCGTTTTCCCTATTTTCCTCCTCGAAAACTGAGCCGATTAAATTTTTTTTACATTACAATTTTAAGTAAGGGGTTATCTAGGTCCCTATTACTTTCTTTTATGTTAAAATCTTTTCGAATTTGTCTGGTAGTTCTTTTAATCACGGCGGAAAAATAGGGCATTTATTGTAATTTTTGGAGGGCCATAATTTCTTTAATAATTAGTTGCTGAAAAAAAGGAAGTAATAGGGACGTGTCCAAAGCAGAACTTGATTATATGAAAAAAAATGATGACTCTAGAGGCATTATTCAGGAAGAAAACAGGGGAATACATTTATGGAATAATCGCAGCCCGACTCCCGTCTTAAATTCAACATCTAATCTAACGTTAAGTATTTTGTGTATGAAGTCTCGGTGTAATTTAAATTACATTTCTCCTCAAATAATAATTATTAATATCCTGGGACAAGTTAAAATTTATCTAAATATGTACCTACTACCAGGGGCCCAAGTTTGCTATTATAATTGTGTTCCAATTTCACTGGTGTAAACCAATGTGACCAAAACCTTACATTATATTACAAGTATACCATAAAAGTCACGGCTGAGTTTACAAGTGCCAACAAGATTTACGTATACAACGTAGGCGGTGAAATAATCATATTTTCAGTACACCTACTGAGGCTTTGTGTTTTGTTAATTATTCACCTCTACCTTTTATCACCGTGTATTTTAACCTTTTGAAATGATTAAAAGTGAGAAGAGTTGGGTTACTCCTGTGAAATAATTTATTGTACGTTCTAAGTTTGAAAATAAGTGCTGTTCCTATATTTTTTTTATCGGTATGTTATGTAATGATGCATTCTTTTTATGATACTTATCACCTTATAAAGCACCTTGACTTGACTAAACAGCCTGTATCATTCCTCTGCTGAAGATAAGTTCTCAAGGCGCGCTGCTTCTTCGCTCCTTGTCATCTTCCTCAAGCTGTCAAGCGAGCTCTCTCTGCCTTTCTCAGCACCTTTCTGCTCCAGTGGCTGTTTTATCGACAGACATTGCCTTCCACTTCAAAAATAAAATACCATTTGATTGCATAATAACGCAAAAATACTGGAACAAAGACATACATAAATTTCTACTTCTTAAATAAGGCCTGCCTCTTGAAGACGAATTCGACGAATATTACGTCAGGGCAAACATTTTCAATGGAACATTTTTGACTCCCATTATGCTCTATCAACTCTAATTGGAAAGGGGTCAAGGCCAAAAATATGAATCCCGAGAGGGAAATATTAAATTTATAGGATTATATTTTACAAGGGTTTTTTTGCAGTCCTTGAAGGATTCAGAACATTATTATGATATTGAACATTTAATAATATTGAAGATTGTCTGCTTTTACTTTATAAACCTTATTTAAACTGAAGTAGAAAATACCATATTCCAGAACAATATAACTAATGTTCAAGAATGCGTGAGAAGTAAACAACTAACCGCCGCCCGCCCTTGTAAGTAAATAACATTAACGACCCATAAAAGCTACTCTATATTATGATGGTGCACTAAATCCATTAAGTATCACACATATACTACACATATTATAAAAGTTTAGGTATATTTTTTTCCATTTTGATCACGTATGGTTCAAATATAATATTTTAATTACAGTTTGATAATTTCAATATTTTTAATTTTTGATGGTTCTCGCGAGGGACGCGCGTCCTATAATAACAATTGATGTCATTGTTAATATTTTTTAACCGCTAGCCTATGTAAAAGTATCGACAAGATTTCTATAGTCACTTGATATTGTCATTCTGGTGAATATATTATTTTAATTATTTTATTCTGACAACATACAGTCATTAAGATTTTTTTTTACAAAGTATATCTCAGCATAAAATTTTAGACTTTGAGTGTCAACTATTGTTTTGTTCATTATTTATAACAGTAGGTAATACACAGACAGAAAGTTTGGCTTATCAGATTAAATACGAATAAAGCAATAACACAGAGGGTTATACTAGCAATACTGATAAGTTTATATATTTGAGTTAATTTAGTTAAACTAGGTACAAAGATAAACGTGGTTTAATAAAACCACGTTTATCTTTGTACTCAGACTCACTCACGCAACCCCAGCCTTGCAATAGACCTATTATTACTTGTACTATTATTTATCCTATGCTATTACAAAGAATATACTATTATCATCATTACTATTAATTAAATTATTAATATACCAGTATTCAAAATCTCGGGGAATCTCCGTTTCATTCAACAGTTTCTGTCACAACTTATCGTTACTATGCCAAATGCCTTCGCACGTAGACCAGTGTTCTTCTTATGCAATGCCAGTAGCTAAATCGGCAGTTTCATTAGATAGCCTATTAGGGCCCCGATTCTCGCATCTTCGTAATTAATTTCGCATAGAAACAAAAAATATGACGGATCTTAAAAATTCTATACGTTTTGACAGAATACCTCCATGTTTTTCGCCAAATGTCTATTCTACATCGATGTCAAAAGTGCCAGGGCCTGGGGGTCCACGATGACTTTTGTCGATATTGTTTTGTCTTTTTAAACGAGATGGATATCGATAATCGTCATCGTAACTAAACGGCCAATCTTTGTATGGAATTAACATTTTAAATGTAAATCACTTTATTGCAGTCATTATTGCCTATCTTATTATTGTATAAATAACCCTTTCCGCCCAAATTACAAGAACAAAATATCTTCAGTAAAATAACCAGTGAACAACATTATGATCAAACGAAACTAAAGCTTATGCATAAGTTCATAACTAAATGGCAGGATTTACGAGGATCTTAAATATTTAAAAGTTTTAAACACATAGTAACCACTGAAAAGAGCAGTTAAAACTTGCTTAATGTCGGGAAAGTAATTCAATGCACTCCGTCTGCTGTTAAGAGGTTGGACTTGATACTGTAATAAAATTACAATCCCAATTTCATATCCTGGTTGTTTTTTATGACTTGCCATAATACCAATCCACTGTATTGTAAAGGTTCAAATAAACGAGTGGATTTTCTTTTCACAATTTTTTTTAATCTATTTTTTTAGAGGCCTTTGCCCTACTAGGGTATGTCAGCCACATCGTACCCTTTTTTCATAATGTAATTTGTGATTTGATAAATTTTGAATTCGTCGCTTTACAATATTCAATAGTTAGTTTTTTATTCATATTAGTTTTTGCAGTTTTTTCCGGGATAAAAAGTATCTTATAATGTTGATCCAGGTTATGATTTACCTGTATTTCAAATTTCATCACGATTGGTTGAGCCGTTGAGGTGTCAAGCAACTAAAAAAAACAAACTCACTTTTGCAATCATATTAGTAGTATCTCAATTGTCCAAATACAGTATAACATCTAAAAATAAAATAGAAATACCTTCGCTTGTTACCTTTAATTAAGTTGTAAAGGTTTTGTTGGGCGACTAACACATTATTCTCGGCGCGATTTACAAAGAAGCAAGTTTTCGGACCGCAAGGATCTTACGGGATCAACTAATTTCCAGCGAAGATTAATCTAGATTAGATAAACGAGGACAAACAAAATGTTTTCTTCTAACGTTAAAGAGTCTTTGGGGATACAAGTGGATGGAACAGGCTCACGTGTTAAATGTGGGGTAATTGGGATTGGGGAATTATGTTGATGATTTATTTGCACAAAGCAGTAAGCAACACATTTATTGGTCGATTATCTAATGTTTTTGTGGCATGTAAGAAAACGATTAGGTATACAATTGACAGAACCAAGCGTTTTCTAAATAGCTTTCCACCCCAAGTTTTCACTATATTTGCAAAACTAATGAGCAAAATTCGTCCTTAGTGAATGCATACGTTATTTAAGAAACCTGTGTGCAAAGTTTCAAGTATTAATTTAACTGAGGGTTTTATTTTATCTATTTTAAGTTAAAAATAATATATACAAACAAAAAAAGGAATTTAAAAATATATCTAAAATAAACGGTCTTCTAATTATCCATAAAATCGTCCACGTATCACATGAGTCCGAAAATTACGCGAGAAGTTGTTTTGACAGCTGCTATTGTTTGAAACAATTCGTGACCAGCATTTTGCTTATTTGCGAAACACATTTGTACCTAATATGAATGTGTTAAAATAAATAACCTAATTTATGGCATCGGGTTAGGTAAAAATCACCAAATTTGGATTTGGATTAGATGGGCTCGCGTTTAAAAACTGTTTTATCAATATCCACGAAGATTTTTTTCTCTGCAAGGTATTTTAAATCAATGCTCTACTTTAGGACTAGCTTTTTTCCGTAAAAGCGTGTTACCTGTACAAAATGTCAAGTTCCCAGACGCCACGGTTCGAGCTGCGCTTTGATCTGCCAGTCACTCAGTTTCTTGCTTTATATACAGGTGGAAAAATGCGGGCGGTGGCAGAAAAGTTTCCTTAATTAACTAGCAAATATTAGTCAAAGGAAATATTCCTGTATTTAAAAAAAATATTGCATTCAGAAGTATTAAAATAAAATATCAGGCGTCGATAGTCAGGTGGTACAGTAGTACCCAATTAATATGGCTTACCGATGTACCTGCGCAGAAGATACATTTTCAAAGCGCGGGAAACGCTATTGGTCGGCAGCTGTCGCCATGTTAGCGTGCGCCGTGCGGAGGGGCGTGACTTGCGAGTGAGACGGAACTAATAGCTGCAGTGTATTATTAACCTTATAGTAGTGATCTAAGGTTGATTTTAAGTTTTAACCATTCTTTCGTTAATCTTCGGGGCCATACTTTCTTTTCT
Source organism: Polyploca ridens (assembly GCA_951394255.1). Lineage (NCBI taxonomy): Eukaryota > Metazoa > Arthropoda > Insecta > Lepidoptera > Drepanidae > Polyploca > Polyploca ridens. Next base: position 5,953,956 of record OX596252.1, on the reverse strand, counting down.
GTGCGAACGAGGATCACGACGCGCCATATCAGTTGGGTAATACTGTAACTACATTACATATCTCTATAGGTACACTTCTAGAGAAGTAACAACGGAAAAGAACGACACATGTATAAAAATTATTCAAAAGTGACTTCACTTGTTTTGCGTGCGGTACAATGACGTTTTCGATCAATCTCTGTCTATCTGCTTTCGGCCTAGTGTCAACTGTCGCAATGGAGGTGTGCAACAATATGAGGCCGCTACTCAATTAGTATCTCCACTTTGGTAGTTCTAGCTTGCACAAATTGTAAATAAAATTGTACTTAGAATAATATAATATCAAATATGGACAAATTTACCAAATTGATAAATTTTATTCATAAAAAAATTAAGGATTTCTTGTAGAATTTAAACCACTTAACTTTAGTTCCATTTGATTTGTTGAAATCTAATAATAATATATATAAAATGCTTTTGTGGGTACGTAAATACGCAGTTTTCTCAATCACCACCAACTCCAAACAACTTCCCGTTGGGGTGGTAAATACCCCTTGGTCTCCAGGTGGTAGTAAGGTAGTTTGGTCGCGGTGGGTGGAAGGGAGTGGTTGTGGATGGCGAAAATGTTAAAACATATATTGCTGTCCTTTTCTAACGCATGAGGACTTCTGAAAAGATCTCAAAATTTCTGGAATGGTCTAGAAAGTTCCAAAATGTGTAAAACGGTTATAATCGATCTGGAATGTTGTAGAAAGTTCAACAAATATCTGGAATGATCTAGAAAATTCTAGAGTGAATGCAAACTATTATAATCGATATAGCATGTTTTGAGAAAGTTCTACAAACTTCTGGCTTCTGTAGAAAGTTCCAAAATGTCCAAAACTGTTATTATCGAGTTAGGATGTTCGAGAACGTTCTAGAAATTTCCCGAATGATCTGGAAAGTTCCAAAATGAGTGAAACGGTTATAATTGATCTGGAATATTGTAGAAAGTTCTAGAAATATCTGGAATTATCCAAAAAATTTTAGAATGAATGCAAACTATTATAATCGATATAGAATGTTTGAGAAAGTTCTACAAATTTCTGGCTTCATCTAGAAAGTTCCAAAATGTCCAAAACTGTTATTATTGAGTTACAATGTTCAAGAACGTTCTAGAAATTTTCCGAATGATCTGGAAAGTTCCAAAATGAGTGCAATTTATTATGATTAATTCAGGATGTTCGAGAAGGTTCTAGAAATTTCTAGAATGAGTGAAATTTATTATGATCGATTTAGAATGTTCGAGAAAGTTCTAGAAAATTCTAAAATGAGTGCAATTTATTATAAGCGATTGAAAATGTTCCAGAAAGTTCTAGAATGATCTAGAAAATTCTAAAATGAGTGCAATTTATTATAAGCGATTTAAAATGTTCGAGAAAGTTCTAAATATTTCTAGAATAATCTAGAAAATTCTAAAATGACTGCAATTTATTATAAGCGATTTAAAATGTTCGAGAAAGTTCTAAATTTTTTTGTATTGACCTGGAAAGTTCCAAAATGAGTTACATTTATTATGATCGATTTAGAATGTTCGAGAAAATTCTAAAATGAGTGAAATTTATTATGATCGATTTAGAATGTTCGAGAAAGTTCTAGAAAATTCTAAAATGAGTGCAATTTATTATAAGCGATTTAAAATGTTCGAGAAGGTTCTAATTTTTTTTGATTAATCTGGAAAGTTCCAAAATGTGTACGAGTATTGATCTAACTAAAAGAACCAAATCGAAATCGAAAATAGAAATCTATGATATCTGTTAAAAATGTATCCTTATATATTTTTTATACCACTAAACATGCGATGTATTTTAACCCGAGCAACGCCGGGTTTCGCTGCTAGTATTTTTATAAAATTGTAATTGTCTTTATCTAATAAAAGACGATTACAATTTAAAAAAAATGCACAGCAGTGGGACATTATAGGCCGATGATGTTGATGATGAATTGTGTATTTGTAATAATGAAGTATTTTTCAAACAATGTAATATTTAATTTGATGTGTTAAATCGTCCCAAAACGAGCAAATTCTATTGCCCAATAAAAACACAAACAATATTTTAAGAAGACATCCCCCATCTTGTGTAATAAGGAGAGCAATAAAGAACTACGCAACAATGTAATAGGTTGTCAACGCGTTGTTGAGTTATTTACTCACTTCCGAGACGCATCAACAATACGGACACACAGAATATAAAAAATCTATTAACGATTATGTTTTCCTTACAAGAAGAGAATTGTGTATTATTTATTAAGTCCTAGGAAATCTTTCCGTTTTCCATATTTCTTTATCTCATAATGTTATTTGGATGATTGTAATTGTAGCATTGTAGTGAATGTTTTTCTTTTGGTTATATGTAGTTATCACAGAGATCGATGGTAGTTATTGATGTGGCAGTATAACGTTAATAGAGATATTTCCTCCATTCAGCGCCCCTAGACAAGATGGTTGTCGACAATCGTCATCGTTAGTAAACGATCAACCTTTGTATAGGATTGACTTAAGAGATTGTTAAAAATCACATGAAATGTCCATCCCACACAAAGGTTGATCGTTTACTAACGACGACGATTGTCGATAACCATCTTGTCTTCCAGCACTTAGTAAAATCTTTGAAAAACTATTGCTTAATCAGATGTTAGGCCACTTTAATAAACATAAGATACTACATAGTCATCAGTTTGGTTTCACGAAGGGGAGATCTACTTCAGATGCGGCTGCAAAATTATTGAAACACATATATGAAGCTAGGGAAAATTTACAAGATGCAATTGGCATTTTTTGTGATCAATCCAAGGCCTTTGACTGCGTTGACCACCGTACTCTACTCCTTAAGCTAAAATATTAAGGTATTCGTGAGGCGGCTCATGATCTTGTTCTATCTTATTTAAGTAATCGCCAACAAAAGGTAGGAATTTGTGATACAACATCGAAGGGATCTTTAGTTAAAATGGGGGTACCCCAGGGCTCAATACTAGGTCCATTTCTATTTCTAGTGTATATTAATGATTTACCATCTGTTGTAAACAGTCTCTCAGATATAGTCTTGTTCGCTGACGATACTTCATTTATTTTCAAAGTAGATAGAAAAGACAAAGAACTTATTAAAGTAAATGATACCATGTCAATAGTCTCAAAATGGTTTGCTGTAAATAATTAGTTATTAAATTCTAGGAAAACTAAATGCTTAAGATTCTCCCTTCCAAATGTAGTGCAAGTAGACAGTCAGGTATTAGTAGATGGCATCAGTTTGGAATTAGTTAGTAAAACAGTATTTTTGGGTATCACATTGGATAATAAATTGCAATGGGGTCCTCAGATAGAATCATTAGCTGGTAAATTAAGTTCTGCTGCATTTGCTGTTAGGAAAATCAAACAATTGACGAATGTCTAGACGGCCAAATTAGTTTATTTTGCATACTTCCATAGCTTTTTATCTTATGGCGTATTACTTTGGGGAGCTGCAGCAGATATTGAGACTATTTTTATATTACAAAAAAGAGCAATTCGTGCAATTTATAGTATGGGTGCTCGTGAATCATTAAAGGAATTATTTAAGGAAATAAACGTTATGACCGTACCTTCACTTTATATCTATGAAAATATAATATACATACGTAAAAACATAGAAATGTATAAAACAAAAATGGAGACTCATAATATAAATACAAGACAAAAAGAGAAATTAGTTGTTCCGTATTTTAGACTAGCTAAAGTTCGTAAGTCATTTCTTGGCAATAGTGTGCGCTTTTATAACAAAATACCACTTGCGGTGACCAAGATGACTGATTTTAAATTTAAATCACATATAAAAGAAGTTCTGAAAGAAAGAGCTTATTACAAAGTAGCTGATTATATTGAAGATAAAGATGTCTAGAAGTAGGTAGCTGCACTCTGCACAAGTGCACCTTGCTCATGCTTATACAAAAGCCAGTAGGTCAATAATTGTGTGTTTTATATTTTTATGGTTATTATTTTCTTGTTCTTTTTTCGTCTGTATCTATGCTTAGGTATATCTTTTTTATTGTTAATTATTTGGAAAAAAAAAGCCAAACATAGTCAGATTGTCCAAAAAATATATAAAAAAATTAACCTTGCTGAGTTTCTTGCCGGATTCTTCTCAGTTGAAGGCCGAGTTGCGAACCGGTGGTAACTTCAGTAAATATGACCTTCATAAGTGCCCTTCTGGGGCCTAAATTGAATAAATGGCTTTGGCTTTGACTTTGACTTTGACTACTGGCCCAGACCATATGAGCCTGTAAATATGACGTAATAAATCACAACAAAACTAAAAATATCACTTTGAAATTTGTTAAAAGTTGCTATTTTGACATATCACTCACCATCCCTATTACCTTCCTATTACGAATGTTTCGTGGAATTTAAATAATATTTTCACCATTCTATCTTATGTCGCTTTATTCATATTTTACCTTTGAGACCATCGATATATTATCTTCTGTCTATTTCGATATTTGAGACCCTCAGAGGAGTATAAAAGTAAAATTACCTTACATTAGGAATTATAAATAGATCCGTTGATAATTTTCACCGAAAATATTAGACACAAAACATAAAAAGGTTTGCGTACAATACGATACTCTTCGAAACGAAAAGATCCAAATCCCAAAGGAATTACACATATTTAACGTGGAAACAGTACTGCGGTTATAAATCCGCTCCAATCCGTCCCAAATGGACGCTGACCATATATTTGTGGTATATTTTACCTTCGACTACCCTAACATGAACCCCTCTAAAGATAATATACTATGTATTTATAGTTGCGGGTTGGGACACAGTTTACAGAAGACAGCACATAGTGGCCCTGATTCTGTTGTTCACAACTAAACTAATTTTAATCTCACTATGTCTCTTTCTAACACAGAACATAAGAAAAGGATGTAAGAAATTTAGTCCTGTCAAATTAGTCCAATGCTTGTTTTCAATATAAATTTAGTCGCCATCTATCGCGGTTACGTCTAAATACACGCAAAATAAGACGGCATAGATTAATTTGACAACTTAAAATATGTTCTATCCTTTTTCAACCATGTTCGTAAGAAAGAGATGAGATGTGACTAAAATTAGTTTAGTGCGATTTACAACAGAATCGGCACCAGTGTCTCATTTAAATCTTTTGTTTGTCGCATAGAAAAAAACTGATTTCAAACGTTTTTTTTAAATAAAAATCTCTATTGGATGGGATAATTTACGTTTTTATTTGGTATATTAGATATGAGTATGTTTTGAGAATATTTATTTACTAGCTGTCCCCCGCGGTTTCACCCGCGTTTCCTGGATAAAAAGTAGCCTATGTCCTTCTCCATACCATAGGCTATCTGGGTGCTAAATTTCATGATGATCCGTTGAAAAAAACAAATAAATAAACACACAAACAAACTCACTTTCGCATTTATAATATTAGTTAGGATTCCGATTGACGGCAAGGTTCCCAGCAAGCTGGCAGCGATTCCTCTTTGGATATCTTATTGCACTGGTTTTGTACGTACATTTACAAACTATCATCAAAATCAATTGAAAGGTGAAATACAATTGTTTCGGCGAATAACCTAATAACCATGTAAACATTCTATCTCACATCTTAATTTAACGCACACAAGAATAATCAACAAAACAAACATTATTAAAATATCCATAAAAATTACGAGAGCTGCTTTCTCTAAACTATGCTTGTGGTCTAAGCTAGTGAATAGGCATTTACCAAAACTGGTGACGCAGGAACTACTCATCCTAAGTAAACTGTTGATAGTTCGTAAATATTTTAACGATATTGTTGGGCATGCAACCTCGGCATTTTCCGGCAAACATCGGTACTTTACTAAACGTTCGGTGCAGGTACCTTAATCTTTATTCCCGTTTATATTTGAAGATTAGCTTGAAGTTTATCACGTCATTAACTCATTATGACCTGGGGGGCTAAAAAGGAAGGAAACGCCGAATCGGATTGAGTTCCCATTAGGAATTGAATTACAAATCGTAAAATGGTCACTTAGTAGGCAATTCAGGATATGATCTCAATACGATTCTAATTCTGCAATTCATTTTTTTGACAGTTTTCTATGGAGATTCGTAAAATGGCTCACTAAATAGGAATTGCTTTTGTGTCAAACAGTAGAATCATAAGAGGATACCGAGGAGCAACTTATTACAATTCAATTTAGAGATTTTGTTGAAAATCAATGAATAATGAGGGAATTTCGAGGTTTTTCTAACACCCATAAACCATTTTGTGGAATGTTAAAAGCTATTGGCTACCAATAAAGTTCTTTTACCATCAATTTTGTGATAACCTAACATAGTACTATCGTAATTTTTACATGATTAATATTATACTATTTTTCCACCCAGAAACCCCTTTTATCCCCATAGGGGTTGAATTTCGAAAAGACCTTAGTAGTTGCCTATGTTATAAGGAACATGTGTGCAAAAGGACAAGTATCTCTGTACTCTGCGGTTTGAGCTGTGCGTGCATCTGTCATGCGACTGCATGCTACATGCAACTGACTAGTTTCTTATACATTTGATTTTTTATAAAGATTAGAACTAATAATAACAAAAAGCTTTAAGATCTGCAGCTTAAATTTTGATAGAATAAGCTTTAGCGTTTTGAGGAATTATATCCGCAGATCTACTTTCTATCAAAGGTATTACTAGAGTATATATATATCTGTGTTGGTATATATTGCCGAAGACTAATCACAGTGACACAAAGAGATACACATAGGGGTTGCGTGTTTGTTTAGGTTAAATAAAAGACAAAAGTAAATAAATCAGCGTAACTTTTATTACAGTATTATCAACAATATAGTTTAGTGTAGGTAATGTTACGGCATGATAGCAACGCCAACTCCCAAATTCTCTGTGGTCCTTTCCCCATCATATTAGCAGCATGATGATGACAGATGCCAAAGTAATTATAATATAAATATCCTTTTGGTAATCCCATGTACAATTATCTTTATCTTCGGGTAATTTATAACCTGAAAGTAATATTATTTGTTGATTATATTATTGTTTGACATCATGCTTAGTAGGTATCATCTACCTAACCTACCACCTATCTAACAAGGGAAAGTTAATAATGGTCTTAGTTATGCACTTTACATGCATTGCATGTTTCATATAAAAAAATCCTAGTTTCTGTTGAACATTTTATTTGGGGCTTATAATTCAATAATTTATGGTATAAATAGAAATAATAGTATATTCTTTTGTTGAGATTAGATTGGGAATATGCTACATTATGCTGTTATTGATGATATTTACGAACTCACTCTCATAAAACTAGAAACTTCAACATGGAACTCTGGTGAAATGTCCTCATAATGATTTATCATGTATAGAGGATATTTATGCAATTACTCCTTTATCTTCGCAAATACTCGGCTTTTTTTAGTTAAAAAGTCTTCATAACGAATGAACGAAATGTTTCTTCTTGTTATTTGTACTACACAGAAATTTTCTTCCCTGCACATTTCACGTGATTGTTTATTCATAATAATCCATTATTTAGACTAAATAATGACGGAAATTAACTTATATAAAGAACTTTTGATAAAATTCAAAAGATATTAGTATTATTTACCACCTTTATGTAGGTAAAATATATAACTTAGTGACATCGACCGACCATAGACTAGCAAACTTATTATTACCAGTCGAAGCTGAAAATATTTTCTTAATCATTTATAAATTCCCATTTTAGATACGTAATTGCAGTTTTATAAACGTTTTATAGTTACAAATGTTTAAGATCATAATTTTAATACGTGAATTCTCTATTAGTTCTTTCTTACGACTTAAAAATGATAATAGAAAAACTTACCGGTAAATTACGGTTTTTTATTTTTGGTGTTGTAACATTAATATCAAATTAGAATCAGCTAATGAATTGAATTGCATGAAATTAGTGACCATTTTACCAAAATTTATAGGAATTGCGTCAGATCTGCTGGGAATTCGGGAAATGAATTCCTTTCAGCAATATTGCGTAACTCTACGTTTTTAGGGCAGCTGGAATGGTTGAGTCAGCAAATAAATGGGCGAAAATAAAAGTGTTTTTCTAATAGCATAGTCGCTGGTTAGTGCTGGATTTCGTTTGACATATTTTGTTGTGTATTTTGCTGTTGAAAGCTTTATAAGCTTACCTGTGTGGGAGTTGAATCTATTCTTGCTCACCTTTAATTATTAAGAAGCATTCACGGGACAGGGGGTGGAATGAGAGGGGAGGAGAGGAGTCAGATCTAAGGGGAGATATCCATTAAAACATCATATTTCTGGATCAGGTTTATGTTGTATATAGTCAGGGAGAAATCAACAAGATTAGTTAAAGAATTTAGTAAGTAGGTATTATGTAATGCGTACTGATAGAAAGCCCACCCATACATACACAAAAAGATTCCTCTACAATAAAGGACATTTAAACAAACATAAATTTTCCAGTATGTACTAATAATCTGAGGCTCACCAATAAATGTGTCACGCAATAAATCATTAATTTCCCGACAAAGCTATGTGGGTAGAAACAATTCCGTTCGTATGAGTACAATGCTTAAAATTGTAAACCCATTTCTGGAAACGGTCCAGATGTGTCTAATAAAAGTTACATTGTCTTTTCAATGTTTACTTAACACGTATGTTACAATTTACACACTACATTTTGTTGATTTATCAAAAGGTTTTTGACATTACTGTTAACTACTATTTTTAATGTTATAAGCGTTTTTCTACATGGAGGAATTGAAAAGGTATTTAAATCTTGCTTTGATAGCTTGGATTTTAGTCAAGATTTTAAGCTATACCCTAAATGCAAAAATTAGTTTCATAGCGTATCTTTATTTATCTTATGATTGATTGGTACGAGACTAGATTACAAAGTAGAAAGTACTAAACCAATGATCGTTATAAAAATATGCTCATATCAGAAATATGCTCTGAAAATCAAAATTTATATGAAAATCTGTCGCCAAGTACCTATCGGTGTGTTCCGATAGCTGCACTTGAGAGCCAGTTCTTTCTAGGCTTTGTGTGCCGCATCATCATTTACCAAACTTGCGGTCAAATACAGGCCTATAAACAGTAAAAAAAGGCTAATCATCCCAAATAAAAAATATTTAAGAAATGTCTAGGAAAGGCAAACTTGAAAGATTCACAGGTCATTTGTCTTCCATGCTCGGATCCCATGATCGATGTCATAGCGGAAAAACATGGGCGTTTTTGTGTCACGTCTCGTCCGTTGTCAGGTAATTTGCTGAAGTTTCCCCCAAGTCAGGTCAACTGTGAATGTGATGCTTTACGCTCCAATATCTGTGGTATCAATCAATGAGGTTATATTGAGTTTTATTTCCAGAAGAAATAATCTAGCATATCCAATCCATACTAATATTATAAATGTGAAAGGACCTCTGTCTGTCTGTTTTCCCAAATAAACTGCTGAGCCGACCGCGATGAAATTTTATAAGTCCCGTTATTTATCTCGGGAATACAGGCGCAACCGGGTTTCCCTCAGCGATACGATATAGGGTTCTTCAAAAAAGGCGTAAAAAGAGCTCTAAAATCCCCCTGGTATTGCAAATGTCCATAGGCGGCGGTGACCACTTACCATGAGGTGGCCCGTGTGCCTGCTTGTCAACCTAATGACTTAAAAAATAATAGTAATTAATGTTTCTAAGCGGAATAATACTTTTATGTATATCATAAAAAATAACAACTTGTTGAAAATGTGATACTGAAAACGGCCAAGTCACACAACATTAACTATAATAATAAAGAAATCGCAGTAAGGAACCTTAGACTTGGCACGACTTTGTCTAGATTTCATTACTTTTTAGAGATAAACAAGCAGCTCCATCGAGACTTGCCTAGTTTTTTACAGAATGTTTTTGGTGGGATCATATGGGTGGTGGGACAATATATTTCCCGAAATATATTGTTAGTAAAACTTATCGAAATTAGACTTTTCGGTTTTGAATAAAATTTAACTAAAATGAGTGGGCATAGGAATACAAACACTGTGTACTTGCCATCTCTTTGTATCCGAGTTACTTTGTATGTAGTAAAGTTAATGAAGCCCGTATAGACGTGCTCTATCTAATTATATGTGTTTCGTGTGTAGACAGCTGAATGACAGAGTTGTTTCATAAATTAAGATAAATTAATATTAATGACGTTGGAACATAACTATAACATTACTGTGGTTGTGATGAAGTCTGAAAAATAGGCATTTACTTTTTGGTAAAGTATATTTTTACTACTTTTTGGTATACAAAATGTTTAATGTACTTACTATTATATGCTTCAATCTTCGGTATCTAGGTTATATTATCGATTGCAACACCATCTGCCGGGCTGATTTGTGAATCTAAACAATTCAGGGCGCCACCCAAACGCATAAAAAAAATCATTCAAATCGGCCTGGCAGTTTAGGAGCAGTTTAGTGACATACACACCTACAGTCATTTTTTATATAAAGAAGATATAGGAAGATTAAGTATTGTCGGGAATAGCTTGTCATTGACAACACAATTTGCAGTGCTATAAAATTGTTAGTGACTTAGGTTAACTACTCAAGCATCAATTTAGCTATTATTGCATGCATCCTATGTTATGTTAATTTGAAATTAATTATAACTGTGACGTAATTGTGTCAAACGTACCCTAATTATTTCACCTGAAGCCAACGTTTGATTCAATAAAATATTTTAACAACTCTCTTACAAAGAGGTGAGATGGAAAACAAATGTTTTTACTTCCCAAAGCCCTTTAATAATGCAGGCAGCCCTCAGGGATCTTATGGTGTATTTTCTTTAAGGCTCACTCGTTAATGTAAATGGGGAAATTAATAGACTGAGCCAAATGCGATGTGGATAATAATAAATCTTTTCGGTGAGGGTTTTCCGGAAAATTCTAAGCAGGAAAATATAAATATTCGTTATTATAAACATGTTTTTGCATACTATGTATTTATTTATTTATTTATTTAAAGGTTTGCTAGCAACAGTAAATTAATACAAGGACAATATAAACTTACTCTAAATTAAAACTAAATTTATTGTTATATAAAAGCAAACACAACATGTTTAAAATATTAAAACTTTCCAAAAAATAAAAATAAACATCAAGTTACAAAAATAAAGCAGATAAAACAAAAAACAATAAAACAGATAAAATTGATAAAATTAAAAAAAGATATTATTACAAAATTTTGATAATGTTTTTCCTAAAATTATTAATAGATGAGTTAAATATATCTATATCTATAGACCTACTGCACTCATTATATAATTTGCATAATCGCGGGATAGGTGAGTTTGCGCCAAGAACAGTTCTGCGAAGTGGAAAAGCAAAAGGTTTGATTCGGCTTCGAGGATACCTATGCGGTACTTTAAGCTTGAAATGACTGAGTGTATTATATTAGTTACATTTATTTATAAGCAGAATACCTTTTTATTTAAAATTCGCAATTTCTCGGGGCTTTACTTGTATTTAACCGACTTCAAAAAAAGGAGGAGGTTCTCAATTCGAATGTATTTTTTTTTTGTTTTTTAGGTTTGTTACCTCATAACTCCGTCGTTTATTAACCGATTTGGAAAAATCTTTTTTTTATTTGAAAGGGTACACTTCCCGTTTGGTCCCATTTTCATCAGATCAGGATTTGGTTACTTCTTAGTATACTTTGAAGTCGGTTGCAGTTTTTTGTAAAACAGTCATTTGAGTTAAAAAGTGTCCTAATATGCTTCTACATGCCATAGGTGACATGGCAAATTTCATTACTATGGAGTTTGCCATAAAGCCATTAAGAAAGAAACTAACAAACACTTCTATACTTACACAATGTGGAAGTTTTAGAATTGACGGATCACTCACTTCCCTCTAATATGGCGAGGAGGATGACCGCCACACGCGTCATACTTGTGAACAGGTGCTGCTTGTGGGGGCTAGTCTGCTTAAGTTTGCTATTTACTTATTAAATAAGTACTGATTGAGTCTACTTAGTAGTTTTTGCCACCGGGACACGCAATTATTGTCAGTGAGATCAGTGTAAATATTATGTAATGAATCTAAATTTGTTTTGAAAAGAGTAATTGCTGAGTTTATTGCCGGCTCTTCTCAGCAAATGTAAACTTCCGAACCGGTATTAGAGTCAGACTAGTCATAAGTGCCTGCGAAGGTCTATTGGAATAAATAATTGTGAAAACGTTTAAGTTTGAATATATTTCTTCCATTCATTATGTAAGACTAAAAGGCAGCTCCTCTGAACTAACTTAACAAGTGCATTGTAGCCAAGTTAAGCCATTGTTATAATTAAAGTAGTTAAAAACTTCCCGATCACAGCGGTGGAACTTTAAGCGTACATACTTATAATTACGATCTACGAAATTGTAACAATAAAATAAGAATTCGTTTATCATTCCCGAAAATTTGTCTAAATTCTATTACTTATTCCGGGTCTTTAGTCATTATGTCCCATTTGCGAATGCGCATGAATCCCATCCAAGACGTAGCTATAATATAAATCATAGCAAGGCATATTAAGATATATTTTCAATATTAATCTTTGAGTGACACGCAGCGATAATATATATTTCTGTCACTTCACAAACCTGCACTGTAATTTATATTATAGCTACGTTTGCGCCTACTCTATTTTATTTTCAAATTTTGCATTAGTCATTATGGCCCGCTGTCAAAACAAACAAAAAAACGATCCTATTTTTAGAACAGATGGTTGGAAAAGTGTTTGAAATATTTTTTATTGAAAGAATAATTCAATCGCCTTAAGCAGTGGGTACTATTTCGTGATTAACTTTTCACACGGTTTTATATTCATTTAATTTTAATTTAAAAAAAAATTAAGGGCTGCTCTTTGTGAATGTGTATTCGTTATACTACAAATATATAATTAAATTTAAATTGAAAAGCAGCGCTGGGAATTTGAAAACACTTTAATTGTTGGAATTGTACCAACAATTTAGAAATTGTCATTGTCGCTAGGGAGCTTAGCTTGAATAATGGACTATCATTATTATATTAGCGGTCCCCCGCGATTTGACCCGCGTTCCCGATAAAAAAAGCCTATGTCTTTCTCCATACCATAGACTATTTCATGATGATTGGTACGGCACAGTAGTTAAGGCGTGAAAGCGTAACAAACAAACAAACAAATTCACATTCGCATATTAGGATTTAAATCTTAGCTTTTCGCCCCGCAGTTTCCCGTGATCCCATATTTTGCCCCCTCAGGAGTCGAATTATGAAAAGCCCTGCCGTAGTGGTTGCCTACTTCATATAAGAAACCTGCGGGACAATTTCGTCTTTGTAGACTCTTTAGTTTGAGCTTGGCGTTGAAGTACTGTATGTAGGGTGTAGAAACTTGAATTATTGCACTCAGATTCCATCCATTCAAATTTCAACCCCCATGAGGGTAAAATAAAGGATCGAGAGCCTGTTTTCATGTAGTCATCACCTATTCAGTTATATAGCCTTTTAATTTCATGATTATCCTATTGTTTCATAATTTGAATGCTATTTTTACCTTTATTTTTGACTAAATTATTCAGTACATATTTTTACCAATTAGTAATTTAACTATTACATTTATTTTATTGGAATCGCTTTCATAGAAAACTGAAAACAGCGAGAATATTTCACTTCCTAGTTGCAATTTTTTGGTCTACAATTTTATTTTGTAGCTGAAAAGAAAATGTTATTTAAAGTATCAGACCAAACTAGGTCGAGTGCTATATTCTGGTCACTGAAATAATGGATAGTGTCTAGTATACGGAGTTGTAGTAGTTGTAAAAAGTTTGTCGAAAATATTCCTTGTCAGTGGCCATTATATTATTTTAAATCTACAATTTTTGTCGGTTTAATACTAGGGGGTTAATTAGGTTAAGTTGACTATAGAGCTAAGACCTTGTCCAGAAAGGACGAATTCGCCGCAAATCATTCGCACCTATTACGAGTTAAGACTCTGGGGCCCAATTCTCACTTCCCTCGAACTAGCCTTCGAATCGAACTTGCATTACGAGTTCGACCGTAAAATTTAGAGGGGCGGAGTCTATTTTTCGATTCCTGTATTCTCGACAACAACATTTATTCCTTACACTCGAACTAAGTTCGAGTGTAAGGAATAAATGTTGCCATTATGATAGATACAAATTGCACAATGCGTTTCGTTTCACTTGATAATTGCGTTTTGTTAACGTATGCGATAATGTTATATCTTAAATTAAAATTTAAAAAGATTTTAATCACTCTAAAATATTTAAAACAACGTTTTACACTTTTTATATCCTAATATATCCGGAATTCATAAGTTAATCAATTTTATATAATAATTATAAATGAATATGAAAAAATATTGTCTGTGCGTAACGGAAATCCTTAGGCTTATCTGTCATTACGTTTCCAAATGACAACCTAACTATATGACGTTTAATAGTTCGCATTCGAAATACGTTTCGAACGGATCCGACCAATCGAAGCAGTTCGAGCGCTAGCTCTCGAAAAATAAGAGAAAATGGCGGCTTCGAAATTGTCAGAATAGCCTAACTTGATTTACATTCGAAAAAGTACGAGGTCAAACTTTATTTTGAACGAGTGATGAATTCGAGTGGCTGAGAATTGGGTCCCTGGTGAAGTGCACGCTATTTACGCGCGTATTTGAAAATTTGCGCGATTCTTGTGGACGCAATGTATTGGTGACCAAAAACCTCGCCAATGTGTGTATGCATTCGCGCGAAACGATTCGCACTGAATTCGCCCTTTCTGGATAAGGTCTAAATCTAATCATTCATCTAATCAATCCGATAAAGACAAAGTTCAAACTAAAAGATTGCAGCTACCTGAAATGGAAGATAGTCAAGATTTAGCGCTCGTGTATACGACGCCGCAGCCGCGCCGCCACCGCACCGCAGACGCGCCTCTATGCTGAGTATACGCACCGTCGCCGCACCGCCCGCCGCGCCGCTACCGCAACGTTGTCCGCCATTTAATTAAGTTATTCCATTGACAGCCGCCAACGAACGTGCAACACGTGTCATCTCTATAGCTAATTTGTTTTCAGGATTAGAAGATATCGGTGACAGTTCACATTTTCCAGTTTACTCATACTACTTGCGAGTAACTAATATAATATTTTACAAAAAATATTTTAATTTCCATTTTATATCATTGCAAAAATACAATATATATCGCTATATATAACTAAGAAACAATTTCAGCACATTAATACTATAGCTTGATAAATTTAAAAATTAAGAAATAGGATGTACTTAAAATACTTGCTGCATGAAACGGAACATTGACCTATAGTGATTGACAATGCTTGATCGACAGGGAAATTCAAAAAAGTATCGATATATGTTATATCGATTATTTTTGAATTGGTTTATCAATATCGAAATATTTTTAATTACCAAAAAATTTCGATATATCGGTACGATATCAAAGCGAGAGAGAATATTCTTACATTATTAGGTAAATATCAATTAACAAACATAATTTCTCATAAATCCTGTAATAATTATCTGAAATTAAGAACAACGATAATAGTACAGTATGATACATATGTGCAAAGTTGGTAAATACACACGAGGCGGTATTAAGCAGTAAGACAGTGATGAGGAAATATAATTTGGAAAATAAAAGCACTAAAATGAAAATCGATTAGACTTTCTTTATTAACCTGTTGACTGTTTGGCGATCCGCGCGGATTTATTATTAATGACAACCTTAGACTGTTTGACGATCCGCGCGGATCGCCTTGTTTACGTCTCATATTACCGCTCGAATTTCATGTTATTGTTACACGATTACGTAACTAAAGTGCCCCAAATTTGGTACGTGAATAAAGAGCATTAAATACCACACCCGTGAATAGGTAGAATTATGTTATGACCAAAACAAAAAAAAAGAAATATTGCCCGTTTTTTGTGGTGAACGGGCTGAAAGAGTTTTCTCACTCCGAGTCTCACCAAAAATTAAAGTTTAGGTGTGATAAAGTAACAGAATTCCTGTATAAGGTGACTTATTTGTGTAGAATATTACTTTATCTAACCGTTTTAGTAATAATTTATATACTTACTGATGTGTGAAACGAGAATTCCTTGAATCTAAACACATACTTATGACTCAAAGTACTCATGTGTTTATAATCAAGAAAATCTTATTTCACACATTAGTAATTATATAAATCATTATTAAAACGGTTAGATAAACTAATATTCTATACAAATCACTCACCTTTTACAGGCAATCCATTAAATATCACTATTCACACTCGTAATTTGTTTTGAGTCTCGACACGAGGTTAACATTCACGTAATTCCACTGCATTTTTCAACAAATTATTGTTTGAACCTTATGCCAATACCTTTAAGAGTTAATAATTAGGGACTCATACAAGCTAATAATATCAATAATGGTTAGAAATTCATTTACGATGTGTGAGTACCATGACCTCAAAATGGTGGTCTATTTTTAGATATAGTCCGACTAATCTAGCTGGTTTTTTTTATTTATCATCGATTATTATTTAAATCTAGTAACATTCGACGAGGTTGGCTACTTTTTGTTGGGATATGAGGCAACACCGACCCTAAAGTAGCCTAAAATGAGAGAACTATGGTCACATAAAAAAAAAAGTTGGTTTGTTTACATTGTGTTCACAATGTTAACTTTAGCATCGAATTTCTCTTTTTAGCTTACTTGAGACTAGTAAAACAAATGTATTTATTAGATATAACGTGTATTCGTGTTGATATAAAGGTGTGTAATATGTGGACAGAGTTATTCGTCTTGAAGTGCAAACTCAAAATGTTTATGAAGTGCAGTTTTTTTACAGTTGTCATTTTTTCCTGGTTTCTTATTGGAATGTTGTAATACTTTATTCCAATTCCAATAAGATTCCAATAAGAACATTTATTCAGGATGAGGCTGTAAGTTACTGTTTCTTGATTAATACTGTAAATACCCAGATATTTATGATTTACTGACAATGCGGGGGGGAGGCCATTTGCAAATTCAGCAAATTCCGCGAAAACCGCAAGTCAAAGGCAGCTGTCAAAAAAAAAAAATCGCAATTTCAAAGGGTTAACTTTCTCGATACGACAAAAAAATCGATTGGATATCGTTAAGGCGCATGACTATAATTGTCAAAAGTGAACTGTCACCGATATCTTCTAATCCTGAAAACACATTAGCAATATATTACTGACAACTGTATAGTATGCTATAATCAAGCGGCGAAGGTGCGGCGGGCGGCGGTGCGTATACACAGCATAGAGACGCGTCTGCGGTGCGGTGGCGGCGCGGCTGCGGCGTCGTGTACACGAGCGCTTATATGTCTGTTTCTACAGACACGATTCGTAGCAATAACAGGGAAATCGCAAACGGCTAATAAAATACGAAATGATGATTATGATGTCTCTTATAACACTTGCTTGCCCGTCCACAGCTTCAAATGACTGTATGCGTGAAAACATTATAATATTTTCTAATAAACTCATTTGTGTTACAAAATTAACAACCCTACGTAATATAAGTGTTATAAACAAACAAGAATACTTTCAAGTTCTTCTTTCATGATTACAACATTATTATTGGTATTTAATATGGTTTGCTTAATTGATTGAAAGCAATGAAGACATAAAACATCAAGGTAAGGTTATGTAACCAAAGAAATACAACTGAGACGAAACTTTAACTTCTGTAAAGAAAGAAGGAATTTATTGAAAAAAAGCAGACTTTGTTTTAGTTTCATATTATAATGTTGGCTAGACATTTTCAGAACAGGGGCTCTACCGCGTAACTTTGGTGGTAATCGTAACGAACACCATTAATAAATTTCATCCAATCAGGGCCCGCGAATGGTCATCGTCGCGTCATACCGCGTGCGCGTTATTGGATGAAATAATTAATGGTGGTCGTTACGACTACCACCAAAGATACGCAATAGCCCGGCTGTACCGTATCTACGGTGAACAACATTGTGACGTCATGCAGTCTCAGATGTTACTTTGCATACGTTATTATCAGTAAAATGGTTTCCTGTATCAATACGGCTAGGAAAATCGTGAATTTAGAATAGTTTCATGCCTGTCTTATAAAAAAATACATAGTTTCTATGGATGTTGGAATCTATAAATGTTTAAAATTGTAGTTAAGTGACCGAACATCTTGGTTGATTATAAGCTGTATCAAGATGTAGTAGGCATTGACTTATATATTACTGGCGTAAGGACTGGGCCAACCGCACGACGAAATGGCACCAACGCGCTGGCCCTAAAAAGTCAGTTTAGGGCCAACGCGACTCAGTCGTCTGCGGTCCGCGTAACAGTTAGTTCGTTTATAGGTTATTTTGTGCTTGTATGTGTGCATTGTACGCATATACAAGGTTACATCGTACGCGTCACTTCGTAGTTCGATTGATTTTAAACAATTGGCGGTACTGTTTACTTGTATGAAGAAGTTTTTTGCAAAATGCTCCGGTGGGCCTATCCTTACTTTTGAAATCATTGGGTAGTCATAATTACATTTGAGTTGAGTCGGCAAAAAAGTAATACGTTACATGTCATCATTACAATGAATGAAATGCAACATGACACCACAAAACCATCATCGATCTATCAAAGTTCTCTCCGCTCTTTGAATACATACGATTTTTCAACCGGATATATTGGATTGCAATCTCCTTATATTTAAACCTAGCCCGGTGGAAGACTTTCTATGTTCGCAGACATTTTCAATAAAGATATTTTCCATTCTGTCCGTGTATAAATAGTTTACAAGATATACTACTTTAAGGCACGAAACAAATTAGATGTCTAGACACCGACTACAACATACTTCTATGTATATATTATAAGTACAATCATATCATGTAATTCATCAATCGTAGATGCGCGCTAATAAACGCAAATTCAGAACAAATCCCTTACATAATGGAAGTGGTCTTGGCGCAGACATTTTGATAGGATATCGGGTGTCAACGCTAGACTGCGCGTTCTGGCCGCAATTTCCTCGGCTTTTAGAACTTGAAATGCACAAGATTGGTATGCCACGACGCAGCGGAATTGAACATTCTAAACTCACTAAGACTTCAGACGAACTGTACCAGGTGTTTCTTTTATTCGAAAATAAATGGTGCCGTTTCGACATGCTCTGTTTGATTTTATTCCTAGTCTGTATTGAAATGTTGGTAGGTATTTTATCTAGTCTTTTCAAATGATTGAGAAACTGATTTTGCTATAGGTTTAATCTATCTTTTTCAATTGCAATAAAGATGAAAATACGATACGACATTAATTATGAAGAGTGAATAAGGATTACCAATTTAAACATAAAAATATAGTGCCAAATGCAATTCTTTATCCTTTCATTTCCCAATCACTTTGGGTCGCACCTAAAATTTACTGCCGACTGTCTGGTGAATAAAACTTTTAAAATGTTCCCTCCTGCAACTTCACTATCGACAGAATGGGGTCCATAAATGCATAAAAAGTTTATGTCGAGTGCATTATTACATTCCACCGCACTACCCTAGGTCCGATTCTCTTTTCAGAGGCAATAAAACGTGGTCCGTAATTTGTATGCACGAGTGTATTACGTCAAAAACACGTGTTATTTCTGAGTCTTTATGGTCCTGGGGCAGAAAATTAGTTGCAATTTTTTTAGCTTTTGGATACACCTTCATTAGTGTTCCCTATTCATTCTACAAGTATCATGATAACAAGATTTATTTGGATGAATAAACCTCTGAGTAAACGCAAACTCTATTTAGCTCTCAAGTTAAATCCGGTAGGTACAACTGAACTTGAGAGAGTACTGCCTTCTAGGCTTTGTGTGATTACCAACTTTGGCCACAACATTACTTACCGTCCTGATTTTGCGGTCAAATATGGCCATGGTATCTATACTACTATAATAAACGGGCTAATCTATGGAACTACCAGTCGGATTCGAAAAATTCTTTCACTAATAGGAAGCTACATTATTCCCGAGTATTATAGGCACTATAGAGTATTATAGGGAATGCTTTTTAGCACGGGAATGCGGGTGAAACCGCGCGAGACAGCTAGTATAAAATATATATATAAAATTATTTAACACAACACTAGTTTTTATTTTTACCCAACTGACCCTGAGGGTTATGTTTTTCGAGTGTATGTATGTATGTATGTCTATTTCTTTGTGCCGCTCTGCAGCCTAAACGGCTTGATGGATTTAAGCATATGAGGTGTCGTTAGATTGGTCTTCACTGGGGGACTGTCATAGGGTATATTATTTTTACATGGCGCCTAAGAATAAAAAAATAGGGGGGGGGGGGGGTATTAAAAATTAAAGTTTCGTTATTATAACAATATGGGTATCAAATGAAAGCTTGTAAATAGACCATTCCATATATGTATATATTGTAATACTTTTATGTTACCATTTTGACGTAAACTGCAAAAAACCACGTTTAATGCAAGGACACTAGGTACTGAGCCGTTACCATACGTAAATGCTGCGGTATTCTGTAAGGTGGAGGTCTATAAAGTGTGAGAAAATTGCTTTTGAATTTCACAAAGTGTAAAGATAATTTAAGTCCTCGAATGTTCATCCAAGATCATGTTTAAAACTATAAAACACTGTCTAAAGATGCTTAATCATCTGTTATCCTGTCATATTAAATATTCTCTATATACCTACCTACATTACTAAGTTATATTGTATCCTTTTGTGTTGAAACTGTAGCAGGCGTATTGCATATTCCGATATTTAAGAAAAGTGCCTAGGCACGTTGAAATAAAAAAAAATCGCTTATTAAAGACATAAAACAGAATTGTTTGTATTTTTGCTTGCTCATCGGTGACGATGATCAAGGAACATCACGTACGGTCAGTAACAAATATCTGTACTTACAATAAAACTAGTTATAAGTATCAAAGTATGGCGGCCTATCTATATAACTAATATCACAATTGCTTTAGAACTCCTTATCCTGAGGAGAGACTTTGCCTCTTTATGTGTGTTCTACCTCTTGTACCACGGACAGTATTCTAAAGAATTGTTTGACTGGCCCACGGTTACCTTGTACCACCGCAACTCTCGCCATCGACGGGGAGTCTATTATCAAACATTGGAACCAAAATGGCTTCGTTCTGTGCGGTTTCAAAGGAGCTATCTATATCGCGGACGCTCAGGCTATGAAATGAGCTCCCCGCCGAGGTTATCCCAAAGGAGGCATGGGGTTCTTCATAAAGGTGGTGAAGAGATTTTAGCAGAATCAGCAACGTTGTTTGCTGTCTTAGTAGTATAACAAAAATAAGTTTTGTTAATGTCATAAATCTACATAGTATTTTCTACATTACAAATATATTCAGTAGGTATAAAGGTAATTTATAAAGTATCTATTCAGTTATTAGTATAATGAAGACTATACTATATTTAAATTTTAACTATAGGTACTATCTATCTAATGAGTTAATTATCATCAAAACGAATACTTATTTCTGGCCACCTTTGTTCGGCTGTAAATCTCATTTCTGTTTTAGGGTTCCGTATCCAAAGGGTACCAAAGAGGCCCTATTCATAAGACTCCGCTGTCCGTCCGTCCTTCCGTCCTTCCGTCCGTCCGTCCGTCTGTCTGTCTGTGAGTTGTATCTCATGAACCGTAATAGGTAGACACTTGAAATATTCACAGAATATGTATTTATATTACTATAACAACAAATAATAAAAATGAAATAAAATTTAAAATTAAAAAATACCAAAAGAAGACGTTTCTTGTATGGGGACTCCATACAAGATACGTCTTCTTTTGGTCTTTTTTTGTTGCGCCTACTATTCATTTCACAGTCAATTTGAGTAAGGTATAATTATTATTATTACTGTACGGAATCCTCTGTGTGCGAGTCCGACTCGTACTTGGCCGGTTTTTAACTTATAACTTCGCTTGATGGTAAATAGTTACCGTATCCTATAGACATTTGCAATACCAGAAATAAAACTCGCGCGCTCAATCACATCACACTCTTTTATATCCATATGATATTTTTCTTATGCGGCAGTCTTCCACACTTAAACAAATTGTATTTTTGGATAACATTATTCTTCTCACTGCTCAGCGTCATGATCTATCATAGGTATAAGTTCTAATTTATTTAGGCATTCTCCAAAATAACCGGATAGCACAATATGCCTACATTAAACCACATGGAATTTAATTAATCTTCAAAACACTGTATTAGAAATTCAAAGATTGAGTCGGTAAGTAAATCTGTGTTATTTACTCACACATCGTAGGTTTACGTACAAATACAGGGTGTTGTTTTGGTCGGCGACAAGCGACCCAGGAGCGGTAGTACAAAATATATATTCCCCAAAAATGGACTTAATTCCATTAAATACTGTAAATATTTTGAGAAATACCTTATTCAATTTGAAATAAAATTACCGCAAAGTATGATTACTAGGCACGTGCACAGACTAGAGCTAGGCGAAAGCCGCCATCGCCCCACCCCTTTACTCCCTCGTACTCCCGTTGAGTATTATGTCTACACTTTAGCTTATTACATGATTTTCAAAAACATTTTTTTTTTAATTTTTATTATAAAAAAAAAAAAGTATTTTTTTTATATTTTTTTTAGCACCAGTATCATTTGTATTATCGACCCTGAGTCGCTCGTCGCTGACCAAAACAACGACCTGTATAAGACATGACTATGTAAGCTCCACATTGCGCTTACATTTAACATATTTCTGACTTAATGTAGGTTAGTGACTCCTGAAGGTCCTCAAGATCCATAGAGGATTTTACACAACATGTTTGTGTTGAGTAAAACATGTTTGGTGAATTTATATTAAGGTATCAAAGTACGGTACTGTACATAGAAAGTTATTGTATTAACGCCTGTCCACTCCATGTGTCAGAAAGTTTTGATTACCTTCTACCATCGCAACTCTCCCCATCGACAGGGAGTCCATCCTCACATATTGAAACCAGAATTGTTTCGAACTGTGCGGTCTCAAAGGAGCTTCCTTCCGCGGACGCTCAGATTGTGGAATGAAATCCCCGCCGTGGTTTTCCCAATGGAGTACAGCATGGGGTTCTTCAAAAAGGGTGTTAAGAGATTTCTGTAGGGTCCGCAACGTGCGAGTAACACCCCTGGTGTTGCAAGCGTCCATAGGCTGCAGTAACCGCTTACCATCAGGCGGGCCGTATGCTTGTTTGCTACCTAAGTAGTATAAAAAAAAAACCTTTATATACATCATAATAGTCCATTGAAAAGTTACATTTGGGGTTGCATTTGTCAGAGGACGCAATTTTATTTTTTAGATATCAAGGGAGGGTCAGTTTTAAAGTTAAATCCAAGTTTGTGGGGTTGCAAACCTTGTCCCACGGCCGCCATCTTGAAAAAAGGGGTTCAAATGGTTTTTATGGTTTATCTGACGAACTATAGGTCTCACAAATAAAATTAGTCAATATTTTTTGTCGCAAATAAGATTATCTACAACTTTTGTCAAGTAACTTTTAGTCGTAGAACCAAAAATAAAGAGTTATAAGCGAAACTCCATGAAAATTTTCATTATAAACCTATTAAATTATATTCATTAGATAAGGTTTTACAGCACTGCAAAACGAATATTATTCTTCAGTTATCATCATCATATCAGCCTAGGGATGTCCACTGCTGAACATAGGCCTCCCCCATAAACTTCCACATCGAACGGTTTTGGGCCGCTTGCATCCAGCGGCGCCCAGCGATTTTGACCAGATCGTCGCGTCGGTCCAACTGATGGGAGGTCGTCCCGCTCGGCGCTTTCCAGTACGTGGTCGCCACTCGAGAACCTTCCTTCCCCATCGCTATCGGTTCTTCGAGCGATGTGCGATGATATTCTTCAGTATTCATAACTATACATAAATATTAATGATTTGACATCATTTCAAACTTGGATTTAACTTTAGACTGACTCCCCCTGATATCTAAAAAATTTAATTGCGTCCTCTGACAAATGCACGCTAAGCCAAAAAAAAATAACATTTCAATGGACTATAATAACGCTGTGAAGTTTCATTTAAATATCAGCTTTAAATAGCTTATATACCCTTCGTAAACTACTGAAATGTTTACAATGACCATCTTTACCGACCCCGAGGTATAAAAGACGGCACACTATTCCTGGAAACCCCTTACGAGGCGTCAAGGACCATCAACAGTAGGTCCTGCCGCCAGAGCATTCACCCTGGTACTCATCGTGAGAGTTGCACCGTGATCACTCACTCACTTATTTAAATAGCTGATATCGTAATATTTAATAAAAGTATAAAAAGTTTGAATCAAGAACAAGAAAATCTCGATTCACTATACAACTACGACGCGTGGCGTAGCTGACATCATTACCTGTCCTCGACCTGCTACGTGGCTACGAGTGCTACGAGCCAGAGGATTCCGACCGCGATACTTTTTTTGTAGCCCATCGTTATATTCTACATAGTGGAAGACGTAGAAATTGGTGCCGATTCTGTTGTACACCGAACTAAACTAAACTAAATTAAAATTCACCTTATTTTAATTAAGGATTTTTTAAAAGCTATTCTGTTGTCACATCGAACTAAATTTAAATTTAGAAATGACAGGATTAATTTAGATTTTGACAGCTCTTAAATTGAATTGATGAGTGTTACCAGCACAGAAAAATAATGAACGAATGATATAAATTTTAATGGAAGAATAATTAAAAATAAACATTCAGTTCATAAATATCATAAAAAAATGTATAATTATGGCAAGAAAAGAGTATATATATGTGTTCTTTTCCAATAACGCGTAATAAAGTATGTTGAATATCTTGATTACCTGTGGAATACAGGCATAATAAATATATTTTTAGCCTGGCGAGTTTAGTACCTAGTATAGTAGTTTTTTTACCCTTAAAAGGATAGGCAAGGGTATTCAACCATACAGCCTTTTCATATGATGTTATTTCTTTGAATATTCTGTCTTGTCGATTTCGATTGTATGGTGGTCAAGTTTTAGTTGTTTCTTCTTCTTAGTTTTAAGTTTCGCAACCAAATCCAAATTAAGACTTATTTCTGCCAGTGTCGAGTTATATCATAATTTCCAGTCATAACAACTATCACTTTCACAGTCCTCAGTCAGTCACCGTCCAATAAAGTTATGTTTTACTATAATGGTAGTAATTGTACTAAAACCCTTCATAGACTTTTTGAGACAACTTGAAAAGTCATGATACACATAATTCATTTCATTTCACTTCACTGGTACACATGGATGATCTTTATTGGGTGAAATACCACCGAAAATACACAATAAAACAAAATACACGAATTCATGAAAATAAAAATGAAAACGCAACGTCACTCTACAAGCTCTCACGAAAAAGTTGTTTACCTTTGCGACGAATCAGCGATAGCCGCAACCACGGAATAGATAAATAAGGTCTGTTCTGTGGCCGCAACCACTAATGCAAAATAAATGCAAAGCAAGTTTTATTAAGTCCATTTTTTATGATTCGCTTTGTGAATTTGTGATGACATTGAAATACCGATTTTACAAACTTATCTGACCCGGTGGTCAAAAGAAGAACTAACGACGCCATTTCGAAAGGTCAATCGCCATTGGTCAAAGAGAATACAAACACTACTTTCATTGGTTGTTTGCTCCACCAAATGCGATAACAGCGACTCTCTCACCGGGCCAGATACGCTTCTCGCCCTATAACAGCGATTTTCTCACCGGGCCAGATAAGCTTGTGGCACTATAGAGTGGTATATCGAAGTACAAAAAAATAAAAATAAAACTTCGATGTTCACGTTTTGTAGTCCCGTTATGTATGTAACACATCCCTATCTTGCTTCGTCCTTTTTCTAATATGTAATTATTTAGAATTATGAATAATCCAGATCAAAATATCCACTTTCCAATACAATTTCTATAGGACTAAATTTAATCCACATCTAATTAGATGACGACTAATTTTAGTTTGACATTTCTAATTTTAGACATAATTTGACGTAAAACGTGACCAACAGAATAGAAAAATTACACACCTAACTAAATTGAGTAACTAAAACGATATTAGTGCTGTCAAACTAAATTTTAGTTTAATCGTACGCCAACTGAATAGGAAACGTCGATTTGACAGGACTTAACTAAATTTAAGTTAGGAATAGTTTAGTTTGTGCCAACAGAATCGGCACCATTGTCTAACAAACATTGACATTACTTCTGCTAAAATTCTAATTGGCTTGTAAATCCTTTTTTTGTTATTTCAGTTCCCTTTTTAAACCAAAACTCATCTCCGTAAATTGAAAGAAAACACGATGAGTGAAGTATACTTTTATGGTTAGTTCTTTAAAAGGCCAGCCACTTTAGTACAATAGAAAAAGGGAATAAAAATGTGTGTACGGTTCCCCCATTGCATGTTGGAACGTAAAAAATTAGGGTAACTAGCGATAGATGATATGTAATAGGGTAGGACTGACGCTAATGTCATGTTAAATTATATTAAATAATGGAATTTTTGTTTGGGGGCGTAGCCTTTGCCTTGCGTGTCCTCTTTGTGACTTCGTACGTATTTAGACAATAGACAATAGACAATAGACATAGATTTATTTGACATCACAAAAATTAAAATTAAAAATTACAAGTATGCAAACAACAAAAACAAAAGCTTAAAATAAAAAATAAAAAGAAATAACACAAAATAAAACACAAAAGCTTATAATTACGATATGCCACAAAAGAAGAAAGAAATATCATAGATATTTGTGGTGTGATGCCAAAAAGGACCCCAACTCAGCATATGCTGTGGCACGTAGGTACCATCAGCACTGATTTTCAGTGGAGCCCGAAAAGTTGAGATGCGCTCGCGCGGTGCTCCTGACATAAAATAAATAAATGTGTCGTGTAAAATATATAAATAAAATAAATCAATTAATTTAAACTTTATAGTGGAATATTTACGTATAAATAAATACTGAGATAGTGATATACCTAATGAAAATATTTAATACAATATATAATGCGAGTACAGATACTTAAGTATGGAAAATAAACTAAATTACTGATAGGAAGTGCTCAAATAAGATGGAACTACTCGACCACCTACAGGAAAATCTTTCTGGTAGCAAATTAATAAAACTTTTAATTTTGTCTTGAAAGACACAATGCTATTAGCTTCCCTTATTGGAGGCGGGAGGTTATTCCAACACTTGGTGGCTGTGTATTTGAAACTACCTCTAAAAGCTGCAGTGTGATGTAAGGGCATTTTTAATTGGTAGCTTACAGCTCTGGCCGCACGTTTACTGGAAATGTATCGCCACTTCAGCTTCTTGTATAGATACTCAGGTCTTTCAAATTTCACTACATTAAAAAGAAGAGACGCTAAATGGAGTTCCCTTCGGAGAGACATTTTCAAAATTCCTGCATTGTTAAGGTAAGGAGTGACATGCGTGCGTGGTAAAATATTAAAGCAGTATCTAGCACATGCATTTTGCACCCTTTGCACAACCCTGTCAGTTCGTGCCAACAAACGCGGCCCATACACAATGTCTGCATAACCCAACACAGAAAGCACTAGCGTTTCACAAAGTTTTATGCGCAGGTCAATGCTAAGAAAATTTCGGATGTTGTATAATATTTTAAGTCTATATAGTGACCTGCGTACCATTTCAGTAACATGGGCTTCAAAACGCAAATCTTCATCCATTAGTACTCCCAAGTTACGAGCCTCAGAGACACGTTCGATCCGGCAACCCAGCATTGAGATAGAAGGACTACAGTTTGACATGTGTCTCAACTGAAATTTGGAACCAAGCAGTAGATACTTACTTTTGTCTGGATTCAAAACCAAAGTATTATGTTCAGACCATTCCACAATACGTTGCAGGTCCTCATTTAAGTGAGCCACAGCTGTCTGTATTTCTTCAGGCTTGAACGATATGTATACCTGGATATCGTCAGCATACATGTGAAACCTACAGTGGTTAATGGAACCTATCAAATCTGCACTGTAGAGAATAAACAAAAGAGGCCCTAAAATTGATCCCTGTGGTACCCCCCTTGTAACAGCGGATGGTGCTGAGAACTGGCATCCACCGTCTGGGCCGCTAAGCTTTACTAACTGTGTCCGGCCAGTGAGGTAACTATGGAACCATTTCACTGCTGAGGGCTCAAAACCATAATAGCGCATTTTAGAAAGCAGGAGTGGCACATTTATCGCATCAAAAGCTCTGGAAAAGTCCAGAAGTACCATTATAGTGCCATTACCATCATCTTGTGCAGATAGAATATTGTCCACAATGTCAATCAACGCCGTGGACGTACTACGAGATTTTCGGAAACCTGACTGGCGGTCTGGTAGTATGTTATTCTTCTCCAAATAGGCAGTTAATTGCATACAAACAACCCTTTCTAGGATCTTAGAAAAACATGGAAGGATGCTGATAGGGCGAAGATCTTTAAGATCAACAACATTCGTTTTCTTTGGCAAAGGTGTTACTAATGCTGTTTTCCAGGTATCAGGAAAATTACAAGTAGCTAAAGATGAATTAATAATAGCAGTAATAACACCCAGCGTACGCGGAAGAGTAAGGAGCAGCATATCAAGTGAGATATCGTCAACACCCACTGCATTAGACTTTAAGGATTTAATAACATTGAAGACGGTATTGTCATTAACTGTGCTTAGTTCAAAGACTGATGAGCCATGGCGATGAAATTCGTAGTACGTCAGCCCCGATATTGCAACACTGCTATCTCCCGGCACAGTATTAAAATGTGAATTAATAAGGTCTGGATCACACAGATGAGCGGGCAGATCGAAATTATGATTTTTACCAGTTAAGTTAGTAGTGCGCTTCAAATTCTTCCAGAGGGCACGAGAGTTGCCGGCATATCGATTTATATGCTCACTGTAATATGCCTTCTTTTCATTATATAAGGCGCCATTTACACAACTCTTAAGCTGCTTGTAATAGTCCTTATGCGTGTCTAAGCCAGAAACTCGAAACCTATCATGGGCCTCATTTCGCAGGCTCATCATTTCCTTAATAGTAGATGTAATCCATGGAAATAGATTTTCTTTAATGCATTTACTTCTATATGGAGCGAATTGATTAAATAGTGACAGTATCAAATGATTAAACATGGTAACCATGTTATTCGTATCCGTAATAAGAAGAATATTTTCCCAGTCCATACAATCTACCACCCGATCAAAGTTACTTCTGTCGATGTTTTTTAAAGGGCGAAAATTAATCCATCGCGGGGGCGACTTACTCTTTTTAATATCTACTTCACAAATAATAAAAGCATGGTTTCCGAGGTCAGGTATAAAATTAACGAATAAATTCGTTAGATTGGTATTACTGCATACTAAATCAATGGTAGTAGCACTATGATCCGTAAAATGTGTGGGTTTGTTTGTATGCTGAGTCAGATTTGTCCAGACTAAAAATTGTTTCAATTTCATTGCATTCGAATCATTATTCATAAAATTAATATTAAAGTCGCCTAATAAAATAATATAATTATAGTTTGAAAACGATACAATAGAATCAGTCAGTGCGTCAAAAAATGTGTCCACATCGACCCATGGCGGACGATACGCGGTGCCTATGACGAGCCTTAAACCATTTATGGAAATGTTTAACCACATTTGCTCGACGGGCGGGGCAGCGGGGTGTGCGCATAGGCGAGCAGTGAGTCCGCGTCGCAGAAAGAAGCCGACACCGCCGCCGCGCGCGCGCACCGAGCGTGCCCGAGCGACGTGCCGCAGTCTGTAGTTTGGAATGTTAGGCGCGCGACCCTCCTCACCCTCCCGCAGCCATGTTTCGTTTATTGCAACTATATCAGCGTCAAATGTTTGCATTGCTACTGTAAATTCATCGTGCTTGGTGCCCAGGGAACCTGCATTGAATAATCCAAATCTAAAACGTTTAGTATTCGTCATCATTGTAGTTTTGTTTTATGGATAAAAATAAAGTAACTATATAGTTGTGCATAGCAGGTATATATAAATATGTGTCTTGAGTTTTAACGCGTAGCCATGATAGCTTGATACATAAATGGACGTGAAATAAATAGTAGTAGGAAGGTAGTAGGTATAAGTAAGTGATATCTGTGATATTAATAGAAGTGGTAGTGAGTGAAATAGGTATGATTTTTGGCATCGCACCACGCAAATTATAAGCACGAAAACGGTTAATATAGCAAAAAACAATCAAAAAAGACAACATGAAACAATAATAGCATAAATATTGCAAACAGTATAATGGCGAAAACATTATGGATAGTGTACAAATAAGCATTAACATCTCAGGCCAATATGAAACTAAATGAAAACCTTATTAATGTCATCATCACATCTAATACGATATGCTTGTGCATCTGGAGAACGTCTGGCATAAATACGACCGTCCCGGGTCCACACATACTTCCAGCCCAAACGTTTACCTTCCTGCCTAGCTTTGTGGAATAAGGATCGGTTAGAACGAGTAAGGCGCTCGTTAACGTAGAATCTACTCGGTGATCCCTGCAGTTGGAAGCCGGTGGTGTCAGCCCCTCGTCGCACACGGGCCTGGCGCAGTAAACTGTTCCGTAGTGACTTACGTGTTAGACGCACAGCAAGTGGACGTGGCCGTATCTTATTTGTGAGGTTATTATCGTCCCCAGTAACAGGAACCTGCAAACGGCTCGGTCCCACACGTTCTGCACTAACGATGTCGCGTTCCTCCAACTCCACTCCCAGTTTTTCACTCACCAGGCAGACAAGATGTATCAGATTTTCACCTTTGAACTCGGAAATACCTGTTATTTCGACATCTGTAAGAAGCGTTTCCTGATCGCGATCATTCAAATCCAGTTTCAATTTCTGTATTGTGTCGAGAAGCTTCGGAACTTCGGCGTCACTTCCGGAGCCACTGCATGAGTGCTCTTCCAGAACAGCCACCCTATTTTCGAAGCCATCTAATCGCTTACCGAGGCCTTCAACTTTGTCAACCAATTTCTCGAGGTGAGTGTTAAAAAGCCTGAACTCTTCTCGCATTGCGGTCATCTCGGAGCGGAACATCTGGATCTCGCTTACCAGTCCCGAAACGCTGCTCTCGAGGACCGGTGACGTGGAAACACTGCCGCTCGGTGAACATTCATCCCCATGTACATTTTTGACTGGGGTATCGGTGTTATCCTTCCGTGGCTGCTTAGTTGTGCATGTAGGGCATAACCAGTTTTGAGGAATTTTAAAAGTTTTGTTTAATTTAAGGCACTGCCTTTCGTAGTAAATCGCACATTTCGAGCATTTCACTCCGTCCGTTGGCGATACAAATTTACCACAAGCACCGCACCTCGACATTATACTTTATTATTACAGGCGTAAGGTTTAAATTCCAACGACAGCAACGCGGCACAATTGAAATGTCGTGTGGAGGTAATTATTATGTACGAACACGTCCGAGCACGACGCGAGCGCAGCGCCTTTGAACTTTTTACCATGAATAATGTTTTAAGATTTATTTATAGTTTGAATGGATTTTTGTTTACAGTCACGGAACTACATTCCTGGATAACTTCTAAAGCATAAACTAATTGTAATAAAAAAACCGGCCAAGTTCGAGTCGTACTCACACACGGAGGGTTCCGTGACGAAAAAAAATGTTGTTATGAAATTAAAAAAACGCCAAAAATATTGAATGAAAGGTAAATTGCGGTTTACGATTTATGACGTATTAAAAAAAACTATATACTAGATCTCGTTCAAACCAATTTTCTGTGGAAGTTTGCATGGTAATGTACATAATATATTTTTTTTAGTGTTATCATTCTCTTATTTTAGAAGTTACAGGGGGGGACACACATTTTTCCACTTTGGAAGTGTCTCTCGCGCAAACTATTCAGTTTAGAAAAAAATGATATTAGAAACCTTAATATCATTTTTAAAGACCTATCCATAGATACACCACAAGCAAGGGTTAGATGAAAAAAAAAATGAGTTTCAGTTCTATGTATGGGGAACCCCCAAAATGTATTATCTTTTTTCTATTTTTGTGTGAAAATCTTAATGCGGTTCACAGAATAAATAAATAAATAAATATCCTGGGACATTCCTCACACACGGTCATCTGATCCCAAACTAAGCAGAGCTTGTAATATGGAAACCAGATAACTGATATAATACATATACTACTTTTTGTTTGTAAATACATACTTAATATACATAATTACACCCAGACTCAGGACATACAGACATGTTCATGCACACAAATGCATGTCCTGTGTGGGAATCGAACCCACGACCTGCGGCGTGTAAGGCGAACCTTAACCAACTGCGCCAACTGGCCCGTCGAATACATACATAGAATACATCTACTTACCAAGTTTCAACAGTATAGTTCTTATAGATTCGGAAAAAAGTGGCTGTGACATACGGACGGACAGACAGACAGACATGACGAATCCATAAGGGTTTCGTTTTTTGCCATTTGGCTACGGAACCCTAAAATTGAATAAAGTAAAACAATTGAACTAAAATACAATATTGTTCGTTATTCAAATAATGTGTCATAAACAAATATTAAACTAGTTAGAATGTCTCGATTGTTTATGTTGAGTTTCAATCTTCAATGTAGACACAATGATTGTTCAACAAGACTATTGCTAACGAATTTCTCCTCTGAATCACAACAACTTCAGAATTCAGTTACTTATGTTATTTTACAATGTAACCAGGTTCTTAAGTCAATAGTTTACAACAAAACTCATGATAAGTACCTATGCAAGTCACTAAGCATCATGGAACAGGGTTTGTTCCTCGATGCTAAGCATTAATCAAAATTCTAAATTCTAAATCATTCATTCAAATAGACCTTCGCAGGCACTTATGAAAAGTCTGACTCTAATACTCTAATAACGGTTCTGAAGGTTGCATTTGCTGAGAAGAGCCGGGAATAAACTCAACAATTACTCTTTTCAAAACAAGTTTAGATTCATTACATAATATTTACATTCTATTATAATCGCACTGAAAACAATTGCGTGCCCCGGCGCGGCGGCAAAACTACAAAGTAGACTGAATCTATATTTAATAAGTAAATAAATAAATGGCAAACTTAAGCAGTCCAGCCTCCACAAGCAGCACCTGTTCACAAGTATGACGCGTGTGGCAGCCATCGCCCTCCTCGCCATATTGGAGGGAAGTGAGCGACCCGTCACACGACGCCGCCGCAAGCAAAGGCCTTAAAGTGAGCATGACTTACTTAAGATTATATTACACTAGATTACAAAAAAAAAAAACTGTTCCCGCGAAATTTTTGGTTGATATTGTTTGCTTATGATATATTATTATCAAATCTACCCTCAGTAATTTTTGTTCAGCTCAAATTACTTCATTTTTGATTTTTATCATCTAAGCGTATTTTTCCGTTGATTACGTACGTGTTTCAGTTTGTTAAGATTAATATCTGAATTTTTTCCTACATGTACTACAAGGAGTTGTTTCAGCAATCAAAATCATTTTTTCTATTTATGTGGAGAAAGTTTCACAATTGAAGAAATCAGATCAGAGGTCGTCAAAAACACCTATTTACTGTGTTTTGGGATGATCTTGGATAAAAATGAGATGTCTTGGGCACCCGATTGTGTTTGTAAATCGTGTATTGAATATTTAAGATTGTTGAAAAGGGGTATAAGAAGTGTTTTTAAATTCGAAACACCAACCATTTGTCGAGAACCACAAAATTATCTCGATGACTTATTTTTGTCAGTCAACATAAAAGGCATTTAACGCTAAAAATCAAGCTTAATGGCAGTACCCAAGTACAAAGTATTTATGTTCAGCATCCAGGGTAACATTCATCTGATTTTTCAGTGCCTAGAAATATATCTGAACCCTTAGTACCAGCCGATAAAGAATCAAGCTCATCAGAAAATTATACTGATTTTAAAGATGTATCCAACAAACAAACGTGTAGTTATTTCACAAAACTAATTAGATAATCTTGTAAGAGATATTAATCTTTCTAAACTAGCTTCAGATTCGTTAGCATCAGGACTGAAAGAAAGCTTTCGTCTCCGTGATGCAAAACTTTCTCGGAAATAAAGAATTTCAAAATTCTGTTTAAAAAAGGAGGTCTTCTACATAAAAAAATGGGCGCAATATGAGCATGAAACACCACTTTCTCCATAGTCACCTGGATAGATTTCCTGAAAATCTAGTAGATATGAGCGAGGAGCAGGGTGAGCGTATGCATCAAGATTTTCGTGTCATGAAAGAACGCTATCAGGGTTTTCGGGATAAAAATATGCTATCGCTGGTACCTAATTCTAAAGACTACACATAAGAGGAGAGCTTTAAAACAAATGTTTTAGAACTACATTTTTATTAAAAAATTTACAATTTTTTTCTTAGTGAACACAAGTGTTTTTCTGTTTTGAAAGTAGATACCTGAAACTCAAAAACTAGAGCTGATAAAAAAAATCTAATTTTATATTTGAACTTAGCATACCATATGTAGTGAGCAACAGCAAAGAAATTCCCGGCAACAGATGCACTGTAAACTAGTGTTATAGTTTTGATACACGATAAGTGTGAAATGGTATGCAGTGGGAACGTTGAATAATTGAGGTGGATGGTGGAGGAGGGGAGTGTTGCGATGGTAGAAACATGATTGCTACCAGGTTCTTGAGAACACTCCACAATCCAGTCTACGCTCCCCAATATAGATGGTAAAAGACACAGCGCGAGAATTGTCTCACTCAAAGCTAGGAGTTCCTAAGCCCCAAGGGATTACCAATGATACGAGTGGCTCGCCTTTGCACTGAGATGAAGTGAGCAGTATATGTGGCCTAACCTGCGCTTTATAAAGCCACAGTCGCAGATAGTCACAACTAGTGGTACCTCCACTGGAACTTATTTGGCACATCCAGTTTATTTTAAGCCAGTTTAGCTTTGCTGGATATCTTCGCAAAATCGACACCGTGGTATACAAATAATAAAACAGTTATTATTTCTTAGATACTATTGAGACTGAATTTGTAAACAAATTCTATTCTCATCGTGTAATGTACCATTCCAAATATCCGGAGTCGCATTCCAGAGTTACAACGAAAATTACCAAAAGGGCTTTGACAAATATTTGAACGGATGCCGAAACAATTGGCAATGTTTTTTTTTACGGAAACACTGAATCTGGTATTAGGAAAGAAATGGGGCTCAGAATTTTGTGTTTCATTGATACACAAATACACCTCACGAGGTCGTTGGATTTTAACGATGTGGCTTACACAAAACTTACATATGCAATTGAAATTCAACATTATTTGTAGAGAGGTAGGGCATAACGAGTTCTCTTGTTCAAAATTAGGAGAAGCCCCACTGGGGAACCTGACAGAAGATTGCAGCCAAATAACATAACTTGAATGTGGTATTGTGTTCCTGCTGTGAGTATGATTTATTTTAAGACCTATTTATAATAACGAGTATACGACTAAAAAATAAGTTATAATAATATTTTTTATATATACAGATTAGAATCTATAGAAATATAGAAAAATTCGTCGAGAATTCCACTGCTACCGATTAACGGCAAGGTTCCCAGCAGGCGGGCAGCGTTTCCTCTTTGCCAAGCTGAAGCGTTGGAGGAAAAAGCTCCCCGCCCGGAGGCCTCTATTAATTTTGATGATAAAGTGTGAGCTAATCGGCGAACTTCGGATCCCTACAGTCTCATGGTTTCGACCGAAAAAAGCATAAAAAGATAAATTGGTCCAATCGATGAGTATTTTTACATGTCTGTATGTCCTGAGTCTGGGTGTAATTATGTATATTACAAACAAAAAGTATGTAGTATATGTATTATATCAGTTTTCTGGTTTCCATAGTACAAGCTCTACTTAGTTTGGGATCAGATGACCGTGTGTGTTGATTGCCACGGTTTGTTGATTGCCACATGAAAGAAGTTTGAAAAATCGGTTAGGTGGAAGTCATTTTTCCCTTACATTTAATAAATCTAACAGATTTTAAATGATTACATATTTGCGAATAAAAGTAAGTAAATCTACCACTTTATGAAAGCCAGTACATTAAACAATGTTAATTATTTAAAATGGAACAACAGTGTCTGGAGGGTTAATATGCACAGAAAATCCTCTCGGAGCCATTTCATCCGTGGTTTGTACTTGTTTCCCGAAAACGTTGGTTTAGTGGGAATCAGTGTTATGTTGAACCACAGACTAGATCTAGTAGAATATTGTGCTGTTATGTTTGTAGACGTTTAAATTATGACAAGTTTTGAGCTTTAATTTAATATTTTATTCAAACAACAACGCGTCCAGAGATGTACAGCATAGCATTTTATGTTTCAAAGAGCAGCCGACTGAGAAAGTACCTCCAACTCCACCTTAAAGAATACTGCAACCATAGAGATCGAAAAGTTTACTGCGCGTGAGTAAGATCGCCTAAGCGTGGAGTAAAGGGTCGGTAACAGGTGAATGATGCCCCGGGTGTTGCAAGCATCCATGGGGCTAGGACAACCGATTACCTCTAGGCAATTAATATTTTAATCAATACTAGTTACGCCCCGCAGTTTCACCCGCGTACCCGAGGGATATCC
The DNA here is from genome assembly GCA_951394255.1 of Polyploca ridens. Lineage (NCBI taxonomy): Eukaryota > Metazoa > Arthropoda > Insecta > Lepidoptera > Drepanidae > Polyploca > Polyploca ridens. The sequence continues at coordinate 5,917,300 of OX596252.1, read as the reverse complement.
TACGCTATCGTTTTCTTATTTTATACGCAACTTGCGTGGATGAAATCGGTAAAACCGTGACCAAGGGAAATAGGGATTCATTTTTATACATATGTAGGGATATGTATCTTTTGTAAAAAATAAACTTAAACTTGTGCCGCTGTGCATTTTTATCTCTACTTCAATAAAGAATATACTACAAATCTGTACCTATATAATAAAGGAGAATACCTAATTGACAGATTTACGCACAGCTTAACCCGTAGTGTCCAAAAACTGTAAATTTTGCACACTGAAAGGTTTTTCAAAAGTATATCACCCGAAAATGGGGGATGTAACTAGTTTTATGTAATTACGGGAAGCGCTCGTAGTGTGGCATAATCAGCCGTTCTTAATCGATCGGCAAAGTTAAGCTACCACCGGTGAGGATAGTATTTAGATGGTTAAGCCTGATATTTCAACTTGATCATTTTCCGTGCTTTAAAAGCCACGTATAACCGTCGGTCCCGGTTATCACTTAATTGTGATATGTAGTCGTTAAGCCCGTTGGAGGTTTCCTAGGCGGCTTGAAAACATCAACAATATGTTGATACTAGCCTACCTCCACCAATACGCAGTGGGCATTTGTGGTGGAGTATTTTTCCATTTTTCCATTCCCTTTCATCCTTATTTGTAAAAGGAGGCATGTGCTGCTACATTTCGCACTCAATACATTTTATCATTTGAAGTCAAATACGTCAAACTGATAAGTTAATGTTTTCAATGGTGAAAACCCTTAGAACTTCATTCAATTGTTATTCCCCTGAATGGACCCAACGCTCTTTCATTTCAAGTTTCAATAGTGAAACGAAACAAACTTCTCGCGTGTGTTTTACTTTTTTCTCATGTGAAGAGTTCAGTATATCGAGGTTGGCAGAATAATAGATATTTAGAGAAAGGCTAGATCAAAGTTGAAGTTTTATAACAAAGAAGGACCTTTTAACTCTTAATTAGAGATTTGAAGGTTTCGAAGTCGAGGGTAAAATTTTCTCTTATAATTAGGAATATGCTTCAAACGAGGAATTGTACCTTACCGTGCGTTTTATAACTAGGTCGGAGGACTAAATCTGCACCTAGTTTTATTATGTAACTGTTTCACAACAAGAAACCATTTTGTTAGTACAGGAATAACGGGTCCCGAGAATGTGACCTTCGTAAGGAGTAATCGGGCTGGTGTAATATTCAAATAAGTACTTACTTATAAGTAAATACTACCATAACTACCAGTAAAAGCTTATAATATACTTAGAAATTGAAGTATATACTAGTTCATTATTAAAAAAAACCAAGGAGCATCCCACGATGGGTAATTTTTAATTAAAAAAAATCCAGCTTTTAATATTGGGATAATTCAAAACTGACTTATCTACAACAACTTGAAGCTTCAAACGTTTTTATAGGCTAACGTTAGACCATACATTTAGCGTAGCTAAAAATCCTAAGACTATATGTTAGACAATCAATATACTACAGTATTACCCAACTGATATGGCGCGTCGTGAATCTTCGTTCGCACAGAAAAGAAAGTATGGCCCCATAAAAACGTACAATCAAACTTAGATCACTACTATAAGGTTCATAATATACTGCAGCTGTTATTTCCGTCTCACTCGCAAGTCACGCCCCTCCGCACGGCGCGTGCTAACATGGCGGCAGCTGCCTACCAATAGCGTTTCCCGCGCCTTGAAAATGTATCTGCTGCGCAGGTACATCGGTAAGCCATATTAATTGGGTAAAAATCCTAATTCTATGATTGGGTACTACTGTACCTAATGACGTGACTTCAAATATACGACAAACTATTCCTTGTCAATAATTTAAATTTATGTTTCACTTAAAAATGTCAAAAAATGGAACTTAATAAAATAACAATAAGGTTACAAAAGTATAAACAGAAATTTTAATAATGGATAAGATGGATAACTTCACCATTGCAACATGTCATTCACATGTTATCAACCGAGATACGACCGTATCGTGGTTGAATATTCAATTCACATTGGAATGTCATTAAGTGCGTGTACAGTAAACATATTGCTTAGATGACTAATGAAGTGAAATGGCACGCAAACTGTCGTAATAATATTATTTGTGACAAATTATCGTACAATCGGACGGTTGATTGGATAATATGAAGTGAGTAGAATTTATATGGGTCTATAACTCGAAGATTTGTCTAGTTTTGTTCGGTAAAAGCTGGTTAGTGTCGGCAATTTAATCACAAATTATTTTAATATTATTACAGTATTTTTCAGAAAATTTACTTCATACAAAATACGATCGTAGTTTGTGGTAAAACGCTAAATGAATAATTTAAATCAACATACCTACGCGATTATTACGCGAGTAGATTCGCAATTGTTATCAATAACTTTATTTGCTTTTCAAAAAACTTCTGTGGACTTCTATAAAATATATACTGGTTGGAGATTTCGGTGGATGGTGTCATGCTGAACAACTTTTACAAAGGCGATGGCTGCCACACGCGTCATACTTGTGAACAGGTGCTGCTTGTGGGGGTTGGTCTGCTTAAGTTTGCCATTTATTTATTTACTTATTAAATATAGATTCAGTCTACTTTGTAGTTTTGCGGCCGCGCCGGGGCACGCAATTGTTGTCAGTGCGATTAGAATGTAAATATTATGTAATGAATCTAAGCTTGTTTTGAAAAGAGTAATTGCTGAGTTTATTGCCGGCTCTTCTCAGCAAATGCAACCTTCCGAACCGGTATTAGAGTATTAGAGTCAGACTTTTCATAAGTGCCTGCGAAGGTCTATTTGAATAAATGATTTTGAATTTTGAATTGAATTTTGAAGGGACCAACAAAGGAATCAAAAAAAAAAATATTTTTCATACTGTATGATCGAGCAAGGTTGATATTTTAATAATAACGTTTATTTAGTAAGAAAAGTATTTTTTTTTGAGAATTCACTATTGGTACTAGTAAAAGTTGTTCAGCATGACTAACCCAACATAGGTTTAAAAAATATGCCATCTCGAAATCTTTTATAAATATATATTACAGATTAGTCATAATAATAATACATATCAATATAAAGTATATTAATGCGACGCTATCTCCGTTCAATTAAAAAAGATAAATCACACAAATCGACCGCGATATCATAGAATAATTGCTACACATAAAATAAACTTAAACTTTCGGCAGAACCTTAACGAGAAAATAAATAACAATTTCGCTTCTACGTCTAGTAAAGAAAAATATAGCTCTATATATTTTATATCCAAAGGATTACGAGGATCAATTTACATTGGATCGGAATATAATCTGAAGTAAAAGAAAAAACTTGTTGGAGCTTTCCCAAAAAAACTTTGCTTGGGGGTTAAGCCGATGGATTTTTTAATTATAACAAGAAGGAACCCCCTAATTTCTCTCAAGGGAAAGAAGGAAGGGTTCTCATTGAAACGTCAAGGGAAATTGATGGGTTAGCCGTGAGTCGTGACCAATAGTCGTAGAGCGTTTGTATTGCCGGGTCGCGTCAGTTGTAAGTCCGGAGTCAGTGTGGCCACACGCTTGTTTACTTCGGACGCCGTCTGTCACGCGGTCATATTAAGCCCACGTGGTGTGACGTCACGTGACGTGTTGACATTCCATTTATGAATTTGAATATTCGACGATTTTAATTCGATAGTGTTGTGTTTTAATAGAATAGTGACTCGTACGTTTGATGACTAAAGTGATATAGATATGAGCGTATATGGGACGTCGTTTGCGCTGTTGGTCGCCTTCCTGGCCTTCCCCGGGCCTTCCTGCACCAACTCAGATAATTTAGGTTGGTGTAAGATTTATTGCTCACGTAATTGCCGATGGTTCCGTTACTTCAGTATGGTTAATGGTGTTAAATAATCACACTCGTTAGGGTTTGGCTTTATTAGAAATGATACTTGGTGAATATTTTGTTTTTAAAGAGTTTAATATTTATTTACTTAAAAAACTAAAATAGATTCTCTATTCTAATAAAGCCAAACCCTAACGCGCGTGATTATTTTACACCATTATGAGTAATGGATTTATTATACGGTGAATTAATTTCATTTATAATTTTCTTACTAAAATAACTATAGACAAAAAATGTAATATAGTCTGTCTTAACTCCAAAAAGATTTTAAGTTCATTTCAATTAAGAATACTTATTATATTATATATACAAATATAACTAAACCGTAATTAGCTTTGATTATATAATCAATTCCACAAAGCCTAAAAACAAGCCAGTAAAAATATAATTAACATCACATGCTCGTAGAAGCTCTACGTCGTAGCGCTCAATTTGACGAGTTACGATTTTGCATAAAGCTCGGTGCCAGTAACTCGAGTGCTTCAACTTTACAACTCAATTAAACTTTTCTTCTATGATGTTAATGAAGGAAGTATAAACAATAAGAAGTATTCATTGTTCACCTACTCCGAGTAATGGAATCGGTGGAGAAGTTTCACCATTTGTATTACATTGACACGTACTGTCGTGTTTGAAATCAAAAGTCACAGACGTGTTTGGAATTTAGTGATTGTTACGACGTTTCTGTAAAATGTTACGATTTTGTATGGCAACATTTTCTTTATATTTTCAATGCTAAAACACTGTTTAAGTAGAGATGTGAAGGACTCGAGTAGCATAATTAGCCATTCAAAGATAAGCCATCAGCGGTGAGGCCGGTACCTGGATGGGTGACTGGCTAGTGGTATTTTAACTCGAGCGGTTTCCGCGCGTTGGTACTGTCGGAAGGCATATAATGCCGTTGGTCCCAATTAGTACTTACTTTTGATAATCGTTAAGCTAGATGGAGGCCTCCAAGGCGGTTAGAAAACTCCAACAGTAGGTTACCAATTAGCTTAACTCCACCGATCCACAGTGGGCATGCGTCGTGGAGTATCTGCCGATTCCCTTTCAACCTCGTTTGTGAAAGGAGTCCTGTGCTCAGCAGCGGGACATTATAGGCTGGTGATGATGATGATGACTATTTAAGTAGGCACATATTTATGGATCACCTTACTGTCATTGTCTTAATAAAAGTAAGGCCGTATAGGTTTTATTTATGACCGAAATCTGACTGTATATAGTAAATAGGGATAGACTTTCAGCTTGAGGCTAATAGCTAGCCAGGTACTATCAACTTACTATGGTTTCTTCCAAACTATAAAACATTGGTACTGATTCTGTTGTTCACAACTAATTTAGTATCACTATGTCTCTTTCTAACAAAGAATAAAAGAAAAGGATGTAAGAAATTTTGCCCTGTCAAATTAGTCCAATGCTTGTTTTCAATATATATGTCGCCATATCGCGGTTACGACTAAACTGCAAATGAAGACGGCAAAGTATAATTTGACAGCTTTAAATTATGTTCTATCCTTTTTCAATAATGTATGTTTGTAAGAGAGACATGTGATGTGACTAAAATTAGTTTAGTGATTTACAACAGAATCGGCAGCATTATGGTCTTTGATTGATGCAGTATGTAAGCACGGTAATAGCACATTTTTACCATTAGGTTGACCACCTTTCGCTCTCTTTGTCATGAAACGAGTGGCGCTCTTAGTGCTTAGAGTTTCAGAGATATAGAGAGATGGAAAAACACGTAAAAGGTTTTTACTCTCAAGGAAAACCCTTTTTTAATTAAGTTGTAATGTGAAAATATTATTCTTTTTTAATACTTGTTATTTTTCTTAATATATAATGGTTATTTCTATTTACTGTCATAGCCAATATGGGACTACAATGACACGTTTTATTGCATTTACTTACTTTTAATTGCACTTGCTTGCCAATAGTTATAGTCATTTTGGCATCATTCTGTAATTAACGATCATAAACTTATTGAGTACAAAAATTGGCTCATAAAATATAACATTAAAAGCCTTATAACATGCTATACTTCTTCTATCTTTCTTTATATGCCATTATGCCTTCACTTCACGTGTTGTCACTTGTTTTTTTTAACGGCTAAACGTCCTCATTCAGTATAACACGTGTTGTTATACTGAATGAGCAATGAATGAATGAGAAAGCACATGATTTAAAGGCGTCACTTGGATGGCAAGTTTTTGCCGATGCGTAGCGGTGCTGATATAGTGGTGACCTAATGACACCTTATGTTATAACAAAAGAGGTACAGTATTACCCAACTGATATGGCGTGTCGTGAATCTTCGTTCGCACAGAAAAGAAATTATGGCCCCGAAGATTAACGAAAGAATGCTTGAAACTTACAATCAACCTTAGATCACTACTATAAGGTTCATAATACTTTGCAGCTGTTAGTTCCGTCTCACTCGCAAGTCACGCCCCTCCGCACGGCGCGCGCTAACATGGCGGCAGCTGCCGACCAATAGCGTTTCCCGCGCTTTGAAAATGTATATTCTGCGCAGGTACATCGGTAAGCCATATCAGTTGGGTATTACTGTAAGTAGGTATTAAAAGATGTATCATGTGAGCACAGTTTTTTTTTTTATACCACTAAGGTGGCAAACAAGCATACGGCCCGCCTGATGGTAAGCAGTTACCGTAGCCTATGGACGCTTGCAACACCAGGGGTATCACTCGCGCGTTGCCGACCCTGAAGAAATCTCTTCACGCCCTTTTTGAAGAACCCCATAGATTAGGTAATAGGTACTGCATTAGTTTATTTAAAGCGACAATTTAGGATCAACGTCAACTACTATAAGAATAGATTAACTAGGCTAAGCAAGGTTCTAACAGCCGAATTAAAATCGTATACTTGCCGTTTCATTCGTCATTTGTAGTGATATATATTTTTATCACCTTATTTGAGATCAAACAATTTCATTTAGAAAGTGAATGATTCTATATTTAACAATTTTGCTCCAATATTATGTATACATAACATGTTATTTACTTTCGTGTTGTGCAGACATCCAATACTCGTAAAGGTACTCGTAATAGTCGTTCGGTTCCGCGACATAAAGAGGTGATGGCGGAATCTATTGACCTGAATTACCTTGACGTTCATATTTAACCGAGAATTTTCTTTTAAAACTATTTTGTTCAGTATCTAATTTACTGGAAAACGATACTATTTTAGGTTCAATTTATTATCATGTTTTTTATCTGATCCGTAAAACGTGTTTTGGATTTCATACTTTTATCCAGCTTTATGAATACCAATAACAAATTATAAATATTTTTTTACAAACTTAGATAACACAAAAGCGCAAAATAATAAAATAATCAAAAAGTTAAGGCTTGAGAAAATATGCCCGCTTGAAAATAAACTGCCTTGTCCTAAGATAACTATAATCTATAACTAATATAATAAAGCTGAAGAGTTAGATTGTTTGTTTAAACGCGCAAATCTCTGGTCCACCAGTCGGATTAGAAAAATTCTTTCACTAAATAGGAATCTACATTATCCCCGAGTATTATAGGTTATGTTTTATCCCGGAAATGTGGGTGCAACCGCGGGGGACAGCTTGTATGTGTAATATTATAGACTTTCAACTAATATCGTAGTATCATGATATAAATGAGTATCAAGCTCATAAACCAGTAAGTTCACGACCAGCCAACCTAAAATGATGAAATTTTTTAAATAACAGTATTATTGTACCTATATAAGTAGATATATATCTAAACCATTATAGCTTTGCAATTACAGTAGGATGTTACGACCATCGATCAACTACCTTCACTGGCGTTTCCGAGAACTCACTAATTACCCTTTGACCATTGAAGGGTTAGAGTTAGCAAGTTTTGTCCATTGAGTCTACATTTAGCGATTTTTGTAGTGTTTTTTTTTTTTTTTTTTTTATTGTTTATAGACCTGTGTTTGACCGCAATCTCACCATGGTAAGTGATGATGCGGCCGAAGATGGTAAGCACACAAAGCCTAGAAGGAACTGGCTCTCACGTGCAGCTGTCGGAACACACCGAAAGGTGCTTGGCGACAGATTTTCAACTTGAGGGTGGGTGGTTTTATACACGATCATTTTGCGCATTATTTTAGTCAAAAAAATAAAAGTTAATTAATTTCATGCATTATCATAGAAATTAAAATCACAGTATACAGCTACTCTAATCATCCCATCCTATATTAAATGACTCGTGTACAAAACATCATTAGCATTTAAATCCACCAAAATTTTGCCCGCCATATATTATGGCTATTGTTCCGCTTATTACTCGACACAGTCACGAAACAGTCACGGCATGAAAAGGGCTAAAGTCGCGGTTGTCACGTTTTTAATTAATATACGAGTGGGTAGGGCCCATGGAGGATCACGTGCGACCTCATTGTCCTGTGCTTATATGAAATTCATCAATTAGCGGTGTTATAGTGTGGCTATTTTACTTTCTGTTTGTGTTGGGAGATTACTGTTTTTTGTAAGCTTTTCATACCAACGCAATTCTGCTGAATAGCGGCAAAATTACAGAGCAGGCTTATTTCTGTCTAACAAAAAGTACGTTGATGTGAATTGTAACACAAAATATAGTGGTATACATAAAAACTTTTTTTTGCTAAATGATAATAGGCATAACACTATTAACTACATGATTTCGCTTCAAATCGTTGAAGAGTAGAAGACCGTGAATTAAAATCACGCTGAAAAAAATGGACTACAAGTGACTACAAAATTTTACTACCAATAACCTAAACAGAGTGATTTGCGAACTAAACTTACCAGTAACAAAACTAGTTTTTGTTCGTTACTAAATTTTTTGAAATAAATGTAACTAAAGTTAGTTTCCCGACAACTAAAGTTAGTTTCCCGACAACAAAACGTCAACTTACATAACTAGTTTTGTAGATCATTATTTCAGTGCAGTTTAGATTTTCAGTCTCACTCTAGAAGGAAAGAAGATGAGGTCGAGGGCGCACACTTGCAATGCTATAGATTTTTTCATAGAAACGTGCAATAGTAATCCATGATAATTTATAAAGGTAGTCGATCATTAAATATTCAAACATTTCTAATAAATTTGTGCAATAATTTCCCACATAATATTATGCATTATTGTACTGCAGTGTAGTTAATGAAGTATTAATGGAACGTCGATAGGATGACGTCGGTTAAAGCTCACTTTGCATGCTCGGTCAGCCATATACACATGGGTGTGGTACAGGCCTTACCCTAGACGCACGTTACCATGCGTTAATGATGACCCCTTTTAAAATATTATCAATTCTAAAGTAAATGTAGTATTCATTTTATTTGTATGAAAATATAGGTAGAAGGCGATGATAGCTCAGTGGTAGTGACTTCGGATACCGAGACGAAGGTCTCGGGTTCGAATCCTACAATGAGCTTGAGCTTTTGGTGAAGGAAAACATCGTGAGGAAACCATAGAACGGTGGTACCCGCCTGGCTGGCTACCACCCTCAAGTTGAAAATCTGTCGCCAAGCACCTTTCGGTATGTTTCGACAGCTGCACTTGAGAGTCAGCTCCTTCTAGGTTTTTTGTGCTTACCACCTTCGGCCGCATCATCACTTACCTTATGGTGAGATTGTGGTCAAACAAACACAGGCCTATAAACAGTAGAAACAAAAAAGATTACCACACTCAATACTGTTATCTCTGTTTACTCAAATGTCTTTGTTCAATCTTTTTTGTTTCATTAATCAGCTGAAGATAGAAGCAAGCTCGCCATCTTTGTTTCCTGTTTTTTTAAACTGTTTAAATTTTATATAAACAATGAATTTTCTCGCAATTCAGTCTCTTCCTAGAATTGCAATGAAACTAGAAGAACGTAATTGTGATTGTAGCTAGTTTACACTACGCCAACTAACACAGCTTTGCATTTTTGTTTCTTAAACATTTGTGTGTTGAGTTCAATTTTAAATGTATTGAAGTAAAGTTATTTGAGTTGCAGTTTTATCTTGTATTCAGAAATTCGTCTTATATTTTTATAGCTTTGTTAAAGAGAAAAGTCTAGAAGATCTAAGCTTATAGAAGGACAGACAAACGCGGGAAGTGACTTTGTTTTAGACTATGTTGAGAAATGGTTCAGTTTATTATTTTTATGAACTAGAAACCTTGGCGATCATTGGCAGTAGCAGCAGCCTCGGGTGAATTTTGTATATAATACAGTTTTATATGTTGTTGTAAATAGATAATTAAAGGTGAAAACACATATCAATGGTTGCTTATGCCAGTTACCTGATAAATAACTTATAAATAATAAATACATAAAAATATTCGGAGGAACGTTAAAACGTACACTAGAATTATGAGTGTAGCCGCGAAACGTTTTAATATTTATAATGATCTATACAGGGTGTTGTTTTGGTCGGCGACAAGCGACCCAGGAGCGGTAGTACAAAATATATATTCCCCAAAAATGGGTTTAATTCCATTAAATACTGTAAATATGTTGAGAAATAACACATAAAAACTATAAAGATATTTTTATACCACTGCTAACGTATATATTCAACAATTGTCTGCATACAGGCATTTTTCCGAATGCACTCAAAAGGTCAGTCGTTACTCCCATACATAAGGGTGGTGACAGGGACCGCATCACAAATTACAGGCCAATATCTATTTTGCCATCGCTTTCAAAATTACTTGAAAGAATTTTAAATAAAAGGTTAGTAAGTTATGTCGAGAGTAAAAATATTCTTTCAAGTAATCAGTTTGGTTTTCGCGGTGGTAAATCGTCAAATGATGCAGTGCTTGGTCTGACTGAATTCATTGCCACTGAATTAGATAATGGTAAAAAAACAATAACCATTTTTCTAGACCTGGCGAAGGCCTTCGATACGGTTTCTGTCCCGCTGTTAATACAGAAGCTTGAGTGCATTGGTATTCGTGGCAATCAATTAAAAAAATTTGAGAGTTACTTGACAGACAGGTTTCAATGCGTTAGACTGGGGCCTTATATTAGTAATAACCTTCAGTTAAGTTATGGAGTTCCCCAGGGAAGCATAATTGGGCCTACCCTCTTTCTCATCTATATTAACGATCTCTTACAGCTAAAACTCCCACAAGGCAAAATAATTTCTTACGCAGATGATACCGCACTACTTTTTTCAGCTGATAGTTGGGAAAAGGTATTCGAAAGTGCGCAATCGGGACTAAATGTCGTCACAAAATGGCTACAAGAAAATAGGCTTACATTAAATATTGAAAAATCGAAATACATAACGTTTTCAATTAGGAGTAATACCGTCTCGGAAAAAGTACACACAATTATAGCCCATAATTGTTCCCTATCATCAAATCGGTGCTCATGTAAAATTTTAGAATGTGTTCGGTCCATCAAGTACCTAGGTATAATTATAGACGAGAATCTCAATTTCCGAGAACACATTGACCTACAAAGCTCTAGGATTCGTAGGTTGATATACGTTTTTAAGAATCTCAGGCATGTACTAGACCCAAACCGATTGAAACAAGTATATTATGCCCTTTGTCAATCATTACTTACATACTGCATATCGAGTTGGGGTGGAGCCGCAAAAACAGTACTAAAAAAATTAGAAATCGCACAAAGAGCTATACTGAAAGTTTGCACTTTCAAGCCCTACTACTACCCTACAACTGATTTATTTAGTTATTGCGAAGTCCTCACAGTTCGCCAATTATTCCTGCTAAGTATTACTGTGATACAACACTCCATGCTAACATATGATCCAGCCACATTAAACACTCGCAGGAACTACACAGTTTGTAGGTATAATAAAGTATGCCGTACCACCTTCAGCCAAAAGTTTTTCAATTTCCTAGCACCTTATATCTATAATAAAATTAATAAACTACTCAATATTTATCCTTTGCCCAAACTAGAATGTAAAATCAAAATAACCAAATGGCTCCAATCACTTTCCTACGAAGAGACAGAAAACTTACTTGTTATCATTAAATAACTCTGCTCTTACCTCAAACGTATTTGCATTTCCCCCATTCCCCCACCCTCTCCCCCTCCACACTCCTACTTCCACTCCCACACATTACAGATGCACACTTACACACCTACACCAACACACCCCAATTCAATTGTTATCTTTAACTCGTTTTTTAATTGATTATTTTCCTTTTTATTAGTTTATATTCCTTTAACTATTTATAATACATTCAAGTAAAATATTTAAGAAAGTTAAGAACGTAAATGGATACGACTAGCATTAAAAAACATGTCCTTGGGGATTTGGCGCTGTATGCTGTAATACAGGCTTTTGCCTAGCTCGGCAGCAGATGCTAAGCTTTTAAATTGTATAACCTAGTCTAAGATATTAACATTAAGATACCTTGTATAAGTTTCTTATGCCAATAAACTATATTATTATATTATTATTATTAATACCTTATTCAATTTGAAATAAAATTAACGCAAAGTATGGTTACTAGGCACGTGCACAGTCTAGAGCTAGGCGCAAGCCACCATCGCCCCACCCCTTTACTCCCTCGTACTCCCGTAGAGTATTATGTCTACACTTGAGCTTATTACACGATTTTCAAATTTTTATATTTTTTATATTTATTATTTAAAAAAAATAAAGTATTTTTTTATATTTTTTTTAGCACCAGTATCATTTGTATTATCGACCCTGAGTCGCTCGTCGCTGACCAAAACAACGACCTGTATAAACGTGAGAAAATGTGAGAAATTCTTGTATTTGTTTCTTCAGCAACGGTTTGGCGCTTTTAACGAAATTGCGAACATCTTAAGTCTTCATGTTCCGAGCGAGACGTCAAGAGATGAGAAAGTCTAATAAATTATGTTTTTATTCAACTTTAATGGACAGATAAGAGAATCCTTGTAGATAAGAGATGCTTACGGTAATTTGTCGAATGAAATATTATACAGAGGGTGATCCTAGCACTTTGAAGGCCTATTTCAACTTGGATATTTTTCCACTGCAGGCGTGTTACTTCAACGATGATTTACGCAAAGAATTGCCTTAATTTTTTGTATTGCTTTTTGTTCCACACAGATTCATTGAATAATATTAAAAATTATCGTAAACTAGATGTGCCTCGCAGTTTCACTCGTGATTTTATATAACCTGCTTCAATAAGCAGGCTACCTAACGCAAACGGATTTTATCTATAAATAGTTTGGTATTTCCATAGATTAGCACGTTCAAAAATACAACACCTCAGATTTATAATATTAACATAAATACCCTTTATCGATTCTAGTAAATTAAATAAAAAAGACGAAGAAAAAAAAAGTTTTCACAAAATTGCTTTCATTATATCGGACTTTAATACTGGTTAATAAAAAAGCCCTTTAAATTCATAAATTGGGATCATTGTCCATCACGCTCATATGGGCATAGTGGAGATTTTGAGATGGCATATTTTCGAAACCTATGTTGAGTTAGTCATGCTGAACAACTTTTACTATGGAACCAATTGTGAATTCACAAAAAAAAATTACTTTCAATAGTAAATGCCAACCTTGCTCGATCATAAAGTATGAAAATAAAAATTGAGTATTCAGTGTTGGTCATACACATACTAAAAGTTGTTCAGCATGACTAATCCAACATAGGTTTCGAAAATATGCCATCTCGAAATCTCCACCCATATATTATGTATATAATAAAATTATTATCTTTCATAGATTATATAGTGATCTAGAAATAGGTAAATCATTAGGTAGGTATTTAAGTCACATTCATAATATTAAACAGCTTATTACTACGAGTACTACGTTATTTTAGTTATACGAGAGAATCGATACGGTCAAGATTTTAGGTGAAAATACTGTATAATAAATTTCATTTCAAAATCTCACTAATATCTCATTTCATCTCACTAATATCTTATTTCATCTCACTAATATCTCATTTCATCTTCTCATCTCACTAATATCTCATCTCATCTTCACTTATATTATGAGATGTAAAAGTTTGTATGTTTAGACGTTTGTGCCTTACTCACGCATCAACAACGGCTTGACGGATTTGGATTGGCATTTGCACATATGCAAATTGGCATACAGATAGAATATGTTCTGGATTAGCACATAGGGTTTATATCGGTAATACGGGGCGGGATCTAGTGCTTAATAATTACTAAGATACGGCCTTTTTAAAATTACTTTTTTCATACAAACAGTGTAAGCAAAGCACACAGTAGGGAACCAATTTCTAGTGGTGATACTGATAAAGTAATTTCTAGAATATGCTGTATGTTGAATAACCCTGTATAACTGATATTACAAATAAATATGATATTGACAGACCCACAGGCTTTATATTTAACTCGGTTCTACGTAAACGTTATTTAAATACTTCTGACTGACCCATTTACTAAAGGTTCTAATTAAATTATAATTTACTGATGAATAGCAACAGATACGCCTTTTCTTAATCAAATAACAAAGATTCTTTTGTAAAAAAATGTTTAGTATTATTGTACCTATTCTTATTAAGCGAAGCTTACTGCAACCTGATAAAAATCTTTAATTTCATTTATTACTGAATTGATTCAAAGCTTTTCAGTTGATTTTGTTTAATTCAATGTTTATTTACTTTAAGTATTGTGTAATCAAAGTTGAGAATTAAGCTTTAAATTCGTGTGAAATTGAATGCCTATCTTGGATTTACAGAATTCTAAGATATTTAAGTGTTGTGGTTCGGAATTTGAGCTTGAAAGGTGTTCGTTTAAACGTTCCAATCTAAATCAACTGCACAATAATCTTAATTTAAATTAAAAAAAGGAAATATTTTAAATCTATATGCTATATGTTAAATAACATTTAACCTGGAATAAATAGATTTTCTATTTCAGATATAACAATCATAAAAAAATAAGAATAAACAAATCTCTTCATAGATTTTTAACCGTCTTAAATTAAAACAAAACATGGAGGTGGCCAGTTCTTCCCTACGTATATATTATTTGTTTTATCGATGTTGGGGATAACTCGGACAAATATGAACGGATTTTGATAATTCTTTTATTAATCGAAACGATTTTTTTGCAAGATTGTATCATATACATCTTATTATGGTATATTGTTCAAAAAAATATTCACAAAAATATGTATGATTTATTTCTTTCAAAAATATGTTTTTGATTTTTTTTATACGACAAAGACGAAGGTCATCATAGCTATATGGACGCTTGCAAGATACGAGATATGACTCACGCGTTACTGATCCTTCCCCCCTGCCCAATGAGCTCTGGTGACCTTACTGACGCACAGGAACACAACAAAGTTTTTTGGTTGCGGTATTCTATAGTGGAGGTACTTCCCCAGTCGAGCTGCTCTTTGAGCGAATAAATGCTAGCCTCTCTTGTTTGACTACTCAGTTAATTTTATCAATTGAAAGATTTGTCATGGAACTTGGTATCGAATTAAGTTTATTTTAATTTATCTATTTATGACGATTACAGGGCCATAACATAACATAACATAACATAACATAACATAACATAACATATTTTACTGTTCTGTGACGTCATAAGTATAGACACTTCAGCATACATTGAGGTTAAGATATCTCAATTACTGAATTTCAGTCGGAATCCAGTCAGACATCACGAATAACATATATCATCGGGAATAGCCGTTGTATCGGTGACATGATTCCAACGTCTAACTGTACCAATTGCTGTAATTAGAGCTATTCGTTGAAGCTTCAAATTCAACTGTGCGCTTCAGTGGATGCCTAACGAGGATGAGTTTTGGTAAGCGTTTATTGCAACCTTCTTGCTTTTGATGCATTACATTTGGAATATTGGTTATGTTACCTAATTATGTCACTTGACAATCGATTTAAAATTGCATCATTTGGAATGTGTTAACGTTATATTAAATGAATAAGCTCCTAAGAGCATATTTGTCTGTGAAAAAATATATTAAATTTCCCAATTCGAAATGGTACTCGTTATTTACATAAACGGTTAGTACAGTATTACCCAACTGATATGGCGCGTCGTCAATCTTCGTTCGCGCAAAGAAAGTATGGCCCCGAAGTTTAACGAAAGAATACTTAAAACTTACAATCAACCTTAGATCACTTCTATAAGGTTCATAATACACTGCAGCTATCAGTTCCGTCTCACTCGCAAGTCACGCCTCTCCGCACGGTGCACAGTGTATTATAAACCCCGATTTTGTTGCATGCCCGTTTTATTACATAAAACAAGAGTTTATATCATTTCAAGCCCTAGAGTGAAACTCCCGCATCGATACGACTTCTAGTTTTTGCATAAAAACATCTTAAAGTTGCCCTATATCCGGGTCACGGATATCATAAATTAATTAATTAAAAAAGAACTGGACTACTTATTTGAGTTTTGAATCAATATAATAATTATACACATAATAATATACCTTCTGACAAGTTTTTGCTGTAGCACTGTGAATAGGTAACGAAACATTGGTGTTTTTGTCGTATTTTTTATATATTTTCGAATTTAATGCCGTATTGAAATGATATAAACTCTTGTTTTTTGTAATAAAAAGGGCATGCAACAAAATCGGGGTTTATAATACACTGTGCGGTGTGCGCTAACATGGCGGCAGCTGCCGACCAATAGCGTTTCCCGCGATTTGAAAATGTATCTTCTGCGCAGATACATCGGTATGCCATATCAGTTGGGTACTAATGTAAGTAGGTATGTAGTTAAGGACCTATGAATGAATTAATGAACATGCCATATAAGTAAATAGGTAAAGTGCTTAAACTAAAAATGTGGCAACACAATGGATGACAAAACTATTCTGATATATGAGAATAACGGATCACGTAGTAAAACTAGCAAACAAGCCCGCCTGATAGTAAGCGGTTACCGTTGCCTATAGACGATTCCAAGACCAATACCCCTAGACAAAGTACTTTTCGTTTCGTTCGTTTCCATTCGCGCAAACTCAACGAAATGTACTTTGTCTAGGGGTACAGGTGCTCTACCATGTATCTTTGGTGGTAATCGTATCGAACACTATTAATGAATTTCATCCAATCAGGGCTCACCAATGGTCGTTCATCGTACTGCGTCATTGGATCAACTCATGACCCTGCTAATATCTCTTCACTTTTTTGTATTTGGTTGAATGAGCTTATATAAAAGAACCAATGATTCGAAATTCAAATTACTATGAATTCTATATTATAAATAGACCCACCTTTATTAAATTAGTTCAGTGTGTTGGAAATCTGTCTGGCTTCGGTGCTTATAACTTTGTCTAATAATAGATTGAGAAATTCGAGGATGACATCTGTAGACCCGATGATCGCAACCCGTTTCAATGTCACCTCCATCCTTCCCCTGGATGTGAATTTTGGTTGACCCTAAAAGTAATTGAAGGCCCACTATATGCTTGAGTCGCTACATATAGTTATTTTAATTGAATATATTATTATGCACGCTTTTATTAGCTTCACCTGTATGTATGTATCCATGTAATAGAATATCCAAACGTAATTTTCATCAACTTCAAAACATCGGATTAAACAGAAACTTTGCACACATATTAAGTACCGATGACAATATAATAATTTGGTACCATCGAGATGATCTGATGATGGAGTAGGAGGGTAGGCACTGGAACTCCATAACGGAGCAACGTTTCCTAGCCGTGTTTGGGCTTGTTGGAATTATCGTAAGATGAACTTTTACCTTATATGGTTTTCGGTCTGATGATGGAGTAGGAGGGTAAGCATGGAACACCATAGTGTAGCATCGTATCCTAGCCGTGTTTGGGTGTATTGGAATCGTATTAGAGTGAATTTTAGCCATATATAGTTTTCAAAGTCTCATGGTGGAGTCAGTCAGGCAGAGGGCAGGCACTGGAGCTAAATATTATAAATGTGAAAGAAAGAAAGTGAGATTGGGTGAACAAATGGTATAAGTAGCATAATAAAATGGTATGAAAAAATAAAAGATATATTACAGTTTAAAAAAACTAAAAAAAAAACGCTTTTATATTTGTGATTTGATTCTGATTTGATTTGAAAAAGCGTGGGCTGAAAGGTTTGCACGAAAATCAAACTCGATATTTACATTCTTCAAAGAACTTTTGGTGCGTTTATTTTGGAAATTGGTATTTGCTCACACACACGTCGATGAAAAAATCGCTCAAAACCAAAACAACGCAATGTTATCTTTGTTGGGACTACATACGCCTTATAAATCGTTCTTTTATTGTACGACACGACACGACACGACTATCAGTGATCGTAAATTATTATTTTTGCTAATACATCTATTATTTTCAACGATACGATACCTATTTAATATCGAGTCCATAAATCATTGACGATAATATTACTTATTTAAATATACTAATTATAAAAGTAAAGTTGTACTCGTAGTTCTTCGCGCATTTCCTGGATTTATAGTATCCGATTTACCTCCGTTGTCTACGCTACCCCTCTGCCAAAGTTTGAGAGTTTAGCCGGGAAAATGTAAGAAACATATAGACAGATCGAATCACTTTCACATATAAGGTGATTAGTATTAGTATTAATAAGGATGACCGAATACAACGAATCCTGGGAGATCCTAATCCACTTAGTTAATAATTCAAAAAGGCCGAAGTTAAAAAAACTCTAAAGACAAAACAGAGACCATGTTAGATGGAGAAAAAAGGACGAGGGCTTACCTCAACTAAATGGAAAAAGCGGACGTCGATGATGATGATGGTCGACTGGAATATCGTTGTCGGGTCGTCCATTGAAAAGAAACTCAACGTATTATATATCCGACTATTGTTTCACACGATTTCCCTTATGGCGCCATCTGTATTGGATGTGACGGCCCTTCTATCTTTTGTTTCCTGACACCTATCGTGGGCGGTTTATTGTAGTCACCACGAAAAACAACCTTATTTACACTGCGATACAAAAATGTATTGTGTTTTACTGTAAATCGTTCAAAACATCAGATATGCTATAATAGGAAACTATAGCTACTAAGTACTGATTCGCATACTCTAGCTGTCCTATTTCAGAGATTTTCAGTCTTTTACGTTTCTACAGTAATTAAAATTTAATTTGGAAAAAATAGTAATAATACCATGGGATATATATTCAGTTCCTTCTGAAACACGAGTAAAACCGAAAGGCGAAAGCTCCTAATAAATAATCATAGGTGTCGCGCCGTGTGTACGCGACTTAAGTGTCGGGTTTATGGATACCGGTAAGCGTTCGAGCGGATTTCCATTATTTATGCTAACATTGTGTTTTTGTTGGTATCACTTTTTTTGTATTCCCCATTCAGCTTCCGTTATTTGATAGAATGGTATTTTTATCGAACTGGGGTATGGTTACGCAGATCATTTCAGAGTTCCTGGAATCTGAAACGCTCAATAACTAGATATTCAAATAATGAACAAAATATACTCATTTGTGTACACCTTTTAATAAACGGTCACGCACCTACGCGCGTAAGCGCGTGGCAGTGTGATAATCGCCCAAGTCAGTGTCAGAGTTTTATTAGTACCTGTTCTTTATGATTTTATTTGTACCAGAACAACAATAAAACATTACAAAGAGCAGGAAATTCTATTTCGTATTTTCTATTTATAAGTAAACTCATATATTACGAGGAATTAAATACCCGACAACAAATATTTTTCTTTATACCAGTTTCTCTTTGAAGAATTTTATAGATAGAACATTTATTTTGTCACTGCCAGCAACAAATAAGAAAAAAGCGTGTCTATGGATTTACCTATGTGGGCATGTATCTATATTGTGGGCAATTACACCTACGAAAAGAATAGTTATATAAAATGAAGTCTTCAGTTCTATTATAATATCTTAACATTTCTTGACTGTATGCAATAGTAACCATGCATATAGTATTTGCATAGGTTTGATTTTTATACATGATTTTCATATAACAAAAAGTGCAGAGACTATCTTAAACCGGGTAAAAAGGGGGGTGGAGACAGTGCGAGTTTTGACGGACATCATTGTTACCGATTGACGGGCAGTAACCATTGCCTAAGGCCCACTTGTTGCCTATAGACGATTCCAAGACCAATATCCCTAGACAAAGTACTTTTCATTTCGTTTCGTTTCCATTCGCGCAAACTCAACGAAATTTACTTTGTCTAGGGGTACAGGTGCTCTACCATGTATCTTTGGTACCATAGAGACTATCTTAAACCGGGTAAAAAGGGGGGTGGAGACAGTGCGAGTTTTGACGGACATCATTGTTACCGATTGACGGGCAGTAACCATTGCCTAAGGCCCACTTGTTGCCTATAGACGATTCCAAGACCAATACCCCTAGACAAAGTACTTTTCATTTCGTTTCGTTTCCATTCGCGCAAACTCAACGAAATGTACTTTGTCTAGGGGTACAGGTGCTCTACCATGTATCTTTGGTACCATAGAGACTATCTTAAACCGGGTAAAAAGGGGGGTGGAGACAGTGCGAGTTTTGACGGACATCATTGTTACCGATTGACGGGCAGTAACCATTGCCTAAGGCCCACTTGCATCAAATTGGGTTATTTAATTATCTTAGAGTTAGTTGCTCGCCTGGGATTGACTTGACATTATATGATACTAGCTGTCTCCCGCGGTTTCACCCACATTCCCGGCGTAAAAAGTACCCAATGTCCTTCTCCATACAATAGGCTATCTGCATGCCATATTTCATACGGAATAGATAAATAAGGTCTGTTCTGTGATATTTCACACGGAATAGATAAATAAGGTTGGAAAGGCCCTCGCTCCAATTTTGTACTAGGACCAGTGTCGCCGCTTGACCCCCACTATTTTAATTTCTACACATACGCAATCATATTTTTACAAATATTTCGCACACAACCAAATCACGCACACATAAATCTCAGGGCAGATATTCGTTCGCCCACTAGCACTAAGCTACCGTGGGCATAGACACTCACACACGCAAAAATGCATACACCTGTCAAAAATGTTGACAACTTACAGTAGGGATGGGTAGTGTATAATCGTTAATGAATCGGTTCGATTATCAATTATTATTCTCATAGAACTTGGAATCGATAGTTGCATGGTTATGCTGTACGGATTACACAAAACTAACATATCTTTTTCTATTGAATTAATTATATTATTATTCAGCATAATGATTTTTTGGACCGGCAATAATCAATTTGTGACAATTAAAAACTAATAAAACTATAAGGGTATGTGTAAAACTGTAAGTGGTTTTTTTTACGGATAACTGCGTGATAGATATATAATATATTATAAAAACTAACAAATAACAAAACAAATAACAATTAACAAATAACGAAAATTTTTACAACAAATTATATAGTTAACTAAATCTTAACTTCTAATGTTCGATTTGTTTTATTTCTAAACTGATTATTGATAGTCTGGTTGTTCGTTGTGCGTGGCACTTCACTAAGTGGGTGGGACCCGTCAATGAAGAACGACATTATCGTTAGTAAGTAATTACCGAAAAAATACGATACTTCATAGGCGTGAGCTGTTAAAATTATGAAGCTAAATTTGACAGATTTGATTTGCTTGATAAAGTCGATATTTTTATCGATAAATTATCTGATGAATGCGTGGGGAAAAATGTAACATGAAATTAATATTAAGAAATTATTTTATTTTATTTTTTTTACTATATACTAGCTAAAAGCGCAGCTTTGTAAGGGCTCGTAAGATTTTTTTGTAACTAAGTTTAATATTTTAATTTCAATAAGCCCAAATATGGTTAGGATAAGGATACGTCGTTCCACTATGGAGTTTCAGTGCTTACCCACACTCCAACTCCATCATCAGACCCTGAATACAATATATGGCCAAAGTTCATCTCACGACAATTCCAACAACCCCAAACATGGCTAGGATACGTTGCTGCGCTATGGAGTTCCATTACCTACCCTCCTACTCTATCATCAGAGCCCGAAAACCATATATGGTCAAAGCTGTTCTCAGGACAATTCCAACAACCCCAAACACGGCTAGGATAAGTTGCTCCGTTATACAGTTTAAATACCTACCATTCTACTCCATCATCAGACCAGGGATACCACATGTGGTCAAAGTTCATCTCACGACAATTCCAACAACCCCATCCAGCGCATGCCCTCCTACTTCATCATCACACCCCGGAAAACCATATATGGTTATTGAGCTATTATCACTATAGCTCAATGTATATGGTAAGTCTTATCATCTAGACAAACATTTTAATTACCTATGCTAAATTTCAAATATAGATTTGATCCTATACTTTCAATTCTTGATTGTGCATCATCTGTAGAGGTGTGATCGTTTTTTCGTAAAGTGTACCACAATGTGTAGAACTGAATCGGATAGTAGATCTGACCAGGGAGCCAATTCTCATTCACTCGAATTAATCACACATTGTTCCAAATAAAGTTCGAATTCGTACTTTTTTCGAGTGAAAATCAAGTTAGGCTATTCTGAGAATTTCGAAGCCGCCATTTTCTCTTATTTTTCGAGGGCTAGCGCTCGAACTACTTCGACTGGTCGGGACCGTTCGAAACGTATTTCGAATGCGAACTATCAAACGTCAATCAAACAGTTAGGTTGTCATTTGGAAACGTAATGACAGATAAGCCTAAGGATTTCCGTTACTCACAGAAAATATTTTGTCATATTCATTTATAATTATTATATAAAATTGATTAACTTATGAATTCCGGATATATTAGGATATAATAAGAGTAAAACGTTGTTTTAAATATTTTATTAAAATATTCATTAAAATCTTTTAAATTTTAATTTAAGATATAAAATTATCACGTACGTTAACAAAACGCAATTATCAAGTGAAACGAAACGCATCGTGCAATGGGTGCAGATGGATACACCATCATAATGGCAACATTTACTCCTTACACTCGAACTTATTTCGAAGGTTAGTTCGATTAGTGCCGAGAATACAGGAATCGAAAAATAGACTCCGCCCCTCGAAATTTTACGGTCGAAATAGAACTCGTAATGCAAGTTCGATTCGAAGGCTAGTTCGAGGGAAGTGAGAATTGGGCCCCAGGTCGTCGGTCCACCTGGTGGGAGGTCGTCCCGCTCGGCACTTTCCAGTACGTGGTCGCCACTCGAGAACCTTTCTTCCACATCGGTTATCGGCTCTTCCAGTTACCTCTACCTGTCACGCCAATCCATTGTTCCCTGGCGTTAGGTTCTTTAGGAAACCTACAATTTATAATTTATTGCATTAGTCAAATTACATTTTACTTAGATTATAATACTAAATACATCATAGTAAATACTCGTAGATGAGGAGGGGTCTTATATGTCCATTTATATCATTCGGTCACATTCATTCAATGATTAATATAATATCTAATTTCAAAATACGTCTAACTAAAAATGTACTATCGTTAATTAAATATAAAATAATTCGAAAATTATCTTTGTCAAACGTAATTATATTATATATAGTCTAGAATTCTATCGATGATTTTATTTAACCAAACCACATGGTCACGTCACTATCGATAAACATGCTGCGCCTTACATCACTGCCAATCAGGGCAAAGGACGAAGTGTAGAAGACGCAATGTATGCAGTACATTGAAAGCGGATTTGGTCATTGCGCTGATTGAGCGAGTACACATCGGTCAATGTATGTTTTTCATAACTTGTTGTAATAATTTTGTTAATGTTTGGTATTTCATAGTGTTCAATATGTTTTTATGTTTTTTACTAATAATATTGTAATTAAATGTTATTTTCGACTTACCGATGGAAAGATATACCTCCTCGCTCTATACTTGAGGTCTGACTTTTTTGTCTTACACGTTATTATAGCACAACACGGCATTATAAGCAGAGCTCTGTTCTCCAATGTAATCCGACGCGCACTGACCGCGAATCGGTCGAGTTATGATTATCGAATCATAACTGTGGCGCGCTTGCCCCGCCCACATTACCATTCTAACCTTATTTATCTGTTCTGTGATATTTCATGATGATCCGTTGAGTAGTTGAGGCAAACAAAAACACTCACTTTCGCATTTATAATATTAAGTTAGGATATTTAGCCCAAGGTTTGACTAACTCTGAGTTAAGATAACCCAGTTAGACGCAAGTGGGCCCTAGAAGCATAAAAATATAGATTTGTTATTATAAGTTACTCCTTTAATTTACCTCCTTGTTGTCAGCCAAGTCAGCCAATAAAGTCAGCAAGATCTAATAGGCCCATTTTCACATCACAAATCAATGTGTCAAAAAGAGACAAACATATTGCGACAAAAAGAGACACCTTTGTCAAAACAGGTCTCTAAGTTCCCGACATCTCTAGTTGACCATATTTCCAAAACTAAGTACAAACCAATAACCTTTTTTATATCTATCCTTATATATTTAATATATCCTTTTTTACAGCGTTCCTTCTGGACACATTGAAGATTGTACAAAGAGCTGTGTGTGATGATGAGATGGTTTCCCTGGCATGTCCCAGAGGAACATCTATCAGTATACAAGTAGCACAGTATGGGAAAGCAGCTCCCAAAGACCAGGGCTGCATAGCAGAGTCAGCAGGCCCACAAGTTGAAGGAGAGACCGAGAAGAAATGCAAAAGACCTAATGCAATGCAGGTTTGTGATCCGATAGAAACTACAGATAGCATTAAAATAATTATTGATTTTAATGAATATTATTTTCAAGGGTACTTAAAAAAAACTAAAATAGTTACAGGTAATTGAATAAGTCGCTGAGAAGGCTTTAAGAATAAGAAACTTTTAAGAAGGTGTAAGGAATTCGTTAATGAGCTACCATGTAGGGGCAATGCAGCTACTTGCCACGTTTCTCCTTTAGTTTGTTGCACTAGAAGCTAGTCGTGTTATGGAAAACTTAATAAATGCTAAATTGACAACTTTAAAAACTCAAGTTAGCCGATTCATTGGAGATGTTTCATGTCATCTACAAAAAATATATAAATACAATCGTATAAGCAGCGTCAAATTCATGTAAAGTTATCTTCTTATTTGTATATTAATGGAGCTCTTTGGCTTTTGGCTTTTGTATTATTATAGAACGAGATAAAAACTCAGATTGTCTCAAGAATAGATAGCGTTAATCGAAAATAAACCCAATTTCAATGGTACTGGTTCCAAATTAAAATGTTTAATTGACGTTCTAGATTACGGACCTCAGTGCTAACATTTTATTGATTAAAAAATGAGGCCCATAGGTTACCAATGTTTTACTAACTATATCTTAATCTACTACTTCGTAAAAAAAATCTTTACGGCCTTACTCATAAACGCTATTAACTAAATCTACTGAATAAATGGTCAAATAAATAACGTCACCTTGCTGTCATTGTCAAACAATTTTACATTATTTAGGTGACCACTTAATTAGCTTATTAGTGAAATATCGTTTTATGAGTAAAGGGGTTATTATTCTCAATTTGATTGCCCGTTTCCATAGCATTTTATTTTCGATTCGACTCGTTGTTATCCAATTGTACATTACATGTTTCTATTTAATCTAATAATCAAGTGCTTAAAGCCCAAGAATCTCCGAAACGAACGAAAAGTCAATTTATCGAGTCTTTGACGAATTCATGGATATGTGCTACCATATATGGTTTGCATATGATAGTAATTTCGGTTACTGATAGTGAAATTTTCCACGATTTCAATGATGAAGGAAAATAACAACATTCAGTTCATGTTATTTCCTGTTTTGATTACCTTTGCTAAAATAGTATAATATACAACGATTTATTTTTTATTTTTAGTACTCGCTACTACAAACTGTGGTGGAGGCATGTCAGAAGAAGCCGCAATGCAAGTTCAGTACAGTACCAAAACCAGGATTAGTGGACCCATGCCCTTTTGACAGGAAGTATGTGGAGGTGGCTTATAAATGTCGGCCTTGTAAGTATATTATGATTATATTTTAAGGAATATAATTAATAACAAAATAAAATTTTATTTTTATAGTTATCAGATAAAAACGGTAACGGTAATAAATAAGATTCTTCATTCTTCCTTACTCATAATCGCTTTTTTACTAAATCAGTGTAATAGTGTGCCCCGTCTCACTCTTTCGATCACCAAATGTCACCTGTCAGATAAAGACTTCGGAATTTTAGAAAGAAAGAAGAAAGATAATTGTATTTATTTTGATGTACACATAACACACACACACAAATAACATACAGGGTAAGTAGTATTTATATACTCTGAGATACAAGTAAATAAAAACTACAATGAAGAAAAATGTAATGTTGTGTGACATTAAAAATGGTCAGTGACTCAGTAAAACACTGTTAGCCCATATCCGGGTAACAGCACTGATTTTCAGTCACAGAAAACTCAAAAGATTTACAATAATACAAAACAACTCAATAATACAAAGGAACAAAATAATACAAACGAACAAAATAATACAAAGGAACACAAAATAATAATTACTTTATCAAAGAAAAAAAAAAAACACTGTACGAAAATAATAATAATAAAAATATCCAAGATAAACCAAACCCATACAAAATACTTATTAAGTTAAACAAAGAAAAATAAAATTATAATATTACAAAAGCGTAACATGGTAAAAAAATAATAATAATAAATTACCTAATTAATAAATATTGGAACCTGAAGTAGTGATGGTACGATCCGTAGCAAAAAATAATACTAAGTACATCTTCACTATCAGCGACGGGATAATAACTATATAATGATATAACTTAACATATCTTATTAACATTCTTTCTTAGTCTATATACCCTTGATGAATCCGAATAAATCATATTGTTCTCATAATCAAACGAAATACCGAATGGATAATTGAGTGCCAGTACTTTTTCTAGTCTTACTTTCTCTTTATTAACTACATATATACCATCATCGAAACAGGCGTATACTTTGCCATAGTTATCAGTAGTGAGTTGTCTTACTACACTTACATAATAGGGATATGTCCCATAAAGTACAGCATCTTTTGTCCCCGTCATTTGACCGTATATTCCAGTCCTGTTAGAGTAAAACATAACTCCCTCTGGATCTATAACAAAGTTGAGTGCTGTAGTGTGTTCCAAATCAGAGAATTTACCAAAACTACCATCTTTGTAAACAAAGAACTCTTGTTTTCGGTAGGTTGAAAAATACAAAGCGTTTTTGTAATAAAGGTTCCAGATCCTTTTTCCGGTATTAACTAAAAATGTTGACTTATTCCGTTTGTAATTATATATGTATATCTTGGTACCGCTGTTCACGTAAACATTTTGGTTATCTTGATCAACAGCCAGTGCATATCCATTATTAATGTCATCGATAGTTTTCAATTCTTTTGTAAATAGATCTAGTACTGCAATTTTTAATTTAAAATCGCCATCGTTGTTGTAATTGAAGTAGAGAATGTTGTTGTATCGATCTACGTTCAACAAATACGGTCTGTCTAGATCTCTATCCAGAAGCGCCTCCCGGTCGTGGTAGACTCCATTGATGGTGAAGCCGTCACATTGATCCTTGATGACGGCTGCTTGGGCTATGACGAGGCTTGACAGAAGAATGATCAGCTTCATCTTGACCTAGAAATAAGATATATATATGACGTTTAAGTTGGAAAGAGGTGACCACCCGATACAGTAGTAAATATCTCCGGGAAATTCTTCACACACGGTTATCTGATCCCAAATTAACAGAGCTTGTAGGTAGTATGGATCCGATAACTGATCCTACTTCATATGTATCTACTACGTTTTGTTTGTAAATAATCTTATTATACATAAACACCCAGACTCAGAACATGCCGACATGTTCATGCACACAAATGCATGTGTGGGTATCGAACCCACGACGATTGGGTCGTGAGAGAATTCTGGTATAAACTCCTTCGACCATGATAAGTGATGATGTGGTCTAGGATAGGGCACACAAAGCTTTTGAGGGCAGGAGCCTCCTTCTGCGTTACCGTAATGATCCAGAAGGAGGCTGCCGAGAGGGATCGGGAGAACGGGGCCGCGACGGGGCACATTAGCGACCCGTCCTCCTGTCATGTAGCTCGGGCTTAGGATAACAGCTACGGTGTTCCCTGCCTGTCGTAAAAGGCGACTAACTAAACGGGGACCTACGGGGTCGTGGCCGATCGGGGCGGGGGCCCTGTACGCCCAGAAGCAGCCCTGAGGAGGACAATGGGTCGTTGTGGGCACGACTCATCGTGCGATAGCACTGCGAGGGTGCTGGGGGGAGGTATAACACTTCCCCCGGAACAGGCTATCTCAGCACCGCGCATGGAGGGGTGTCCAGATACGTGATCTGCACGAAAACCCGACCCCCTCTGTAGCGTAGGTGGCGACTGCCGCGCCGTTGGGTTTTAGCCCGTAAAAGTCCGTCGTAAACTAGCCGTTCCCCCAGGGCGGTCGGGTATCCTATGAGAATTCCCCACGCTAATAAAAAAGGGCAAAAAAAATTAGGAGGGAACTGGTTATAGGCAGCAGCCGGAAATGCTGGAACACACCGGTATAAGCTTGGTGAAAGATTGTCAGCTTAAGCTTGTCAGATTGTCTGGCCTAAAAACTAGCGTTTAAGCTTAGTTCTCCAGGGATAATGGGGCGCAAAAATATTTACGTAATAAAGAGAAAACTAGTAAAATAATAAGTAGGACTTACCGTGAACGCCAACCTCAGTAATGAATTGAAAATCATACAATATAATTTATACATTTTAGTTATCTAAGGTTATGAGACCTTTCGGGGTATGGATATTTATACGTGTTTTGTGATTCATAATAACAAATAAATGGCGTTGAAAGGACTTGCTAGTGTTTATTTATTCATTATTGAAAGTAGATCAAATTTATTAGATAGAACAACGACATCTTATCAAAATTATGATTAAGTACTAAAACAAAACTATACTAAATAACTTAAAGGACTTGCTTATTTGAATTTTATTTATATGAGACTATTTACACTTATCCATGCAGTTTCATTCGCGTTACTAAGATAAAAAACTTTTATTACGTATTTTACTATTTCTAGGGTTTTGCTATGTTAAAAGAAGTATCACAGTTTTGAATTGTACGCACGGCTACAGATCAAGCTATACATTTCCAATATAAGCTGACCTCTCATTGTAGGGAAATCCTATACAATGCGAGATCAGCTTATACTGGAAATGTACAGCTTGATATGTTGCCGTGTGTACAATTACAAGGTGATCATTAAAAGTAAGGGTCTTCTGTCTCCCAAGCTATAAATAAATCTGCAATATGGGAAAACAATAACATTTGCCTGAAATAACAATAGAAATAGCACTGCGTTACAGAATATATAAATAGTACTGACGTGCTGCGTCTTCAAACAGCATTAGCAGTTTGGCGATGTTATATTCGTGTTATATGGAAATGGGTATTATGGGTAAATAAATAAAATAAATTGTAATCATAAAGCTACATGTTTTTATGAGTAAATAAAAAATGGGCGGACACAAAAAATAACAATAGAGTCTCCACTCATTTTCTTGTCCATATTTTGATCTGGGAACTTCAAGGATTCTTGTTAAGGCGGCCCTCTGTGGCCGGCGCAACTTGAACACAAGCATAGTCTAAAAGCTTGTTGTTTCATCCAACGTAATGTTTGACTGCGAAAAAAGAGAGACAGTATCAGAGTCGTCGGTTATCAGCCGGTAAATTCCGCTGATCACTCGCGGCCGCTTCGCTAGGTCGTCATTCATGATTTCGCATATCATAAAACTTGTTCCAGGCGTATACTTCTTGTGAAAAAATCTTACAAGTTTGTGAAAAAAAGTTCGTTATTTAGAATACTCCAATACATTTGCAAGCCTGGTATCTAAATGCTTTCTTTACTTTTAAAATTTATAGGTACATTAGATATGGCCAAAGTTCAGGTAAAATTTGAGCAAAAACGCTGTTTTTCGGAGGCTTTTACTGAATTTGTTTCACACTTTTTTTTTAATTTCGCCTAGATACACGGCTAGATATAGTGCACAAGATACTAATTTGTTCAAAACATCTAACGAAAAATGTTTAACAACGCCATAATAAGTACAGAGGTTTTGTATGAAAAGTATGGCGAATTGAGTGCTCTTAACTGATGAATAATATGTTGAATAATGTTTTTCCATATCATCTGTTGACTTTTCCCAGGAACAAAATACCATGTTTTGATCTGCGTACTTTAAGGATTCTTGTTAACTGTTGAATAACTGAGGGTTTTCCATATCTTCTCTTGACTTTTACAAGGAGTAAATAACTGTAAACATATATTTACATATAAATAAAAAGCGTTGCGTGTCTTTGGTGTTTCAGATATGGGCTGTCAAAATAGTCACCAAAGCGAGTAACACTAGGTTAGCTACCAAAAAAAAAAAAAAACTTGTGGCCTCCTTTTATTTGATTTCTTTATTTTATCATTCGCGCGTTGTCGACGCTGCAAAAATCTCTTCACACCTTGGGAAAGCCACAACGGGCAACTCATTCCACAGCCTGAGTACCCGTGGTTGGAAGATCCTTTGAACCGCACAGAACGAAACCATGTATTCGAAGTAATCATGGTGCATAGGATCCATTATAACTCGACAAACCTAGGGGAAAGTTTATAAAATATTAGTTTATTTTTAAACAGATTTAATGTAGAAGAATTTGGAATTGTACATAAAGTATTCATTTTTATCTAAACAACAATCTTATTCAATGAGACAGACGCACGATAATGAACTCTATGCATAGTATGCTCTATGCTTAGGTATCAAGGGAAATAACAAACTGAACTTATGTACCGAAGGTTAACCTGTGGGAATCGCATCGTTGCTCAATCTAACCTAATATTGGATTATATTATGGACATTTCAAATGTCCCCAATTCCCAGCCGAAATGCTTGTAGAAATGGTAATTTTCAAACTTCCCTTTATGTACTCTTTGTGATTTAATTTTGTTATCGGATTCATATAAGCAGGTATAAACAGCTGTGTATGATACGTCATCATCTCCTGCCCTGTTCCCAATCACTTGGGGCCGGCTTAATATGTACCTATCTATATGCTTCTTTCATTCGGCTTTTCTATTCTAAATGATTTTTAATCTTCTTTAACTTCAGAGTACAAGTGTTTTAATCTTTTTTAACTTCAGAGTACAAGTGTTCTCATTCAGTAGTTAATTTCAAAAAAATTAAGATCTATTAAATTGTTTTTATTTAGGTACTTTATTTACACCAGAGAAATAACAAAAGAAACAGGTAAGTAAGTTATTTGCGTAACAAAGAAAGTACATAGGTAAATGAAGTTCGATACTTAAAAGTGGGTAGAATTTAATTAAGAAAATAACAAAACCAAGTGTTTTTCCAGAAAGGAAATATTTGTAAATTCGATATTGAATACGTCGTGACGATGAAATCGTGCATAAACCTTAAGAGGCTCTAAATAACTTATTTTCCAATAAACGAACGGCACTCTCCAAA
Organism: Polyploca ridens; assembly: GCA_951394255.1. Taxonomy (NCBI): domain Eukaryota; kingdom Metazoa; phylum Arthropoda; class Insecta; order Lepidoptera; family Drepanidae; genus Polyploca; species Polyploca ridens. The sequence goes on along the minus strand of OX596252.1, from coordinate 5,885,957 downwards.
AAAACATGCCCTAACATGTTAAAATGTATTGCCAACATAAAAATAAAAGTAGCGTAAATTTTCTATATCACATGTACCCCTTCAGGCCGAAATATTAGTTACATTGAATAACTGCCATGATATTTCCCTTTTATGGAAGTAAGTTTTCGCAACCATTATGTGGGGAGTTATTGGATACCCGCTTTGTTTTACTCAGACACTGGAAGCTTTTGTGGGTCCCGATTCTGCGTAATAAAAACTACGTTTGTATGAAATATAGCCGCGAATATGGTCAACTCTGGTAGTACTAGTTTAGGGTTTTATACTTGGATTCTTATGTATCTTATAGGGCTGGCACAACCTTGAAATTTTTGATTATAAAGTCAGGCAGTTTTCAAATAATTGTAAAGCATCATGCATATCTGCCTTAGCCTAATTAAATTGCTTGTTTAACGACTTGGTCGTATAAAATAAATAAAGTCCACTTTAAGTTTAGTATGGTTTACTGATTGGGCACTGCGGAAAATGTCCATTGTGCAACGTCACGCAGTTGGACCGCCTGCTCGTTAGCATATCCGAAAGAGTCTTACTGAACGTGACGCGTAGGACAAGCTCCAGAAAATTCTACTGAATCAGTATAGCTTGTCACGCAAAAGACAAGAAAATTGCTTCACCCCTTTGAACTAACTTAGGTTTAATCTTTTGTGATGTCACTGAATAAATAGGTGATGTCGACAATTACTAGGAATTCTGCGGCCAAGAATACTATTGTTTCATCATATCCATTTATGATAAGATAATGCTGAAAATTTACATTGTTATAATAATATTTAATTCAATAAAAGTTACCACGTAGGTAAAACCTTTAATTTTTTTTGTTCGCATCGTAAATTTGTTACAGAGCGTACCTACATTTTTATCCCAAGAATAAAGGAGTAAGGAGGTGCACATTATTTTTTCGGATTGGCCTGTTATTAACACGCTTTTATTAGCTTCACCTGTATGTATGTATCTATGTATGTATGAATGTATGTAAAGGAATCTTTGAACGTAATTTTCATCGACTTCCAGACGTCAGATTAAACTGAAATTTTGCACACTTATCAAGTACCGATGACAATACAATAATTTGGTACCATCGAGCTGATCTGATGATGGATCCGGAAGGCAGGCACTGGAACTCCATAACGGAGCAACGTTTCCTAGCCGTGTTTGGGCTTTTTGGAATTATCTTGAGATGAACTTTGACCATGTATGGTTTTCAGGGTCTGATGATGGAGTAGGAGAGTAAGCACTGGAACTCCATAGTGGAGCATCGTATACTAGCCGTGTTTGGGTTTGTTGGAATTGTCGTGAGATGAACTTGGACCATGTATAGTTTCAGGGTCTGATGATGGAGTAGGAGGGTAGGCACTGGAACTCCATAATGGACCAACGTTTCCTAGGCGTGTTTGGACTTGTTGGAATTGTCGTAAGATGAACTTTGACCTTATATGGTTTTCAGGGTCTGATGATGGAGTAGGAGGGTAAGCACTGAAACTCCATAGTGGAGCATCGTATCCTAGCCGTGTTTGGGGTTGTTGGAAATGTCGTGAGATGAATTTTGACCATGTATAGTTTTCAGGGTCTGATGATGAAGTCGGAGGGTTGGCACTGGAACCCCATAGCGGAGCATCGTATTCTAGCCGTGTTTGGGTGTATTGTAATCGTATTATGTGCATTTTGGCCAAATATGGTTTTCTGAGTCTGGTGGTGGAGTCAAAGAGTAGGCACTGAAGCTAAATACTCATTATAAATGTGAAATAAATTGATATTGGGTGAAAATATGGTATAAGTAACATAATAAAATGGTATGAATAATTTATGTTGACTAAAAAATAAAAAATAAATTACAGTTTAAAAAAACACGCTTTAAAAAGCCCTGCACTAAAAAGTGTTAAATTATTATAAAATTGAACCTAAATATATTCTTTGTCTATCCCGTAAGGGCCTAAATGTAAGCAATTTTTGTAATTAAGTTCAATATTTGAATGAAAAGTGTGTGGCGCTTTTCCTTGTAACCCAATAGAATTTCTAATATAGACATAGATTCTAATGTATAAGCATCGTTTTAGATACAAAAAGCATTTTGATAAGCCATACCTACGCTACGACTGGCACTGGAGGGGCGGGCGATAATGAGAGATCAACACTTCTTATGATATACGCATGACCAGATAAGAGTAGCTTCTTCTAATAGCGTGAACTATACATATATATTTTTTCCCAAAATTCAACCCCTAAGGAGGTAGATAATAATAGGGGATCGTGTTTGAAGCCGCAGGGAAAAGCTAGTAATTAATATGTTACATCACAAAATGAAAACCTTTTAACAATGCTTCTAGATAATGATATCAGCTTTCCGCCCGCAGTTTCCCTATTTTATCCCCTTAGGGGTTGAATTTCGGGAAATCCTCTCTTAGCAGATACTTATAAGAAACCAACAAAATTTCATGTTTGTAGGATTTATTAGTTCTGAGCATTTCTCGAAATTATACATTGTATAGATTTATGAATTAAAATATAAACGAATTACACACTGTCCTTGTAAGTATTATTAATTCGAATCGTTAATTTAGTAAACTATTCATTAAAAACAATTATTAAAGAAAATTTGTGTTAGAGTTATATACCGTCTAAATTTTCGCTATGTCTTGCATGCGCAGTTAAAAACGGTGCAAATGACTGTACAGTGGCCACACGTGCAAGAAAGCATGTACAAAACTCATAGTATTTTGAGAGTTCACACTGACATCACACATTTTGATACGTGTCGTCGATAACAATTTTGCCGGACTGAAGCGCGTTTTGAATGACTGGCCACATTCTCATTGTACAACTGTGCAAACCTAAACTGCGCATGCCAATCTTTAGTATGCACAAAACAAGCCGCGCTTCCGAGCATGTACCAGCTACCGTCTTGCCGTCCATACGCAGCACCATTGGGCAGGCATGCTTGCATGCAAAACAGCGCGAAGAGATTTGGTGCATGCCAAATTGTATCAGCTGATTCTTTTGGAAGGAAAAAAATACAAATTTCGAATACGTTTAGAAAAATGTTGACACCGAAATGGGCAAGTGAAATAATGGCCAGTAATATTTCTCCTTCAATAAAACAAAAGAGGGGCGAACAGATTCACTAATAGCGTGACGCAACGGTTTTTATGAGGGTGCCCTGTAAGTGTGTTGTATTTGATTTATGCCCGGTTAATAAATTCCTGGATGAGGTCATCGACTCCTGGATAGGAGTGGCACGAAACACAGGAGTGGCGGATAGGTGTGGCGTACTCGTTACCAATAGTTGTACACGCGCTTTACAAACTAACGTTTTTAAAAGCATTATGTGCAACGCATATAATAGAATTTTAGTAAAGCGGTATGGATTATTACATTATTATTTATTCTACATACTAATTGTTTATTACTTTGTAATAAAGTTTATCTTTTAATCGATGATTAGTTTTAGTGTTACGTACACAGAAAATAAGCTTACTTCGCCTAGGCAGTGTACACATAAACCTTTTAAAAGGGATTCTCTAGTTGATGGTAAAAACTGTATTAAGATAAATTGCGAAGTTAGTTTAATAGATTATTTTTATATTAAAGCGGCCTGCGTTTCACCACTGGCCGTAAGGGACTATGACGAAGCCTAAAACCCTGTCCAGAAAAGACGAATTCGCTGCGAATTTGTTTAGAGATAGCTGTTGCCAAAGTCTGTATTTTTTTAATACAACAGCTGCAGACTTAAAATAATTACACATTTTAGCAAAAGCCTTACAATTAAGTTTTAATCAAAAAATAATGGAAAACGTTGCGTTTCTTCAATGCGATAATGATAGGAGCTCGTTGCCACCAAACAATGGTAATTACTGTGAAAGATAAGAACAAAGGCATTGCCTAATTATCCGAGAAATATTTCAGAGTAGCCTTTGATCACGGTAATATCCGATTTATTTTTGAACTTAATGTATTCTTAAATTAGGCCCGTTATAATTGGTTTCAAATTGCATGCCATTGTCTTGTATTTTTCAGTCAAAGAGAGCAGCTAAACTACCTCAATTTGTAAAATGAAAATGCTGTACTAATAACTAAACGCAAAAAACAACAGAATCCGTTGATTAGCTAAAATTCTGAAGTCTTTATTCTGACACGTGATATTTGGTGATCGAAAGAATGAGACGGAGGACATTATTACACTGATTTAGTTAAAAAGCGATTATGAATAAGGGGATTAGTGTGCAGCGTGTTTGTTATTTTTTTATTTAAATCAATTTATTATAAATAAAGATTTATATTCTATTGTACTGTCAAAATTATTAAAATCAATAATTAATTTTATTCAAATAGCTCTTAATTGCTTAGAAATCAGCCTTTGCTGAGAAAGGCTGGCAAACTTAGCATTTTATTCAAAACTAACTCTAATAACCTAACGTTAAGGTATAATTTACCGTAGTAGTCGCAGTTAATGCTTAATAGCATAATTTTAAAACTATTCACACAGGCCGCAATCAGGCGAATATAAACATTCACTCTAGTTTGCCTGACTAATTACAGTTACATTAGTAAGTGTAAAACACTCGGACACTCACTAATTGATAAAGGAACACTGAAACCCCAGGCTTTTATCGAATTGGCGGTTTCGGATTACAGACTAATGGATGAGAAAGGGTTGAGTTGTTTACGTTTAATTGTCGACAAATTAAAATGAAGGGCTTAGTTTAGTATAGGTGTGTATATAGGATAGTGGTGTCTAGCCTAGCGGATTGAAAGCTACCCAACTAATTTATGCGTTGGATGAATTACTTTAGACGAAGGTTGATTATTAATTACCTAATCGATCATCTGTCTAGGGTCGCTAAAGTAGGTATAGGTATTGTTGAAAATGGAAACCTGAAAAAGAAATAAAAATATAAATTAATACCATAAAACTATCTACTGTATAAACCAGGGGTTCCCAAACTGTGCGTCGCGACGCCCTAGGGCGTCTCGGTAGTGTCCCAGGGGCGTCGCGGCGTCGTGAGGCGATCTAAATAGGTTGGCTGTCTGTGTCAGCTACTTGAATTTTGGAGCTCAATTTATCAAGAATATCGTTCCATCAGCACTGCAGCATTGAGGGTTTTATTACCGTTTGCGACATCATACTTGTGCGAGATAAACCTGTCTCGCACAAGTTCTCTCACTCTGCAGTTGCAGTAATTAAGAACAAGTATAGATCGAAAATAAATTTAGAGACAGAGACGAGACTGGCAATTTCAAAATTTGTTACTAATTTTGAGAAACTATGCTCAGAAAAGCAAGCATTCTCATTAATACCAAATGAAAAGAGATAAAAAGGTGTGCTTTTTTTCTTTTTTGTTTGCTTTCATTTTTGTTTTTTATTTTATAATAAAATATTTGGATGCTATTTCGAGTTTTTCTGACTAATTGTTATTAGGCTAGAACTACAACTAGTAGGCAAATGTATGGCAAGAAGGCCAGTGCGTCGCAAAAATATGGCAACTTCCCAAGAGCGTCACAGTTAAAATAAGTTTGGGAACCCCTGGTATAAACTTAAACTAAGAAATATGTATAAAATAATATTGTGTAAGTACTTACCTTTTTGCTTATGTTATATCAGTGTATGTATCTGCCTACCTACTTACATGGAAATAAATGGGTGGATCACAGACGATATCTGTGGGGTGGATGTTAGCCGTTGAGACACGCTGCTCGACTTACGATCCAAATGAATCGAAAAGTCTCATTTTTATTAACCAACTTCAAAAAAGGAGGAGGTTCTCAATACGAATGTATATTTTTTTTTTATGTTTGTTACCTCATAACTCCGTCATTTATTAACCGATTTCGTATTTGAAAGGGTACACTTCCCGTTTGGTCCCATTGTCATCAGATCAAGATTTGATTACTTATTAGTGTAAAGTCGGTTTAAGTTTTTTGTAAAACAGTCTAATTATTTTTTAAATTTCAAAATAGCAACGCCTCTCTCGTGTACAGGCATAATTTGATAATAAGAAATTTATGTTAAGTTTCATTTGCAAAAAATCAGCCGCCATATCCCTAAAATAAAATAAAACATGTTGTTATCAATGACATAATTTTTCCTATGAGTTTTTCAGAATTGAACATTACGTTTTTTGTTGCGAAACAAATTCACAGTTACTACATTTCTCGACAAACTTCATATTTGCAAAAATATGATCGTTGTATAAATTAAATGCTATTCCACAGATGAGTTTCGCAGTCGAACTGGTTGCGAGGGCGAAGTCATAAAACTCAGCTGCAATCCCCACTCAAGAGTGGCCATATTTGACGCACAGTTTGGTCGCACTGCGTACGAATCGATCACGTGTCCGCAAGCTCAAGGAATTCCTGAAGAAAGTGAGTTCATTACATTATATAAGTATTCTATCTACTTTCTTTCGAAATATTCGTCTCAATGAATTATTACCTTAACAGAACCAGAAATAATTTCCCAGCTCACAGAAAGACAAAACATTCCATGAGATGTCGCCCACTGCTTTGTATTAAAAAAAATAGAAATAGGGCAAAATTAAGAAAATAAAATATGAGTTCCACAATAATAATGCGCCCAAATCATAATATATTTGCAACGTTTTCAATTTCCAGAAACTATTGAATAACAGGGACCCAGAAACTGTACGCAAAAGATACAGAAAAGGTCGTAAAAAATCATTTTACGCTCATATGCCACGTTATACGAATTTTCATTTGGAATAATCGTATTCAAATGCTTTGGTCAAGAAACTTATTTTTTATTACAATCTCGCATCGTCCCTTCGTCATAACGCATTTATTTTTATCTAACAATGCGTAAAAGCCTCCTTTAGCGAAAGGATATAAGAGTACAGTTTGATATTTGATTCGAGAATTTCGTTACAGTATCGAAAAAAATATATAATTTATTTTTGTATTAAATCAATTAATTAAGTAGTCATACGGTTTCTGCTGTATAAACAAAAAAAAAAATACCAGAAAAAAACCTTTCAAGTGAGAGTCGGAATTGCGCACCGAGGCCGCGAGGGTTCCGTATTTTTTAGAGTTCGTCAGTCACGGGAATCGAAGACTTTGCCGTAAAACTCAAGATAAACTGGATTGAGTGACAAACTTAACTTTGCCGTTGGAAAACTGTCCTCATACATCGACATATGCCGGGTCAGTTTATCAACTAAAAATCGCATGTTTTTGTGATGTAACTACAAATTTAAGGTTCTCGGATTTTTACACCTTTACTTGCTTCTTGTCAAATTTCATAATTCTAAGTCAATGGGAAGTACCCTATAGGTTTTGATTATGACTTTCTTGCCTGTTCTTCTCAGTTGAAGGCCGATTTACGAACTAGTGGTAACTCACGAGCCTTGACCATCGAAGGAAAGTTGCTTGCTTATCGGTTTTCTACAGGATATATTTTGGAGAGTGTGCGCAGGAATTGTTCAACCTTATTCCACCATCCCCATTTTTACACCGAACCACAAGACGCCGGGAAAATTTTCACCCGTACGTTGTTGACATACCGAATATACGGACACAGCGTTTTGCATCCTCATTTATAATGCGGACAGCAAGGGAGTGGAACTTGCTTCCGGCGTCTGTGTTTCCTGACGCTTATAATCTAGGTACTTTCAAGGCCAGAGTGAATAGGTTTCTTCTGGGTAAGCGTGTTTCATCTTAGGCTTCGTCATCGCCCCTTATGGGCGGGTCAGTCGCCAAACGCAAGCCCATTTAATTAAAAAAAAAAAAAAAAAACTTCAGTAGCTTCATAAAATGCCCTACTAGGGCCTTAATTGTATAAATGGCATTGACTTTTACTTTTAGTGTCAAAATGTGCGGCATAAACCGCCGTATCTTTTGATTGCGTTGACTTTGAAATTTTATTTTTTCACAGCTCTAACCCCTTTATTACAAAACATAGTTTCAAGCAAACCCAGGTTTTAAAATAGCCTCGTCTCTTTTTGTTATATGACGTTAGAAAGTGACCAAGTGACTGGTTTTACTAAACTTGCTTTAAATCATCTTTTCTAATAATACAGTAAAGGTTTGCAGACCTCAGTATTTGATATTAATTTCAACTTGATACCTCCACCCGTTCCTGAGAAAAAGGGTGTTGACAGACAGCCAGACAGTCTCTCGGACAGTCACACGGACAACGAAGTCATCCTATAAGGGTTCTTTTTTATGTTTGAGGTACGGAACCTTAATTATATAATGCTCTTATCGGCTCCAAATTGAAATCAGATGCCGATTCAAATGTAATAATTGGTTTCCTTAATTATAGGTTTTACTTTATGACATACGGAGCCATACGTTATGACATACGGAGCCGAAACATGGACACTCACGGTACGGCTAGTGCACCAGTTTAAGGTCGCTCAGCGAGCTATGGAACGAGCTATGCTCGGAGTTTCTCTGAAGGATAAGATCCGTAATGAGGTTATCCGACAGAGAACCAAGGTCATCGACATAGCTCATAGAATTAGCAAGCTGAAGTGGCAGTGGGCTGGTCACATATGCCGAAGAACCGATAACCGGTGGGGAAAACGTGTTCTTGAGTGGAGACCGCGTCTCGGCAAACGTAGTGTAGGGCGCCCTCCAGCGAGATGGAGTGACGATCTGCGAAAGGCTGCTGGTAGGAAGTGGATGCGTCGAGCCGAAGATAGGGCGAAATGGCGCGCATTGGGTGAGGCCTATGTCCAGCAATGGACTGCAGTAGGCTGATGATGATGATGATGATGAGGTTTTACTTTAAGAATATATATAAAGGGTGGAGATTTTAGACGGGTCAGTAAGGGCAGCTACCTTAAGGGTAGGCCATGCGAATATGGTCTTAGGATAACCGGGACCAACGGCTTTACATGCCTTCCGAAGCACGGAAATGCTCGTTTTGAAATACCACTAGGCGGTCACCCATTCAGGTACCGACCACGACAGTGGTAGCTTAACTTTGGCGATCGATTAAGAACGGCTAATCATGCTACACCACGAGCGCTTCTTTAACTTAGGTTAGGGTACTAGAAATGTCACAAATAAAAAAAAAAGTTTACCAAACATTTTGTTAGGTTAGGTTGGCCGTATGTAATAAATCAAAAATTAAAGGACAGTCACTTAAGACCATATTCGCGTGGCTTCAACCCTTAAGGGATCTGCCCATACTATATACATACAGAATCTCATCTCACCTTGGTTACTGATTATTTGGATGGAGAATGATTAGCACACAAATATGAATAGAAAGTGGTTCGACTACAGCTGGCAGATAACATTATGATACATTTGTGCAAAGTTGGTTGGTTGGTTATAATCAATGCACACGCGTGTCATACGACGTTTTTCAACACATTTGCGAGGAAAAAACATTTTTAAGTAGATTTTTTGATAATAATAATCAATCACACAATGAGAATGTTAACAAATATGGCGCGCAAGTTTTCTTTTTTTTGACAGCGGTGAACTGTCAACCTATTTTACCCGTTTAAATTAAGAAGCTTGGTCTACACACATATCACTTGCAGTGAGGTACAAACTTATCATAATCGGGATTACACCTATCATAAAACTGTGCGGTAATGTAAAGTAAAAAGCACTAGTGCGTAAGAAGCTGCAAAAAACGGTTCAATAAATGTCACTTTACGATCGAGTATCTTGAAAATACGTTATTTATGTCCCTAATCTTAAGTAATTTTTCAGCATGTATGGCTCCGTACGCTGTGGAAACAGTAATGCAGATGTGTCTCGGTAAGCGCCGCTGTCAAATAGCTGCCAATAGCAAGACTTTCGAGTCGTCTTGCAAACCGCATTCGAGGCCGTATCTCAAAGTCATTTATGCTTGTGGTAAGCGAGGTTTATATTAATTAATTATAATATTTTTTGTGAAGGTTAGTTACTCAGTGTTTTTTTAGAAGAATTTTTAATTCATATTATATTTTAATCATTTATTTGGTATGCTCGAAATTTTTAATTTGAAAACTATAAGCATTTAAAAAACATTTCTTGGTTTTACCCATGTCTCTGCAATGGAGCATAGTTTATCCTTGATGCTTTTATTACATTGAACAAATTCCATTCTCATAGAATATTCCAGAAACAGATCGAATTTCAAATTGCCGATTCTGTTTTTGGCAGAATTACGAGAGAGTCTATGACTGATTTTCCTCATATTCTAACCTAAGATAGGAATGTATTCGTTAGGAGGACTCGAGTTCTGAAATGGTACCAGATACATTTAGCCATTTCTAAAGTTCCACGATCGGTTTTTGTAGCCACAAGTACGATCATGCCTGATCCTTCTGTTTGAATAGAATGTTAAATGGAATAACCTTCTATAAGTCAAGTAGCTTAAGTACAAAGCCTTTTGTGAACATGGGACTTACAATTTGTTTAAATACATCTATATTTTAAAGTTATATTCCCACATATTAGTCTCGTCACTGTCATTTCACCGATCAGTCACGCGATTTTATAGGCAGACTGTATATAGGCCGTTTACAAAATGGCTTCTTTACGGATAGCCTAGCAACCGTTTAGGCCAATCGTGGATGCATTTTTTGGCAACGTCTTCTATGTGTTACGCTGACTGTATTCTTACGATAAGCTCCATTTTACCAACCGCCTAATAGATGATTAGGCCGATTATAAATACGTTTTATTCCGTAACGTTTTTTTTCCTACCTTATCTATCTATCTACCTTCATGGTAATTTTACCTTATTGTGATTATTATACAAGGAAATAATATTAATATTAGACTAGTTGTCCCGCGCGGTTTCTTTCACCCACATTCCCGAGGGATCGTATGTTTTCCCGGGATAAAAAGTATCCTATGTGTTAACCCAGAACATATTCCAAATTCTATCCAAATCAGTTCAGTAGTTTTTGCATAAAAAAGTGACAAACATCCATAGCACATACACTTTCGCGTTTATAATATTAAGTAAGAATTAAGATTTTTTCCACCATTTTAAGTAGCTTTTTATTTAAATAGGTAGCTAATTTATTTTAGGTTATGCGTTGTAGAATCGTGGGAGTTCATAACTCTACACTTTATTCTTGTTTACGTCCTCCATTTCTGTTTGTTTTAAATGAAATACGAGTTTGAGACGTGAATTCACAGTTGCCAAGAACAAACTTAAAGTAAGTTGAAAGAGTTGTGGAAAAATATATTCTTAAAGTTTCTTCCTGGGGTTACGAATTTAGAATTGCTATGACCTTTGTATGTTATTTTATTTTTATACCAGTGATTAGTATCAAGAATATTTGAATGTATAATAAGGGGAATTCGCATACAATTTATAAAAAAAATACATATAAAAATCTAAAGGTTTTTTTTTTCAATACACAAAGTTTTACAGAGTGACGAACGGAAAGTGTATATACATTACAGTAATCCACTTTTTTGGAACTAGGCGTACAGAAGAGCGGAAGAGAAAATTTTATATTAATATTAGCAGGAGACGCATAATGATAATGACTCTCATTGCCGTCATTGACCGGTGACATGTTGGTTATAATTTTAATTCAATAAACTTGGATGCATAAATTTGGTATGAATTTTTGAGTAATTTATTTTGAGCTGTACCTGATGCAGTTTTCCTTCACCCCTTTCGGATGTTTATACCCTTTTCGTTACACACATTATTAAAAAAAAACTGTACATATTCAAAATTAGTTTTGGTATAGCGTAATTAGTTTTTCTTAGATATGCGGCTAGTGTTGCCAGGTGTCCCGATTTGCGCGGGACGTCCCGATTTTCAGGGGTCTGGTGACACGTCCCGATTAACCCTTGATCGGGACGCCAAATGTCCCGATTTTTCACTAACCTCATGAGTCATTACTATATTTGATAATTTTGACAGGAAAAGTGAATATAACTAAGCTGCTACTACATAAAAATATTTTTCTCACCAAATTCAGACTTTCACTACTGTCCCGATTTGAAACCCAAAATCCCGATTATTTTATCCTTATGTTCCGAAATTTGACACACGGGACCTGGCAACACTATATGCGGCACACTATGTAGCGTGCGGTGACCATGAATTTACGTACCCAAACCTTCAACTTAACTAGCACGTAACTTTAACGTTTTCATAAAAAAAAAGATATATCATTTTTTATATTTGGTATACCTAGTATGAAAATTGTATTGAATTTCATTATGTAATGGAAGGTCACGTATATTCTCCTAATTTAACCAGCATTAAACCCAATAGGAATATATTCAAACCACACCATTACCCGTCGCATCATCAACGGATTAATTTACACATTCAAATCATGTTTAGAAGCTTCAGACATTATATTATAATTAGTGGGTACATTACATAGTATTGTAATACGTGTTACAGAAAGTTATACTTTTATGTTGAGCAGTGAGTCTCCTTTAGGTTTCGGAGAGTATTGAAATGACATTAAAAAAAAATATTTGAAATATAATATTTACCTATACAGGTCGTTGTTTTGGTCAGCGACGAGCGACTCAGGGTCGATAATACAAATGATACTGGTGCTAAAAAAAATATAAAAAAAATACTTTATTTTTTTTAAATAATAAAAATAAAAAAAATAAAATTTTGAAAATCATGTAATAAGCTAAAGAGTAGACATAATACTCAACGGGAGAACGAGGGAGTAAAGGGGTGGGGCGATGGCGGCTCGTGCCTAGCTCTAGTCTGTGCACGTGCCTAGTAACCATACTTTGCAGTAATTTTATTTCAAATTGAATAAGGTATTTCTCATCATATTTACAGTATTTAATGGAATTAAGTCCATTTTTGGGGAATATATATTTTGTACTACCGCTCCTGGGTCGCTCGTCGCCTACCAAAACAACACCCTGTATATGTACCCATATCTTTTTTATTATAAAATGTATGAAATTTTTCATGAAGATATTTTATAAACATAAACCTCTTGTAAGCATACCAATATACCAATAGGTATCTTGGTATGCTGTATGTATATTGCATTTGCTTGAATACAAGCAAATGTATAAATAAGGTATATATTTTGTACTGAATTAATCTATAAAAATTGCTCGAATCCATAACTTCAACTTTTGTAAAAAGAAACTCTATATGTCAAAAATATAACTAAATAACTAAAAGTTGGTTTTAACAGTTATTTTCTACTTATTTCGAAAATTATTTTTGATGATTTTAATAAAAGGTGACAATTTGTTTCAGTGCCCCTAGGTGTCCTAATTGAGCGATATGAAAGTGCCGCTGAAAATGACGAAATTGCAAATATCCATACTGAAATAAATCGAGATAATGGAAACCTTTTTGATGAGACAGGTAATATTTAATTTAAAAAGTAAGAGAAACAATATATCCAAATAAGAATCTAATTGGCAAAACATAATACCTCTAAAAGGAAAATAATATTGCTAAGTAAAAGGTGGAGGAAATTTAATCTCGTTTATGTTTTCATCTCACGTTCAAATAAAAACTACAAGGTTAATAATAGGGCTTATTTTGAATTACCATAGTTCATTTCAGGAACAAGGCCAATTATTCTCTTGTTGTAATAGCAGTTTTTTATATTTTTATTTATCTCTTTTAATGATCAAATTGTACATAAGTAATTCACTGACAATGCAATTAATTTACATAAAAGTATTCTGAATGACGCGGGATGTAAAAAACTTAAAAATAATTATAAAAGTATACCATGGCTTTGCAGCTTCGGTCCATTTATCACACTTGCTAAGGAGACTAATACTGCTTAGTGTCAATCTAGGTAACCGCAGTCTGCACTCGCGTTAAGGAAGTAAAAGAAATTGGTATAATTTACATAAAAAATACTTACACTTTTAGATGGAGCTGGAGAAAAGTGGGGAGAACCGAATCCTGTTCCGCCAATAGCTGATCCTGCTCTACAATCACCTCAGGAAGATATCAATCTACAAACACCTTCTGAAAAGCACGAAATCTCAATACATGACAAAGGAAAAAATAATGAAAAGAAAGCAGGTATGTGGAGCAAAAAATATACATATTTGTTTCAACTAACAAAAAATTTCTTATGTACTAGATTAATGCTAGATTTAAATGAACAATAATCAGAGCTAAAATTAAATTTTTGTTACAGACAAATCTATGAAATCGAAGATGTTCATCTACATTGGCATTGCTATTATAATCATCGTCATCGTAATCACAATTTTTATAGGAATCCGCTGTTACATTAATCGACGTCAAGCAAACATCTCCAAAAATGGTGACATGTTTACAACAGAAGCACCAAATGTTTTCAACGATGCTTCATCTGATATTGATAACGATATAGATATCAGTCATATATCTGGAACGTTTTACGATCCTGTACATCCTGATATGATACTCTACAGAGATGTACCAGGAAGCAAAGGAACCATTCGAGCTATGAGGCCTCTGTCTACAATATATCCTTGTGCAGGAGCAAGCATGTACGGTAATGTAGATTATGTGCCCCCTCAACCACGGGATTATGGAAATAGATTTACTAGAAGTAAAAGTAAAGAAGAAGAAGTGAATCCAGATATTATGACTAGTCCAAAAAGCTTGGGATCCTATTCTACTTCACAATTTTATTATGGCTGACGACAATACGCAGGAGGCGATGCCTCTAGGACTTACTGCTTTTAATGTTTAAGTAATGTAAGTGCAATATGAATTTTAAAAGCTTATAAAGCTCGATTATTTTGTAATGAATATAATGAAGATATTTTTTTGTGAATACTGGTTCAAAAACAATGTTTAATTATTCAAAGGAATTCAATGAATAATCACTTTTTCCTAATGGAATTTCATTAATCATCACAATATTTATATTTGACGGTAGATGCGCACTATGTACCTCTATAAAATTTAACATATCATCTGTAATTATTTGCACTTTTGTATCTTAACATAAACGAAACTGTGATCAAGAAATATAATTCGTAGGGAAGATATCAATAAAAAAGCATTTTTAATTTATTTCTACGTAAACATACATTATCACTTCATGTAGGTTAAGTGTCTTGGAGACTGAAAGGAATGGAACTTTATCAAACGATGTTTCAGATCACTGAAGCGAGGAGGTGGGATATAATGTTCACAGCATTATATTTGGTAAGATGTATGATTGTTTGCATAGCCATCGTTAGCTATCAAGAAAACTAAATCGACACCAGCGAATTTTATATTTTTTTTTAAGATAAAGTTTCACTTTTTTCTACAATAAAAAAAGGCTATAGCTTCATTCCGTTCCGTTTCAATATTCACGGCAACACTTTTCTTTCATGTTACATTTTCAATTTAAATGTAAATCTTTTTATAACTTTTTTGGAATAAAACATTATGAAAATTGTGTTTTATTTGACAAATCTCTACGCGTTGTACGAAAATGGCCGGGTGATTAACTTTAGTAATGTTTTGTTCTTTTTACCACGTAATGGTTCCGTGAATGATGTCATTACTCATGGAAATGAGGGAGGATTCCTGGAGCTATCAGTCAGGGAGCTAATGAGGAGCACTGATTTTAATAGCTAGTAAAAGGAAAAAGTTTGCTAAGAATTATGTAACAAATTCTAGGCATTAACCTTTTTATTTGAGGACAAGACGTAGTGTGTAGCTTATGTGAGCGCATATTTTTACTATTTAAAGAATTCTACACATATTAATAATATAATAATTACCTATTAAACTGAGTCACTAAAAAGTTATGTTTATGTGACGAGTTTTTTTTTTAGCATTCGCTTTTAATTAGTTAGACCTATTAACCCGTTGGTAAATTAGGACTCGCGAGGGACGCTCGTCCTATTATAGCAATTGATGTCATTGTTATATTTTTAACCGCAAGCCAAGTGAATGTGGAAAAATAAATAAATAGGTGTCATTTGTAGATAATACTTCTTTATTGGTTGAATATTATAGTTTATGCGTGATTGGAATACCCAAGATGGAATCTACATAATTTTGCGACATAATCCCGGTGCTTACAACTTTGGACGTCTTAATGATCAATAGTTAAACGTTAGTATCCCTCGTCATCTATTCACTAACGCCTAATATAATATTGTAATCATTTAAATACCCCTTTATCGGGCCTAATACTAAAATTATATTTAGGAATTGCATACCTAATGTGTTTAAGATGGGAAAGAAAGTACTTAGCTATGGAACCCTAACGGAACCCTAACTAGGGTTCCGTATACATATGGCAAAAAACGGAACCCTTATGGATTCGTCATGTCTGTTTGTCTGTTCGGCCGTAAGACACAGTCACTTTTTTCCGAAACTATAAGAACTATACTGTTGAAACTTGGTAAGTAGATGTATTCTGTGAACCGCATTAAGATTTTTACACAAAAATAGAAAAAAAAAAAACAATAAATTTTGGGGGCTCCCCATACTTAGAACTGAAACTCAAATTTTTTTTTCATCAAACCCATTCTTGTATAGTTCGTAGGTGCATTCTATACACGTATGGAAGGTGCATCTATGGATAGGTTTTTAAAAATGATGAGGTTTCTAATATCATTTTTTTTCTAAACTGAATAGTTTGCGCGAGAGACACTTCCAAAGTGGTAAAATGTAACCTCTAAAATAAGAGAATGATAAAACTAAAAAAAATATATGATGTAGGTACATTACCATGCAAACTTCCACAGAAGAGATCTAGTAAGTAGTTTTTTTTACGTCATAAATCGTAAACCGCAATTTACCTTTCATTTAATCAACTAAAATATATTTAAAAAAAATATATTAATTTCACTTGCTCACTGCTACGGAACCCTACATGGGCGAGTCCGACTCGCACTGGGCCGCTTTTTTATGTTTTTATTAATAAGAAGCATAATACAAAATCAAGATGTATACAAAGTAGGTGAAATCTTAAAAAACAAAGGAAATTCAACCTTAAAGGGGATATACACAGGCAGGGGGTCACAAGTGTACTCGTGGGGCGGAAAGCTATAGCAGGAATTTTAAACTCGGAAAACATCATAAGTGCGATTTAGAATTTCGAATGAATTAGGCTAAATATTGTAGGTTTATTCAGTTTCGTTTTACTTTATCCAGGTTTTGTGGACGTCGAAGTTTAGTATGCAGTTGAACCAGTAGAATTTCCAGGTATGTATTGATGAAATAAAAAGTACTTATATCGCTAAAATAAAAGGCCAGTGTTATGCAATACAATCGAGATCTAATACAGATTAATATAAAATCGAATAAATGGGCTGAATACTTACATTTGAAAAGAAATTCAGATATAATTTTGAAGCTTCAGCTGAATACATACCCCTTTACTACTCATAAATCACATAAATAACGTCACTCTATTGTCATTGTCAAATAATGTGACATTATTTACGTAACCATTTAAACAGTATCGGCCTTACTCATAAAACGTTATTTAACCAATAAGCTGATTAAGTGGTCACCTAAATAACGTCAAATTCTTTGACAATGACAGCAAGATGACGTTATTTATTTGACCATTTATTCAGTAGATTTAGTTAAATAGTGTTTATGAGTAAGGCCCTTATAGGTATTAGTTAAATAGCGCTTTATGAGTAAGAGGGCTAGTGCTTCTATTATTATGGCGTCAGGCTAAGATGATCAAAGAATAAAAAAAAATAAATTAATAGTCATTGGGCTGAAATACATGTAGAAGTTATGTAAATCATTTTAAGGCGCAGAGCAGACTTTGTGTGCAAAGAAGTCTGCAGCAAACAAAAATTGTAGCAAAAAGGGTTTTGTGCCGGACCGCAACTACACCACGTGGGCGGGCGCTAATTTCACACGGACTACATTTTGCCGTCACTATCGACTGCGTGTGTGATACCGACTACGTCGCAATCACAATGCAATCACCAGCGACACCGTGAACTAGCTGTACTAACATTTTAAAATTTTGTAGTTACTACAACGCAATCGCAAGAAGCCGCAACGACACCATATCTTGACCAAATTTTGTCACGACGACGCTGTGATGTGGTTGCGTTGCGTGTGAGAGACGCTAAGAGAAGTTGTTTAAAAATCTGTCGCAAAGCACCTTCCGGTATGTTATGGCGGTTGCACTTGAGAGCCAGTTTCCTTTTAGGCTTTGTGTGCTCAGCTTCGGTCATATCATCACTTCCCATGGTGTAATTTTGTCAAACACAAACCTATTTATATAATATCCTATGGTCGATAGTTCCGGACTGTTAGTAAAGCATACAAATAAGTAAGCAAGTATCAAGGAAGCATGCATTAAATCAGCAACGCATGCAACAAATTTTTCCACTTCTTTCTCCAAGCAGACATCCAGTCGCGATAATGTTTCTCAATTACCAAAAAAATATTTTTAGACCTCACTGACCTCACTTAAAATTGTTAGTCTATGACGGCTTTCACACCCTGACAATCTAACTTAATCAAAAATATGGTTTACCTTATAGGATGCGAGGAGTTTCATCCCCTGATCCCTAGGAGAGGAGGTCACACCCCGTTACCGCGTGTTTGCTTTCAGCCTTGTTTATCAAAAAAGCAAACAATTTTTTTGCAGAGCGATGTTTTATGAAATATTTCAATAGACAATCAATGCGTGTGTTAAAAATAAGTTCTATACATTTAATTATTTATTAAAAGATGATTATATGATAAGTTTACTTATCGTTGTTTGTGATGTAAATTTTGGTGACCAAACGGTAGACAAATATATTTTGCATACAATTTATACTTATAACCGCAGTCATTAACAAAGTAACTGCTTCAAAAACGTGAAAACTGCTTACTATATTAGTTTGCAAATATTAATTTCTTAAAGCCATAAAGCTAACGTCCCTTTTATGCGATGCTGGCTCTTTTTAATGTGTCGTTAAAGTTTTATTAATGTTTTAAATATCTAAGTGCACAAAAATAACATTAATTTTAAGCTTTACAATAATGCCTTTGCTTATTATTGTAGCTATACCTTGTTCATATATTGATATTGTTATTATACATTTCTTATCTACATTATACGGATCTTTATCTAAAATTACAAACCTAGTACCCACACTTTCAAAGTCGTAGTCAATATTCCAGCCACGCTTAAGAATCACACGGTCCCGAAGTCATAAGCCCTGTAAAAACTTTCATCGAACTTTTCCGACAAGCCGCGATGTGGTTGACAATAGCAAAGTTAGAAAAAAGTAATTTTCTAGTGTCCCCGTTTCTAGATATTCTGAAAATTCCCTGAAACTCCTTAAGACTGGAGTACTATGAGATATAAGTTGTTAGACCAAGGTATTATTCATGTGTCTCCAGTGAATTGACTTTTGTGACTGTATGCTAGACTTTATAAAAATGTGACCAAAATGTTACCTAGTCGTGTTTGGTAAAGCTATTTGTTAATCTGACCTACGATTGATGATATTAGTTGTACGTAGTATTTATATACTCTGAGATATTAGTAATAGTCCAATGATAGTTTCATCTGATTGAGACAATGCTGATTTGGTTGACATGCATAATTATTGTACTGATAAAGATACAACACCACATTTTAAGTAAATTAAGGTACAAATAGCAAAATATTTAAAAAAAAAATTGTGTAAAAAATTTTAGATTAAAATCGAGATGAGATTTTCGCTTAGCATAATATATTCAGGGATCCAATATCGTGACCAAATAGTTTCAATACTAGATACTAAAACTTTGTAGTCATACAAAGGAAAATCTTATATATGTTTTCTAATTTTAACTTCGAGGTTAGTTTGCATAGTATTATAAGATAGGGTGGATATTTCCAGATGTCACCTTTTCAAAACCTAAGACCTGGCGTCCACTGGGTGGGCGATCCGAGCCGAGTCGAATTGCATTAATTTGGCATCTCTTATTTACGATAAGACTGCGTCATCGGTAGAACGAATCATACTCCAATCAGTTTGAAATCTTTCGTTTCTATGTAACTCGGTGTAATTCTTTCATATTGGGTGCTAGCTTTAAGTTGGGATTATAATGCAGAACAATTCTTTTGGGACCAATAATGAAATTGAAAATATAGTAAAATAAAGTAGAAGGATTATTTCATGCATCAGTAAAATGATCCTTCTACAGTTTACATTAAGATCAACGCTTAAGTCAGCCTTTCTGTAGGCCTATAATGATAATATGAAAGAAAAATTGGAACAAAGATAACAGATCCAAGCAATATTTATATCACCTCTATATGCTTTTTACTCAATATAAATATTCCTTCGAAATTGTTTATATAGAGATACCAACAAGCAATATCATGATACTATGATCCTACAGTAGTTTGCACGAGCACGTACACAGGCGCTCACCAATTTGTACGTAAGCCTCTATTTGTGACCACGACTTCAACCACGAACGTGTGTTCCAACCCTAATCGAGATCTTAATGATGACTAAAGGGTGAAAATACTAGGGACATGTAATTACTGCTGTTGCTAGAGGTTAAGATATTTTTAGTACTCATTTCATTTGGGAAATGTGAAATTGAGTTTGAGAGCTTTCACGTTTTCAAAGCATGTAAGATACTTTTAACTCAATCGTTGCTTCAGATTAAAAACAATGTAAGTTACTCTTTATGTATTTAATATCCTAACAAATTTAGTTGAACTGCTTTCAGTTGAAGTGATATAAAAAAGAAAATATGATACGGTATATACGGCAGAATATAACTACTCACGACTCCCTACTTTAATCAAAACTGTGCTTCTGACGACACTGCTTATTTTTAAATGAACATCATTAACTTCAAAATAAATCTTAAATTCCTGACTTAACGGTAAAAAAGCGAAACATTTCAAGTCCAAAATTAGTTAGTGAAGTAGTTTAAAAGAGCACTTCCGTTTCAGCTTATAAAACTGCTTTTGTAATTGACACATTTTTCACGGCTGAGAAACTCGGCTCATTAACACATAGCGTAGTTTTTTTTTTTTTTTTTTTTTTTTTTTTTTTTTTATACCACTAAGGTGGCAAACAAGCATACGGCCCGCCTGATGGTAAGCAGTTACCGTAGCCTATGGACGCTTGCAACACCAGGGGCATCACTTGCGCGTTGCCGACCCTGAAGAAATCTCTTCACGCCCTTTTTGAAGAACCCCATGCTGTACTCCATTGGGAAAACCACGGCGGGGAGCTCATTCCACAATCTGACCGTCCGCGGAAGAAAGCTCCTTTGAGCCCGCACAGTTCGAAACAATTCTGGTTTCAATATGTGAGGATGGACTCCCCGTCGATGGCGAGAGTTGCGATGGTAGAAGGTAGCAGTGGGCAACAAGTCGAACAATTCTTTAGAACACTCTCCGTTGTACAAGCGGTAGAACACACATAAGGAGGCAAAGTCTCTCCTCAGACTAAGGGGCTCTAAACCGCTTGTGAGCTCGGGATCGTCAACAATTCTGATGGCACGTCGCTGAACCGAGTCTAAAGGCCCAAGCTGGTATCCAGGTGCTCCCGCCCATAGGTGACAGCAGTACTCCATATGAGGCCGGACTTGTGACTTATAAAGTTGTAGCCTTTGCCCCGATGTGAAGTACTGCCTCGCTCTGTTGAGCACTCCGAGCTTTTTGGATGCCAGCTTAACCTTGTCTTCCAAGTGACTTCGGAACAAAACGTCGCTAGAAATGTCGACGCCAAGGATCCCGATGCTTTGACTGATGTTCAAGGAGGTGTTCTGGAATTGTGGAGCCACAGACCATGGGGTTTTCTTAGCGGTGAACGCGCAGGCTTGAGTCTTGGTGGGGTTGAAATGGACTAGGTTTAGTCGACCCCAATCGGAGACACTAGTTAATGTACTCTCGATTTCAGACATCAGCCGTTCGCGGCTTTCCTCCACCTCGGAACGAGGGATATTTGCACGGCCCGTGTAATAAGCGTCCCCTGTACTGTCGTCCGCATAGCAATGAATGCCGTCAATAGGCAGCATATCATTGATATGCAGTAGGAACAGTGTTGGGGACAACACAGAGCCTTGCGGGACGCCAGCATTTATGTCCATGCTATCGGAGCAGCTACCATCGACGACGGCTCTTATGCATCTGCTGGACAGAAAGCTGGCGATCCACTTGCATAATCCCTCGGGAAGCCCGTATGCTGGTAACTTCGTAAGAAGACCCCTGTGCCAGACCCGATCGAACGCCTTCGCCACATCTAGGCTCACTGCCAAAGCCTCACCTTGGCTCTCGATGGCGAGTGACCAACGGTGCGTGAGATACACAAGGAGGTCACCAGCTGAGCGACTGTGGCGGAAGCCATATTGTCGGTCGCTCAACAACTCGTGATCCTCCAGGTATCTCAGAAGCTGCGTGTTGATCACACGCTCCATGACTTTTGAGAGAAGGGAGGTGATGGCGATAGGCCTGTAATTCGTCGGGTCTGATCTGTCGCCCTTTTTTGGCACTGGGTGCACGTGGGCAGTCTTCCACGAAGACGGGACTTCTTTTTTGGTGTAGGAAAGTGCGAAAAGACGCGTCAATACTGGACACAATTCAGGAGCACACCGCTTCAGAACCACTGCCGGTATGCCGTCTGGCCCACTCGACTTATGGATGTCCAGAGAAAGCAGTTCCCGCCGGACCTCCCGTTGGGTAATGCTTATCTCCGGCATGGAGCTAGCACACTGCGCGATGGTAGGCGGTGTGGCGCCCCCGTCATCCAAAGTCGAGTTCGAGGCAAAGAGAGAGCCCAAAAGGTCAGCTTTCTCCTTTGCACTATGGGCCAAGTTTCCGTCCGGCTTACGGAGTGGTGGCAAGGACGACTGGCAAAAGTTTCCTTCAGCAGCTTTGGCAAGAGACCAGAAAGCGCGACTTCCAGATGGAAGGCTAGTCAGCCTCTCACCAAACCTACCGACGAAATCGAACTTAGCCCTAGCAGTCATTCGCTTACTGAACCTCGAGGCAGCGTTAAATTTGCGTTTCGCATCAGAGATGTTGGGGTCCTGATTAGTTCGGGCCGTAGTCCAAGCCTCATACAAAGTCTGCTTATTTTGTCTAGCATCTTTGCAGGGCCGGTTAAACCACGGTCGTTTCTTCACCCCTGCAGCCACTAGCGGGTTTGGGATATAACATTCCATTCCCGCCAGTATCGTCTCAGCGACGGCAGCTGCACAGGTGTCAGGATCATCTGATGCGAAGCAAAGCTGCCTCCACGGGTACGTTGCGTAGAATTCACGCAATCCATCCCAGTCTGCTGACTTATAGTGCCACACGCGACGACGCCCGGGTGACCGGAGCACAACGGGCCGCGCAAAAGGCACCTGCGTCCGGATGAGACAGTGGTCCGATGAGCCAAGTGGCGCATCCACTGTCACTGCATAGTTTTCCGGTCGCGTAGTCAGCAGAAGGTCCAGTAAGGAACTTGTATGGCTCTCAATATCTGGGATTCTCGTAGGAGAAAGAACCAGTTGTGAGAAGCCATAGGCCAGGGCAAAGTCGTGAGCAATCCTCCCCGCAAAGTCAGTGGACCGAGAACTAAGCCACTCAACGTGGTGAGCGTTGAAGTCTCCTAATAACACTAACTCCGCGGAGGGGTACTGCTCCAGTACTTTGTCAGTCGTCGATTGCAGGTGCTCAAATAACCGGATTGTGTCCGCGTCACCGCTGTGGGACCTGTAAAGGCACGCGTAAACTTTGGTGTGGCCACCGTGATCTACGCGCGCCCACAAAATCGACAGGTCCCGGTCTTCTAGGCCATGGAGACGGTGACAGCAAATATCCTCCCTGACGTACATACATACCCCGGCACGGCGCACAAAATTGTGCTCCAACTTGTAGTTTGGGAACCATAGACTTCTAACTCTTCTAAGGAATTATTTAGAACTACCTTTTATGAATTGTATAAAGGAAGACGCATGTAACCGAACACACATACATTGCAGTTAACCAACTTACTGAGTTACTGCATAGTGCCACTTAAATAAATAAATAAATAGAATGGCTTCGTTTTATAGATCACTCGATTTCGCCCGCTTTTTCGAGGATCTGAGTATCAAGTATCATCACGATTAATTGTGCCGTTGAGGCGTCAAGAAGTAACAAACTCACTTTTGCCTTGATAATATTAGTATGAAGTAGGTATGATACAGTATACTTTGCTAGACATAAATTTCTCCAGGAGTGTGATTACTATACGAATTTCAAAAACCGGCCAAATTCGTGTCGCACACGAAGGGTTTCTTGTATGTTTCCCTTTAATTTTGAATTTTATTTCATTTTTATTATTTGTTGTTATAGCGCCAATAGAAATGCACATTCTGTGAAAATTGCATCTTTCTATTATGGTTCATGAAATATAGCCCACTGACAAACAGACGGATGGACGAACAGCCTGACGGAAAGACTACAGTGGAAGCTTAATAATAGGGTCCCGTTGTTAAAAAAACAGAAATGTTAATTCTTTTATCCCAGTTCACTCCCAGTTCTATACATATTGTTAGGATATCTGTGGTTCAAACTGAGCTTTATCCTTGTAGAAAATAGTTTGAAGTCAAAAGCTTTCTCTGGTATCGTTACGTAGAGGATGGACGTGGAATTGAGATTTTATTAACAGTTTACGATGAGATGGCGCCGAGATCGTACGTGTTCTATTGCGTATCTTTTTAGCAATTTTCCAACAATAGCTATCCGAAAATTGGTAAAGAGATATTAGGACTTACGTCAATTTTCAAAGTAGATCAAATTGTTTTTTTCGTCCATGTATTTTTTTTTTAATAAATCCTGAATAATACATGATTATGCTTAATTTGGGATAGGTATTATTTAACATGACGATTATTTAAAGAGAGAAGTGTATCTGTATCAATATTTAATTAAAGTTCAGTTTGAGAGTTTTTTTTTCAAATGATTATTTTATTTAAATCGATACCTTGATCATATTATTTGTGACTCAGGTATTGTTTTCTATCTAATCTTATTAGGTAGGTATATCTGCAAATTCAGTTTGGTGATCTAGATAGGCAAACGTAAGAATTTAGGCTAAACATCAAAATATAAGATTGCAACAGAAATATTCGCCTAAAATTTATTTCACATACTTGCCATGATAGTACCATTAACCGATTAAACATTCAGATAATAACATAGTTCCAGCTAATCAAGAATTGAGATGGAATCGAACAAAAGTAATATAACTTTCCTTATTGAGTACATTAAGTAAAATCGGAATCGGTCAAACGTATAATTAGGAAGCCTCAAACTCGGGCCTACTCAGATAATCGCTTCAGTTTGTCTCCGATTTGAGTTGATGAAAAGTTGGAATGTAACTGAGTAACTTTTGCAAAAAATTTCGGTAGCAATTTACGTTGTTTTAAGAATCTTTTTAAATTTAATGGGATTAAACCATAATTTGAAATATACAATGTTTTTTTTTTTAATTTTATTATTATCTTTTACACTGTTAACCATTCACTTAAAAAACTAACAATAATCCTTTCTAACGGAGGATTAGTGGACGGCCCTTGGCATTGGAGAGCGACTCGAAATGAAAAACTTATTTGTAAACACACAATTAGACCACTAAAGTAAATTTAAACCTCTAAAATACTACCGATATCTAGTTTAAAACTTGACAGTTTTTCTCGGCTAAGCTTTTAAATACTAATGGTTTTACCATTTCAGTCCATGAAAATCTCAGGTACGTAATGGAATGCATTTTTGCTCTCGTTGGGACGTCTTCTCTTCTAAAGTAGTTGACAGGTTTTGGCTATATTGAACTGAGGTGTGTATCTCATTTAAATTTAGATTTTATTTTTGACTAGCTTTCATTCATGATCCCCTATTTTTTCCATAAAGTCGAATTTCCGACCTATGCACATTTCTCAAGTTGTTCGCCGGCCACTATACTCAACCGATTACGATGAAATTTGGCATGCAGATAGCCTATAGTATGGAGAAAACTGAAGTGTGTGTGTGTATCTCAATTAAATATGGATTTTATTTTGTACTAGCTTTCATCCATGATCCCCTATTTTATCCATAAAATAGAATTTCCGACCTATGCACATTTCTCAAGTTGTTCGCCGGCCACTATACTCAACCGATTACGATGAAATTTGGCATGCAGATAGCCTATAGTATGGAGAAAATTGAAGTGTGTGTATGTATCTCAATTAAATATGGATTTTATTTTGTACTAGCTTTCATCCATGATCCCCTATTTTATCCATAAAATAGAATTTCCGACCTATGCACATTTCTCAAGTTGTTCGCCGGCCACTATACTCAACCGATTACGATGAAATTTGGCATGCAGATAGCCTATAGTATGGAGAAAACTGAAGTGTGTGTGTGTATCTCAATTAAATATGGATTTTATTTTGTACTAGCTTTCATCCATGATCCCCTATATTATCCATAAAATTGAATTTCCGACCTATGCACATTTCTCAAGTTGTTCGCCGGCCACTATACTCAACCAATTACGATGAAATTTGGCATGCAGATAGCCTATAGTATGGAGAAAAACATAGGTTACTTTTATCCCGGGAACGCGGGAGAAAGCTAGTAGATAATTATAAAAGTGAAAAATATATTACCTAAAAAGTTGATAAAAAAATGATCCTAAGTAGAATAGATTTATTCAGAATTCAGTAATTGAATTACTTACGACTGATAGCTAAGTGGATAAATATAATTGAAAAGATTTTTTTCCAGAAACTTGTACCTGTATCTAAGCTTAGCAATCTACTTAGGGTACTTCAAATGATTCTTGATTTATTTGTAGAAGTATTCCCATTTTCGCACCGATTTTTTGAGCACTGATCCTATTCCCTTTTCAGCACCGATTCATATTTTGGATCGGTGCTCAAATGGGAACAAAAATTTAATTCGAAATCATTCCCTTTTGAGCACCGACGGATTTGTAGCTTCTAGTGTTGTGGTGTTTTGATCTCTCTCTAAATAAATACCTCCAAAAATTATACTTGGTAATTAAAGAAAAAATGGTACCAAGACTTAGTACTTACGTTATTTTATTGAATATTCCCATTAGAGCACCGATTCTAGAGCATCAGCTAATATTTTAAATTGTACCAGTATAACATAAGCTCGAAGGAGCTAGAAGCAAAGAGATTCCAAAAATATATAAATTAAGATTAGTTATTTAGAAATTTTATTATTAATTTATTATTTTTACTAGGTAATATCAACAACAGCAAGTATATTTTGTTCAGCAATTGACAAGCAACCTAACATATTGATCAGTACTCAAAGCGGAATAGTTTTGATGCTCTAAAAATGGGTTCTCTAACGATAATACTTTTTACTTTTTATAATAAAACTGTAAATTTTTATCGATACGTTTTATTAAACACCACAACACTAGAAGCTACAAAACCGTCGGTGCTCAAAAGGGAATGATTTCGTATTAAACTTTTGTTCCCATTTGAGCACCTATCCAAAATATGAATCGGTGCTGAAAAGGGAATAGAATCGGTGCTCAAAAAATCGGTGCTCAAAAAATCGGTGCGCAAATGGGAATACTTCTATTCGTAGATACTTTACTTATAAGACTGTAATAATCTTGAATTCAAGCAATTAGTTTTTTTGATTTTGTAAGTCAATTCAGACTAAAATCTCAGTGGAAATGAAATGTTGCTTCGTAACATTTTTCCTTATAGTCGTATAATAAAATTGAAAAGATCTTTTGAAATACAGCACTGCATTAAGAATAATAAATTGCTGCTTTGGCGTAAGGGAGAAAATAATAAATCATCGTTTAAAAATCTTTACGACTTAATTATATTTTGAGTACAAATTTCTTTGTAAAATACTTCTTAGGATTTATAAAGAATAAGATAGTATAGAACTAGACATGTCCATGTTTATCTGAAAGGCGTGGAAAAGTAATCTGTTGAAATAAGATATAAAATAAAAACGATTTGTCTCAACTGAAATGTACAATATACATAGGTGGTAATCTATGTATCTTCGAGATAAAAAATATATAATAAACTATGTAAAAATATAGTTTTTTTCAGAGAGGTAGAGCATAGCGTTTATTCGTTCAAAGAGCAGCTCGACTGGGGAATTACTTTAGAGAATACTGCAGCCAAATAACTGTATGTTGTGTTCCTGCGCGTGAGTAAAATCGCCAGAGCTCATTGGAGAGGAGGAAGAGTCAGTAAAGCGAGAGAAATGCCGAGAGACGCCGCGTTTGTTGCAAGCGTCCATACGGCTACGGTAATCGTTTACCATCAGACGGGTCGTATGCTTGTTTCCCGTGATCGTCGTATAAAAAAAAATATCCTTGAAAGAATACCATGAAGATGGGTAAATACTTTTTGAAAATAAAAAAATACAAGATTTCTTTGACATTTATTTGCGTACTTTCAAAATAACATACTTCATTTTTGATGGAGCTGGCTCGCTGTAATGCTCTTTTAAATGGTTATCAACAGAAGTTACATTCAAAGTGGATACAGAAGCTATTTATAACTACTTGTTTCAGCACCCGGAATTATTACAGGCGCTTTGCATATATAATAGTTTCGAGTTAAGTCAGTACAAATTGCTTTCTATGCTAAACTATGTATTAGACATGGTGTTTTATGAGCAGATTAAGGACCATCGCCGACGTTAAGTCGAGATATAACATGCTCACGCTAACTTTATGAGACACTAGTTCACACTATTCCCCGCGGTTTCTCATGTTTTCCCGGGATAAAAAGTATCCTATATGTTATTCCAGGTTATGATCTACCTGCATGTCAAATTTTATCATGATTGGTTGTGTCGTTTAGGCTCCAAGAGGTAACAAAGAAACTCACATTCGCATTTATAATATTAATAATGATAGTAGGATTTATCATATGGGTTAGCTATATATATTTAGATTGGTAGTCTTATAGCTTTAATTGAAAATATTATAATGGAGGAATACCATATGCACATCTATAATTTCTGTCATTTTATTTGATCTATAAAAATGGGCACAGAAGTACGGAGATGAATTATGCAATTATTTTTGGATGTGCGGAAAAACAATGAAGCACAGCTGGTCAGGGCTACATTTACTGGAGCGTCTGATTATCTGCTATCTATTGTATTTTCAGTACTTATATTAGGTTAAATTTAGATATTAAACAAATTCATATGTAATTTCTGGTAATATCAAAAATAAAATACTTCTTTGTTCTAACATAGGTAAGAACCTACCTACGCTTTATTATAATTCTCTGAAATAAAAAAAGTTCACGGAATAAAATATTTGTTTAGGATCCTTGAATCCTTTAACCTTTCCGCGGAAATTAAATTTTAAATCTTTGGTACTTTTAACTTCTTGTTTATTTACTCCATTTGGAATATGTAATTTTTTCACGTTATGAATTATTTATGATCTTTATATTTATACCTAGAGTGTACTGTAAATATTACAGGAAAAACTTCCCAAACATCTTTTTTTTATACTATTAGGTAGCAAAAAAGCGTACGGCCTACCCGATGATAAGCCGGTTACAGTAGTACCCAACTGATATGGCTTACCGATGTACCTGCGCAGAAGATACATTTTCAAAGCGCGGGAAACGCTATTGGTCGACAGCTGCCGCTATGTTAGCGCGCGCCGTGAGGAGGGGCGTGACTTGCGAGTGAGACGGAACTAACAGCTGTACTGTATTATGAACCTTATAGTAGTGATCTAAGGTTGATTGTAAGTTTTAAGCATTCTTTCGTTAATCTTCGGGGCCATACTTTCTTTTCTGTGCGAACGAAGATTCACGACGTGCCATTTCAGTTGGGTACTACTGTACCGTAGACACAATATTGCAATACCAGGTGTATCAATCGCGCGTAGCCGACCCTGCAAAAAGCTCTTCACATACTTTTTGAAGCACCCCATGCTATACTCCCTTGGGAAAACCACAGCGGGAGCACATTCCACATGCAACCTGAGCGTCCGCGATAGGAAGCTCCTTTGAAACTGTAAACGAAACTAACTAATTTAATTTCTCATATTTTTATTTTGACTTCAATGCTATCAGAATTTTGATGTCATTATTTGAAATGGGTTAATAATATTCACCTGAGAGGGGTTCCTGCTACACAGTGTAATAAAATATAATAATAATTTCATAATTGTAATTATCAGGAAATAAAAGGCTTTTCATATATTTATTAATAATATTCACATTCAGATAATAATATTTTCAGTTCAGGACTTTCAATATATTCAGTAAAATAAAATTCGTGAAAAGGGAGCTAATTAGCTTATCTTTGAAAATAGTGTATTTTTATATCGATTTTTTTTATATTGCGTTTTATGATAAAAATATTTAACTATCATAAAAATATAAAAACTTGGAGTTTAAAATATAAATTAATGAATTAATGCTGCAAAGAAAATACGACTTAATATATTTAAGCACTTTTCGATGCAACCATAACTTGTTTTTTTTTATGATGAAAAATAGGATACGATTGTCATTCATGTAATCTTCGGTAGACACGTGGCCTATACATCAACAGGGCCCGGCGTCACAGTTGTGAAGGTGAAATTATGTCGCTGACCTTCGCCATTCATCAGCTCTCGGATTCTTAACAAGGGAATCAGAAAGATAAGAAATGTTAAGAACATAACATTATCTCATGACATAATTTTTATACGTAGAATTATTATGTTTTACCTAGGAATCATCCCTATTCCTTTTATGTATGAATAATTGGACTGTTTTACAAAAAACATAAGCCGACTTCAAAGTACACTAAGAAGTAATCAAATCCTGATTTGATGACAATGGAACCAAACGGGAAGTAAACCCTTTCAAATGAACAAAAATTCCAAATCGGTTAATAAACGACGGAGTTATGAGGTAACAAACATAAAAAAAAATACAACCGAATTGAGAACCTCCTCCTTTTTTTGAAGCCGGTTAAAAAGGATACAGGTCATCATTTTTGCAGCTAATTAAGTGTCGGACCTCGCTCTATTACGGTTCCGTTCACAGACCACAGACAGACAGCAGAGTACCAGCAATAGGATTTCGTTTTGTCCTTTCGGTACGGAACCCTATACAGAATGTTGTTTTGGTCAGCGACGAGCGACCCAGGAGCGGTAGTACAAAAAATACATTTTCCATCCGTTTTAATGAAATTAAGTCCATTTTTAGAAATACCTTATTCAATTTGAAATAAAATTACCGCAAAATATGGTCACTAGCCACGTGCACTGACTAGAGCTAGGCACAAGCCGCCATCACCCCACCCCTTTACCCCCTCGCACTCCCGTTGAGTATTACGTCTATATTTTAGCTTATTACATGATTTTCAAAATAATATTATTTTAATTTTTATTATTATAAAAAAATAAAGTATTTTTTTTTTAGCACCAGTATCAGATGTATTATCGACCCTGAGTCGCTCGTCGCTGACCAAAACAACAACCTGTATACTACAATCAGTTGCTAATTATAGTAATGTATACTACAGTATTGTTAGCTTTAGGGAGCCCGCACACGAGCGAATATAGAACATTCAGAGTTCAATACTAAAATACCAATACCATAGGTAGGTACTATTTTTTGTAGCAGCGATTATTCTCGTGTGCCGGCTCGCAGAATCTTTGTATCAAAAACTCTAATATCAAATTAAAAATATTAAGTCAGACTCAAAATGTATTTCCTTGTTACCTTTCGTTACATATACCGTAGGTATTAGTCTGATTTGCGATATTGGCAAATTACAAGGTACCTAATAAGTCACACATAATGACACCCGATAAGAATCTATTGTCCCTTCTAGCTTACAGTGTACTATTGTAGATGTTCAGGTTAGTAGGCTCGTCACGTTTTTTGTATGAATTTAGCGCAAAGGGAGACGAGTTGCGCCCCCCATTTTCCTTGTCGGGAGATCTCGACATGTTGAATTTATGTTTTTTGTACGTCATACGCGTAAAGACTACATTGTTTATGTCTTGTTAAATTTGTGTTATCTTTTGTTATAATTATTGAACGGCAATAAATTGTGATAAATGCACAAATTTAGTTGTCGGGAAACTAACTTTAGTTACATTTAATCAAATAATTTAGTAACGAACAAAAACTAGTCTAACAAGACTAGTTTTTGTTACCAGTAACAACTGATAAGTTTTAGTTCGCAAATCACTCTGTTTATATTATTGTTCGTAAAATTTTGTGTTACTGTTAAATAAAAAAGAAACAGTGCAGTAGAAGTAGTTTTCGCTTTGGTAGCTATATTCAATATGCAGATGGAAAGCTTTTTGTTTACATAGTAATAGGCCTGTGCGAAACCACATCTCACCGTTAGTGAGTGCTGATGTGGCCGAAGGTAGTAAGCAGACTAGCCTCGAAGGAAATTTGGTCCTCAAGAGGAGCTACCGGATACACCGGTAGGTATTACTCGTAGGCGACAGATTTTAGTAGCCAGGTGGGTTCTATAAAGTATAGTAAGGGGCACGAGTGGTGAGCACAGATTGACAGCTGGGCAGTAGTTAATTTTTCGGTCTGTTTGGTGGAATGAAGAAGGGGGGAGCGATTGGTTCGTCAGTCGATGCTCGTCGTCTATTGGATTCTCGCGTGCCATTTCGGCTACTGTGATTTGGTCAAAAGTGTACATGCGCGAGCTTGCCCCCACTACTGCCTATCTGTGCTCACCACTCGTGCCTCATACTGTACCACCGTGATATGGCTTTCGATGTCATGACCTGTACCCTAAACAAAGTACAAGAATAGAAACGTTTGTTTACGCTAAGATCTAGCGTATCAGTATGTCAATTCATACATTTAGTAACGATTATATTCGCGCAAACGCAAGGAAATGTACTTTGTCTAGGCATACAGAGCTATCATCTTTAAAATATGATTTAATAGGAAATAGGATTCCTAATATGATTTTTATTAAAACCCAAATATTGTTTCATAGATATTTTATTTTTACTATAATGACACAAACATTTAACTGAATTTTTATTTCCTAGGTACATACACGTTAGTCCTCTCTAAATATAAAATAGTTTATAAAACTATACCAGCTTCCTTGGCTGGTATAGTTTAGTTCAATATTTATATGTAAAAAATAGAGAAAAAAACATTACCTTGAACCTGTTTTTTTTAAATCAATCTTATCTAACCTCTGAATTATTCGGAGACTGACCTTACTATTACACGCTTTGTGATAAAACGTGACCTGTTTACCCACCCCAAATCTGAGTCCAAAGTAATAATGCCTCAGTCTAGTTCATTACACATACATCGAAGACTGTTTAGGATTGGCTGTCTATTTATAAGATTTAGGCGTTGGGGTTAACCCGTTAGTTCTCGCGAGGGACGCGCGTCCAATAACAATTGATGTCATTGTTAGTTTTTTAACCACGAGCCAAGGTATATCTTCCATATAATTAAAAACTAAAAAAAATTAACGCGATGATACCTCAGTGGTACCGAGACGAAGGTCCCAGATTCGAATCCTACAATGCAGCTTGAGCTTTCGGTGAAGGAAAACATCGTGAGGAAACCATACCACGGTGGTAGGGTACGTTGTAGTATCCATCTGGCTGGCTACCACCCTCAAGTTGAAAATCTGACGCCAAACACCTATCGGTGTGTTCCGACAGCTGCACTTGAGAGCCAGTTCCTTCTAGGCTTTGTGTGCTTACCACCTTCGGCTACATCATCACATACCACGGTGAGATTGTGGTCAAATAAAGTTAAGCTTTTTACTTATTGCATTAAATCTGTCAATGCCTATTGCAATAACTCCAAAATTAAAAGACAGTCTCCTAAGACCATATTAGCGTTAAAGTAGCTTGCCCTTACTGACACGTCTATAATTTCCATCATGTATAATATCAAGACATCCCCAGGTAAGTAACTAACTCTCAGTTAATTAAGATAACCCAGGCTGATTGTAAAATTGTTTTCATCACACTCGCTCGTAAAGTGACATTTATTGCAAAATACAAGTTTGTTTTTTTCCTCACAAGTGTGTTGAAAAACGTCGTATGACGTGTCATACGACGTTTACGAGAGTGTAATAATCAATGCACACGCGTGCGTGTGCATTGATTATTACACTCTCGGCTCACTTATATTAGCTAAATAACGCCTCTTTGCATACATGTATCATAATCTACTATGTCTATTATAATTCGTTAGATAGTATTTTGCTGACATCGAATTTAATGTACCAATTTAACTTTTCTTTTCTAAATACTTCTATTTTTGAAAAAAACTTGGGTCTATTCAATCATTTTGTGCGAAGCGTTAAACTCCAAATCCTAAACATTTATTTGTGTGTTAAGGAAATGTTCAGTTAAAAGTTTCTATTGAAATTGGATCTTAGGATAGTGGTGATATTATAATTAGGTATAATTATATAGATGAGATTCGGATAAAAAAATCCTAATCTATAATGAACATAGTGAGTAACTAGTTTCCATGGCTACCGATAACATTAATTTACCATTGCCATCACAAATGATCACCAATCAAGCCGCTTTATAAAACTGTGTGCATACACCCTAATGCTTTGTTAAATGGACCATATCATAATGGTTGACTGCACTTGACAGTAATCGAATTGACGGGTTAATTTATCTAAATCAAATTGAGACAGAAAAGGTAATGCATAATGAAATATAAATGTACAAGTCTGTAATTGATCTAAATGTGGCTAGACAGGGTTAGATTTATTTATCTACATTATTTATAATATGGATTGTAAAACTTTTTTTTAATAATATATAGCCTTGCTTTTGGCCACTCAGCTGTTCATAAAGAACGATGAAGAAACCTAAGACAGAAAAAACAGTTACCCAGAATAAACCTATTCACTCTGGCCTTGAATGTCCCAAATTTTTACTTTCTTTTTTCCAGTATTTTTTTTTCATTTGGCTGTGCCGATGATAGGCAAATATTTGAAAAAGTTTTGCCGCATTTTATTATGCTAATGCCTTGTGAATATTAATTTATTAAAAATCTATCTCTTATTGAGACTTACAAAGCATGTTTATGTAAAGAAAGAAAGTAAAATATTTTATTTCTGCACGCCATTCGCCGTATAAAAAAAATGTACAATACTATTTTAAAAGAAATTCAATGCACTGTTGTTGATTTGCTTCAAGTGTGACTGACAGGCCAGTTATGTATATTAAGAGGACTCAATTCGTCATACTTTTCATACAAAACCTCTGTACTTATTACGGCGTTGTTAAACATTTTTCATTCGATGTTTTGAATAAATTAGTATCTTGTGCATTATATCTAGCCGTGTATCTAGGCGTAATTTAAAAAAAGTGTCAAACAAATTCAGTCAAAGCCTCCGAAAAACAGCGTTTTTGCCTGAACTTTGGCCATATCTAATGTACCTATAAATTGTAAAAGTAAAGAAAACCTTTAGATACCAGGCTTGCAAATGTATTGGAGATTCTAAATAATTAACTTTTTTTTCACAAACTTGTAAGATTTTTTCACAAGAAGTATACTCCTGGGACAAGTTTTATGAATGCGAAATCATGAATGACGACCTAGCGAAGCGGTCGCGAGTGATCAGCGGAATTTACCGACTGATAACCGACGGCTCTGATGCTGTCTCTCTTTTTTCGCAGTCAAACATTACGTTGGGTGAAACAACAAGGTTTTAGACTATGCTTGCGTTGAAGTTGCGCCGGCCACAGAGGGCCGCCTTAAGTATGTATTTACAAACAAAAAGTATATATGTATTATATCAGTTATCTGGTTTCCATCAAGCTCTGCTTAGTTTGGGATCAGATGACCTCGTGTGAGGAATGTCCCAGGATATTTATTAAATACCTATTCGGCAACGCGTAGGAATCCCTTAGTATTGCAAGCGTCTATTCTATAGGGTAGGGTAACCACTTACCATCAGGCGCCCGTATGCTTGTTTGTAGTGGTAAGATTTTTTTTTTTGATTTATTATGAAGACTAATTAATTTTTAGGGTTCCGTACCTCAAAAGGAAAAAACGGAACCCTTATAGGATCACTTTGTTGTCCGCCTGTCTGTCTGTCAAGACCCTTTTTCTCAGGAACGCGCAAAGTTACTAAGCTGAAATTCATATCAAATACTGAAGTCTACTGTCCCTTGGAGCTGTGAAAAAATCAAACTTCTAAGCCAACGCAATCAAAAGATACAGCCGTTTTAGCTGCAAATTTTCGACACTCGCAAGGGAATCAAAACCTACAGGGTACTTCCCGTGAACTCAGAATCTTAAAATTTGGTACGAAGCAACATCTTAACGCACAGATAAAGGAAAAATTGCGATAAGCATACATTTTTAGTTACATCATATAATAAAAATATTCTTAATAATTTTAAACTTACCCCTTTCCTCATGAACACGTAGAGGTATTAAATTTAATTCATATCAAATACTCAGGTCTATAATACCTTTTACTTATATACCGACAGGTTTGTACGGAACTCTCGGTGCGCGACTCCGACTTGTACTTGGCCGGTTTTTATTACGGTGGTTCATAATGCGCCCATCTACCCCTAGGTGATTATTTATTTGAGGCCAGCGGATCGGTCCCTATAAATGAGTCTTTAGCCATGTCGTTAGATAGAAAATCAAGCTTCGATATATGTAGTTAATTGAAGGATATAAGTGAATGGAATCCTACTACAAGTTGGTTAACAAAATCTGGCCCGTTAGAGACATAATTACATGACCTGACGAAAACCAGACCCTAAAGAAGTAATACGAAGACAATATACGGGGACAGACCGTGCAAGACCTTTCAGGAGCGTTCACCCAGGAAAATGTTCCATTGACTGTATATTACTAGGTTTCGTTTCACTGGTTAGATCTCTCGGGAACGCCGGTGAACCCGCGGGTTGGTATACTAGTAATTCTTAATTACTCAAATAATTAATTATGGAATTATGAATTCCTGCAAAAGGATTTAGTATACCTACCTACATTAATTACCAAGTAGTTTAGTTAGTATAAATATAATTTGTATTGAGTATCTAGGTATATTTATAATTGATTAAATTGCAAGTTGGCTTAATCAAAAATGGCGGAAGGCTTATGCGGTGTTGCCACCTGTAATTCTCGTGGTAGCTAAAATAGTAGCCAATAACTTCTGTGTTGTGATTATAATCTATAAATAGTATAAAAATACCTAATGTTAATACTTATCTGTGTTTTAGTTAGTTCTATTTGCGTCGAATGGCGCGCAAGAATAAAATATCTTTCATTTCATTTCAATATAAAACTTAATTGATAAAATAATGATATTATTACACACATTTAATTGAGGATGTTTATCTCTAACACCCTCCTACGTCATATTGGATTTTCCACAGGATGTTTGAATGCTACACATTCTTCAAATACGTAGTAAATATTGTATTTATAAGTTATTATAATTCAGCTCTTACATCGCTATTAACCCTTAGTTACTCGCGCTAAAAAACTCTCACAACTGCTCGCGTGGGGTCTATCAGACCCCAATTTTCAATCATCAATAAAACTATAAATTCTTGATAAATCTGATATGTTAATAGATAAAGTAATAGTTTATACATATTTACTAAAGCATTGCTATTTAACTTTCTTTAAAAAAATCAACATAGCTCAGAAAATTCCTTTTGAATTAGGAACTACTTTTATCACTATAATTTTGGTTTAAGGCGATGATAGCTCAGTGGTAGTGACGTCGGATACCGAGACGAAGGTCCCGGGTTCGAATTCCTACAATGAGCTTGAGCTTTCGGTGAAGGAAAACATCGTGAGGAAACCATAGCACGGTGCGGTGGTTTGTAGTAGCCGCCTGGCTGGCTACCACCCTTAAGTTGAAAATCTGTCGCCAAGCACCTTTCGGTGTGTTCCGATAACTGCACTTGAGAGCCAGTTCCTTCTAGGCTTTGTGTGATTACCACCTTCGGCCGCATCATCACTTACCATGGTGAGATGGCGGTCAAACAAAGGCCTATAAAAAGTAAAAAAAAAAAAAACATATTTTGATGCTCATTACATACGTAATTATGTAATTTTTTTTCTTTGAACCTTCGACAAATATCGTATCTACCACGAATTTAACGTTGGCCGACTTTTGGAAAAAATATGGAGACGCCATCTTCTTCACTTTGCCGCAGGTGTTTTTGCTGCAGATGAAGAAGCGTGTTTGTCCCTCATTGAGCTAGTTGATGTGGTTTTACCATTTTAGCAGTTTCTCTTTCAGAATCACAATAAAATTCTTCATTTCCTTCGTCAAGCAGACGCAGTCTTGAATTTGACGAGCCATAGTTGTATTTATACCAACAAACAAAAATATCACATAAATTGATATTTTTGACCCTAAACAGCAAGAAAAGATCAAAAAATTGAAA
Organism: Polyploca ridens; assembly: GCA_951394255.1. Lineage (NCBI taxonomy): Eukaryota > Metazoa > Arthropoda > Insecta > Lepidoptera > Drepanidae > Polyploca > Polyploca ridens. Next base: position 5,847,665 of record OX596252.1, on the reverse strand, counting down.
AAATAATAATAAAATTACTATTTATCACGAGTGTGCGTATTTAAGTATAATAAAAAATATTGCGAACAAAGTTTACAAAAAAAAGAATTACGTTATTACTCGCTACTTCTTAGGTCTATGAGACCCCAAATTCACTATCTTGCTAAAACCGCTCTAGGCAGCGACGTGCCCGTTACTAGTTTTGAAGGACACTGCAATTTAGGAAGGTACCAGAAAACACAAGAAAGTAGCTTCAAAAACTACAGAAATAGGAATGTTTAAATACCCTCTGGGGTCTCACAGACCCCACGCGAGTAATTAATGGTTAATTAGCTTTCATATTTGTATAATCAGTTTATCTATAATTCTGACGTGTCCCAATGAGAAAGTAAAAGGCAATCCACATATTAATGCCCGAAACATAACTCACGCCGAAACATTTCTTTATGTAAACTAACGTTCACATTCCAAGAACATTCAAGTCCATATCATTATTTATTGTTATTGTTTCCATTCCAGGGTCCATGTTGGCCAGAGCTTCGTTTAGGATCTTGCCCGTTGTTTATTTTACTTAAGGCATGGATATTTGACATTTATTCGGGAGACGCCGTCGGGCGTTTCGGTATTTCCCAGATTATTGTGAGTAATATTGGCCGTATCGAGTTCCTTTGCTAGATGATTTATCGGTATTGCTTTACGCACCTATTTCTTGTTATATCACGTAGAATATTGCTGAAGATTTTGGATGGAACATATTTGATTGTAGTTGATTCCTTGTGGTATTAAGTTGTATTTATTTCGTTGGAAGGATTTTGGATCTCAATATTTTTTTTTGCTTATTTTTCTTTCTATATTTCAAGGTCAAATAATAAAAATACTGTTTATTGGTAGATCACTTGAAGGAAAACCTTTCATGCATGACGTTCAACAATTTTTTTTTTAATTTCCAAGTTTTCAATGTTTTATCAGAAACATAGTCTAAAAGACAATAGCTTGCAGAAAGACCGAACAAAGAAAAAAGTCGCACGGGTTCCTAGCAGAATATATGTCTTTTGCACACTAAACATTTTTTTTTATACCACTTAGGTGGCGATCAAGCATACGGCCCGCCTGATGGTAAGCAGTTACCATAGCCTATGGATTCTTGCAACGCCAGAGGTATCAATCGCGCGTTGCCGACCCTGAAGAAATCTCTTAACAGTTTAACTTTTAAAAATAGTTATGAAAATACATTCGTGATATGTTTCGTAAATTATGTAGCACTAATTTTCTTTTGGACTTAGCTGCTTATATCGTTTACATATAAGTCAATATTTAAACGACGTTTTTTTAATAAAACTCCAAGTGGTACGATATTCCAATTTAATCGATTTGGAGAATTCTGCATTAATGTAACACGTTGCAAAACCAGTTTCTATGATAATCGCTGTGTTGGCACCTAATTTGACTGAAATTGAATTCAACTCCGTATATGTTTTAGCATTTTTAGATAATTAGCACATTATTGTATTTATAGTATATAAAGGACATCAAAACGTTAGCCTACAAATGTACGCGACTATGACGTATGAAAAACTTGATACGTGATTGATGGCGATGACGTCTGATGCCGTCACGGAGGTCGTGAATTTTACAACGAGCTTCAGATTTCGTGAGGAAAACATCTTGAGGAAGTTTCAATAACCTTATCAATTACGCAGTGGCGTAACTATACCATCTGGGGCCCGTGGAAAATTCTTTTGATGGGGCCCTATCAGTAAAAATCGTCACGTTGTACTCAGTTTAATTTTAATAAACTTCGAGATTTTCAGCGTCCTCAATTACAAGTTGTATATGTCCCACTAATGGCCATAGGCCACCTCTCTTAGGCGAGAGGGAATGGTCTGTAGTCCCCAAGCTAGCCCAATGCGTATTGGAGACTAGTTGTCTCACTTTGGATTTTAAGCAAAACTTATAAAAATATACTTTTCAAATAAAATTAAATATTCAGGTAAAAAGTAAAAAAAAATTTTTGAGCTCGCGGCCTCTTGTGCCGGGGCCCTCTTGGGTCGGGGGCCTCTTGGGTCGGGGGCCCGTGGCGTTTTGCCAGCCCTGCCACCCTATTGTTACGCCACTGCAATTACGGATGCAGTACGAATCCTTGTAAAAACATAATTAATTGAATTGCATGAAAATCTAATTTCTATGAATCACACCAAATGAAGTTCGCATTGACCTAAAAACGCTACGTTACGCCAATACGGCTTACTCCACAGAAACAAGGCGTCAAATACTTGGGACAAATGCTGGCAACGTCAAGAAGCTCTGCGGACGGAGGCTGTTAACTGTAATCAATCACTAGCACGATGATCCTGCATCACGCTGCTTGATACGCCACATCATCAATCAAATTGGAACTATCTTTGATAGTGATTAACTGGATGAGACTGGCAGAAAACCGCTAGTTTTAGAGTTAACAAAAATGATATAATTTTTTTTTTTTTTACACTACTTAGCAAACAAGCATACGGCCCGCCTGATGGTAAGAGGTTACCGCAGCCTATGGACGCTTGCATCACCAGGGGTGTTACTCGCGCGTTGCCGACCCTGCAGAAATCTCTTTACACCCTTTTTGAAGAACCCCATGCTGTACTCCATTGGGAAAACCACGGCAGGGAGTTCTTCTTAAATATCCTAGGACATCACACACGCAGCAAGTAAAGAGCAGAGCTTGTACCTATTATAGAACTAATAAACATATTTAAATCCAGACTCAGCCAGAACAGATTAAGTTCATGCGAACGAATGTTTGTCATGGATGGGAACACGGAACAAAAAAACAGATGGGTATCAACACCAACTGCCCCGTCCATGGCCGTGGTTAGCAGTCGCTCTCGCAGGAAACATCTGATGTCATAAATTTAAGTTTGTTTTTGAAAAGAGTAATTGCTGAGTTTATTGCCGGCTCTTCTCAGCAAAATCAACCTTCCGAACCGTGCATTAGAGTATTAGAGTTTGACTATTCATAAGTGCCTGTGAAGGCCTATTTGAATGAATAAATTATTTCATTTCATTTCATTTCATTTCATTTCATTTCATTTCATTTCATTTTATTTCATTTCATTTCATTTCATTTCATTTCATTTCATGATGGATGGTGTTGATGACCCTCAGGAGGTGGATAATAAAAGTATGAAATCCGAAGGTTATGTAATTGAGGCTTATATTCAACAAAAGAAAGGATAAATTATGTAATAACACGAAATTAATGTTATACTACATACAAATAATTACAATAAAGTTTTATTTAGTTTCACAGAGGTTTCAAACAAATGAGAATAAGAAAATTAATGAATCATACATTTTTAATCTGAGGTGAGCTTTACATTACAACTTGTGTAACTTTATGTTACAAAAACTGAAACAAATTACGTTTACCTCAGCTCCCATACGTTATGTAATTAAATAATCAGTACTTACCCGAGAATATATAAAACGAAATTAGGGAGTGAATAATTTAATAAGATCTCTCAAGTTTCTACTTGTGCGAAAAGTTTCTGACTCTGATATCCTGTTTTTCAATGTTGTTTAGGGTACTTTTATTAAGTTACCACATTGCCTATAAATTATTCTCGCGAAATCCTTACGTTAGGCTAACACTGGTGTTAATAAGTTCTCCTTTTAATAACACTAAGCCCGGGAATATACGTCAGATTTTTTCATCAGATAGTCGGATCTGATCCGGCTATCGGAAGGTGTTGGAGCCATTATTTTATTTGAACATTCAACATACGATTTGACTATCGGATTGGCCGCCCGAGTTGGAAACTAGTGCGAGGCGTTTACGCACTTGGGATGATAGCTAGGTACGAATGAGTACAGAATAAGCCTGATAGGATGTGTATCGAGTAAATACAATCAGATAGTCTGATCAGACAATCGGAAACAAAATCTGACGCGTATTCCCAGCCTAAGTCGGTAAACAAGCATAGGGCCCACTGGATGCTAAACGTTTATATGCGCTTGTGATACATGGGGCATTACTCACGCATTACCAACGTTTGCCCCATTTCCGATGAGCTCTGGCGAACTCACAGCTCACTCACCCCTGTTGAACTTCTCTTTGAGCGAAATAACGATAAAAAAAATAATAAGTATATATAGTTTTTTATGCCACTTCTAGTATCCTTTAATCTATTGTACCTTACAATCTGATGATCGTACATGCCTCACCTGCGCATGAATTCGTGTAAGCATAGCAAAGGATAAGCGATGGGTGTGTCAATTATCCATGTTGATGACACATACACTACATAATACTCAATTATATAATTATGATTTACCGTCTACGATTATCACAGCTATCTTTTTACACACATAAAAGCTAAATTTCTAGTCTAATTTATGAGTTAAGAAATCAGAATGAATCAACAGTGCAAAGAGATTCTTTACAGATAATTTACTAGTTATAGCAGTCTCAGGATTTGACGCTACCTTAAAGTCGGTATGAGTCGATAGATCAAACAGATATGCACTTATTTTTATACTTTCAATCGTTTAATTTTTCGTTGAAGCTATAGCTCTGCTCCTAAACTATTTAATTCAATTTTCCATACAAGTATTATGAGTCCTATCTAAATAATTTATTCTCAGATAAGGGGATCGGAATTATATTCAACATTTTGAGTGGAACTACTCGAGGTCACAGGTGGCTTGTCGACCTTTGGGGGCAGTTCCATAGGATTGAAAAAGAAAATGACGGTCAGAAAGCACTTTAGGGTCGCCATCAAATCGACCTTTTATATTTGCCAAATAGTCCTGATCCGCAGTTTTGTTTTTTCCTCAATATTCATATTATTAAAAGTTAATAAGTTTTTCTAATTTATTGGTAGTTTAATTTAATAAATTTAATTGATATATAATATAATATAATAAAATAATTACGTAGGATATTTAGGAAAAATTGCAATATTTTTGGAAGAATATGCCGGTGCACTTGTTTCAGTCGTTTACATTTGGTTAGTTTTTGGGAATCTAGCATCATGTTATATTTCATAGGTGATATGGATAACGAAGGAGTGAAGGTCCTAAAAAATTTTAACATCTTTTTGTAATCCATTTTTTTTTACAAATAAATACTTATACTTATAATGCTTGGGGTTTCCCCTGGTATGACGGTCAGAAGAGTCGAAAGAATAAAGCTTGACTGCGACGACCCCAAATGATTGGGAACAGGGTAGGTAGATGTTAAAAAGCCCGAAGTCTTTAGACCTAAAATATCTTAAACAGTTAATTAGTTAGGGTCAATCAGAATAAAACTAATGCAACATTGAAAATAAATGATTGTAAGCAAAAATTATAAAGGGAGTTCGTGAGAAAAATTCCGGAAGGAGACGTAATAAAAGTTGAACGTCGAGCTGACGTTGGATGAGAATTAATGTTATGTCGTAATGGAAAGACTGAGCGATAGTTGGTGCCCGTGGAAGTTTGCACCGTGACCGGATCTTGAATGGGGTGACAAGCCATTCTATTTAAAAAAAGATTTGGAATAAATAAGGTTCTCCGTTTTCCAGTGCGTGTATAAGGATTTTTTTCAGAAACTTTACGAGCATTTTTATGATTCCCTCACTGGTATTCAATATTTTTTTCAATTATCGTACTAATATAATAAATGTGAATTTGTTTGTGACCTCTTAACGCTTTAACGACACAGCAATACAATGGCAAGCGGTTAATCTAGCTCGGAATTACATAGGGTGAAACCGCGGGGCGAAAATTATTTAATGATGATGATGAATAAATCTCGAGAGATATAAAATGCGTCTTTTTTTACAAAAAAGTTTCCGCTTTTAATATGGATTAAAAACGGTAACTTTTTAAAATTTGGATTTAAAACGGGTGTATTTCAAATTAAAAATGTTACCTTGTTATGTTTCTTGCCGTATTCTTCTCAGTTGAAAGCCGACTTTTGAACCAGTAATAACTTCAGTAAATGTGATCTTCATAAGTGCCCTTTTGAAGCCTAAATTAAATAAATGGCTTCAACTTTCTCCTACAGGTATGTAAAAAAAGCTACTTCGCATAATTATTCAAAAAAAATATTCGTAAAAATGTACATTTTTTGAGATATAAATACAAGAGAGAGATGTTTATAGCCTATAAATAATTTCAATATAACCAAAGAGATTGGCCAATGATTGACCGATAATTAAGAGCTCTTTTCTTCTTTTTTACGTGCGGTAGCGCTAATCTTCATCCGCATATATTAGGTACCTACATAGGTATTATAGGTAACTACTAAAAGTGTGGATACATTCAAAAAAAATCATTGTGGTAATGGACATGTCAACACTCATTGCAGATTTGCCCTGAAATCAGCAATCATAAAGGTGCAGCAGACAGCGCGTTTGCTCAGAATGAGCTTGTTGTCCCAGTTATTCCGTTTCCGCTCACTCATCGTATTGAACGAGTAAAGTATTCAATAAACATGCAAAGTCTGAGGGACAGGGCTACAGATGGGGCTTTCATTCACTGTTTACACCGTGACCGGTTCTTGGGATAGGGTGACAACGTTATTATTTATCTTTGATAGTTTGAAATATTAGAAAGTATACCTAATACTCGTTCTAAGAGTGTATGTCTATATTATGAACACAGATATAAAGGAGAAACTAACGAACATATCGACGTGTAGCAAATATCGACGCGTAGCACATTTCAACGCGTAGCACATATCAACGCGTAGCACACATCAACGCGTAGCACATATCAACCACAGGTTCTAGAAACTTGAAACTTTGCACACAGGTTTTTAATACTACGAAGGCTTCCACTAAGGACGGGTTTTTTATAATTCAAACCCTGAAGGGCCTTTAAGCAGAAAGCAAGTAATTAAGTCAACAATTAAACAATAACGACAAGATCTGAATATTTTTAACTTGGATATTTTACGAGCCTATTTATCATGGCTACCCTAACGGTCGGGTATTTTATGTAGGATCAGAATTGTGCCACGTGGCAAAAGTTTGCTTGTTAATTATTCTACTGTGGACATAGGTCCTGTGTTTAGGGTTAAAGGGGTCTGAGGGACCGATGTGGGCGGATACTGGAGATGGAAACCGAATCGATTAAGTATAGGTACCTTACGCCGCAAACTATTGTAGTACCCATAACTGCCTTGTTTAACAAACACAATTGATTTGTTGGATGAGGTTTTAAGCGTCCTACATAAGCTGCGGTTTCGTTATTGCACTTAGTTTGGTTTTGGTTGGAAACAATATTTTTTGACGCTCAGGTTATGTAATGAGCTCTCCGCCGTCCGCTGGTTTTACCAAGGGAGTACAGCATGGGGTTCATAAAAAGGGTGTAGAGATTTTTCAGTTAGTTGGATGAGGTTTTAAGCGTTATACATAAGCTAAGGTTTCGTAATTGCAGTTAGTTTGATTTTGGTTGGAAAAAATATGTTTTTACGCTCAGATTGCGTAATGTGCTCGACGCCCGCGCTGCTGCCGTGGCTTTTCCAAGAGTACAGCATGGAGGGGAGTAGTGATTTTTCAAGAACGGTAGGTATGCGCTAGTGATACCCCTGGTGTCGCAAGCGTCAATAGACAACGGTGACAGCTTACCATAAGATGGGCCGTATGCTTCCTTAGTAGTATAAAAAATACTGCCATAGGAATAAAGGTGGAGCACCAATTCATCCTAACTAATATTATAAATGCGAAAGATAGGGATAGTCTATTTTTTTTCCTGAACGCAGCTGAAACCGCAGGCCTGAAACTAGTTGAAAATACAATATTATTTTATACATTCTGAAATTTTCAAATAATTATAAAGTTTCTAGAGCTCATATATATTTTTTTACATTCAACAAACTTTATTACAATTGCTCTTCATGTAAGTTGTCAAACAAAATATATTAATTTTATTTTTTGTTTTGTGATGCATTATTATGTATTTTAATGTAAGTAATTTTAAAAATAAGAATGTAAGGAGCCTTTTCAATATGAATATACATGCAGCTGTTTACCCGACTGACTCTAGACTCAATAACATATAAAATAATAAGAGTGAGACATCTAACATTGCAACACAACAAAGAATATGTTAATCGATAACGTGAAATGGCCCTCACATGGAAGTTGAGTAGCTCCAAAAATGTATTCCTAAGTCCGCCCCTGCCCTTGACGTATCAATTCTGTAATATTAACACTCGTCTCCGCATAATGTATTCAGGGATGCTTCTAATATTGAAGTGTCGAGAATTTTTTACCGAACGTGGTTTGTGTATGTTGACCTTTTGTTCGGCAAATTTATTATTGAAAAACTTTATTGTTGTGTCTAAAAACATTATTATTAGTTACTCAGCAGTCTTGTTTACAAGTTTCGATGGAAAAACGGTTTCTTTTATAACTTTCAACGAGAAAAATGTTTATATTTAGAAAAGTTTTCGTCTTAAAAATAAAAAGTTTAAAATAAAAATAATAAGTTTGAAAAAGGGTTTGTACATGTAGCATTTGATTAAAAATATCCAATTGAATACCTACTATACCTAACTTATACGCATACGTTAAGTGGTTAGTCATTATAATAAATGCTAGTATAGATAAAAAAAGAGTGTCAGCAATTACATTAAATATCTAAAGAGAAATAAATACAATTTTTCTTTGCACAATATGTTTTCCAATAGGTACGTATTTGTACTATAATAAACTATCAGTGATAATCACAATTTTACACAAAGCCTACCTACATTAAAAAATGTTGCAGCAATAGAAAAATACGTCTATTGAAAATCAACAAATTGCTCAATTATTCAAAATAGTTGCCACTGCATATAAAACACTGTAATAGCATTTTGCATAGAATACAAACAAAATATGTACAGTTATTTTAGTCAAACCGAAACCAATCAAGCAATATTTACCTGTAATAAATGTAGGTATTTTTATTGTCACTATTTGCACAGCCTAACAACGAGGCATCCGAAGTAATCTATTCCACACTCTATTCTGACTTTTCCAGAGCTTAGTCTATGATCGGATGGTTTCATGTTTGATCCTCATCGCTGTTGACCTGATTTGAATCTAATATCTAAGAGACTATAGTATATTTCAAATAACATGAGTTCGGTGACACATGGTATTTTATTAAATTTCTCAATGGTTAATGTTCATTTCGATATAATAAAGGAATACTATGATAGAGCTAGGTTTCACGAAATATTGTGAATATTATTTCAGAGTAATCAAATGGAATTTCACTAGATATTGGTGAAAAACCCTTGACCTTGACGACTCATCTTATGTGAAATAGAGTATAGGTAGGAATTTATCCGTAAAATTATTTTGAAGCTTCAATGTGATTCATTAATAACTAGTTTTACGTCCTGCTTTTTCAGCCAATATCTTGTTATTTAACCTCTTTAGGCCCACTTGCGTCAACCTGGAGTAAAAGTTTTTACCTAAATGCTTAAAACTTTTACCTGAAGTCACATAACCCAAAAGTTAGGTTAAAATGTACATCGGGTTAGGAGGAGTTGAATTTGTAAACCCGTTTCTTACCTACGTTACCAACTTTATTGTGAGCAAAGTTGTAAGTGTCTTTCCTTTCAGTGCACTTATGCATATTCTCCTTTTATTTGTAATCAATATCTTTTAAGTCTAAACAAGTTTACGTTGTACTAAAGCCGTCAATATGAATACTACAGGAAAGTGCCAAAATCTAAGTATTTTAAGGTGATGAGAGCTCAGTGGTAGTGACTTTGGATACCGAAACGAAGATACCGGGTTCGAATTTTTTTTTATACGATCTAGTCGGCAAGCAAGCTTACGGCCCGCCTGATGTTAAGCAGTGCATAGCTTCATCCTAACTAGTATTATAAATGCGAAAGTAACTCTGTCTGTCTGTATGTTACGCTTTCCCGCTTGAACCGCTGAACCGATCGCGATGAAATTTGGCATGCATATAGTCTATGTTATGGAGAAGGACATAGGCTACTTTTTATCCCGGGAACGCGGGTGAAACCGCGCGGCTCAGCTAGTAATAAATAAATCATAATAGTCCAGTAGAATAAGCTCAAAATTAAGCAACATTTTACATTAATTGTGGTACTAATGAATTTTGGGATATCGATAGAGTTATGTATGGATATGATTACCTTAAATTCGCAACTGATTTGGAAGTACGGAAAATTGAGAAAAACTTTGATATTAAATAATTCCTAAACAAAAATTGTGGTACTAGTTGCGACAATACCATGTCTTTAGAGAACCATTACCTACCTTCTCAAGCAATTTGGACTGGTTGCGACATACGGAACATACCTAAACTTAAAAGAATAATTTTTCGCCTTTATCTCCTGGCAAAATTTATGGTACTAGTTGCGAACTCATTGGTAACTCGTATTAGCCTTTTACACTTAGTTTTAAGTTTGCAGCCGATTCTCTGAGGTTGATACAGTTAGTACGGTGTGCCGTGATCGTGACAGTCATGTTTCACGTGACCAATGCGGGTATTTGGAGATAACTCTCGCACAACAAGATGCTAATACACGCTGTTCAGTCCACTCATCGTGACCGCTATCAATGCAATGCAACTTGTCATTGCTTATTGGTTGCATTTGACAGATGCTTGGCAAAAAACGGTGGCAACCTGCTTGTCAGCCTGACGTCCAATCGGTGGCATAATCCAAGAATTGTACCATGGTAGGCGGGGATATAATATGACTAGAGAACCTTTCTGTTGGAAAATGTCTTACAATATGCCTTAATGAAGGAGTTCCTATCTGCATTTGTCGATAGTAAGCACTCAACGACAAAATATTTCAAGTGGTTACTGGTAAGGCGTAATCAAGCTAAGGCAAGGCCGATGAGACTTGAGCAAGATTAATTAAACCAACAGAGCATCAATCATTGGTCCCGGGATTCCGCATAGTGGCAGACGTTCGTAATTCACCAGTTCACTTTGTAGGTTACTTAGGTTGTACCTACCCTCAATATATTGGTACGCACTTGCGGGAATTAACGCGGCGTATTGTAAAAGAGTTTACAAATTATGTATTTTTTTCGAGTTTATATTGTCACTAGCTGTCACCCGCGGTTTCACCCGCGTTCCCGGCATGAAAAGTATCCTATCCTTCTCCATACCATAGGCTATTTGCATGCCAAATTTCATGATGATCCGTTGAGTAGTTGAGGCGTGAAGGCGTAACAAATAAAGAAACTCATTTTCGCATTTATAATATTAATATATTAAAAGGATGGCAGAAATAATGATGTAATTGTTTTACTCGTCTAGAAATAGCACTGTTTATTTATTTGTAATACTGGGGCCAAAATATAAAATGCACCTGCGTCTATTGATATAAAGGCGAAGCAATGTGTGTCGTGTTTGTTATTCTCTTTAAATTATTGTGTAAACCTAGTGATTACATTATTAGCGGTTTCATAATTTAAACGAATTTTCGTGCAATTTTCAAAGATTGCATGTTTTCATTATATGTTCAAAACTATGCGATATTTTCAGGATTACATTCAAAATGTGTAGAAGCTCCAACAGCATTTCGACAAAGGATAAAAAACAGGACACCCGTAATTAAACCTTTTACGGGTGTCCTGTTTTTTATCAGCATAATAAAAAATATACTCCGGTGGTAACTATTCTATTTATCACCCTACCCTATCAAAGTATTGCCTATTGTGAATCTATAAAACACCGTAATTTTATATGACTCGATAAATGTTTTCACGTGATGATCTTATTTCGAGGACCAAGAGAAAAGATAGTTACACCAAGCTATTATTTAATACCGTTGGATGTAGAAACTAGTAATGAATTGTCCAATCCAGTGGTAGATAATATAATGATAATCTTGAGACGGCAAGATTTTCTTTAAAAAAACATAAAAAGTAATTTAAAAAAATTAAATCGACTTCCAAATACACTAAAAAGTATGAAATAACTCTAACCTGACACTGATTGAAGTCAGCGAAAGAGCACAACGTATTCCATTGAAAATATTTCGCCGACTTCAATCAGTGTCAGGTAAGAGTTATTTTATACCTTTTAGTGTATTTGGAAGTTGTTTTTTTTTAAATCACTTTTTATTTCATAATTTTTAGTTTTTCTTAAATGTACTAGAGTTTGACCAAGGTTTTGAGATGTTTTTCCTTTGAGACCACACCCGTAGCTCGTATCAATAAGCCAGGCCGTCACACATATTTGTCCATATCTTGAAAACTACTGAACCAATTTCGATGAAACTTGCACTGTTCCCTAAGTTGAAGTAAATGTAAACCAATAAAAAAAGAATGGTTACAATCCGATTAATATCTTCGGAGATATGCGTGGACAAACATACATACATACATATGGAAGATTTGAAAGAACCGAGGCATAACAGAGCGAACCAAGATGCGCCTAATCCGTGCCTTGGTTTTCCCCATATTCATATACGGAGTGGAGACATGGACTATCTTAGCTAGAGAGAGAAAAAGGATCGACGCATTTGAAATGTGGAGCTGGCGACGAATGCTACGGATACTGTGGACAGCTAAGCGCACCAATGTCTCAATCCTCACGCAGCTAAAAGTGAAAGATAGACTATCCACTATTTGTCACCGCCGTATACTCTCCTACTTTGGCCACATAGCGAGACGCGGTGATGAAAGTCTGGAAAAGTTGGTCATTGTTGGAAACGTCGAGGGCAGGAGATCACGCGGAAGATCCCCTACTCGATGGACGGATCAACTAAGGGAAAAAGGCGCCAAATTTTACGACGTGGTACAGTTGGCCACCAATAGAAGTCTCTGGAGGCAAGCCGTCCACGCTCTATCAAGACGTCCGGTGATCACGATCTTCAGTCATGAAGAAACGACCACAGAGAGAGACGTGTCGAATTGATAATCTCCTTTTTTTGAAGTCGATTAAAAACAAAATTGATGATTCAAACAGACCTTCGCAGGCACTTATGTATAGTCTGACTCTAATACTTTTGATTTAATTTGTCCCATAGAGCCCTCAGCTCTCACCGATTAGTCCGTTAAGGGTGTAAAAGCCGGAGCCTAACAAAACGGCATTGAGGGGAAGCAAAGCGTTGTGGGCTGTTCTACCCTTCGTCTCGCCGTGCAGCATTGCTACCACAGGCTGCACAGGCGCGGCACTTATGATCGTATGAAAAAGTACCCAAACATTGATGACGGTTCTGTTGTAAATCGCCCTAAACTAATTTTAATCATATCGTATCTTTTTCTTACAAACATTATTGAAAAAGGATTGAACATATTTAATGTCAAATTAGTTTTTGCCGTTATCATTTGCGGGTAAATAGTAGTAACCAATTTTGATGGCGACTAAAATGTTGAACCACACCGCTTCGTGTTCGCAAGGACAATTTGACGTTTATTAATTTGATAAAACGACACTTTTTATTAAATTACGACAAACGCTGAAAGGAGAGCGTGATTTATAAAGTAGACCCGAGTTGTAATAGCTATTGTTTGTGTTTATACCCTACTGGTTAACGCAAGGGAATCAAATTGAGTTAATATAATGAAATGAAAGCATTATTCCGCTGCTTGTTCATTAAAAGGCGGTACGTTAATTTTATTTTGAACATTATTTGCGTTGTTTTGCGTATTTATCTGAGTTTCTATTAAATGTTCTCTCTCGGCTTAATTATATGATCACATTGTCAACAAAAAAAGCAATGATGTGGCCGAAGTAATAAGATGATGATTATATGGTGATAAGTTCACTAAGTCCAGAAAGGGAACTGGCTCCTGGCTGGCGAAAATGTCATGTGCCAAAATTACGGAGGACTACGCATCAAATTGGTCTATAAAACTCTACCATTAAAGTTTGAAATGTTTCAAATTATCACAGCTTTTCAGCTCATCTCATACCACACTTTTAGTATTATGATAAAAAGCACATTTATGAGTAATTTATCAAAGGCACTATGGAAATCATTGCTAGATTCCTAAAGCTGTAAGTCAATAGTGGACTTTGACAGTTAATGCAGCTGGGCGACTTCGCCAGACTTGCAGTAATACAATAAATTGACGAACCCTCGGCTAGAAGTCCTGGTTTGATTGCATTTAGTAGTCAAATATCATCGGCCATTTAATTTTTAAAAGACAGTCATCTTTGCAAAAAAATATTTCATCATGAATTTATTTAAGCCAAATTTAAAAAAAAAAAAACGATTTTAAATAAAGACTTTAGTAATTGTATTAGAAAAATAATAAAAATCTGTAATAAATCCCTTCAATAATATAGTTTACACTGTATAACCCATTACAATTACCATTATAATGAATAAGCTTTTTCACCCAAAACTACCTACACAACTTAGATTAAAACTTCTCGTGGCCTTAAAAGTTGAATGAGAAAATTTTATATGAAGTTTACATATTTCCTAAACTTCATCATATTCATACCCACTTTGGGATTTTTAAGTATGTTTGGAAGGGTTTACATAATAAGGAAACTAACTACGTTATACTTCATACATGCTTAAAACTTTGGCAGTTATTCCACATCACAGTAGGTACACATTAGTCATATTTTGTGTGTTTAATTTTTGACCATTTCATGAAAGGTTAAATTAGGTTAACATTCATTGAATAAGCTCTAATTAACAGTCTGTATAAGAAATACAAAACCCAAAAAATCTAGGCTCAGGACAATCAGAAAAGCAACAAAAACGCAAAACGCGGCACTAAAAACAAGGCTCCTGAAATAGGCTGGCCATACAGTCCGCAGAACAGACAAATAGAGAACACCTGGTACTCTAGAGAAGGAAAAAGAAGACAGGGACTGCAGATAAAAAGATGGGATGACGAAATCACTGCAATAGCGGGCAGAACCTGGACGAGAATTGCACATGATAGGGTAAAATGGAAACTTTTGGACTAGTTTTATCACTTAATAATAATTACTGCTTGTATTCTCAAAACGTAGAAAAGTTTGCGAGTAGCTTGTATTTACATTATTCCTAGGTCATTATAGTTATGTTTTGTTCAGCATTGTTTGATTCAGTCTCAACAATTATTAATCTTACAGAATTCAAAGTAAATATTAATGTGCATAAATGATAAATTATGAAAATTTAATTTCAAATATTTCATAAAACGTGATATTAAGGGAGAATGGTGGGTTCCATTACGCGGCTTACACGCAAGAGTGACCTGCTTATCATTATTACATTGAATCTCAAGTTATACGTATTTTATTGTAGTTGTTAATTATTATTTATAATAATAATAAATATCCTGGGACATTAGGGAATTAAAATTAATTAAAGGGATTTTTCCTAATGATTAATGAATAATGTTATTATTGAGGTTGTATGGTTATAGAAATAAATAAAAATTCAATAACTTTTATCTGTATGTTATGTTTTCTATAAATTGTAAATCTGTTCTGGCAATAGAATATGTACCTATTATTATTATTTATTCATCGATGACGTATTTAAAGATTAAAATGATTGTGGGATATCGCGCTCTGGTGCTTCAATAACATCAGTTAACGAATCATACTTAAAAATAAATACAATAATTTTTCTGGGACTTGGAAATCTTTATTTAGCTTTCGACCATAGATTTAGAATAGAATGTTAATCGACATTGCCAGATTCGATATTATTTACTGTAAACACACCTTAAACTGTAGTAGTAAATCTGAAAAATGTACAGCGTTAGGTGGACATGTAGTTAATATAGGTAAAAGGACTTATTATGCCTATGTGGAATTTCCTATGTGGAATTTCGGATAAAAATGTACGCGGAACCCTACGAGCTTTTATGAGAACCTTTGTTTCAAACTGTTATAAATGCATACGTTTGATTGCGGCTCGCGGCATTGAACTAGCGAAATCGGATTATCATGGAAATATCGGTGAATAAAAGGTATCTGTATGGAATAAAATCAAAAGAGCTGGATTATATAACTGAAAGTCGCAATATTAAACGCTTTGAATAAAAACGATTCGTGCTCTATATATTTTTTGCGATGTTTGTAACGTACTTTTTTCAGTGCCACAAAAGACCGAAATGTTCAAATGTAATCTTAGGAAATTCATAAAATATGTAGAGCATTTTTTTTAATGAATATATTAAAATACTCATCAGGATGGATACATTCTAACGCTTATTACAGTATACCCTAGTGAGTTGTAATTAATATCTAATACTTTAAGTAAAAACGAAATATAAAGTATAATAGTACATTATGATACATGTGTGCAAAGTTCACTCGAGGCGGTACCCCAGGCGAACGCGATAAGTGAGCCGAGAGTGCACATCAATGCACACGCGTGCGTCATACGACGTTTTTCAACACACTTGCGAGGAAAAAACAGACTTATTATTTTAAGTAGATTTTTTGATAATAATCAACCATACAATGAGAACGTTAACAAATATGGCGCGCAAGTTTTTTTTTTGACAACGGTGAACTGTCAAACTATTTTACCCGTTTGAATTGGTCTACACACATATAACTTGCAGTGAGGTACAAACTTATCATAATCGGGATTATACCGATCATAAAACTGTGCGGTAATGTAAAGTAAAAGCACTAGTGCGTAAGAAGCTGCATTAAGATACCTATTAAAAACGGTGCAATAAATGTCTACACTAACTGTTAATTCGTATCCCAGACGGTATTCGTAGTTTAATAAATTGTTTTATACACTTGCCGCTAAATTTGTTTTGCAGACCGAAAAAACTTTGAATTGTCAACGGGCAATTAACTCTAATTTAAGGAGTCTGTTCAGAACACCTAAAGCCAACTACTGTAATTAATTGAATAACGTTCTTTGTACAAGATTTAACCTCCATGCTAAGCAGTGGGTTGCGTTGGGGAGTGACGTCGATCTTCGATGTTACGTTTCAATTTACCAAGGATTAGTAAACTGGAGTGTGTAACCGACCAGATATAGTTGAACCACCTTACTTATTTTCACTTAAACTATTAATAGGAAAGGAATATACTTCGGGAGGTCAGATAAAAATGGACGCATGTTTTCGCGATGCGTTCAGAGCAATCTGTTTTAGCTAACAAATTCAGAGACGTGACTTTTGCGAATAAAGGGATCTCTATAATACTCTCTTAAGTTGCGGATTTTGGAGTTAGGTACTTAATAGATGCCTATCGTAGAGACAAAAGGATTACTGTTGCAGGAATTGATCTAGGGGAATCGACAAAGAGGTACGTACCACCACCTCCGCCAAGCAAGATTATCTTAAGCATATTAAAATTAGTGAGCTGCGTCTATAGAAAGTGGTTACGTATTACCATAAGCGTATTAGGTAACGATAGCTTTGGTAGTGTTTAATTTTAGTGTATTCAATATTAAGAGAAGCTGTGTATCAATAAGTGCATACAATTTATGGATAAAATTCAAGTAAATATTACTGAAAATAACAATATGTTAAATATGGTATCATTAATTTTCTATGACCATAAAATAACCATGAAAATTTTTTATGCTTTAAAGACATTATTCACTTTAGTTATACAAACTCCCCAAATTTTACAAAAGGCGATTTAAAGCAAGTTTAGAAAAATCAGTCACATAGTCACTTTCTAACGTCATATGACAAAAAGAGACGAGGCTATTTTAAAACCTGAGTTTGCTTTAACCATAAGGGGGACACAGTACTTTAAAATAAATGCAGGTTCCATTTACAATATAAGTAATAATGAAAATAATATTTTTAACTGTTTTCTGAACAAAAATGTTCTAAACTCTATCATTGAAATGTCTATTAATAATCATTAGGGAAAAAATATCTATTAAATTACTCTAAAAAGTGTCAAAACTCATATAATTTGAACCTAAAACAACGAAGATAGGCTTCAAAAAGTTTATCGGATCGAAATGTTTGAATTTGTTAATAAAACCACATCGACGCCGATGAAATCTTGTTGAAATCCCGGCGAATCCCATTTATCCTTTATTATTATAAAATTGGGAGGTGTTCAAACTTTTCTAATAACTTAGCTAGTCCCTCGTTAAAATTCCAGGTAAAGAACGGAGATCTCAATCAAACTTCGTCGCTTTCGAAGCGTGAAGTTTGTCAAACAGCTTGCTAACTTATGCAAAAACGTGTCTTGGACCGTGTAGCTGATGAGGATCTAATTGTGTGTGACTAATATTTTCTAAGTTCAATGCAGTTTGATACATTAAGTGTGGTTGTTTGTTGTTGAACCATTACTGTTATTATTTTCGTTGAATAGAAAACAGCTCCTGCAGCATCTGTTTTAGAAAGTATCAATGCTCTAAGACTCGAAAGAATTCCCAAGGGAGAATACATCACAATATTTAAGAAATAGATGAAAGACCTTTATATATTAATGGTAAAAAGCTGACAACGAAGATCATTGACCTGCCTCATGATTATTCTATCTCCATCACGTTTCACACAACCTGGGCATCGACTTCATCTAATCTTCTCTTTACCAACTAAATATCGGACCCAAGTGACAAGATACCGTTATGGTACCTACATGCCGCAAGTTGTAAGACAGAATTCCAAAGACACTCGGAGTCACGGGACGTTTTCTGAAGAAGTTTTATCCCGATGGATCAAACATTTATCGGCAAACTCGTGGCTTTAGCTGATTGTACTCGAGACAGTTTGGAAATTGACTTTATATACAAACAAATGAAGGTATTATTGTTACTGTATTGTATGGATATTCAGGTTAAAATGACGAAGAAGATAATGTTAGTTGGTTACGCGAAATTACATTTTTTGTACTTTTTTTGTTAAGTAGTAACATTAAACTTTTTCTATTTGATTGGCGTGCAAATCATCCTATCCTTTCCCACCCCCGCACATACCTACTGCAAGAGTGAGAAAACGCACACCGCATCATCTCTTTGATTGATTGCCTACGTCTTCACTTCCGTCGTGTGAGTTGAAAAACAATGTCGTGAATCGATCCGCAATTAAAATTATTTTTGTTGAACTTTAAACCCTCATGAACTGCCTTTTATTAATTGGACTATTAATTGTGTGACGTGAAACAGTGCATCACATCATAGCGTATTTTCAAACCAAAGTACTACGGCTGCTTGGGCCACAGCACCTGGCCTGCATCATATTGGACCCGCAACGCCAACTCATCAAGAAGTCATCCAGGTACTGTGCATTCCCTAATATGTGAACTGTATTCTCTCATCAATCCTGGCAGTTCAACGTATCCTATCGTATTTGTCGCGTCAATCAAAGTCGTAACGCGTTCACACGCGTCATCCGCCATTTTTTCCTTTGTCCAAAATTTTCGTTCATAAATCGCAAAAAAAAAATAAGAATTAGCATAACCCGCTCATACATTAGTAAAAGAAATGAAAATCTTAAACAGCAGAAATGAAATTGTCCAAACGGAATATTGTTTATCGGAATCGGAATATTTTTTGATTTTGATCTCTTGGAATCAAATCGGTAGTCATGAGTGCTTAAATGAAAGCATTATTAGTAGTATTACCTTAATCTTAGATTTAAATGAATTATTATTGGGTAATGATGATTGATAATAGGAAATAGATCAATCCCAAATGGTCATCTTACGGTAGGTATTGAACTATAAATTACGCCGGAAGTAGTCGTAGACGGAAATAATTGACGAAGATTGATATAGCAGGGATTTCATGTCGAAATATTGGACGTTTCAATTTATTGGCATTGATAATCAGACGAAGTTGTTATAGCTTGTCATAAATTAGCTTGATGCTTTCATTTACTTCTTCATTATCACCAGTATCGATTCATTATGTATGTAACCTTTTATTAGGATTAGTGTAATAACTTAGTGAAGTTTAAAATTTAGAAAATGCATTCTTCATAAGACTTTGAACTTGATTTATCGAATGTATTTTTATAGGAATTCGTACATACAGTAAAAATTATGAGGTACCTATAAAACTACCAATTTAAACTTGCACTCTCATATAGTACTTAGTCCGGACTAGTCTCAAGGTATATAAGTAACTAATAATAGCCATAAAATTTTGCTATAACTGTTTTTTGAATAAAGCTACTTTCTATTATCTTCAGCGGACGGATCTTTGGCAAAAAGCGACTCTATTTATTTCTCCATAGGACCTTAATGAGTAATATTGAAGTGACTATTGGTATCTGCCTTCTACTATCTAGTTGTTACTTTATCTTCACTACCTTACTTACTTACTTTGACGAAAAACATTGTTGTCAAAACAAAGAGATCCTCTTACACTAAAGCCATTATTTAGGTCTTAAGAAAATCGTAAATCTGTAATGGATTTTCGTTGTTTTCCCGAACATGCGCAAGAATAACATCGTTTTGTGTCTAACTGCAAATTAATAAGTATGATACTATACTGCATTTATTTACATAAACATATTTACATACAATAAATTATACAAAATATAATCTTAATATAGCAATTGTCAATATCACATTTGATAGTAATAATAAAGTATTCAATTTTACTGAAATTGTTCACTCAAGAGATAGACTTAAACACAAACTACAGGGTGAAATCGAAAACTATTGAACCATTATAAGAGAGGGATATATTATACCGATATATATACATCTTGTGAGGTAATTACGTTTCCGACAGCCGGAGGATCGAAAAAAACCGAATTTGAAATGATAAATATAATAATAAATTTAATTAAAATAAAAATTACAATGAATTAATCCTAATAAATGATCATTCCACTTCTAAGTGGGAATATGGAATGTCCATTTTTACAATTTGAAATATTGAGGAAATGTCGATTGACGTCAACGCTGCATCAGCAATCGGATGTCTGCAATATCGATGTAGACTACAACGTCGACGATCTTCATATAGTAGCGCTATGTAATTAGGTTGTAAACAAAATCGGTAACATAAAAAAATAAGTTTTTCTCTTTAGCCGTTCCTGGAACTGATACAAGCATACAATAAAACTTTATACATTGGTCTAATAACATTTCTTATTAATAATCCCATAACACTTTTGTTTAAATATGTACAACGCCGCAATTACCTAGCCTCTATGTGAATCCCGCATCGCGCATCGACAAAAGTAGTTTTTATACATTAGGGCTATAATTTCAAACGGAGCATACCATCCGGGGCTTTATTTGTACATACCAAAACTGATTTCATTTTCTTTTTAGGTGCGTAGATTTTGACTTATGAAAAATAATGACTTATTAAATCTCCGAAGTTCGCAATGCAAAAAAACTGAAATAATTACAGTTGATATGTCGGCGCAGTTACGAAATATCACCTTATAACCCGATGAATAATTAAAAATAACACGTGCACAGTGCACCTGCGCTCTCGAATCGAGTAAACAACACGTGCACGACCCATCCCCACCAATCGGGCGGGCGCTCGCCCCTACCTGCGTTCACTATAAATAGACGTGTCGACCGCTCCGAGGCTCAGTAGTGAATTGACTGTCCGAGCGACAACACTCTGAATCTCATTCAATTTACGTTGGGTTTGGTTTTGCCGATCATTTTGATTATTATTATCTTTTTAATCATTTATATTTTATTGTGTCAATGAATTTAAGTTTTTAGTTATTTGTTTATTTATTGATAATGAGTTTGATTTTATCAGATGTTGAAATATACTATATAAATTAACTATCGTATATTATATTGTTATTATGGTGTTTTTATATTTCCTTTTGCACCTATATGAGTTAATGAACTGAATATAATAATTGTTAAGTTTATTTATACGTTTTATTAACTGAAATATCCTTTTACTCTTTTATCAGAAGCCGGGACGATTTTATAACCACGCCATGACAAAAATAACGCAAGAAATTACGAAGGACCATCTTCTTCGCATCCATAGAGTTCAAACCTTGAGATAAATTATTTGAGAGATATTATGACCGACCTACTGGTACAAATGTCTGATGAAAACCGCAATACGATCAGTAAACTGTTTAAAATGTTAAATCATTCGGAAACACCTAGACTACGTATCTCAGGTGTATATTTTCCTTTAGTACTCCTTGATAATGGAATGGACATCAGAGAATGGGTATAACTTATTTCAAAAACACAAAGTGAGTGCCATCTTCGACTTCGTCAGGTTCGACTCAAAACTGCAGGTGTCTTGCAATATGGGCTGATGAGTGTTTGCTAAGAACCACCATCTGGGAGGAAATGAAAAATGACGTAGCAAACATTTGAACAAGAGATAAAAGAAGACCAAACAATAGATGGATGGTTGTGAAGGTGTGTAAAAGATGATATGGGTTAAAAAGGATTTAATGCTGATATGATGGATAGAAGAGATGAACGGAAGAAGCGTAATCCATAGGTCACTGGTTCATATCTGGCTCGAAGGACCATGTAGCGGAGTGGAAGTCGGTGATGGTGATTAAAATGAGGTGACTCGATAGATTTAACGTGTTTTATTGAAAACAGTAATAGGTTACAAAAATGATGTGTCTAACACAAAAGTCTATAGTCGAGTGAGGTAGGAGCTCCGGCAGTCGCGCGCATGTGTGTGTGTGAGGTTGCGAATGTTGTCGTCTCATATAATACTGAAGATCGCATCGACGTATATTGCGCCGGCCAAATGATTGGAAACAGGGCAGGCACATGATGATGATGATGATGATGATGATATTACTAAAGTATGGAGAATGTTTAAATGGATTGTCAAACCAAATCCTACGGAGCAAGTTGCTGTTGAATTTATTATTGGAAGCATAACAGATGACAAACTTTGAACAGAGCTTTTGAACTGTTGGGAGGCTTCAATGTTGTTTCTAGTTTTCCGACTTCGATCGACTGACTTCTTTTTGCACATGGGGTCACGCAGCGCTTTGCTATATCACCGAATTTGTAGTGATATCTACAGACCCAGGTACCATCGTTGGTTCTCATCACTGAACTTAATCTTGAGTGGGCCCGAGAGTGTAAGGGACGACGATAGTGTGGTCTGCTCGCTCTGCTTCGTAGTTCTGCAATTTCGAGTGTGAATTTCTCCATTTGTTTTGCAAGAGCATCGAGTTGAGAAGGCGGTGCTGGTTGCTGTTTACTCATGCTGGACGTGCAGTGGTGGACGGTTCTGTCTAGAGATGACGCGATGGGAGTCGATTCCGAGTACTCGAGCATTTTATCAGCCATGGTGGATAGCGTATCGAGCGATGAATCGCTCTTTGCTGACAGGACGACTCTTACTTGAGTTGTTAATTGGTTCAACCATTCAATTTTGATTCCATCTTCTGAAATCATGGTGCTTCCAAGCTCATGTATACGACGTAGAAGACGAGAAGGCTTTTGGTCACCTAGTTCCAAACCACTGATGAGATATTTGAAATTCTTGATGTCTGATTGCTCATATACGATGAAAGTGTTCCAGAATTGATTGCTATTGCCAAAACTATAAGTGGACGAAAGCGCAAATATCCACATCCTCAGGAATATGTTTCATCAAAGAGGGCAAGGACTGAATCATTGACAGATCACTGACAGGCATGGAAGTCCAAGGTCTAATCAAGGCATGACCTGTTTTGTCCGTGGAATGATTGGGCATCGAGCTCGTTATTGCAGTCAAAATGCTATTGCTAAATGAGACTAAAGACAAGGAGGAATTCTCATTCTGCTCCAACCCTGATCAAACGTATGAGACTTGCTTTAAGCGAATAGCTTCAGAAAAATCAGTTAATCTTACCTTACCGATTTGCGCCTGTGGAACGGGAGAACGGGAAGTACATGAAATAACCAATGTGCTATACGAGCAGATCAAAAGAATTTTGAAGAGTGGACAAATGGTTGATAATTTCGTCGTTTATCAAAAACATAATAGAAGGAATGATAGAAGGAAAGCGAGGAAGAGGAAGACCAAGTATAAGCTACATAGATCAAGTGAAGACTAAGATAAACGTCGTGTCGTATAAGGAGGTGCAAAATGTTGCTAATGATAGAGCAGACTGGAAGAAGCTACATCGACAAGAGCACAGCTCTTAAATACAGAAGAAGAAGGACATAATGCTTATCAAAAATAAGCAGAGAACACAGTGGGCTAAATCACTAAATGCGTCATAATTGACAATTTGTTGTAGCTTTTCTAAAAACTCCTATTGAATTTCAGAAAGAAAGGTGCTTCTGTTTTACCGAAATCAAAGGGCATTTATTTAGTTTGGGGCCCTTCTAAGGCACTTATGAGCGTTGCGGTTGAGTCTGCCGAGTTCGGAGTGCACTTGAGCTGGGAGGACTCTGATGGGAGACTCAGCGGGGCATATCTCTTTTTTAGATCATTCTTTTAATATTAATTTTTTTTTTGTAAATACTGAGATCGATAGAGAGGTTGTCTAACGCGGAACGCGAGATAGTTATATGCGCGTTCACGGCATACACCGCAAAAATCGCGTCAGTCTTAACCCATTCGAGCTAGGTCATTACCAAGGTACAACTTGATCAAAGAACATGAAGTGCATACATTGCTGTTTAGTTCTACAGGAGCGTAAAGCTAACTTCGTTACAAACACGCAATGGAAATCATGTCATACGACTTGTCCATCTATCAATACACGATTTCGTGTGTGTAATTCCGCGAGCGCGGTAGTGCGTATTTACAAGCGCTTACGAACGAGTGAGTTCTTGGGCTGTGTGAGTAAAAATTGTCTACTATTGGCCTATTGGCGTTCGTTTACGTGTAGTTGTGATATTAAGTGGAGAGTTTCGTGGGACATCAGGTCGAAGCTAAATTCAAGCGTCACGCACGGCCCATCTCTCGATATCTGTGTCATGCACTTATACATGTGCTTATTCATACAATTGTTACTTAGCCATATATTCTTGTATTTCACGTGGTGAACCACGTCGTAGGTGTTTTTGTCAATTGACCTCTGCTGTAGGATCTTTGAATTTGTTGTGGGACGTTTTGGATGCCTCAAGTGGAATTTTAATTTGGAGTTGAGCGCGGTTCCTGAAAAGGAACTTATTGGCTTTGGCTAGCTTGAATCTCGTTGTCATAATTATCTTTGTTTCTAAGGTTATGGTGGCTATCATTTGTTTTAAATGAGTTTAGATTTTTACGAACAAGTATAATATGTTCATAAATGAACTATGACGCTGAATTTGTTGATGACGCCAATGTCAGAGTTGATTAATTAACTATGTGAAGTTCAGTTCAGATAAAGGCGATTGAGACAGCACTAAACTAACGATTTGACAAAGGTAACGCGAACTACCACGGCAAAATACAAAATTGGGATCAAAATACACCGGGTCATATGAAATCAAAAAGGTGTTACCTCATAATCGATATGAAGAATGAACATCCAAAAAATGCACCTAAATTCGGTATTCGTGGTGGTAGGCAATATAACCGTGTCGGCGATGAATAAAAGCCTGGATAATGAGAACCGTGATAAGACAAATTGGCTATGGCGTGTAGAAGGATTGGTGATGTTGGTAATGTATTTATTTTAATGGCGATGAATAAAAGCCTGGATAATGAGAACCGTGATAAACAAATTAGCTATGGCGTGTAGAAGGATTGGTAATGTATTATGTGTTTATTTTAATGTGTGTTTTACGAGTTAATACTTTATAATGTGTCATGTCAACGAGAAGACTAAAACAGACGCTGAGGTCTTGAAGCCTAATGTCAAAATTAGCGCTGAGGCTATGAGACATGAGTGTGACATGAATCATTATAATGTATTGTGTTTATTTTAATGTGTGAGTTTTACGTGTTAATACTTTATAATGTGTCATGTCAACGAGAAATGTCAAAATTAGCGCTGAGGCTATGAGATATGAGTGTGACATGAATCATTATAATGTGTTAAGCTAACGAGAAGGCTAAAATAGACGCTGAGGTCTTGAAGCCAACCTAATGTCAAAATTAGCGCTGAGGCTATGAGACATATGTGACGTGAATCTTATGTGTTTTATTAATGTGATTAAATTTGTGATTATGCTGTTTAATGAGAAATGATATTTAATCTGTTTTCCTGTTATATCAGATAAAAATATGGAGTAGGCGCAGGGACGCGCCACTCATCAGAATGGCCGTGTCGGCGCAGTTACGAAATATCACCTTATAACCCGATGAATAATTAAAAATAACACGTGCACAGTGCACCTGCGCTCTCGAATCGAGTAAACAACACGTGCACGACCCATCCCCACCAATCGGGCGGGCGCTCGCCCCTACCTGCGTTCACTATAAATAGACGTGTCGACCGCTCCGAGGCTCAGTAGTGAATTGACTGTCCGAGCGACAACACTCTGAATCTCATTCAATTTACGTTGGGTTTGGTTTTGCCGATCATTTTGATTATTATTATCTTTTTAATCATTTATATTTTATTGTGTCAATGAATTTAAGTTTTTAGTTATTTGTTTATTTATTGATAATGAGTTTGATTTTATCAGATGTTGAAATATACTATATAAATTAACTATCGTATATTATATTGTTATTATGGTGTTTTTATATTTCCTTTTGCACCTATATGAGTTAATGAACTGAATATAATAATTGTTAAGTTTATTTATACGTTTTATTAACTGAAATATCCTTTTACTCTTTTAGATAGACATGGATTAAAATATTACAGGAAATATAGAACGATGTTTCTAACTAGCACAGCTTTTTGGAAAACATCTAAATTCCTTCAAAATGAGCTTAGCTATGCAGTATGTTTTTTTACAATAGTTATGGCCCAAGCCAGTAAATATACGTCCAATTAAAGTCGGAACCCTCAGTGCGCGATTCAGACTCAGACTCGCACTTGGCCGCTTTTTATCTTGGAAAATCATTCAACATCAGCATTGCGAAGGGAACAGCGAGATGAAAGTAAGTAATTAAAATGTAATTAATAAAACATAGTTTGGTAAGAACCTAACTACTAAACAAAAACAAGATTTTCTTGATTATTAGAAAATGTTCCTTTGTTCAGAATTCTTCTGCTTACGTTCAAAGGCGGCGTAATTAATTTAAATTAAATTCGATTGTTAGGAGCGAATTGGTATGAAAAACATTAATATTCCAGATCCTTCCCTCGCAGACTTGTAAATGAAAGACTATGCTTAAAATTTAATTGACACCTTCATTTTTGAACAAGGCCCGAGCTTTTGTTTATCAATTTTAAATCCTTAAGGCGACTCGAAAATCAAAGGAAAATAAATTATACTTGAATTATTTCTCTTTATTCCGAGGGTATAAATATCAATTATGCATAGGTATAGGCATTTAAGCTGTTTTGTTTCCATAGTACAAGCTCTGCTTAGTATGGAATCAGATAGCCAGAAGACAGCAATGTCCCAGGCAAAGATTTTCATAGGGCATCGTGCCTCTACCCAGATGGATAGTCAGCCTTACTAAAGCATGACATTTAATATCACTCCGCTTGAGGGGCTCCTGAGCAAATCGCTCTCAGATCGTACTGCGCACGGTTGTCATCGCGTCATACTCGCTGTACTGATTAAATAAAAAATGCCAACTAGCATATTGAAATACTGTCACAACACTTATAAAAACCAAGGAAAAACTAAAAAACTAACCTTCCATGTGTAAGTATTGCGATTTCGTCACTTTTAATTACCTAAACTTTTATTTCATGTTCCCATAGAGGCGACTATCCTTCTGGACGTTTTAAATTCTTTGGTCCCAGGTTTATTTACTGTGATAGCCATATCAACATGGATATAATACCATTAAAGTAACAAAAGACGTGACCATACTCAGGTGATGTAATGGACTATTATGGAGTTAAAAAAGCCCCGGCTTAATACGCCCCATGTCCAATAAAGAAGCACAACTTTTGTAGGATTATCCCTCTTTACCTCTTGTGCCACGCATAATTTAATGTGCCACTTTACTGTCTACCCTCATCTGTGCACTTATAAAAGAAAAAAAAATAATGGATGGGTGTTGCTGAAAATTTGGATTTACGGAGGATTAATAATGTCTTTCAATGCTTACACAGTTAATGAACGGGCCGAAGAAAAAAAAAACAAAGTTTTGCTTTGTAATTATTTTAGGAAATAGAACTCTTTTTAATTTGCTTTGCGAAGTTCATCTGCCAATCTTGACAATTCAATAACATTAAAAACTTTGAAATAAACAGAATCAGAATCTAAAGCATCCCATATATCTAATTGGTCATCATTTGACAACCTGAAAGGTTCTACATAAAACTGTTTTAAATTACAAACGAGTGCTTAATGGCCGAGCGCTTTTAGTTCAATTTTCCCACTTCCCGTGTGGGACGGTAATCGTTACAAATGTGTTCGCTAATGAAGAGTGTGCAGGTGTGCCGGCTGAGTGATTGTTCTGGAGCGATTGTTAACTACAATTTACTTTCCGATATGTATTAATTCTCGGCTGCTATTGATTTGAAACGAACTAAAAGAGTAAATTTACTTGCTTAGAAGCCAAAAGTCTTGCTGGATGTAAATATGTAAATTTATTATGTACATATATTGTAAAGTAATTTAATAATAATTATTGATGTATGTAGATATTGGCCCTGATTCTGTTGTTCACAACTAAACTAATTTTAATCTCACTATGTCTCTTTCTAACAAAGAACATAAGAAAAGGATGTAAAAAAATTAGTCCTGTCAAATTAGTCCAATGCTTGTATTCAATATAAATTTAGTCGCCATCTATCGCGGTTATAACACGCAAAATAAGACGGCAAAGATTAATTTGACAACTTAAAATATGTTCTATCCTTTTTCAATAATGTTCGTAAGAAAGAGATAAGATGTGACTAAAATTAGTTTAGTGCGATTTACAACATAATCGGCACCATTGACGGTGAAAATAGCTATTGACTGACGATCCTAGATAAGAAGAAAAGGTTATGACGATCATAATAATATACCATAATTATAGCTAAAAGGAAGAGTTCACAGAAAATGTTCACTTGAAGTTCAGCCATGATTGACTGACTTAATCAACTTGAAATATGGATAGGTACTATTAATAACGTAGTAGAGTACAAAATTCTTAGTCTAATACTCATTTTCAGTTTGGAATAATGTTTCCAAAACAACAATTAATCTTATCAAATAACACATTTTGTTAAATTAATCTCAAACGTTTCCATGTCGAATGAGCGGATACCTAACAGATCTTGTAAATTATTTCTAAGTAAAATTTATTTCACTTAGAATTTATAAAGCTTATCTAGATACATAAAATAGTACCTTCGGGGCAATTAATTTTTATGTTTTTATTAAATTTTTATAGGCCCGTGTTTGACCATAATCTTACCATGAACATTGATGATGTGGCCGAGGGTGTTAAGCACACAAAGCCTAGAAGGGACTGACTGCCTCAAAGCAGCTGTCGGAACACACCGATAGGTGTTTGGCGACAGATTTTGAACTGGAGAATAGTAGCGAACCAGGTGGGTATTCCAAAGTACCCTACCACTGTGCTATGGTTTCCTCATGATGTTTTCCTTCACCGAAAGCTCTCATTGTAAGATTCGTACCCGGGACCTTCGTCCCGGATATCGATTCATTTGATGTTCAGTAGGTTATCATTTTAAAATGATGACCGTCAATTATCAGACAGAAGTATTTGACTTTATCCAGTGTATTTTCATAGAATTTTATGAAACTTAAAAAAAAAATGTGCCCTAAAAAGTGCAATTCAATCTTCAAACAACATAAATATCTATTTTGAAAATCAGTGAACAATTTTATTTCTATGAAAATGTCATGAAACTCAGCCAACAAGGTGTGAGTTCTTGATCGATGCTATTTCTAAAGCCAATTAATCTTGCTCCAACTTCCATTCGGTTATAGAAACTTAACGAGAAACTTCCCTGTCGTTAGTAATTTTGTATAGTTTATTATAAGCAAGCTCTCTAACTTAACAAAGTCAGGTATCTTGTTATCTAACTAATATTATAAAGAGGAAAGATTTGATTGTTTGTTTGTTTGTTTGCATTCAATAGGCTCCGAATCTACTGAACCGATTTGAAAAATTCTTTCACTGTTGGGAAGCTACACTATCCCCGGGTGACATAGGCTACTTTTTATGACGGAAACGCGGGTGAAACCGCGCGAGACAGCTAGTATTATATAAATACGTGTTTGTACCCCTTTTTAAGCAAATTGCGCGGACGGAGGAGTATGAGATTGATATCCTATACTACATAGTAAACGAGCAATATATGAGGGTATATCCATTGAGCTATTATTACTACGTAAGCATATCCATAAAATTACACGACTACTTTGGTGCTAGGCGCACAGATCGCGAAAGAGAAAATTGAATAATAATATGAGCAGGCGACGTGAAAGATCATTGAGCGATGACACGTTGGTTATGATGTTCATTCAATAAACTTGGAAGCCTTAGAATTTTTGAGTAATTTATTCTTAGCTAAACTTTTTGTAGAGTCTATAACTGATGTGTAGTCTTCACCCCTTTCGGATTGATACACCCTTTCTGTTACACGTTGTATACGGAGTGGATACGACAATACGACGATAAATAAAACCACGTAAAGTACGTACTCATAAATACGATCAACTTTTACTATGGGAACAACTTCGAAATCGCAAAAAAAATACAGCTTTTCATACAAAAGGTACATGTCTCCTCGGCAAAAATGCATTAAAATCTGTATGTAATATTTTTTTGCGATTTCGATTGGGATCAACGTCCCATAGTAAAACTTGATTGTATTTATTAGTACTTTACGTGGTTTCATTTATTGTCGTATAGTCGTATCCACCCCGTATATTGAGAGCTCGGAAAACGGTTCTAACGATTTCGATGAATTTCGGTAGGTGGCGGTTTTTGGTGGTGAAAAATCTAATGCCTCGTCCATACGCTTGCAAACTCCAAACTCCCACAAACGCTTGTACAAATCAAGGTAGACAAACGTAGCCATCCACACGTTTGCAAACGCTTGCGAGCAGCGTTGGAAACATAAGTATTTATTTCTTGTATTTTATTTCCATAAAATGCTTATTTAAAAGTTTACTGACATGATTCCATGCATTCTTTACGTTCAAAATGCGGGGTAATGCAGAATATTCGGGGAATTGTAAAATTACTGGATCTACCATTAACTCTAGGTTTATGCATTACTTCATACTTAATTTTTGATTACGTTTAATGTAATACACAATTCAGTATTAAAATCTGTGAGTGAACAATAAATCACCCCCCCCCCCCCTATCGTAAAGTCTGTCACCATGTTTGGCGAACCGATCCCTTGGGAGAGGCAAGCCAAATACCTAGGTGTCACCCTCGATGATCGATTGACCTTCGGGCCCCACATTAAAAAGGTGCGCTTGCGCGCCTTTTTCGTGATGGGACGCCTTCACTACCTTATAAATAGCAGGTAGACCTGCTATTTATAAGCTTAGAAGCTTGCGTTAAATCACAAGATTAGACTCTATACTGCTTGCATTCGTCCCATTTTCACCTATGCATGCGCTGTGTTCGCACACGCATCGCAGAGGCGGATCCATAGCCTTCAAGTCATCCAAAATCGTTTCATTCACAAGGCCACGGGTGCCCCGTGGTTCATGCGCAATGAAAACCTCCACCTCGACCTGGGCCTTCCCACGGTCCGTCAATTCATGAAACGCGCCTCACGCAAATTCTTTGACACCGCGGTCAATCATTCGAATCCATTAATAGTCAAGGCGGCTACTTACACGCCATCCCGTATATCCAACGTCCGCCGGCCGAGGCATGTCCTCATCGAGCCCGATGACCCAATCACCTTAGCTCAGCTCGCAGCTTCCGAAGCTCGTAAAAATACAAATACAGATGTGAATCGCGGTGACCGTTCACCTCGTTACCGACCTCGTCGTCGAGGTCACGCGCCGCGACCCTCTCTCACGCAGTCTCGTCCCCTTGTTGTTGCTCGACAAGCGGCCCGAGCCGCCAATAATAATCCGCTTCCCTCTAATTAGTCGTAACTCGTTCTAATAAAGAAGTCCGTCCCCTCCCCTCGGTAACAGCCCTGAGCCGAGGCTCGGCCCCAACTGGGGCACCCTCAGGCCATGTTACCTAAATCTAAACCGGTTGAGAGCTTGCTCGCCGAACTTGTCCGCGTAAGGGTACTTAGGCCAAATTTGGGTCAGTACCTTCAGGTCCATTCAAAAAAAAAACACCCCTATTTTCCCACCTTAGGGTAGGTATTTTTTTCCTTTTTTTATTGGATAGGGTTCACCTCGTAGTTGGTCCCATATAAATTTGGAAAAAAATAGCTACCCTATAGGTGGGAAATAAGGGGTGATTTATTGTTCACTCACAGATTTTAATGCTGAATTGTGTATTAAATTAAACGTAATCAAAAATTAAGTATGTAAAAATGCATAAACCTATTGTGTAAACAAAAAGAGTTAATGGTAGATCCAGTTATTTTTCAATTCCTCGAATTTCCTGCATTACCCTGCATTTTAGACGTAAAGTATTGATCAGAAACAAGATACTAATGCATGGAATCATGTCAGTAAAATTTTAAATAAGCATGTTATGGAAATAAAATACAAGAAATAAATACTTATGGTTACATTCCGTAAACATTTAAAGAAGAAACGTTATTGCATAAACGAGCTCGACGTCCGACATGCTTGCTTGTCAACGCACTACCAACGCTGCTCGCAAGCGTTTGCAAACGTGTGGATGTATACGTTTGCCTACCTTGATTTGTACAAGCGTTTGTGGGAGTTTGGAGTTTGCATGAGTTTGCAAGCGTATGGACAAGGCATAAGTCAAGCTAGATCTCATATCTGGGAAAACGTAATTTTCTTAGTTTTCAGCAAAGCTCGGTCGCCCAGGTACTTTAAAGTTTGCAGAGAGCAATTTTTATTGTTTTTTTTTTATTATGTTGGCCACTTTTTGCCCGATATGATCCGAACTTCGATCTTATTACCGATAACGGAACGGAGCTGGTAATTGCGTCTGGGATTAGCTGCATAGCGAATTACCTACTGTTTATTCATAAACTAGATTTTTGTGAAATTCTGTATCTTATTTACGTTATTGTTAACACGTAGCAGCGGTATCGTCATTCTAATTCGTTGAATGCTATATAAAGATATTTTAATATTTATAAGTTAAGTATTGCTAGTTTTTTTCGGTTTATTCCAAATATCTTTATAGCTTATTATCTAATCCGTTTAGGATAAATAAGTTTGTCTTGCGATACGAAACGGAATTGTGGTTTGAGCTACTACGCTGTCGACTGATAATATAGGCGGTGGCTGCTGAATTACATACACTGAACGTCCAAAGTGGGAGGCGCCAATGAGGTGCATTGCATTGCATCACCGATTTTGTTACTCATTGTTTTCATTTTGGTCACCATCCCAAACGTGCGCTATCAAGCTAAGATTCAAAATAAAATTGGCTTTGACCCAATATTGAATATATTTTGGGTGCAGCGCCTTGCGTTCGGATGATTGAAAATCAGCAACGCAAAATAAGAATAGCTCATAAAACTATTGAATTGACGCTTCCGGTAGTGGTATTTTGGAAGTTATTGAAGTTTTTGTTACCGACCCCTTTTCTTTGCGGGCCAGTGTATCCCGCCAAGACGAGCCAAGCTAAGCGCAAGGGCACTACCTACCTTTTCTTGAAGCACTTCGTCGTTTTTTTGAACCCTTATAACTTGGGTTTATACCAGATAAACAAAATTCTTGGGACATGATGTCAATAGTGAACTTATTAAGCATATTAAGTTTCGATAACATAGCTCTTATACTTTAGATTCTAAAAAAACCAAGATTTCGTCACTGACTCACTGATGATCGTCAAAACTCTTAGGATACTTCCTGAAGTCTTAGAAAGCTAAAAATTTGTATGTAAGCTTATATTAGTACACAAACAACAACAAAATTATAAAATTGGAATATTCCAAAAAAAACAAAACAAAATAAAAAAAAAATCGTCATACTATATATACGTCATAATTACAAAAAGAAGTGAAATCCCACCAAAAACATTTTCATGTAAAATGTTGCTCAGACGAGACCGTATGGCTCGCACAGTCAAAAAGTTAGCAGATCTCATGTAGAGCCAAGCTTATATTATAACTATACACGCCCTAACTCTACAAGCCCTAACTTCACAAACTCTACACACCCCTAGTCAAAATATGTGGATTGGCCGTTTCGCTACTACAAAAACTATTGTATCATCATCATCTGCCTGCCCTGTTCCCAATCATTTGGGGTCGGCGCAATATGTATGCTTCTTCCAGTCATCTCTTCTATCCGTCATACTAGCATTCACTCCTTTCTTACCCATGTCAACTTTCACACAATCCATCCATCTCTTTTTTGGTCTTCCTCTTCCCGTATATCCATCCACTTTCATATTCATAACTTATTTAGTGACGTGGCATTCAACAAGAACTATTGTATGTCCTACAGAAAAGTAATTAACAGTGAATACATTTTTCACCTTACGCCCATGTCACGCTGTGATTTTCCAGATCTAGAAGTAAAATTTATAAATATAAGTGTAAATCTGAACACGCATTTTACAAAATGGAAGTTACAAATACATTTTATAGGTGGTACATAATAAATAACTCAATGCCTCCATTTTCGATGCAATGGAAGGTAATATGCTATCTCCAGAAAAATGCACATAAATTTAGTCAGAACTTTCTTGAAAAGAGTGAATAAAGATGCAATATAAAATTCTACTCGAATATATTTGCTTGTATTCTTATAAAATACGCGTACATTATGTTTGTATGTGTATTGCAAATTGAATTTCCTTATGCAAGGACGCGGTCACCTCGAGCTTCAAAAACGTATTATGCAAAATGAAAATGATGGTCATTGTGGAATTTTGTACGAAACATATTTCTTTATTTTTTCTGAATTTGATTCGCAATCAGTCGTGATTTTGACGTGTCGAGAACGGTGGCTAGTGCCAACAATTCAAGCTCAAATAACTTGGTCTCTTTTTAATCTTTGAACGAAATATATAAAAAAAAAATTAATAGCAGTATGGCTTAGATAAAAAAAAATATAGGTTCTTAGGAAGCAGAATATAAGATTTCTATAACTAAGGCCCCTTACTATACCGATTAAGTATATGGTCACTTAAATATGTTTTTAGTAACAACTATGGATTCAATTTTGTTGTAAGTAGTATATAAAAAACCTATGTTTTATATATACTGCTTACTCAAAGCACTGGCCTGTTTTTGATAAAATTTATATTTAAATTATTGTTCTTTTTCTACAACTATTTTTTTTTATACATATTGTCACTTTATACTTCAATTGCCTTCCTGGTCTTCTTCTAATTATTCTTTGAATCACCTCCAGCTACTCTGCCTGGGAACCTCCAGCTCCCAGAAATTTATCCGAAATAAATGCTTATTATTATTATTATTAATAATAACGTCACCTTACTGTCATTGTCGAACAATGTGAAATTATTTACGTGAGCATTTAATTAGTAGGTAGGTATATTACCACAAATTATATTAGTTAATCAGCGTGTGATGAGTGAGGCCTACGCCATACTTGACGGGAATGTTCGGATGAACGGTTTATCGTCGGCCAATTGATTATAATGTCAATTTAATGGATAAAAAATAGAGATAATCAAACATACAAACTCAGTCAAAAGTCAGTTAGTAGTACCACTAGACGTTCGGGGTGTCAACTTTTAAGTCAGTCATTGGCAATGCTAATTAGAGTCAGTATCACTTCAAAGGCATCATACAAATTCATTGAATGTGATTGATCTCAATTTCGTTCGGTGTGTCAGTCTCGGGCCTTTGAATAGCGGATCTGGATCTGGCTGCAGTTTAATATCCTGGAACATTCTTCAAATAAGGCCATATGAGCCCAAGTAAGCAGAGCTTGTAAAAACTGTGCTTGTTATGTGGAAACTGTATGACTGATTTACTAAATATTAGTTTTAAAATATTCAAAAAGTTTATATTTACACAAAAATACAGAACAGACAGACATGTTCATGCACACAAATGTATATTGTGGACCGCGATTGTCTCGCACTAAATAATATGCGCGACGCATCGGTAAGTTACTAGACGTCAATACATCGCGCAAGTTTAAAATTTCGCGCGTAAATCGCTTACTGTATTGAATTTCATGTGGTGCAGTATGCCAGACTCGATTCACGTGTAGATAGATATCATAAAGTCCTTGGATCGTCCAGCTTATGCGCGAACTTCAGAGTATATGAATGGAATCCGTCCCGCGTTGAATTCGCCTGACCTTGTCCAGAAGAGGCAAATTTGCCGCGAATCGACTAAGCGTTTGCGCGTAGGTATATATACGTTACATAAATTAAAGACGAGGTTCATCGCGCGAGCAATTGGATTTCTGGACAATAGGTATCAAGAAAACAAATGAAGTCTTTTGAAATCCGTTTGGGGTGATTTAAGTTAGATAGACGAGTAGGGATTCTGTACAAATAGTAACCTACTGTTATGTATTCTGATCTGGGGTCGTGATTAATCGTGCTAGATTATGGAATTGAGTGGAAATACAAAATGTATAAAAATAAGTCAAAGGTGATTATGATGTAGAATAGGTACTTTCTGGTGTAGCGTCGTGAAGGGAACTGGCTCTCAAGTGCCTGATGGAACACTCTTGCAGGTGCTTGGTGGGAGGTAGTGGTAGCTAGACAAGTAGGTACAGTATTACCCAACTGATATGGCGCGTCGTGAATCTTCGTTCGCACAGAAAAGAAAGTATGGCCCGAAGATTAACGAAAGAATGTTTAAAACTTACAATCAACCTTAGATGACTTCTATAAGGTTCATAATACACTGCAGCTGTTAGTTCCGTCTCACTCGCAAGTCACGCCCCTCCGCACGGCGCGCGCTAACATGGCGGCAGCTGCCGACCAATAGCGTTTCCCGCGCTTTGAAAATGTATCTTCTGCGCAGGTACATCGGTAAGCCATATCAGTTGGGTACTACCCAACGGTAGTAGAAAATTCTAAATCTATGGGTACTACTGTAACGGTAGGTATTACAAGATTATGACTTTCGACAAAACCACTGAGCTAACACTGTTCCAAATAAATACGATACGGATTTGTGAAATGGAGCCTCAAATTCAAGCAACCGACCTCTACTGATTTACATTACGATAGCGAGCGATTATTATCTCTCGCACGCAATAATGGCGTCAGTTGGTCGACGGCAGCTGTCGTGTTGTGATTCGTGGTACAGGAAAGCAGTCGGTAAAGCAGTTTGTTTACATTCTTTATCTCGTCTCGTTGGCTTACCTTTAGTAAGTTTTAATTTGATGACACTAAACTGTCATTGAAGCAATTGTTTTCGTTTGTATCATTGATCTTGGTAATTAAAACGACATTTGATTACATTACGTCCATCTACTACAGATGGTAAATAATCAACTGTTAATTTTATTGAATGTTTGATTGTACACAGTTATGTTACGAGTATCTGGGGGCACGGGAGTGCCCGCCGCCAAGACAGCCAAGCGAAGCGCAAGGGCACTACCTACCTTTTCTCGAAGCGCTTCGTCGTTTTTTTGAAGCCTCATAACTTGGGTTTGGATTATACCAGATAAACAAAATTCTCGGGACATGATGTCAATAATGAACTTATTAAACATTAAGTTTCAATAACAGCTCTTATACTTTAGATTTTATTGATACCTAAAATACCCCGATTTCGTCACTGACTCACTGATGATCATCAAAACTCATAGGGTACTTCCGGAAGTCCTAGAAAGCTGAAATTCGGTATGTAAGCTTGTATTAGTACACAATCAACAAAAAATTATAAAACTTGGAAATTTCAAAAACAAAAAAAAATAACAATCGTAACTTACAAAAAGAAGTGAAATCCCAACAAAAACATTTTTATGTAAAATGTCGCCGCCAAGACATATAGCTTGCACTGTCAAAAAGTTATCAGATCTCATGTAGAGCCAAGCTTATAACTCTTCTTGCCCTTACTCTACAAGCCCTAACTTCACAAACTCTACACACCGTAGTCAAAATATGTGGCTTGGCCGTTTCGCTACCGTCACATGGGAGTAAGGTGAAAAATGTATTCACTGTTACTTTTTTGTTATACAATAGTTCTTGTAGTAGTGAAACGGCCAAGCCACATATTTTGACTACGGTGTGTAGAGTTTGTGAAGTTAGGGCTTGTAGAGTAAGGGCAAGAAGAGTTATAAGCTTGGCTGAGTTTTTTTAAATAATTTATCGTGTAATCATGTATCCTGATATTCCTGATACTTTTTAATATTAGTTTATAATTGAAGTGTTTGCTTTGAATTTCAGGTAATATATTTTATTAAAGGAGAAAATACAAATCATAGAACTAATTTCTTTGAAGAATTCAATCTTTCATTTCTAGAGTATGGAAAGCAGATCGATCATTCGATTCCATCAACTTCATTATAAATTGTAAGAACTTTTAAATCACACAAGCCTTATTAATTTGTTAATATCACAAGTTTAATATTTTTAAGCCTATAAAGGCAGTCTTTGAGAGCGAGAAATACATAAATAGGTTGGATGCAAACAATACAGGTTTTTTGAATATGAATCTTATAAATTATCGAAATAAAGCTCCTCCTAACCGACATCAAAAAAGAGGTTTCATATTCGGCGCATATTTTTTACAAACACCATTTATTGCTCATCAAGTCATCATCTACTAAATTATCTTCACAATAAAAAGTGGTTTTAGAAGTGTAGCATTTTTGACTGTTATTTTTGCTACCGTAATTCGAACGCACCTTAATTAATATCACAATACTCTTAATTTGAGTACCACATTTGTACAACAAAATATATTTCCATCTGATAATGTAGTGTTGCCTACAACAGATGATAATTTTACACAGATTCAGATTAAAATATCCTATGATGTTGTAAATTGCTCTCTAAAAATACCTATTGAATGGCATGGATCTATTTTTATAATCGATGTTGAATGGTTATAATGTTGAAAATATATAAATCAATAACAAGCACTAACATTGGGAATATCTTGTAAAAGTTCCGAGGAAAGTTTTCAAACAAACTGCAACCTTTGAAGCACCTCCTAACGATGCACTCACTCGACTGTATTGTACTGTATGAAAAAGATTTGCAGATATAAGAACTAGGTATTCCGAGCAATATTTATTATATTTGAATAATTCATTGTGAAACTCATATAACACCACCTTCGGCCACATGATCACTCACCACGGTGAGATTGCGGTCAAACACAGGCCTTTAGACACAGTAAAAAAATATCATAAATTCCTGTGTGATTAGTTTATTGTTTGCTTTTAAATAAATCAGACTATGAAGATTTAGAAAGATAAAAGTATGTTTGTGTGTTTGTTTATTCGAGTATTACACTAAAACTACTGGGGGCCTACCACAAGCTCTTAAAACAAGGTTAAAATAACCTTATTTGTCTTTTGCCCCGTTTTGATTTCGGATGTCAAAGAAGGACAAAAGTAAAATAAGGTTATTTTAACCTTGTTTTAAGAGCTTGTGGTTCGCCCTCTGGACTGATTTTAATTAAGCTAATGGTTTGACATAAAAACTTGTACATATTTTATATGATGGAAACCGGAGATGTATATACTATACAATATATATACAATAAACTCACAATTTCACAAAAAATAACCAATGTAAG
Source organism: Polyploca ridens (assembly GCA_951394255.1). NCBI lineage: Eukaryota > Metazoa > Arthropoda > Insecta > Lepidoptera > Drepanidae > Polyploca > Polyploca ridens. The sequence continues at coordinate 5,808,063 of OX596252.1, read as the reverse complement.
GTGATATCTCTTATTTCAAGCACATTTATATTAATATGGTTCACTTTAGAGCGGTCACGCGACCCGAACATATTTTTTACAATTCAAGACTTATGTTGTGGGCAAATCTTGGTATTTTTAAAAAAAATATTTTATATTATATTTTAACAGTATCTTATAATGCTTATGAAGCCAACGCACAGATTTTCACTGAGATAATTCTCAATACTTGCCAAATGATCACGAAGTAATCAGGATAATTCGGAGAACTGCGTAACGGTTCGTTTTTAAAGTATAAGGCTGCGCATCCACCAGGGATGTGCAAGGTAGCGGAGCGGTGCGAGGATGCGTAGCGAAGCTGTGAAACGGTGTGACCGATGTAAGGAATGTGTAATGTGTACAGATGAGCGGTGCCTGGATAGGTAGCGAACTCTTTTCGGATATGACCTCTACCAACAACCATCTTTTGAGTGACTGGTTTGATTTTCATTCGCACATTCCTCGCATACATTCCTCGCATACATTTCTCGCACACATTCCTCGCATAAATTCCTCTATTACATCCCTCGCACTTATTTCTCGCTTGTTTTAATGTACAAAAACCTCGCTCCGCTAACCCCATATCCACCAGAGCTGCACGGAGCGAGCCTAGGTAAATGAACGATTGATTGATGATAAATGAATGAATGATTCTATTGGTGCTTAAAAACACATTCCTCGCAACGCAGCTTAGCACATCTCTGGTGGATGCTTAGCCTAATGATGCAGACAGCGGAGAATCTGGCAAAAACTTGGCCTTGTTCCCGTGCGCACACAGGCAGTGAGAACCGGTTTGGCGAATGGCGTAGTTTCCACTGAGTCAATGTAGCCACGGTAATAGTATTACAGATACTTTTACCGTGATGTAGCTGGGTTTTCCAATAGCCACACCGAGCAGGTTTTACATTAAGTTAACCTCATCTTCCTTATCTAATATTTTCATGGGAAATCAAATATATCAGACACAAGTGCCACAAGTGATAGGGTGAAGAATGATGAGGAAGCATTATGAGGAAGGAGATAGATAGATATAGTATTCCAAAGTACACTCCTAAACTTAAACATCCGCTCTGTGTTATTTCTTCATTTCGACTTTATCCAGTGTCCCATCATATTTATTTTAAATAATTATAATAAATAAAGTCATTGTACAGTAAATTCCGTAGGTAACTAATTAATTAAATACCTGTTAGAAATACGTAATGCGTCCTCAAACATTACAATTAAACGTTTACATGAAATTGTCTGAAAGGAAAAATCTAGAAAAATATACAAACGGTCGATGCAGTTTGTTTGTATTTTACTATAAAATATATTCCGTCTATAAATTATAGTTTCTCACAAACTATGTATTATTAATTTAAAATTATCCAATAAGTTACTGTGTAAGATTAAAATTTCTAACTACGAAAAAATAAAACCGGCCAAGTGCGAGTCGAACTCAAGCACGGAGGGTTCCGTACAATATTATTAAAACCAAACATTTGAATATTATAGGCATCTTATTCAACTTTAATAGGTAATTCGATAGATTTTATTTAATGGGTAGAAAAGTTTTTTTTAACTTGGTCATAATGAAAGTCCGCATATTATTATGTCTATTAATATATATTGTTTTCCAACGTATATTTCTTTACTTTTACACAATTTTGAAGCGCTCGTGGTTTAGGAAGCGCTTCTGGTGTAGCATGATTAGCCGTTATTAATCGATTGGCAAAGTTAAGCTACCACCGTCGTGGTCGGTATCTGGATGGGTGACAGCATAGTGGTATTTCAAATTGAGTATGTCCGTGTTTCGGAAGGCACGTAAAGCCGTTGGTCCTGGTTATCACTTAATTGTGATAGTCGTTAAGCTAGTTTGAGGCCTCCTAGGCAGCTTGAAAACTCCTACAGTAGGTTGACCACTAGCCTACCTCCACCGATCCGCATGGGCACGCGTTTTGGATTACCTGCCCATTCCCTTTCACTCTAATTTGTGATAGGAGGCCTTTGCTCAGCAGTGGAACTTTACAGGCTGATGATGATGATGAAACAGTTGGAATACAAAAAAAAACAAAGAAAAAAAATTCAAGAAATATAGAAATTCCAAGGTCATCCAATTGATACGTCATCATTTCTACATTTGAGGCCTTTACTACTCATTCGTTATGTCTGCGGAATGTCCTCATCCTGTCTGCTTGTTGAGGTAAAGGACGATTTTGCTGCGAGGACGCTTTACCCGTATTTTTTTATATCTTTTTGACTCAATTTTATTTACAAAAATCCACAGCTCATACATTTTATGTAATTTATCAAAAAGTAACATTAACAATGATGCGCGGGGCGTAGGCTTAGTAATAGGGTTTTGTTGGCCGTTTTGGGTACGGAACCCGAAAATTTACCTTGTCTGGACGAGACCTGTGACGAGACGCCGAGCAGTTTTAATGATACTTAAGAACTTGTTTTGGTTATTTATCAGTTTCCAAATTTGGCTGGTATTTTATGAAAGTCAAAATTAAATTTAAAGATTGTTTTTGTTTACACTCAAATGCAAATATTTACATAAAAAAACCTTTTCAACTCACATATACAAAGTTTTAACAGATCATGTAAGTATTATTATTAGTAATAACATAAGCCATTATGATTGAAGTCAGCATAGAATAAATACCTAAAGATGTTTTTGCGATGCCGCGATGCAAATTCAAACATCGCCATTCTATTTTTGTTCGAGCGCCGGGCGTTCGCAAACATAACATTGAGTTCCAATTTTATTTCTTTAGTATAGTGCGATAATACTGCGCAGGCACACGTCTGCTGCGTGCGCGCAATGAGGGGCGTCACTCGCGTGTTTGTGTTATTGTTTTTAGGCTTAAGTTTAGTTTTAAATACAGTGGAAGTGAACGCTAAATCCACAAGCTCACGTTCAAGTCACCATTCGAGCTCTCATCATGCAAGTCCAACTCACTCGTCCAGTCACAGTTCGAGCCACACGTATCCAAGCTCTTCCGGACATTCAGGAAGTAGCCACATAGGTCATAATACTGGAAGCCATAGTTCATCTTCGAGTCACGGCTACCCAAGTTCACATGGACTTTCTGGAACCGGGAGTCACAGCTCCTCATCTTCAATTCAAGCGAGCTATAGACACCCAAGTTCAAATAGCCCTTCTAGTTCTGGAAGCCACAGTTCTTTGAGTCAGGGTTACCCAAGTTCGCATGGACTTTCTGGAACCGGGAGTCACAGTTCTTCATCTTCTAGTCAGGGATACCCAAGTTCGCATGGACTTTCTGGAACCGGGATTCACAGTTCTTCATCTTCAGTTCAAGTGAGCCACAAGAACCCAAGTTCAAACAGCCTTTCTAGTTCTGGAAGCCACAGTTCTTCTTCGAGTCAGAGCTACCCAAGTTCGCATGGACTTTCTGGAACCGGGAGTCACATTTCTTCATCTTCAATTCAAGCGAGCCACAAGAACACAAGTTCATACAGCCCTTCTAGTTCTGGAAGCCACAGTTCTTCTTCGAGTCAGGGCTACCCAAGTTCGCATGGACTTTCTGGAACCGGGAGTCATAGTTCTTCATCTTCAATTCACCCGAGCCATACACACCTAAGTTCAAATAGCCTATCTGGTTCCGGAAACCATAGTTCTTCTTCGAGTCAGGGCTATCCAAGTTCACATGGACTTTCTGGAACCGGGAGTCGCAATTCTTCATCTTCAATTTACCCGAGCCATACACACCTAAGTTCAAACTACCCATCCAGTTCTGGAAACCATAGTTCTTCCTCGAATCAGGGCTATCCAAGTTCACATGGACTTTCAGGAACCGGGAGTCCCAGTTCTTCATCTTCAATTCAATCGAACCACACGTACCCAAGATCAAACAGCTCTTCTAGTTCTGGAAGCCATAGTTCTTCTTCAAGTCAGAGCTACCCGAGTTCACATGGACTTTCTGGAACTGGGAATCACGGTTCTTCATCTTCAACGAAACCAAACCACACGTACCCAGGTTCAAACAGCCCTATTATCGGGATCCAAACTTCTTCATCATCAAGCCATGGTTATCCAGGGTCTAATGGACTATCTGGTGGTGGCCATAAAAACCCGCGCGTAACATCTAGACCAAGCTATCCAACATCTCCCGGTTTATCTGGAACAAGTAATACAGGTAAAATACAACCTATTCACACGTCAAATACAAACCATAAAGAAGTTCATCATACAACTGTACATCACCACCACCACTATTATAACTACAGGCCACCTCCTGTAATTCATTATAAATCATCATATGGAGCTCCAATAAACTATCCAGTTTATAGAGAACCCCTGCCTGTATATGTCTATGAATATAAATCTTCAGGAAGCAGATATAGTAACCTATTATCAGGTTTAGCTTTATACAACCTTGGTCAGACATCTTCAAATTCCCACTTCCATCGCTACCATAGTCACTATAAACCACAGAGCAATGAATTATGTAAATTTGGTGTACGATACGATAATGGCAACTATGAAGAAATGAAAATTGACTGTCGTACAATTACAAACTTCATTTGGGCCGAGGAATCTGCCCCTACTAATAAAGTAACTAACACAAATACTGTAACCAATCAAACTGTTATTACTACAAATACTGTTGTACAAACAAATATTTTATCTAATGGTACTTTGACCTCAATACCTCCAGTTACAACGAATATAGTTTCACAAAATTTTACTAATTTACTGCCTAACGGAATGGTAAATGCAACTGTCGCAGGTATAAATGGCCTAAAAATGCTAGCGAACGGTACGTTAGTCCCATCGAATATATCTTCACCTCTGCCATCCCAAATACCTAGTAGTAACTCTATAGTAAACACAACATCAGTAGTGACTACTACGAATACTGAAGTTATAAATGTTAGTGATAATCGATTGAAGGGAGCTCCAGTTACTGTAACTCCTGGTATGGAATGCTATGTTATAAGAATAACGCCTTCTTCAAGTCTGCGCAAGACAATACCTTGTGGTTTATTAGAAACCTATGCTGAACAATCTCTGCGAAGAAATTCGGCTACGGTTATGAAATCATCGTTTACATGCGTTATAAGTGTTATCATTTTGTTCTTGTTTGCTTAGATAAGAAATACTTGAGGAATTCGATGATTTTTGTTTGGAGCCTGGCATACTCCTCTGGTGCAAGTTTGTTTTTTTTTTTTTAAATGGCGTCCCGCGATGTACGTTATACATATAAATCGATTGGGGACATACAACCAAAAAATTACGGGTATATAATAGTATATAATAAATCAATGTAGCTATTCTAGCACCATAGAATGCGTACAAATATTTAATGAGTAATTTTTGTTATTGAAGTTGTCGAACATCGATCTTTTTTTACAAATAACTCTGTAACGTTACGTTTTACGACATAGACACCCTAGTAATTTTTTGTTCGAATGAGTGTCCCCAATTGATTAATATAGATGTCATCTTACGCCCCATTATCACATAAAAAAAAAAATGGCGACCGAAAAGTATGCCAAAATCTTCAAACCCTTTATAAAACTTTAGATATAGTAAATCATGTTTGTTATCAAATACGTAGGTACGTATTTGACGAGACGTTAATACCACACAATAATATGATATGGATGCTTAAATGAAACCGTTTAAAAACTTGTTCTCATCGTCTTTTTGTTAAAAACTACATTTTTAGTACAAGCTTTTTTGGTAACTGTACTTGTCATCCAATAAACCTACTAATGTATACCAAATATCAAATTAATCTGACCACTGAAAGTGTATGAAATTCGACTTGCAACATATGACTTGCAAACATTGCAAGTTTAATAAAAAGCTTGTAAAACCAGTTGGTTCGTTGTTTTTTTTGTAAGATTTAGATACATTATTCCCATTTATTCTGTACTTAATCTGAGCATGATAATTAATGTTTTTTATATAACTGGATATGAAACAATCTTAAGCATACATTATTTGTACTACTTAATTTTAATAAAGTAGGTATGTACACATGCCTACAGATCAAGCTATACATTTCCAGTATATAAGCTGATCTCGCATTGTATAGCATTTCCGTACAATGGGAGGTCAGTTTATTCTAGAAATGTATAGCCATGTGTACCACCTACCATACCTTTAATTTGTAGAATTAATTTAATAAAGATATTTTACATTTAATAATCCTCTATAGTAATGTGTTTCTATATAATTGTAGCCATAGTAAATTGGCACAACTATACATTTGTTTGTATTTAGTATTCTGTGCCATAAGAATTAGTATCTAAATCAGGCGGATGACGGCCGGCGGCGCCCGCGCCGGTTCAAGGACATAAAAAATAAACGGAATGTTACGAAGATAACATCTCTGCGAATTGTGAATGATTTTATTTATTTGTAAGAACTGCATTTATTTGTTCGTATTTTGTCTTGTTTTATTAAATACTATTTTTGATAATGGTTTTTGGTTTTATATTGATTCGTCCCCAAAATAGCAAAAGGCTTGATCAGGCTTCGAGGATTAAACTAGATATAGGTAACTCTATATTATATGATTTATACTAGGTATAATACCTTTATATAACTATTTAGTTATTTTAGTAAACAAATAGCAAGTTTTCGTAGATCAACTGTATCCATATTAATATTCCATGGAGTGGGCCCTGGTGACCTGTAATACAGGTTTTCATAAACCTACATCAGGCACCAGCTCTCACAAAACAGGTTTATGGTGTTGTATTAGTTAGTATCAAATATTGTTATTTTTTTCCTAAACCTATTGTGAGAGAAATAAATAAATATATACATAGATATATCATTATTAATTTCAGATATATTAATAATGTTAATGTATTTATAATTTTTTGTTTACATCAATTTACTGAATACCTATACCCTAAAATCAATGTAGATATTTATTTATTTATTTATTCATCTTCATAATGTACATATTGACTAAAAATAGGGGTATCAAGAAAAACATGGAGGTTTATATAAATAAATATGGTATTTCAGGTGATGCATTGAACATTTGGAAAGTCCAGTCAATTTACCGTCAAAAATATGCGTCATAGCATGGTACATAGCCATACTTATTGTGGTATTACTATGACGACTACCTGACCTCACGAGTCACGGGTGAGTATGCATTTCTGTGTATTCATTTTGATAAGGAAAATGTGAGTAGCTAATTGTATGTAGGTACTTACAATGCATCGATCCTATCGCAGCTCCAAATTAAAACCACCAACGCATACTGTCGTACTTCGGCTTCGATAAAACAGCTTTCGGCCACATGATGCGATGATGAATGTTTGGAAAAAGTGATGATAGTTTTTTTTTAACTGTGTATAGGTCTGTGTTTGACCACAATCAAACCATGGTAAATAATGATGTGTTTAGACAATGAAGTTGGTAAGCACACAAAGCGTAAAAGGATCTGGTTTTCAAGTGCAGCTGTCAAGTGAAGTTGGGAATATGGAAGGAAAACGACTACATTCACCACCAAGATTAGTAATTTTTTTTTATTAGTCTTTTGCTTGGTCCGATCAATCTAATTTTACACGGTCGTAAGGGACGCGTTAGACAGAAACCGGTGGAGGCAGATCATCGGCTCTAGAAGTAAACCCGAAGCTAACCACGATCCTTAGATATGTGGGAACAACTATAGAGAGACTTACAAGTAAGCCTAGGTATGTATCCCTGAGCCAAAAAGATACACGCATAGCGAGACAAGGACAGACACCCAAATGTCAAAACAGGCATAATGGTATGGCCGCTTAAGCAGACAAAGCTTCTCAGATCAAAGAACTTTATTAATTTCATAATAATGTTATTGTATAATAATGTTATAAGTATTTTTTTAGAAAGAAAAAAAAACAAATCCGACTTCTAGGCCAATCAAATAATTTTCTTTCGAAGAATTAATTTCTAGCTAGCTGGAAATCGTTTTATAACTTCATTTGGTCCTAAATGCATGTAATCCGAGTTTGCGCAATCCCAGGAGGTGTGCATAACTTTTGGGATTCTGTGAGGTCCGATTTCCAGGTTTCATGACGTAAATGTTTGAGGAACCTGGTACTTAGGCGGTTAATATGATTAATAGATCGGTGTCCTCTCCGATTATTATGACCTTTGCAAAGTTCTTTGCCGCTTGAATGGCGGTGTGACTGAAAATAAATTCCTCAAAACGCGTTTTATGGATCTAATTTGATTGGCCGATATACCTATACTATGATTTACAAACCTAAACGTAAACATAAACTAAAAAGTAGAACATCATCTGTATAAATACAGGGTGTATTTCGCATGGTAACGCAAACTTCGCGAAAAGGCTACACCTAATGCCACTAATCAAATTGTGAAAGTCATTCACCTCGCTAATGATCGGTTATAGAAATTGTCATTTTCGAGCGCGCAATGTATTGTGAACACCGCGATTTAAACGCGCGATTACGTTGTGCCTACGTAGTATGTCGCTGACTGCAGGCGAATATCGCCATAAGACACCGTTTCTAGTTTTATTTACATTGCTACTTTTAGTGAAAGTAATTAATTAATAACTTATTTATTTTAAATCTCTTTGGGTTAGGTAAGAATAACGATTATGAACAGTCTAAAGTAAAAAAACTCAAAAAAAAATATTAAAAAATTTGGGAAAAACCGACGAAAAAGTACAACATGCCCCCCATGTTGTACTTTTTCGTCGGTTTTTCCCAATTTTTTTTCCAGAATCATGTCCTGGACCCATGGTATCCGTTTGTGCGGCGATGTCCCTTACACGCTGTATAATATTTTTTATTGGATTTGAGTACTGATGTGTAAAAAAGACCAATAAAGACATCTTCTTCCTCTGAACAGCTAGAGTCCTCACAATTATTCCAGCATAAGGCACGGCTAACTCAAAATTACTGTTATCAGGTACCGATCCTTTATTTTACAAAAATATAGATTACCATCAGGGTTGGTTAACTGTTGTCATCTGAACAACTTTCAACCGTTTCATGATGAAGTATTGGGTTCCATTTTAGACTATTTATTAAAAACTACTCTAAGAAAAATGACAAAATCCGAATTGAAACGATTTTCCAAAAAGTTTCGTAAATACTGATGTGGGGTCAGGAAAGGATCTATAACTATCAACATTATATTTTAAAGCTTAACTAAGCTCTTCCTAAGTTACTGATAAATTATATATTTGGGCTATAAATAAAATATGATAGACAAAAGGAATGTTATGATGTTGTTAGTTCGCACCATCGATTCTTTTAGTCATATTACTCGTATTACAAAGATCTTGTATATCCAAGATAAACAGTGACAGATCGAAACGGGAAGAAAATTAATGTTAGGGATTTTTATGGGAAAAATAAAAACTAGTTTTCCTGTAGATATCCTGTTGTTAATCTGATTTTGGAGAACGATAATCTATATAATATATCCTAACTAATATTATAATTGTTTGTTTGTTACGCATTCACGCCTCAACTACTCAACGGATCATCATGAAATTTGGCATGCAGATAGCCTGTGGCATGGAGAAGGACATAGGTTACTTTTTATCCCGGGAAAGCGAGTGAAACCGGGGGGGACAGCTAGTATTTATATAAAACAAAGTCTGGACCGATTTTGATTTGTCGGGTTTGTCTCCGCCACGAATAGCAGAATATAACTATTAATACAACGGTAAAACTCACGAAAAAAAGGTTAGGGTAGGGGGCAGGGCAGGGTAGGGTAGGGTAGGTTAGGGGTGAACTATATTTTATCACAATACTAGCTTGTGATAAAATATAGTTGAAAACATTCCAATGATAAAATGAAAAAAAACGTATTTATCTGTGAAACGTATAATTTTTACTATTAGGTTTATTTCTTTCTATGCTCGTCACAATAGCTCAAGGACCTTTTCACACTTTTCTTATTTTATATTTGCACGATCGTAATTATTTTAAACCAAAGTACAGTATTACCCAACTGATATGGCGCGTCGTGAATCTTCGTTCGAACCACAGATATAAAAAAAAGTCGGATATATTCTCGCTAATAAAAAACTGTGTCACTTGAGTCGGCCACCACGCTGTATGTACAAGCCGGCACGCACACATTCACACATTAGTTGAGCGCGAGTAATCGACTCTGTGTAAACGGCGACAGAGTCTCATTTCCCGCGGAATAGCCAACTAAAGTGTGCGTGAGAGGTGGCCGACTCCATAGACACAGTTTTTTGTTAGCAAGAATATGTCCTCCGTAGTCTGTGGTTCGAACAGAAAAGAAAGTATGGCCCCGAAGATTACCGAAAGAATGCTTAAAACTTACAATCAACCTTAGATCACTACTATAAGGTTCATAATACACTGCAGATATTAGTTCCGTCTCACTCGCAAGTCACGCCCCTCCGCACGGCGCACGCTAACATGGCGGCAGCTGCCGACCAATAGCATTTCCCGCGCTTCAGTTGGGTACTACTGTACTCAGGACGCTAATGGCATTTTTTTTGTATAACGTCAAAATTATGAATGCTTCTCTTTCTATCTCACAGTATCATATCTCTATTCCACGCTTCGGACGTCTGCTTATCGTAGCGAAATCCTAAGTCTATGTGTTATTTTGTTATTCTATACTAATAATAAATAGCTCTTTTGTACTGACTAAAATAAGGATGAATAGAGAGCGTCAAGATATTACCAGGCTAGCATGATATGAGAGCTTTATTATTAAACATCTCTATCAAAAATATTCCGATAATTATAACTGTCTCTATAGTTGAAATAATCATGATAAAATCAGGGTACATGTTAATTAACTAAAGCTGGCACGTTCAACTCATTTACACGTTGCGCTTGTGTAGTGTATATGAATAAGCGCGCGGCGTGACGTCGCACTGCATGCGCATCATGAAAAGTCTGTCCGTCTCACTCGCGCGCGGTCTAGCTTATGAGTATAAAGGAGACAGTTATTGTTTTGCTTATGTTACTACTCATAAATATAGAGTGCTCTTTTTTGTATTTATTTATTCAAGCCTTTATAATTATTATTTTATTATTACAATGCGATGATAGCTCAGTGGTAGTGACGTCGGACACCGAGACGAAGGTCCCGGGTTCGAATCCTATAAACAGTAAAAAAAAAAACAATATTTCAATATTTTTATTATATTTCATTCCGCTGCTGGGAATGGCCCTCCCCTTTCTTCTTCAACTCACTTTTTTCCATTGCGGATCTGTGCCATATTGCACCTTCAAAGTTAATCAGTTCATCTCTCCATCTAGCAGTTGGTTTACCTCTTCTTCTTTTAGTATCTTTGGGTACCATGTAGTTGTAATGCTGCTCCATCTTTCCTCTCTTGCCCTCGATAAATGGCCCGACCAATTCCATTTTCCTGTCTTTGCTATCCTAATTACATCAATTACTTTACTCTTCTGTCTAATATCTCTTTTCGCAACTTTGTCTATCAGTTTAATTCCTAGCAAGCTTTTTTCCATATTTCTCTGGGTCACCTTTAGCTTTTTCACTTGATTCTTAGTAAAGGCACACGTCTGGCATCCGTATGTTAAAGTTGGTATTATACAGAAATTATAGGCTTTTGATTTTAAGCTAATATATTAGATTTCGTACCACTTGCACAAATAAGTGACATTCTATGCTACAAAAGCGAACATAACAATAGTCATTTTTAATCTGTTAAAAACAGGGAAAGAAAATTGTACTGAATTTCATTCATCCTCTAGGGGGAGAATGTGATTTAGGAATACTTACCGAAATTTATACTGAACTACATCTGTGTTTACACCATTGAGTTTGTATATAAAGCATTATACATCTTTTTGAAAAAGGAATATGCAAATCAACTCATCAACAATAAATGTACCGAACAAAAATGTAACTCTCTCTATCAATAATTGGACCAATGTTTCGAATGTTAACTTTTACTTTTAATTGTCATTATTTTTAATAAATGCTTATCTCATATTATTATTGTGTTAATTTTTTCGCAAATGGTACGAAAAGTAGAGTATTTTCCTCGGTGATAAAGCTGTCTTAGTCTTAGGTGAACTTAAATCCCTCGCTACGCTCGGGAGTAAACCTCGAATCCTTCGTTACGCTCGCGATTTAAATCGTCACCCGCGACAGAAGACACTGCTTTATCCCCTTGGTTAATAATCTACTATTTTTATATTAGTCCATTCGAATTGATTGATTAATTAGAAGCAATAATGTAATAAAACATACTGTTTCATAAAATTGCATAATGCATGAGTACCGTAACGTGCCAACTCTTGTTGAACGACTTGTAGCTCTTTTAATTTAGACGAAAGTAGAGTAGAATAATAAACATGAAAAAACAAATGATTGTTTATTACGATGACGTAAGAATAGAAATCTCTCAAAATAGGTATTTAGTTCTGTGTCTGGGCCCGAAATGAAAACATTCAGAGAACACATTGATCCTGGAATTAGTTAGCTGAAATGAACATACTAATACCATTGATGAGCTGGTTGGCGTAGTTGGTAACATCTAAGATCCCAGCCACCTTTCACGTCATAGACCGTGAGTTCGACTTCAATCCAGGATAGAGATTTGTGTGAATGAACACGCCTGTTTGTCCTGAGTCTGGGAGTAATGTATATTATAATAATATAATAAAGCGGAAGAGTTTTTTTTTTTATATACGAGCTAATCTCTAAAATTTCTTTCATTAATATGAAGTTACTTTATACTTGAGTATTATAGGGTACTTATTTATCCCAGGAACGCGGGTGATAACGCGGGGGACAGCTAGTCAGTATAAATTTTAAGAGAGGTAGAGCATAGCGTTATTTCGCTCAAAGAGCAGCTCGAGTGGGGAAGTACCTCCAGCTTACAGAATACCGCAGTCAAATAACTTCATGTTGCGTTCCTGCGCGTGAGTAAGGTCGCTAGAGCTCTTTGGGGAGGTGGGAAGGGTCGGTATGTCGGTAACGCGTGAGTGATGTCTCGTGTGTTGCAAGCGTCCATATGGCGTTTACCATCAGGGGGGCCGTATACTTGTTTACCGACTCTACCGAAATATATATAAATATAAGTAGTATATATAGATACTAATATCAGTCAACTGGTTTCCATAGTACAAGCTCTTATCTTAGTTTGGGATCAGAAGGTCAAATGTGAAAAATTACTCGGGGTATTACGACGGAGAAGAAAGACTCGAGTGGCGATCAATACTCAAAATATAGTACCGATCTTCCATTGCATAGATGACCTGGCTAGAGAACCCGGGAAAAGGTGGAATCGTACAGGCTTAGACCATTTCTCGTGGAAAGCCATTAGGTCTAGTTAGCCAGTAATTATTCTAGGCTGAATATCAAGTGCTGGGAGTAAATAAGTGACGGCGTTGTTATAGTGCTAAAAGCGTAACAAGTATTTCACGTTTTGCATGTTGTACATTCGTGAAAGGTTCTTGTGGACAACTCTCGAAAAGCTCGCAGTAGCTGCGAAAGCTTAAAGTTTACCCTTGAAACCTTGACCTACCCAGATATTGAAATTATTTTGCTAGTTCTTTAACATTATAACTGATCATGGAAGACACTTTCCGAGAATAATAAAAGGTTATATCTTTACTTGTAATTATATGTTAGTGTAAAGATGAATCAGTATCATATTATAAAGAGACATTTTCAAATAGCCAAATCCTAAAGTATGTAATAGCGAAAAATACTCAAAAGAGCCGAGGCCGATTTAGATAAAAACTAAAACTGTATTACATTATCAAAAAATACATTTACGCGCATGGAAATGAACGCGTTGATTAACCATTTTTTTTTTATACTACTTAGGGTGCAAAACAAGCATACGGCCCGCCTGATGGTAAGCGGTTACCGCAGCCTATGAACGCTTGCATCACCAGGGGTGTTACTCGCGCGTTGCCGACCCTGCAGAAATCTCTTCACACCCTTTTTGAAGAACCCCATGCTGTACTCCATTGGGAAAACCACGGCAGGGAGCTCACTCCACAATCTGACCGTCCGCGGAAGGAAGCTCCTTTGAGACCGCACAGTTCGAAACAATTTTGGTTCCAATATGTGGGGATGGACTCCCCATCGATGGCGAGAGTTGCGGTGGTAGAATGTAGCTGTGGGCATCATCTTAAACAATTCTTCAGAACACTGTCCGTTATACAAGCGGTAGAATACACATAAGGAGGCAAAGTCTCTCCTCAGACTGAGGGGCTCTATACCGCTTGTGAGCTCAGGATCGTTAACAATTCTAGCAGCACGTTGCTGAACCGAGTCTAAAGGCCCAAGCTGGTATCCAGGTGCCCCTGCCCATGTTTATGTTTTTTTATACTAAGAATAGGTTTGTGTTTGACCACAATCTCACGGTGGTAAGTGATCATGTGGCCGAAAGTGGTAACCAAACAAATCCAACAAAAGCTAGTTTTGATGATAGGTAAAGAATCCAAGCCGTATGAAAGACATCATGAGAACATTCAGCTTAGTTTTCTATATGTAAATTAAGCAATTGTCCTCATAAAAGTGCATGAAAACCTTATGTAGATGTATGTTGAATAGATTCATAATCATCATCTACCTGCACTGTTCCCAATCACTTGGGGTCGGCGCAATATATCCACTTTTTCCATTCTGCTTTTCTATCCGTCATAACAGCATTCACTCCTTTCTTACCCATATAATCTTTCACACAATCCATCCAGGTCTTCCTCTTCCCGTATATATCCATCCACTTTCATATTCATAACTTTTTTAGTCACGTGACTTTCATTCCTCCACATAACTAAATATGTTTATTCCAATTGACCTTAAGCCTCACCTACCTTGTTATTATTAGCATTCTTACTCTTTTCTTTATTGACTCATCTGTTATTATTTAAGCAGTTGTTTCTTTACCATTGATTAACATTGTAACAACAAGTAAATCCAATAGAAAAATAACAAACTAAATAGGTACCTATACTAGTAAAATATATTTAAATACAAGACAGTTATTAATATTTTATTCATTTTTAAAATTAAAATTAGTTTAAATGGTGCCCAAATTGAGATAAAACAAGTGCGCGTAATCTAGTTTAATAACAAAACACATCCACTGAAGGTAAGCATTTCCGCTAGTAACTAAGTGCTGGAGGCTGTGAAAATTTCATTTGCAAAGTGCGTTCATTACCAGACATTTAACTTCAGCCGTTAAACTACGGGTGAAGTAAATTTAGGGCCTCGCGGTTTCGTCTTATGAACACTTTATCTCAAAACCGGCTTATTACGAGGTTAAGTTGTTTAAATATAGTTTATCTGACATTCTGTTAAGAGATAAATAGTTCAACATTGTCACAGGTGTTTTGATTCATTAACGAACAAGATTTCCAAATTGTCGAAAATTATATGCGTCTGTCACACTGAACCTCTTCAGTCAACGAAGAGTGTTTTATTACACTTCGCTTCGTCTCCCCTCTTAATTATTTCTATTCATTTCGTCAAGGAAAAAAAGCTCTGACGCTTTAAAGCATCAGATTTTGTGATAAATATAGCACCCCTCTATTTTCTTTTTTGCTCGTATTCTCTAGGTTATAATTAACGTTCCCGTCTTTATACAACTAAAATTCAGTTTTTTAAACGCAACGAACTCCTTTTGAATTACTCTTTTCATATTTATTTACGGTTTTAAAACGTGGAATGAATTTATTTCCGAAATACGGAGTCGCCCGCGGCTATTGAACAATACCCGCATTTCGGCTCTCATCTTCTCAAGGGAAATTTTGCAAAAGTTGGTCTTATTGTTGATTTATCGGTTGAAATCTGCATGAAAACTCCGTAAAGTTAAGTATTTTTGAGACAATTTTAAATCCAAATAGTAAATTAATAGTGATCAAACAACGCACCTGCGTAAACCATCGTAATTAATTCGTCTAAGCCTATATGCGAACATCCGAACCACACAGTCTTGATTTATTTCTGTAAACCATACATTAGGTAGATGGCAGGCTTGTCTAATATTGAAACAATAATTTACGTTAACGGAGAGTTATAATAATAAAAATCTAATACGAATCTATATCGTCTAAATTGCGAACCTTTATTAAAAACAAGACAGTTATTTGAGTCCATAATGAAAAAGTAGCTGATGTAAAATCCGTTTCATGCGATCCTACTAATATATCAGGAACCCTGATGCTTATAAACACCTGGGCCTACCAATAACAATCGTTAGGTGTCGTTTGGCTGGCCGAACCCTCAGCTATTGGCCTTCCTGAGTTATAGTCCTACTCCTAGCGCATTTGGCACTCGATGCGTTCAAGAATGTTCCGCACCTCGATAACGATATCACATCCCCTGACTAAGAAAATCTCAAAAAGCAACATTTTGACTTAGATTCAGGATCTTAACTCTATTTTGACTAGTTATTATAAGTTGTCATCTTTAGTTAGATAGATTTACTTTCATTTACATTTGTAATTATCCAGTAGTTACTATCACACAAAATGTATTTAGTATGTATAAATTCAATATAATTTTGTCCGATATTATTTTCTTCATAACCTCCATTATCCAGCATTAAACATCTCATTTTTTATTTTATAGTAAAATAGACAACATGAATAAGATGAGATCATTTAAATCTCGTTCAAGATCCCAAATTCCATATTTCCCCAAGGGAAATTCTAATACCATTAAAATGTTTCAACCCTCAAAGAGATAACTTCCGCTTTTACATCGATTTCATATTAATTTGCCTGTCGAAGGTTAACCTACTTCAGCTGATTAAAAATGAAATTGGGGGCTAATTTAATTCGGTCGTAATAAAATTTCGGTCACGATCGAAGACATTATTAGAGCCACACCTTGCGAAATTCCCTAATATTGCTAAAAGAATGAGGGATCATTACTTTCCTTTTGTTTTATGCGTCCAGATATTATTTCCGGTCATGCCATGCTGTTGAATTATTATTGTTTTATCGCGTTAATAAAATTAATAGGTGCCATTCCGAACATATTACGGTTTGTTACGATTCATGCCTTTGTGTTGCCGATTATTTTCTAGATAGCTGTGATAAAATTATTGCATTGGTGTTCAGTAAAACTGAGACAAAACTCTAGTTTTAAATAAAGTTACGGCACTTGTCTATTTTACATTTCAAACTGACCCTAATTCTACACCAAAGTACCGAGGGTTTATGAGTCAAGATGGCATAAAAACATACCTTCACTTACACATTTAAAGTCATTAACTATACAAAATCTGTAAAGTATTCGTATAACACGATGCATAGGATTTCGTATTCCCATGTCAGCTATTAGATATATACCTATCTACATTTGGATGTGAATCGATTTGCATAGATTAGGGTAATGTTGGAGAGGCGGGGAAAGTGATTAACGGAGGTTAATTTTGGTAACAATTTCAGAGATTCATTAAATAACTAAATGTGGAAGATTTATACACCATTAAAATTATAATGAATCAACAAAGTTTTGCTATAAAAAGTATTTGAAATTGCGTCTTGTTATTTAAATATAGTTTAGTGAACAGAAGCTCCCAATGTTACCTTTAGGTAAAAACTGGATAGACTAGACTGTAATGAAAGCAGGCATTTGGATTCATGAGCAAACCGAAATCACATTTGGGTAATAAAATAAAGTCAGAGTACACTACACGAGTTTATCCATGAATAACGTAGAAGGTAAGTAAACCTCAAAGTAGTTGAGGTGCTTGGGAAGGTTTTGCTTTGCTGATTTGGATACCTATATTTAAGAATCTCTTGTGGATAAGAGAATGAATGCTGAGATTTTTTTAGTGTCCATTTTTATTAGCTTCATATTTTATTTATTCGGAAAACCAACAGCTGTATAGTATAACTTCATTGTACATGGTGTGTGAGCCATTTAAAGGTCTTCACCAATAGAAACAGAAAAAGTATAAAGAAAAAAACAATGTTGTAAAGACAAGGTAAGACAGAAAGTTAAGTTTAACGCAGAATATAGGTCGTTATTCTACTGTAGATTGTTGTGCTACTATACACTACTTAAGTAATCGTTAAAAGTAAACATTATTAAATAGAAGTTAAAATTTTATGTTTGTATGGTTTATACAATGCTCGCTCAGTTGTCGGAGAAAAAACGCCCACTAAGCCGACGCCTCAGCGATGAGTTACTCAAATTAAATATATCGATGTCGACGGAGTTTATATTCTACATGTCAATCAGGCCTATTAACTATAACGGGTGGAGATTTTAAGATGGCATATTTTCGAAACCTATAGCGCATAGTCATTCTGAACTACTTTTACTAGGGGACCAAAAAATAATTCTCAAAAAAAAACTTTTACATTATATATATGTCGGAGTCAGCGACAGCCAAGCGATACAAACACCACGATTAGGGTTCAGTAGTATCGGGATTCGGTGGGCGCAGTGCAGGCAATAAAACAACGTTATACCATCGCTTCGTAAAAGTCCCGTATGAGGAGAAGAAGCGACGCAACAAACTCCTCACGGGCCCAATGTGTTTATTACGTTATTGTTACGACATAATATTACAATTAAATAATCACTTCACTTCACTTTACTTCACTTCACACATGTACAGTCTTAAATAATTACAGGCTACAGAACCGGCTGTAACAATGATTGCACTGAGATGTGTACAGCTCGAGCGCTTGTGATAAACTAACTATCCCAAAAGCAATACGCATCCCCTTATAAACCTTGTTATTCACGTTATAGTCAAATCAATGTTCTTAATATTACGCATACCCCCATTCAGTCTGTTATTTACGTTAAAGTCAAATCAGTGTTGCTACTACTACTACTATTTTACCCAACCCTTATACCACGATAATATCGTAATCCAACTGAGTCCGACCAACGATCTAACTCTCCGACATATATATATATATATATATTATTATATTTTATACATTATGATCGACGAAAGTTAATCTTTTGCATGAAAATATTTTTTTTTCGAGAATTATTTGCTTGTGTCTTAGTACAAGTTGTTCAGCATGACTAACCCAACATGTTTCTCGAAATCTCCACCTACCTATATTATAAAATATTTTTTTTGACTTCTATATAACTACTATTCTATAGAAACGTTGTACGTTGGATTGAATTATTTTTTTACATTTGTCCCAATTCATAATTAAACAGTTAATAGCTTTAAATTTTAACTGACATTTCAATCATGCCTTGCAAAGTTATCGTAGATTCGCAGAAAAGGCTAAGCATAGCATTGCGTGCTCGTTAGTGGCCATCTTTTTCAAGAAAACTTGTCGCTTCGCTAATTCAATTAGCTAAGGGATATAACAGCGATAGGATATTAAGTATAAGACAAATTGCTTCGTACCACGCTTCACGCCAGTAAATTCTTGAAGGAAGCTAATAAATTGGCATCGTAGTCCTGCCCTTCCAAGAACACTTGCTTGAAACTTATTTGAAATCAATTTTTCTTTCATTCCATTATTCTACTAATAAATTAACACCGTCTAGCGATATTAAGCTCTAAAAGAGGCTATTTTAAACACCAAATTTTATTATTTTATTTGTAGTGTATATTTCATACCTGCCCGGCTTCGACGACGGCGCCCTCTGCCCTTCCGCACATCGTTTAGAAAAAGAACTATTACAATCTTGTCACTCTGTTTAAAACCATGCTGTATATATTTGCTACCAATAAAATTACGTCATACTTTCATACCCGTCTACATATTTGATATTAGTATTAGATTTAAAAATAGGTTATTTGTGTCGTTACTAATAAGACATTTGGGCTAAAGCTTCTTCGAGTATTTCTATGTTAGCTTAATAATTTAGGAATGGATCGCTGACCAAACAAAAGCAAACAATACAATCAAGTCATGGAAAAATCTTTTGCAATTTTTCTTGATTGTTCTCCTTGGTCATCAGCCTATCAGTATGGCCATTGAATCAAAAAAGGAATCAAGAACAAATCTGAACCAAAGGGGATAAGCTGATGCAAATTCGATGTCATTTTCCTCGGCAAATCTTCATATTTCCATACAGAAATATATAGGACATTCAGATCATATTGACTACAAGTCTTATTTGAACATAGCATGTAAGGGAAACTGAATAATACCTGGCCTCTCAATCTTTCATATTTTTTTTTTGAATTTTCTCTGTTTATATGGTCGCATCATTATAAATAGAATTAATAAGATGTATAGTAATTTCTTCTCGCTAGTCATTCCACCACAAATCAAGATGAGGCTACCCTGGGTAGACGCCAGTCTTTTAATACAGAAAAATTAATATTTTGTTCTGTGGAAAAAACGGTAGGTGTGGCCACAGATCGGTTACTATCCCGCGTATACTAAAGGTACTATAATAATAATAATAATTGCTGTTTTTTATATTTTAATGTTTTTATAATGACATTTTTAAAAATTTTAATAATGAGAAAAAAAGAATAAATGGAATAATAATAATAATATAATATTTATTTAATTTTGTTTTTTTCAGGGTCGGCAACGCGCAAGTGATACCCCTGGTGTTGCAAGCGTCCATAGGCTACGGGAACCGCTTACCATCAGGCGGACCGTATGCTTGTTTGCCAACTTAGTGGCGTAATATATTTTTTTTGAAGTATAATATTATGTACAACTCTAAATAGCCCTGATTCCTGACACGTTATTGTCACAACATCTAATTAATCTAAATAATTCCTAGGCCAGTTACCATACCGCTAACCCTGCAACCAAATATTCTACATGAGATATTCAATAATATTGCATGTACGCTACAAGGTTGTATCATTGTCAATATGAAGCATCTGCTCAATATTTCCCTCTGAACAAATGACATGGATGTCAAGAACACATGGCTTTCAATAAAACTTGAGATCATGATATTTAGTTGAGCTGTAGTTGTGAACTGAACATGAGTATGTTTTATTAAGAGTGCGTACCAAGCCAGAAAAATATCGCAATGTCAGATGAAACAAACTTATGTCTAATCTTCGCGTGGAGATGAGATGGAGATAGCGTGTTTCGCGGCACAAAAATGAACGAAGCGCTTCTTATCTAAAAACTCGTAAAGTATAGAATATTTTAAAAAATCGTTAGTAGCAGCCCTAGGTCATATGTTAGTGATATTACTTATCGATTTTTTGTCTTTATTAGATACACCATGAACGAATAAAACCGAAAATTCATTATTATTAGAGGTAGCTTTGTGATTTTTTTCTATCGAGGAAATTTCATTCCATT
This sequence comes from Polyploca ridens, assembly GCA_951394255.1. NCBI lineage: Eukaryota > Metazoa > Arthropoda > Insecta > Lepidoptera > Drepanidae > Polyploca > Polyploca ridens. The sequence continues at coordinate 5,786,844 of OX596252.1, read as the reverse complement.
ATGTTTTTGCTTAGGCAGAACCCTCGCGTATATAATGAAAATACCCATATAAAAATATTTTTTCATTTAAATACTATTTACTTGGGTAAATTTCAATTCTAAGATTGTTATTTTGCTTTATACGCAGCCTTAAAAGCTTGCACGTGCTTGTAATACTTACAATGTTTATTGGAATTAGAAACGCGATTGGAATGTTACAGTAGTACCCAACTGATAAGGCGCGTCGTGATAATTCGTTCCAATTATCTTTTCGATATTTACACTTATCTCACTGACAATAATTGCGTGTCCCGGGGGCAAGAACTACTTAGCAGACTCAATAAATAAATTACAATCTCAAGCTGACCAGCCCCCACAAGCAGCATCTGTTCACAAGTATGACGCGTGTGGCAGCCATCGCCCTCCTCGCCATATTGGAGGGAAGCGGGTGACCCGTCAATTCGAATACTTCCACATTGTGTAATCGCTTAGAAAGTCGCTCTAAACTATACTCAAAACTCGTTTTCCATCCGTGGCTGGCGATTTGCGACAACACCAACAATGACTATTACGTGTCACGTGTCACTATTACCCAAAAGTAGCAAAAATGTTATCTACCATTTATCAGATAACGATGAGGCTTTAGTGAGTTGTTTCTCGGTTTCTGATGTCGACAAATAATAAAAAAAAACTATAGGTATTACAGTACTACCCAACTGATATGGCGCGTCGTGAATCTTCGTTCGCACAGAAAACAAAGTATGGACCCGAAGATTAACGAAAGAATGCTTAAAACTTACAATCAACCTTAGATCACAACTATAGGGTTCATAATACACTGCAGCCGTTAGTTCCGTCTCACTCGCAAGTCACGCCCGCGCGCTAACACGGCGGCAGCTGCCGACCAATATCATAGCGTTTCCCGCGCTTTGAAAATGTATCTTCTGCGCAGGTATATCGGTAGGTAAGCCATATTAGTTGGGTAATACTGTACCTTCTTTTTGATCAATAGACAACAAAAGATCGACTCTAATTTTATAAGCCTCGCGGGGTATTTGCTAATGATATTATTATTTATTAAATTTAATGGAGCGATGTACAATAAATAAAATAAACAACGGCGATCCACACTTGCCAAAACCTTATCTTAGTTCTGGAAAATGTTTTAGGGCTACTAAATTGGAATAATGCGCATCAAAATTGATAGTAGATATCCCTACTATTCTGTAATCTGTGTAGATATCTATTCTACTTAAGTTTGGCCGATGTTGTTGTTTTAGTGTCAAAAGAGCCAAATGCGCAGCAAATTATGATACTTAATCCCTTAGGCCCCCCGCGCACCAGGCAGCCTGGCTGCGCAGCCAGGCTGCGGTAGCCAGAATATTTGCGCAGCCAGTTATAACAGCCAATCAACGACTAGTCTAGATCCTTCCGTCGAGCAATATGGACGTGGAAGAACTTATAATTATTGCTTACCTATCGAAAGTCATCTTAACAAAGTTCGGAACGCAAAATACGTCTGGCTGCTACAACTAGTGCGCGGAGACTGACCGCAGCCACATACATTCGCCTACACACGTTCTGGCTGCGCGCAGCCAGCTGGCTGCCGTGCAAACAGGCGCGTTTCATTGGCTGCCACAGCCGAGATTTCGTGGCTGCCTAGTGCGCGGGGGCCCTTAGTTAACAAGTTTTACGGATAATTCAAGATAAAACAAAAGTTATGACTAATAAAAACAAATTAACGATAATAGTCTCTACCTCTCAAAAATATGGAAGACTACATCTATCTAGGTCATAACATTTCTTTCAGGGCCTGTACAGATAAATAAATAACTAAATACCTTTTTTTATGTCAAAAGGTTGACTTGATAGTAAGTGGTCACCGCCGGCTATGGACATTTGAAATACCAGGGGGATTGCCGATGTGACCTTAAATACACCTTATATACCTAGCTAAATAGAAGTATAAAAATACTAATGTTTGACTGAGATGCTGCCGTTTCGCGCCAGAAGTTTCACTTAAAAAACATATTTTTAACCGATTTTCTATTTACAACGAAAATATCCTAATACACGACAAAAAAGGAGGAGGTTCTCAATTTGGTCCTTGCTTTTATGTTTGTTACATCAGAACTCCGTCATTTATTAACCAATTATTTTTTTGTTAACTTTGGTCCCATTGTCATCAGATCAGGGTTTGATTACTTTTTAGTGTACTTTGAAGTCGGTTTAAGTTTTTTGTAAAACAATTTTTTATCTACAGGTAACTAAATAATATGCATAAATCCCAATGATATTATAATAAAAAGAGGTAGATATCGATTTTACTTAGCGGCGACATATAGCTATCTCTTTCTGTACCATATATTCCGTATTATCTATCGCATTCACCTAATGCAACAATAACTGAATGCCGATTAGTATGAGGGTAGCATATCTCTATTATAATATCATTGATAAATCCTAATAAAAAGTACCTACAGTAAATGTCACATAACTTCAATATAACAAGTATAACAAATTAATCTAGAGGCAAGCACATAATTTATAATTTCATCGCTAACTATGGCAAACTCCTCACAGCGCGATGCCGTACCTTTTCATCTGCTTATTAGTGGAAGGAGAAAGTCCACTAATGGACACACCGCACTCAGAGATTATATCCCTCCAGTGAAAATCGTCATAGAAATATATCGTTGCAAAACTAAAAGGACGCCTCTCACACCGTCACGTATTCCTACTAAAATTATCAACGTTATTTTTTTTGTGTATATTTGCAAGTAAGTAGGTCTATGAAATTTGGCACATAGATAGATCATGTCAATATTCATATAACAAGATACTTTATACCGGGTAGGTATATTATATAATTCTCGAGAACACAGTCGAGTCTCGAGTCTCGAGTCTGTCGTCTGCGCTGCACCTCAATGGGGAAAAAGTACGAGTCTCGAGTCTGTCCTCTGCGCTGCACCTCAATGGGGAAAAAGTACGAGTCTCGAGTCTGTCATCTGCGCTGCACCTCAATGGGGGAAAAAGTACGTGTCTCGAGTCTGTCCTCTGCGCTGCACTCCAATGGGGAAAAAACGTGCCGGCGACGTTTATAATTTTTTTTTAAACCACTAAGGTGGCAAACAAGCATACGGCCTGCCTGATGGTAAGCTCGCGCGTTGCCGACCCTGAAGAAACCTCTTCACACCCTTCTTGAAGAACCCCATGCTGTACTTCTTTGGGAAAACCACGGCGCGGCGGGAGCTCATTCCACAGTCTGAGCGTCCGCGGAAGAAAAGTCCTTTGAGCCCGCACAGTTCGAAACAATTCTGGTTTCAATGTGTATTCTACGTCACACTAGTAAACAAAACTAATAGGTCAACACGAAGCTCATTTTCACATTTATAATTGACAGCACATTTTGACAATTATATTTGATCGAGCGAGCGAAGCGTCTCCGTTCCAGCTTGTATGTCCAGATGTCCGAAGGATGTCCGGCTGCTCGTGTGCGAGCAGGTTCGGTAATTAGAATGGGTTTTTTTGTCAAAAATTTCCAAAAACTGAATCGTTATTATCGATACCCGCGTGGTCGACAGCTCACAGAACCACTAGTATTAATATAATTACATATTAGTGCCATAAATACACTACGGTGTAATACATAGCCACTTTACCATTAGTACCTAACTAAAATTAAGTTTATTTCACTAATGCAGTTTAGTATTTGTTGAAATTATGTTAATTTATTTAACATTACACTGTAATTATTTTGAATTATCCTAAGTTGTTTGTAAATAAACTACTATTGCTCGGCTAAGAGCTTTAGTTTACATTGATCAAAAACGATTTACCTAAGTCACAAAATACTTAATAGTAGATTACGATACGTGTGCCTTAAGTAGTACATTTTTGTGCAAAAATGAATCGTTAAACTTTTTATAACACGTGCTATAAATAATTATAGTATAAAAACTAACTGTCTCCGCGGTTTCACCCAGATAATTCCCAGAATAAAAAGCCCGTGCTATTGTCCGTGCAAAATTTCGTCGTGATCGGTTGAGTAGTTAAGGCGTGAAAGCGTAACAAACAAACAAACTCACATTCGCACAAAGTGGCATAAGACAAAATAAACGAACGAGTTTGACCTAGGTGGTAGGTAATTTATCCCGTGCTTGGAATTTAATCTTATGTTATACTAGTTTATCCTGCCACGCTTAGAAAATAACTAATTAGCCTCGGAAAAATTATGACGTCTAAAAACTGGGTTTTGCCGGTAACAACTATCGTATCTTGTCAATTTAAATATTATTGCAGTACTAATATTTAAATTGACAAGATTAGCACACTAGTTGCAGCATTATTTATAATTATGCTATTTATATATTTGTTTTTGGCAATTCGCCGAACTAAAAACTCTAACAAATTTTGTAATAAGACTCACACTTGAATAAATAAAAATATATCTCTCGCTTCATAATATGTTCTGTAAAAAAATACTATGTGACCAATATGTGTATATGACTAGCTTTCCGTCGCACATGTTTCGCCCCTCTTTTACTCCCTTAGGTGTCAAATTTTGAAAAGCCCTTCTATAATTTATCCTACGTTATATAGGCGTTATATGGCGGGCCAGTTGGCGCAGTTGGTTAAGGTTCACCTTACGCGCCGCAGGTCGTGGGTTCGATTCCCACACAGGACATGCATTTGTGTGCATGAACATGTCTGTATGTCCTGAGTCTGGCTGTAATCATGTATATTAAGTATGTATTTACAAACAAAAAGTAGTATATGTATTATATCAGTTATCTGGTTTCCATAGTACAAGCTCTGCTTAGTTTGGGATCAGATGACCGTGTGTGAGGAATGTCCCAGGATATTTATTATTATTATTTATTATAGGTAACGTAAGTTTCAAGTTTCTTACCACTACGGTTTAGGATATGCGTTGATAGATCAGTCAGTCAGTCAAGACAAGTCTTTTTATTATTAACGAGGTAACTTCAATAGCTTAGAACCTCATGAGTGTCCTCTTAGGGCCTAAAATGGCTTTGACTTTGATATATATACATAAATTATGACCAGTGGATCTGTAAGCTGTCTCGCGAGACTCGATAATTATATGGAATTTTTTGTCGATTCAGTTATTGGATAGCCATTTTGAAAAAAATCCAAAAATTGAATCGACAAAAAATCCATATAAATCGAAAATATCTGAAAGTATTTTTGCCGGAGACGCATGGACGTTTCACGTTCGCTCGGTCAAAAAAAAATAGAATTCAGGAACTACGAGTCAACTAATTGGACATTACCATCTAATAGAGTATACCTCTTCATCTAGTCAACACACAACACATCAATCATCAGTAATAATTCACGTTTGAACAGAAACCGCCTATAATTATCATATTGTGCAATATTAATTTGTATTCGAGGATGTAATTACGTGTATATTGGTCAATAGATCATCGACATATTAATCGTGAATTACTGTCTTATAAACGCGTGCGAGTCGGGCCTCATTTTGATTCGCCATTTTTAGTTTGTTTTTTAAAAACAGTAGGTACCTAGTAGGTACCTAGTAGGAAGGTAAATACCTAGTATATAATTTCCAGAAATTTTTAATTCATTAGATATCTGCTCCTAGTTAAATTGTTGAAATCGACCCCCTAACAAAAATGGTTGTACTTTGACAGCCCCCAATTCTTTATTTTTCGGCTTATTTTCATTTATCTCAACTGAAAAATAATGAAACTGTATTTCTCATTCAATATTCTGTTCACATTCTATAGTGGACATCTAAAATGCAGGTCCGTATGCTCATTCCGTTTATGAGCTAGTGACCCTTAACATATGGACGGATAGACAGACAGACGTGCTGTCTCTGTGTGACCAAAAACCCAACCAAAGTGAAATTGGGACTCGCCGACGAAGGGTCCTTTATACGTGAAGAAAAAACTTACGGAGAGTTTGAAAGGCATAGATAAAGTTTATGGGAATTCCGAATTTCAACCAAATTCAAATTCAAACATTGATTGCATCACACTATATACACAAAAGGTAGGTACACACATGTGGCCTCATCTAGAGCATTGCAATACAATACAATATAATAAGACGCACCACTACATTTACAGAAATTTGTCTGAAAAAAAATCTTCTAGTGAATAATAACATTTTTTAATCAATATGTCTTTTAAATTTTTCTCAAAATCTATGTCTTTATTTATGTCTTTGATGGTATTTGGGATATGATTGAAAATGATGACTGCCATAATACCAATGGGCGATCCATTAATAATAAAACCACCTTAATATGTGGCATGGTAACTCAAACTCAAAGAAAAAAAAACAACAGCAACAGATATGTTATTTTTGTTACATGATTCACACAATAGCCTTTTTACATTTTCATATTTGATTAACTATTGTAAGTTTTTGTTACAGAATATGTATTATAATAGGTTATTACGTAATAGCGTTTTTGAAATAGAGCCAGAATGCAATGTATTTTTTCGAGGTATTCATATGATCAATCATTTGAGTATGTCTCTTTTTCTGGCTATGTCTAATATCAGAAATAGTTAGATGTTCTCTTTTCATTGATTTTACTAGTTTTGAGAGTTATTTATTGAATTAAATACGTAAAGAAAATACCTACGCTTAGTGCACCTACTAGTTTCAATAAAGGCTTCTTTTTTTAGCTTTTTGGAGATCGGACTTTATTTTATGGATGAGTCTATATGTCTCTTTTTCTGGCTATGTCTAATATCAAATATAGTTAGATGTTCTCTTTTCATTGAAACTACAGTAAATTATAATTGGTATGTATGATTATTAGTTTTGAGTGTTGTTTATTGAAATACGTAAAGAAAATACGTACGCTTAGTGCACCTACTAATTTCAAAAAAGGGTTCTTTTTAGTTAACGTTAGTATTAAATTAACCAATAAACCTTATCAAAGTTACTGTAGAAAAATGGAACACTATATGTTTTATGTTTTATTTATGAAGTTATAATTCATTGTAACACTCTTTGATTAAATCGGAACCCCTCTCAGCAATCATGACAGTAGGTCCATTAGTATTTGCACCGGTTATTGTAGGCATTATACTAGCATCAATCACACGAATATTTTTCATTCCGTGCACCCTTAAATGTCCATCTACAACGGAATTCCTCGGATCAGGACCCATTTTACAAGTACCGACTGGATGATATAATGTAGTTGCCATATTTACACATATACATTTCCAGTAATCTTCACTATCTAACTCAAATTTATCACATGATGGCCATTTCATCCTACCCAAAAAACCGGCAATGGATTTAAAATAAGGTGTCTCGACTATTTTAGTGGCTATTTTAATTCCAATTACAGAAGACTCCAAATCCCTCGGATCGTCAAAGTAATTCAAATAAATTTCAGGATAATCTCTAGGATTATTTGAGTATAGAGAAATATTTCCTCTAGATTTTGGATGCAAGTTAACGAATACGAATTCAAAAAGTGCATGATATTTGTTTTGCTCTACTATAGAGTCAACGACTATTTTTTTGTAAGCAAGTTGCTTCGAAAAAAATGCTTCAGTATCTGAAGAATTCTTCAAGAAAAATGTCAAATGGTTCTGATATTTAGGATAAGTACAGTTTTCATTTGAAGAATAAAATGCTGCAGCGTTAGAGCCTCTTACTTCACCTAAACGTCCACTATGATTATACAGGTATCGTATTGCATCGAAATGTTTATTTTCGTTGCCGGAAAGACCCGGTTCATCTCCAAAGATCGTAATAGGTATATTACAATGGTCTTGTAAATTCTGACCCACCATTGGTAAATCTAATTTGCATGTAATATTTTTTTCATGCAGATGTTCTTTGGGCCCTATGCCAGACAGCATCAAAAGTTGCGGTGTATTTATTGTTCCCGCACATAAAACAACTTCTAGACGTGCATAAAATTTCGTTACAATCCCATTATTTTCTACTTTCACTCCACGCCTATGATTGTTATCTAAAATTTCAGTGACTAGCGAATTTCTTATAATTTTTAAATTTTGTCTGTTTTGTATTTGAGTTAAATATGCTTTAGCCGCACTTTGTCGTACTCCATTATGTGCAGCTGTTCTAAATTTTCCTGCACCTATAAAGTTTGCAGAATACAAATCAGGTACAGTTTTGCAACATATTTCGTTCCAAGAATCAAGTATCTTTTCAGTTATATTTTCATATGCGTGAGGAAGTGTACCAATGATTAGTGGCCCATTGTGCCCATAGTTTTGACTTATTACAGGATCCCTTAATAAATTCCTATCTTGTAAATTTTCAGCTTTCTTTAAGTATTTGCGTACAGTATCTGGATGCCACTCTTTGTTACCGTCATCATACCATTGTTGGTAAACATGGTCATTTCCTTTTATGTGGGACAAACCATTCATACTGCTGCCTCCACCAAGCATTTTAGCTCTCGGCCAGTATACGGATTCATTAATATTTGCCTGATTACTCACTCCATTATTTTTGGTTTGATATTGCCAGTCATATTTTGAGCGGTAGAGATATCCGTCCATTCCTGGTATCTGAAATAACATTATTTACTTATTTATTATTGTTTTTGATTGTCTTTTTAACGAATATGTACTTACAGAACTTTCCACTGGTGGATTTCCTCCAGCTTCTATTAGTAATATTTTCCATTTCTTTACTTCACTCAATCTATGTGCAACAATACATCCCGCTGTACCTCCGCCTACTATTATGAAGTCAAATGTTTCTTGGTCTGCAATTTTATCGAAAAGCGTTGTTTCACCGGAATAAAATACTTAAGACAATATCTTATTTCGATTCAACTATGTCGAACATAAAATGTCGAAAACTATGGACAAGGAAAGCTTTAAACCGAGAAGAGTGGAAAGAAATGGAGGAGGCCTTTGCCAATGTTGGGCAAACATCGACAACTTCGTCTTGTCGATGTCATCGACTCAGTAGAGTCGTTAACTTAAGTTTGTAAATTGTATTTTTTTTTATTTTGCTTCTGAATAAAGGCTATTATTATTATTATTATATGTCGAACATACCGCAAACTTCAGAATCTGGAAGCCATTTATCATTAATCAGGCATTGTGATGCCGCAAAAAATTGCAACGCCGAAGTAAAGATCTCAGCAGCTGTACCAGTAGTCGGGGACAGACAGCTATCATTGCTTGAAACCATAATATTGTAATGTTATTATTGCTTTACTTATTGTTATTGATAAAATAATTATTGGTTATATTTAACATGTAAAAATTATATTCGTCATATAAAAGAAACAAAGTATGAAAAAAAAAATGGAAAGAAAAGATACAGAAATATAACATACAAAAAAAAACTGTTACAATTTCATACTCACCAGGCCATTGAAAAAATTAAGCAACAAATTAAAACCCTTCCAAGATGAGTCAATACTTTCAACTTTGAAATTTAAAAAAGGACTGAATATACTTTACTTGAGGAGACGGTCACGCCTCTTCAATTCAATACTTAGATTAAGAAAACAGGCTATATAATACAGCGTTTATCAGAAAAGAAACGTGTTTTTTCAGTTTTAGCTCGCATTTATTCGACATGTAACTTACTCTTATAACTTGTTCACTTTTTAAATATACGAGTAAAGGTCACCACGTAGTATATCAGCACGGCTACGCCTCGGCAAATACCTTGCCATGCAAGTGAGACCTTTAAATCGTATGTATTAAAGTAAATTTTACAATGACTAGATAAAATAGTTGACTTGTCCTATTGACCTAGGGTTGCCATCCATCCGGGTTTTCCCGGATTTGTCCTAGTAGAAGGCGACCGGGGAGTGTGTTTTGTAACATTTAAAATGATGATAAAAGATGACTAAAAATTTTAATATCTTTGAAAATAAATTAAACGTTGATTTACTTATGACATTTTGAAATTATTTATTACATTTTGAACCTTTTTATTAAACTATGTTTTGAAAAAACCTGTTGACATGTCCGTGTTCTGGGTTTTCACGCGTCTTATCTTTGTTGCAAAATTTTAGATATGGCAACCCTATACTGACCACACGTTTCTAACGAGCAGCCCGCTCCCTTACTGCCTAACGCTAGCATGCGATATCTTGCCAAAGCCGCGCTACCAATTTCACCGGCGCCGGGGCGCCGCGCCGCTCGCGAGCTGTCACCTCACAGGCGAGGCGGCGCGCTGGCAGCTAGTAGTTGGATTGATTTGAGGCGGTGCTGGGCCGTTGCTGCGGTAAAGCGGTGCTGATATAGTGAATGATGACCTTAAGGGTCCATTCGCATACACCGGCTCGGAGAGCAGACCAAATTTTTAACACAATTAAAATAGATCTTTCGGATCATTGAAATAAGATTTATTTTTAAATTTCACTTCTTTTGTTAGCGCATTAGGTCGGCTCTCCAGCATTCAATTTAATTAAATAACCTAACCTTATTTCAATGATTCTACAGTCTATTTTAAACGCGTATCAAAATATGCTCTTTTCTCTGAGCCGGTCTGTGTGAACGGACCCAACATAGTCGTGCTAACATTGACGAAGAGTATCAAAAAAAACCTATAACAAACAAAGCGTTACGCTTTTTAATCTAAGCAATATTACTCTTACTTAAAACAAAAGCTACTAACTTATAAGTGATAGATAATAGTTAAAATTAAGGATATTCTACATTATAAATGAACTTAATGTAGGTATAGTCATATGTACGCCGTTATACAAGTTGGCTAATTTGCGGAAAACTGACTGATCATATAAAAATAATTTAGCTACACGCCCGTTTTTTTTAAACCCTTGGGAGTTGAATTTTGAAAAACCTTTCCTTCGCGTATTCCAAGTTCAAAATAGGTTTATTCGGAAGTATGTATTGCAAAAAACTCTTGTCGAATGTTCATGAATATGAAATACGTTAGTGCGAAAGCAGGCTATTACGAAAAACTCTAGATCGAATGTTCATGAATTCGAAATACGTTAGTGCGAAAGTAGGCTATTACAAAAAACTCTGGTTCGAATATCCTTCACCGCAAAGTACCTATGTTTTTTTGAAAGTATGCCGTTGCGATAATCTTTAGTTCGAACGATTTCGTCGAAATACAGTCCTCCCGTTTGATCAGCTGGAGGTGATTTTACAAAAACCCTGAAACAGAATATCAAACTGACTCTTAATTTCTGAACAAATACCTAAAAATACCATGGTTTTATCATCAAAAACTACAGATATTCATACATATTTCATCCCCTATTTTGCCCCCTAATGAGTGAGATTTCCTTCCAAATACCCCGAACAATAAGTAATTACTTAATTCCTTCCTAATCGAGAGCCAAAGTAGGTACCTATCAGTTTCTATTTCTTATTAAATTTATTTGATACATTGGTGCGTCAATTAAAAATTAAATCGTGTTTTATTAATTTATATTCCAATTTCTTTGTAGTACCTATCTACCTACCAGGTAGGTAGTAGTAGTAGGTAGGTAGTGTAGGTAGGTAGGTATAGTACACAGACGTAGAGAAGTAACAAGCATCGAACGGCGCGCGGCGATTCAATAATTTACTATAAATGGAATTAATTCTTCGAGTAGGTACACAGACAGTATTTATACAGATGTAAAAAAATAGCATGCACAATTAGTCACAGAAGCTGCAGCAAATAAAATGTCGGTAGTAGTTACCTACATGTCATGTTTTCCTTTTTTTATAATTATCCAGTCATTAAAATTGGCAATTTAATTTTTATCAAATTTTAGGCTAAATGGCAATTAATTTTATTTGAAATCAATACAGAAATAATGGCACTCGTAATAAAATTCAAATTATAATAAAATATAGGATCAAAACCAGAACAGACCTCTACAGCTGAATCGATAATAGTATGTCTCCAAAACAGTTTTTATATTTATTTTAAACTACTAAGGTAAGAGAATACGGATGGAGAGCGGTTACTGTAGCTTATATAGGTACGCTTGCAATACCTGGGTAACAAGAGTGAATCGCAGAACCTGAAAAAAAAACACTCCCAGAAGGGGTTTGGAGAGGTTGGGAGGAGTCGCTGGGTATCAGCTATCTGTTTTCATTTTCTTTATACGACAATGTCGGTAAACAAGCCTGCGGTCCGCCTGATAGTAAGCGATCACCGTAGCCATATGGGTGCTTGCAATACATGGGGTATAACTCACGCGTTACCAACCCTTCCTCCCTCCCCAATGAGCACTGGCGACCTTACTAGGCTGCGTAGTACTTCCTCATCGAGTTTATTTTGTTTATTATATACTATACTATTATAGTATATAGTATACTATTCCGCCAATTTCCCACAGCCAACAATGAAAGAGAAAAAATGAAAGAAAAAGATTTAATTAGAAATTTAGATAATGAGCTCTGATTGGCTAATGGCCGATACCTATAATTTACGGACCGTTATCGGTTAAAATTAAGACTCTTTTATCTTTACTACTAATGATGCAAAGACCTCAAAGCTTTGCATAGCAGACCCTCCCATGTGGAAGTAGCTATCACAGGTAAAATTATCTTACGAAATAATCTATATGCCCAGTTTGGCAATAAAAAATCTGCCATTGGTAAGCAAAATGATTCGTTTTTGCTTACAGAAACCGGGCATAAGTCTTTAAGTACATTTTGTCCGTCAGAAAATAAGAATGTCTGGCGGCCCTGGGATCTTGGTCTATAAAAAGTACCTACATTGTTTTTTTGTCAATCCTGTACGATCATACTGATATCCTATTGCATCGACATGCTATTTTGCTATGTCGATTTCACCAGGTGCATTACCATCAATTGTACAAGGTACAAAATAATTATTATTTCATTCCACTATCGGTAAATCAACTAAATACTTAAAGGTCGGAAAGTTGGCACGTTCAGACACACATGCAATTTCAAAATACGGTAAGTATGTTTTATTACACTATTGCTTCTAATCGGTCAGTCAATTCTAATGCAACAAAAAGAACACTCTATACTTATGAACAATAGCAAAAGCAAAACAATACTGTCTCCAAAATCAAAATCAAAAAGTCATTTATTCAGTTTAGGCCCTGATAAGGCACTTATGAACGTTAATTTGTTACATACAGTTGAATTTACCACTGGTTCGAAATACACTTAAACTGAGAAGACTACGGCAAGGCTCCTTCATACTCATAAGCATGACCGCGCGCGAGAGAGACGGACTGACTTTTCATGATGCGGCAGTTTACAAGTGTCTTACTATGGTTGGCTTTACAAAATATTTATGTAGGCATTGTTTTTAATCATTTAAATATGATGCTAACTTGTAGCGCAGTAATCTAAGTATCAATCAAAATTGACACCATATTCACAATATTAGCAGGAAACCCAGAATTTAACGTTACCTCATAAATGCTACGTTTGTCCCCGGTCAACCCATAGAATAATAATAATTGAGCCGGGGTTTCTTTAATTTTTAATTGGTTTATTTTGGTACGATTTAAATACGTTGAATTTATAAAAAAAAAACTAATTTTATCAATTATCGTGGACGGGTTATATATCAACAGTTTAAATAAAAAGAAAAAAAAAACGACATCTTATCTTTTACGCAATAAAAACAAACTACCGGTGTTTTTATATTCACTAACTTCCATCGGAAACTCGTGAAAGTGATAATGTCATGAATATTTATTATACTGCGAAAAGTGGAGCGAAATTTTATCGTCGAGTAACAAATCATGTTTGCTCAATGTCGATATTATTCTATGGATAAATAACTAAATTATTCCTAATAAGGCACGATTCACGATTCCAAAAATACGTGCCTATAGGCACATATATTCTGTAAAGCTAATAGCATTTTTTAAATAAAATATCCCGTTGACTCGTGGATAGACGTACGTCCTATTACAGTAGTACCCAACTAATATGGCTTACCGATGTTTCTTCGCAGAAGATACATTTTCAAAGCGCGGGAAACGCTATTGGTCGGCAGCTGCCGCCATGTTAGCGCGCGGCGTGCGGAGGGGCGTGACTTGCGAGTGAGACGGAACTAACAGCTGCAGTGTATTATGAACCTTATAGTAGTGATCTAAAGTTGATTGTAAGTTTTAAGCATTCTTTCGTTAGTCTTCGGTGCCATACTTTATTTTCTGTGCAAACGAAGATTCACGACGCCATATATCAGTTGGGTACTACTACCACATATGAAAAAATATAGTATTTCAAGAACTACAAATACCCCTTGAATTGTAGTTCCTGAAATTATTCTTGTATTTGTAGTATACAATTATGCACAGTGAAGATACCACAGGTATAGAATGTCTGTGACAGATACGTGATATTCAATACACTCAATACAGTATACACTACATGAATATTTATAAAATAGATTTCGGCCCATCCTAGACTATATCTTCGCTTACCTTCAGGCGGGATTGTGGCAGAGCGCAAGCCCATCCATTAAGAAAAATAAAGATTTTATCCAAACTAATACAATGATGAGGTAATGTTTTTCTATGAGTTTAGTTCTAGAAGGCCGGCACTTCTAATCAGATCCTGAAAATTCTTTGAACTTTTTTTTTTAAACGGAATATATCTTTATTAGAATAAAAAAAGTACAAAATGCAATCTATATATAACAAATTTCCTCATGCCTGCCGCTGCTTCCGATTAACGGCAAGGCTGGCAGCGTTTCCTCTTTGGATAGCCAAGCTGACGCGTTGGCGGAAAAAGATCCCCGCCCGCTGGTCTCCGGAGGTCTCGAACAATGTAGAATGTTCTTTGAACTATGTATGTGTAGTATGCACTTCACATCACGAGAACGAACAAGACCCCGAGAGACATCTAGTAGCTATTTATATAATTTTTATTGACATAAATACATAGTACAGACATTAATCGAAGTCCCTGACTTCTGTGCTAGGTCTAAACCTGTGTTACAGAAGTCAGTACCCTCTCCTATGCAATAGGATCAAGATAAATTTATGTAATAAAACCCTGAGTAGAGTAAAAAAAAATTAATAATAAATACAAACGCAATATGTGCATGTATCAGTGTGGGTGTGTGTGAGCGTGGGGGTGTGTGTGTGTGTTGGGGCGTGAAGGGTGTGTGTGTGTGGGGTGTGTGTGTGTGCGGGGGGTGTATGTGTGGGGGGTGTGTATGTGTGCGTAGGGGTGCGTGTGTGTGGGGGTGAGTGTGTGTGTGCTGGATTAGTTTAGTTTGTAATCTTTAAAAATACAGGTCCATTAACATTTTTTCAATGCCTTCATAGTCAAACAATTGAAGCCATGATTTTATTGTATGTTTTATTTTATAATCGCTATATTTTTTTATTTTGCATTTTATATTTAATATATTGTATAGGAGTGGAATTATCTCGTCTTAACAAATGGTACAGGACATCTGTCAACTCTCTTGGGTACATCAGGTAAGGTTTTTTTATGGTAACGTCGTATACCTTCGTATATATACAGTTTTCTTACACTGATGACATTACCTTTGTCGTAGACAGCGGTAGTAGGATGCCTATGAGGTAAGCTTAGAAGCACTTTAATAATACAGCGCTGTGCACGTTCAGCAACTATAAGGTGAGACTTTGCAGCAGAGCCCCAAGCACAAATACAGTATCTAATAATACACTCACATATAGCCTTATATATTTGCAAAGCTAGAGTGAGGTCAGCAACAGATCTCAGCGTTTTGAATATATAAATGAGTTTTCTAATCCTTGAAGACAAAGACGCTATGTGGGTGCTCCAGCTAAGTTTGTCATCTATTTGTACGCCTAAATATTTAATGATACTAACGCGGGACAAGGTCGAACAACAGCATTGCGCAGGACGGCTGCTACGGTTACAAGGATTGGTATGTATTTTTAAAGAAATATTAGTTGCAGCATTACCTGCAGCCGTTTTACTGAAGCACATATATTTAGTTTTGCTAGTGTTTAGGGATAGAAGACTATTTTCCAGCCACTGTGTCACCACTGAAAGACAATCCACCGCTAGCGCCACTACTTTCTGCCAAGATTTGGCATGGAGCAGTAGCACAGTGTCATCTGCAAACATCAGCAAGTCCAGGCCAGGCAAGGTAGTACAGCAAAGATCATTTATGTAGATGAGAAACAATAAAGGTCCTAGTGTACTACCTTGAGGCACGCCATAGGTGCACGCTTCCTCACTGCTTTCATGACCTTCTACCCTTACACGCTGTGTTCGTCCTGTTAGGTAGTCAGCGAACCAACCGAGAGCAACCCCTCTGACACCAACGTTCTCTAACCTTGTTAGTAGTATGGGAATTGAAACAGTGTCAAATGCTTTCTGGAGGTCCAGAAAGACACCCATACACTTGTCACCACAATCAAGGTAAGATACAATTTTAGTCGTCAGCGCCATAACCGCGTCTTCGGTCGACTTCCCTTCCCTGAAACCGTATTGATTTTTACTTAATAAATTATTTTTCTCAAGATAACCCATAACTCTCTTCTTTACCAGCTTTTCCAGAACTTTAGATAAACTGGAGAGAAGGGAGATGGGTCTATAATTAGACGGATTCCTACTATCGCCTGCCTTATATACTGGGCATATAACAGCTTTTTTAAACTTTTGCAGTTGTCGACTCAACAAAAAAACATCTCTATTTATTTCGCAAATCATTATTTATCATGTCACATTAGCATAAAGGCATAAATCAGGGGGAAATTCGAGTGTTAACCTCGTTATCTGAATAATGAAAATAGCACAATGATGCACCGTTCCCTTTCCGGGTTGTCGTGTCTGATGAACCCTTTCGACGGCGTTAAGGCAATAAATTACACGGTAATGAAGGCCCTGGCCTTACTATGTGTTACGATTTTCATTATTTTATTAGATTTTCCCTTTGTTATTTATATGGGGTCATTAATGTAAAAGATGCTATATGTTTTTTTTTTGGAATCGGTACCTAAGTACGACAAAGTCAAACGAATCTTGATGATAAATACAGCCACCTTGAAGAATACCTGAAAGTTGTTTGTCAGAGTGTTAAAGTAGGTATATCAAATAACAAATCCAGATTCTTGTGTAATGATTTCAAATAAACTTGTTAGTAGCATCAATTCAAGATTGCTTTCGATTACTTTGAATCGCAAAATAATGTTCTTAGTACTTTCATAGAAAATAATAAAACCGCTTATTTATTCTGAGCTCATTACTCCTGTCCCGGTCAGTTATACAATTTGTAGCTTTGGTAACAAAGACATATATTAAATGACACGTGTTTCTCTTTTGTGAGGAAAACATTTTACGTTCAGATCTCATCATGATGTTCATTGAGAAAATTATATTATTTAATATAGATTAATAACTTCTTCTTCAGTCGGTCCCTCATTCCTGAGGATCGTGGTCACTGGAACCCCTTATACGGACAAACTACCTCCATCGATTTCGGTCCGAAGTAGCCCTCACCACTTGGTAGAATTTAGAAGAGGAGGTGGCTTCTTTCAATTGGTCCGACCATCGTGTTGGCGACCGGCCTCGTGTTCTCTTGCCTTCGGTATTACCAACAATGACCAGCTTTTCGAGGCTGTTATCCCCTCTTCTCATTATATGGCCGAAATATGAAAGCACGCGTTGTAGACATGTGGTGAACAGTCGGGTCAGCCGAGTTTGGAGAGAATAGATGCATTTGTGCGTTTGGCCATCTATGATATTCGTAGCATTCGCCTCCAGCATCACATTTCGAATGCATCTATTCTCTGTCTCTCTCTTGCTCGGATTGTCCACGTCTCCACTCCATAGAAGAAGATCGGGAGTACTAAGGCCCTGACTAAACGAGCTTTTGTTTTGTAACTTATTCCCCGTTTTTTCCAGATATTTTGTAGGCGTGCCATAGCGTCTTTAGCCAACCAGATTAATAACAATGGTTGTCAATACTATGGTGACTTATACGATAACAATATACATACTACCTTCTTAACAAAAAAAAGTGTTGAATCGCAATCGACCTGAGTTATCGCAAAACTTCACGAAAACTAAAAGTAGGGGAAAAACTTCCTATTCAAGGAGCCACTGGCAAGCATTCAGATGATGGATGATCGTCAATGAGCCTCAAATAGTGAATATTAAGAATTTATCAAACTGCTCCGATGAGGAAAATATACCTTCAGAATACCCGAGAATGGAATCTGGGACACTTGGTGTTTATAGGCCGGGACAGTCTGGATTGTGTTGGCTTTTTGATCGCTTTGTTACAAATTGAAGCTTTTAATTAATTCAATATTTAATTGTACATTACAAATTACCTTGATGTAAATCGATGTTTATTTAATAATGCAGTGGTTTACTGTCGATTGATAAGTAAGCAATAAAATTTTAATCTTTACTTATATATCAAATTCTTCTGCACGCGTGTATGTCACTGAATTTCTCCTAAACGGCTGGATCGATTTGAATGAATTTTTTTGTATGCATTTTTTGTATGCAGTCGATAATATAACCTAGATACTGACTGCAGCGCCATCTGCCGGGCTGATTTGTGAATCTAAACCATCCAAGGCACCATCGCGCCACCCAAACGCATACAAAAAAGTGACAGTTACATACACACGTACAGTAGAATTAACTCCCTGGATGGTTTAGATACGGTAGGGTAGGGTAGGCCAGAGCGGTGGAGGCGACCCAGAAGAGGCGATCAAACGGCAGGAGCGACTTATCGCATTCGCGACGTGGCGCGCAAGGCTTCATCAGGAGCGGTTTGCGCGCAAACGCGTTGTCGAAGCAAACCTGCCGGTCTTCGAGGCCTGGATGCAGCGAGAAGGTGGACGACTCACCTACAGACTTACACAGATACTCACCGGGCATGGGTGCTTCGGTGATTATCTGTATAGGATCGGACGTGAGGCGACGGCGGCCTGCTTCCACTGCGGTGGGAGCGACCAGGATTCCGCATCGCACACACTCGCGGTGTGCCCCGCGTGGGAATCCGAGCGGCGGATCCTGGTCCAAGAGATCGGACGAAATCTCTCCCTGCCAGCAGTCGTGTCGGCGATGCTGAGCGGGGATACGGCGTGGAGGGCCGTAGCCTCCTTCTGTGAGACCGTAATGGTCCAGAAGGATGCTGAGCCGGATCGGGAGAGGGCCGATCCCACCCGGAGGCCAAGCCGCCGGGGCGCAAACGTGCCTCGTCGCGGCCCCCCTGCCCTGTAGCTCGGGCTTAGAATAACAGCTACGGTGTTCCCCTGCCTGCCGTAAAAGACGACTAAACGGGGCCTTTGGGTCGTGGGCAATCAGAGCGGGGGCTCTGTGCGCCCAGAAGCGACACCAAGGAGGACGATGAGTCGACGTGGTCACGACTCATCGTAGCGATAGCACAGCGAGGGTGCTGGGGGGAGGTGTCAGACCTCCCCCGGGACGAGCTATCAAAGCGCCGCGCTTGGAGGGGTGAGCAGGTACGCGTTCAACACGAGAGCCCGCCCCCCTCTCTATAGCGCAGGTGGCGACTACCGTGGGGTTTTAGCCGGTAAAAGTTCGGCATAACCTGACCGCTCCCCCCTAGGGCGGTCGGGTATCCTATGAGGATTTCACCACGCTAATAAAAAAAAAAAAAAAAAGGGTAGCACAACGCGAATGAAGTTGCACCGGGCAGCTAGTTGAAATATATTTTTTAAATACCCTGATTTTAAAAACCAATACATATATTTAAAATATTTTAAATGGAAACGTTATTCATAAAGTAAATCACATATTTAATCACAAAATGGTCCTCAAAATTGGCAGCCGGTTGTCAACATTTACATCGTCAGAAAATTGTAACGCTCTATCTATTTGCCATTCTCTTAAAGTTATAACTTGGGTGCCCGGGACGACATTGTCATCAACATACTTTGCTTTATACAACTCTTCTCTGAATACTTTCAGCTGACTCTTTATGTAATCTATCGGTATTTTTGATATTGCTAAAAGCCTGGGTTTATATGTACCGGTTTCAGGCACATTTTTAGCTTCATATAATTCGTATATTAAACTTCTATCATGGGGCTTTGGAGCTCTTAAGAATACTGCGTATTCTTCACCAATGTGGAGAAATCCTTGGAGATTGTATTCAGATCTAAAGCCATCGATATATTGGAATAGTTTGTTGAGTCTAATAGCGACCATTTGTTTTAAGATGCATATAATTAGGAACGAGGTGATTTGATTCTGAAATTAAAACGAGAATTAATAATAATTGATAAAATTAATTAATAAAAAACAAAGTAGCTTACCAATCTCATATTTCTGGCCTTTTGAAGATTAAAATTGATATACAAATACATAATGTGCATCAGCGTGCGCAAGCATCGTTTCAACATCCAAAATTAAACTTTGCGCGATAAAAATATACACGCATTTTATGAGGCTTTAAATTTTTTATGTATCGAACAATTTAAATGTTTTTCGTAAAAACTGGTCCAATGTAGCATTGTATGAATAAAATAAAGGTATTTTTTCATATATTTGGAACATGTAGAGATACTACCGTTTTGTATTCGAATAAAAACCAATCATATTTTGATCATTAAACAAATTGTATTATTACATGAGATGGTGTAAAACCCACGGTTTAAGGTAATCCCGGCTCTTTTTTATATGATGTTAGAAAGTGACAGATATATTTAAAACCTGGGTTTTGCTAGACTTGCTTTAAACCGTCTTACGTTATAAGGGGGATCGTGTGGTATCACAAAAGAAGGTTTTCTTTTCGAAACCCGGTTTGGCTTTTTGCTACATGCATTTGTACAAGTAGAAAAATCATCTCTATTATTCGTTTTCATAAATCCAGCATATAATTTTTCTCAGCATCATTGTCGCTCCATACGTAAAGAATGAGTCTGAACTAAAGCTAATTTGTATGAAATGAAAATTATTAAAAAAATATAATATCCTTGGTACTACATACAAATTTTTTGATCCTTTAAGTGTTTGAGAGAGAATTGAGATTTTAAAAGATTCTATTTAAGACAATTATCTTTTTTATTATATAAAGAGTAGACCCAGAATTGTGGTTTATAAAAGTTTCTAGACAGGTGTCTAACTAGATCTAATTCCTAATCACCTGTAAATAAGTCATAGAACGTCTAGACTAAACTTATCTAGCTTAACCGATCTAATTGATTGCCAAAGGGCGAACAATAAATTATATTAAGTTGCGTGATTTTAAATAATATTTTATTAATATTTACACCTACTCATCTAATTACGTTAACATATTTGTACCTTTAAGATGTAAAGGTTAGTACCTGCTAGTAGTAGTGAACTTCGGTAGTATGCTACTACTGATGTTTTTTTTGTGTATTTTGCCATTTTCTAATTAATATAACTAGTATAATAAGTTCTAGTCACAATAAATTCGCCAAGCACCTTTCGGTGTGTTCGGATAGCTGCACTTGAGAGCCAGTTCCTTCTAGGCTTTGTGTGCTTACCACCTTCGGCCGCATCGTCACTTACCATGGTGAGATTGCGGTCAAACACAGGCCTATAAACAGTAAAAAAAAAAAAAACACTTTCGCATAGTCCTCAGTCAGTCACCATCCATAATAGTCATGTTTTAGTACAATGGTGGTTGTACTAAAACTTTTCACGGACTTCTTGAGACAAATTGAAAAGTCACGATACACATGATTAATTTCATTTCATTTCACTGGTGCACATGGGTTGATCTTTATTGGATAAAATACCACCGATAATATGCAATAAAACTCAAAATACACAAATTTATGAAAATAAAAATGAAAACGCAACGTCACTCTGCAAGTTCTCCGCCAAAAAGTCTACTACCGTTGAAAAGTAAAATATTTAAAAAGAATCGGCCAAGTGCGATTCGAAATGGGGAACCCCTTTAATTTTTAATTATACTAAGTACTCATCTGCAAAGAATGAATCCCATTTTTTATTGATAGTACGATTTAAAGTTTTTTTTTTAAGTTTATATTTTAACCAAATCCTGTCAATTGAAACACGCCGACACCTCGTTTTCATTTTCTTTACAAAAGCAAGCTACACTGTGCTAAGAAAGCTATCGAAACTTACGTAACAACATGAGTCTGCACTCATCTTTACACGTTAAGATACGAACTAGATAAGGGTCGACAGTTCCCGTGCTTCGTTAAATTTATACTCGCACTGAAAAATGTTATAACAGAATACCTACCCTTTAAATTCTGGGGACATTTTTGGGGACACATAAACGTATTGGCCTTGTGACATTGGGTAAAATATTATTTTAATTATTTCTGCCACAGAAGCCTTTAAATATACGAGTATTTTTCTAAGAATGGTTATTCGAGAGTGTTATTTGATGTTATATAAATAGAAGTATTGTCATAGTATTGTATTGTTTTATTCAGCTGGAACGTAATCAAAGAAAAAAGTATCTGAAAAAAGAATAACCAGGAGACCGTTTTATCATACCAAAACACTACTTATACCTTAGTCTTAGCTGGCTATTAGCCAAATACTAAGACACCTCTCATACTTAAGGTGAGATTAAGTAGTCATTTAACAGGAGCCCAAGTCTGCTATTAAAATTGTGTTCCAGTGAACTATCGGTGATGTCAAAATTGACACATTTTACAGTTTTGGTAGTCTACTAACACAATAGCGTCATAATGGCGCCATAAAAGCTTTCCGATGATTTTCCACTGAAACTACAATCGTGTCACAATGATTTTTACTTTTAGTTGTCAGATTTTGTTTTAAAATTCTTTTCGTTCATTATGAGACCATTATGAATTAGTAGACTGCGCACATTGGCTCAATGATAATTGAATTGCAATAGTATCGTGTCAGTATGAAATTTAAGCAGACTTGGCGCCCAGATCGATTGTATGGGATAAGAGCTTCTCAAGTATTTGGTCGTATATTAATTAATTTACTTATATAATCACTTCAACAAAGCATTAAATGAACAATAAAATATATTTTTAGGTACTAGAGCATCCACATAAGTACCTGAATATCAATGGATAGTCTTCAGAGCGGCACAGAAAGGCACCGGGATAGGGGTCTAAATTAGGTACGTTATCGCGACGTCTTCCGGTCGAACTGTTTTCATTACTGACCCCACGGCCGACTGCCTTATCAGAGGCGGGTAACAAATTTTGTAAACGACTAACAGATATGACTGCCGACGGCGATTGATGTCTGCCAACTGAACCAAATATGGTCTTATTTATCAGACAGTTGCGTTGGAGTGGAAAAGTAAATGAGTGCTTCGAAATATAATCGTTGACGCTTTATAATGAGGTTTGTATTGATAGAAGAAAAGCTTTTTGGTTGTCCGTCGATCCTGCTGTCCAATATTTGTTAGCTAACCTTTCTTTATTTGATCTATCCTTAATGTTGCGATTGTGAATTGATATTGACATTATAATATAATGAAAAATACAAAAAAAAACTATATTACAGTATTTTTTTGTACATTGTTTTATTTCCCTCGGACACAGAAGTAATCTGACTTGTCTACATACTTAACCTGATGGCTCGCGAATAGGACGCGTGTCCTATATCTAAGATACATATGAAAAAAAAACAGGGGTTTTATTCAAGTGATTAATAAAAAACTTATTTTATAATAACACTACTGCTAAAATATGAAATTATAAGCAGAATAATAAACGTTCCTTTTTCAAGATGAGAAACGATTCATTAGGTAATACCACCAAAGGCTTGAGCCGATTCCGCATCTGTTATGTGATTATACCTTTAACAACCATTGTAAATGAAGTAAAAATGCGATGGAACTATTCAATTTAATTATTTTATTGATATCTATATTACGTAAATTCACCCTTCGTCAACTACATGCCATATCCTATTGTAAGTGGAGTAAAAATGCGATGGAACTATTCAAAATAATTAATTTATGGACTCACAGCATAAATGATAAATGAACTCCTTGTAGCTGCAAAATAAAAACGATATTTATCATCAATAACAGACGGAACCCGATTATAAAGTAGCAAACAACCCTAATTAAATAAACGGAACGTAATTTTTTTTAATGAACCCCATTACCCGATGCTGGTAGCAGAAATTAATATCCGGCACTCGGTTGAAGCGCTTTTTAATTTACAGGAGTCATACGAACACATCCGGTGCGATGAGTGTTCTACTAATTAGTTATATTTCCTATTTTCAGGCTTCCTGTGAAAATATCGCAATACAATGTAATGCAGACTTATGTAAATGTTTATTTGGTATTATTTGTGATCAGTTAATTTATGATCGTTTGTTTTAAGGCTATTTCATACGATGCGCTACGTCGCGTTAGGTACGAGACCAATTTTTTGGGATAGGTACCTATTGCTATTTCAGATGCTGATAAATAACTGAAAGTAAAAAATAGTAAGTGAAAAATAGCGATGATTCCTGGGTAAAAAATTATAATTCTAATTAGTCCGTCAGTTAGATTATCAAAAAATATTGGACACGTATATTTTTGCTTTACCAAGTCGTAAAAAAATGACAAAGATAAGCGTCGCAAAGTTCGGGAGTGGGGGCTCGTGGCGTCACTTTTGAGTAAAATCTATAGCATAACGTGAATTACCAAAGATATCGTGTGAGCACACGATATCTTTGGTAATTCCATATAATTGAAAATACGTGTCTAGTATTTTTTAATACTGTAAAAGACGGACTATATAGAATTTTTTAGTCACCTAGCCTATTTGTTATTTTTTGATATCAGAAAAATTAATTACCTTTCACAAATACTTAAAATTAGAACTAATTAGAGCGTTTATATTAAAATATCGCGCGTATGTAGACGGTTATAGTAGTAGTGTTAAACTACCTACGCTGGATCCGAACTCATGAAATTAATAACAATAAATAAGAGATACGCAATCTGAAAATAGGTGCAAGTAAGTGGAATAAAATCGGAAAATTTGTGTATTGTATTTAGGGAATGCAATCTCGTTCTCGCGAGATCTCGGCTTTTTTAGCGAGATTGATCTCGGCCGAAAAATGGGCGAGATCTCGCGAGTTTAACGAGATTGCATTCCCTAAATACAATACACAAATGTTCCGATTTTATTCCTTATTTATTAGTTTGTCTAGTTACGGCGTCTGTTTCCCGCATCCTAGGACTTTAGGACTAATGATGTTTCTGAATTTGATGATGACTGTAACGATAATTAACCGCTTTCATCTCTTTCTGAGACACGCAAGAGTATTTAATTGCAAGAAGAACTTCAGGAAACATTGACCGCTACGTTCAAAGAACCTAGAGACAGAAAACTAACTACGAATTCGCTGGAGTCATGAATCAAAAAGGAAATTAATTTACGAGTCCGGGGGGTCAAAAGGCGAACTTTTACAGTTCGCGAATGATTGCCTGAGATCTTTGGTTCTAACTAGCGTTGAACCCGAATGATGATGATGATGATAGTGTCTCATCCTGGTTTTCACTGGTGGTATCAAAAATTATGTGGCGACAGTGATCGACTCGCACCATGAAGCATGTGATTATTGCTTCATGACTCGCACGTTTCGTGTGCGTTTAATATCTTTATTTGTGTGTGTTCTAGACGAGTGGGGCGTTTTGTCAACTAGGGCATACCTATTGTAGCGTTTTACCCTAGTCCTTAAAATATACTTCATACATAAATATATTGATATCATAAGAAAATACCTGAGCATCATTTTAATCTCGAGTGTGTTTACGACATTAATGTGGTGTTTAGGCTAATTCTAAATATGGGATTATGAAGAAAAAATATGATATAAAGTAACTAAAATGGCTGTAGTAACAATATAGAAATTTTGGATAATAGTATTCAAATACACTCTCGGTAAAAGGCATCGAAGTTCAGTAAAGAGAGCAATAATATAATAAAAAAAAAATGTAACTGAAGAAGCCAGAAAGTCTTCTCCATTCTCGTTTTTAGCTTTCCATTCTTTAAGGAGGTTTGTACAAATTTTTTCTTCTATTTCTTATTTTGAGCTATTTGTACTAACTTCCATTGTACTAATAATACAAGAACATTTATTATTTTTAGTACAATTAATTATATTTAAATAGTATTACTACACCCCATATGTCTCTTTCCTGGCTGAAATTCCGCAAAGTTTCAGATTAAGTGAGGAAGGAGAAGATATTAAGAATTTCCGATTCTTGTTTAAAATAATGACTCAGGGAAATTTTGTAGAAAGTTTTAATCTTATTAACAAAGTTACAGAGTAATGGCTAATCGTAATTCAATTTTGTACAAAAAATATAAGGACAAAAATGTTTTATAAATTTAGATAGCTCGGTAGCATGATATTTTGTATGTACCCGCCCAGATCGCTACCCTTGATCCTTGAGTTGAAAATCTGTCGCTAAGTAGCTGTCAGGTGGACTGAATGCCTGCTTATCAGCTTTTTGACATTCATTATAATTAATTAAAAATAAAAATCAATTGACACATTATAAGAACTGCTTGCCCGATTTGGCTGATATTTTATATGATGTGTTAGTACCTAATTATCAAGACAAAGTTTGCATAAAAGAATGTTTTCGGAAAATCTATTGGAAAAGTAGGAAATTTCATCTGGGCGACGCGACGCCGGGCAGGAATAGCGCACTTGTATAAACATTATTTTTAGTTTCAAATGTTAAGTTTTAATTAATCATCATATAATAGGATACACAGTAGCTACTTTCAAATATGAGAACTGTACGTGGATTACGTAACTTTATTGCAATAAAATTCAGATTGAAATAACCTCTGAATCGGTAGAAATATTACAACATTGGAAATGGTTCCATTTCTAATGAACTACTTTTTGTATTTGCAGTTAAGAGAACGAAAAATGTTATCAGAAAACAGCTATATTAAACCGATTTCAATTCGAAAGTGATTGAAATTTAGTTACGTAATCACCCCACTGGAGACATGATCGAAATGGCCCATTACTATACAACGTCTAACGACAAGGTACATAACGTCTAACGGCAAGGTACATCCATAAAAGTACACGACTTCTTTGGTACAAGGCGCACAGATCGCGAAAGTGTAAACTTTATGGTGATATTAGCAAGTGACGTTGGTTATGATATAATTGAATAAACTTAGAAGCAAATACTGGTATGAATTTTTGAGTAATTTATTAAGAGTTGTAACTTTTTATAGAGAGGTTGTACCTGATGTATCCTTCATCCCTTTCGGATACATATAATCTTTTCGTTTCTTCAGTTGGTGAACGCTTTTATGCGAAAGTTTTATGAAAATAAAACTACATAAAATAATACTTTCTTGTTCCACTTTCGTCAGCGTATTTTCTTGGGACTTGTCCTAAACCCAAATAGACCTGCGGCCAGTATAATCTCATTACTAGATCCATTCAAACAAAACTTGATGTCTGCCCGTTCCATCCAGATAATAATATCCAATATTCTATTAACAAAATCAATGGGAACTCAATTAATATAGAATTAATTGCAGACCAGTGTTACTGTATCATATTATAGTTAAATTGTAAATTAACTGTCAAATATATTGTTTCCATTAACGCAATGTTATTTAGAATTTTTTACTTATTGCTAAGGTTTAACAAAAATGTTTTTAATATTTTTGTGTTTGAAACTCCATCTAATCTAACTAATATTATAAAGAGGAAAGATTTGATTGTTTGTTTGTTTGTTTGTTTGCATTGAATAGGCTCCGAAGCTAATGAACCGATTTGAAAAATTCTTTCACTGTTGGGAAGCTACACTATCCCTGGGTGACATAGGCTCTAACTAATATTATAAAGAGGAAAGATTTGATTGTTTGTTTGTTTGTTTGTTTGTTTGCATTGAATAGGCTCCGAAGCTACTGAACCGATTTGAAAAATTCTTTCACTGTTGGGAAGCTACACTATCCCCGGGTGACATAGGCTATATTATATTTTCAAAAAAAATAGGGATCCTTACTAAAACTCCAATAATGTAACCCAAGGTGTAAAAAAATTACCTAAAATATTCATTTCATCGCGTGCGCTGCGAATACTATTGATGATAGAATAAAATAATGTAATACGACTTTGTAGAATATATTATTATTTACAAAAAGTGTCGCGACAGTATATGTCTAACTATATATACACAGTATATACTAACTATTATAGTTATGGGACAATAAGTGTTCTTTTATTTTAAAAGTTTAATTGAAATGCCGCCGGTAGAAAAAGCTCTTTATTTGTATCCAGGTATTAATCCTTATCAAAATAAATTACTTCATATTCAAGATTACTTCAATACCTTTGTATAACTTTTTGAATTATTCTTTTCGGACATTCCATTCGAAAGATATCACGAGTTTAAAAATGTAAGTATTACAACAGTGTTTGTAAAAATACTCCTCCGAGACGGCTTGACCGATTCTTATGAGATTTTGTGTGTATATTCAGTAGGTCTGAGAATAGGACGTAAACTATTTTTCATACCCGTAGGGTAGGGTAGAGTAGGGTAGGGTAGGGTAGGGTAGGGCAGGGCAGGGGAGGGTAGGGTAGGGTCGGGTAGGTTAGGTTAGGTTTGGGCAGGGCAGGGCAGGGCAGGGCAGGGCAGGGCAGGCTACGGTGCGAAAATCTATCGACACCTCATTACGACATTGCACCCGTGCGAAGCCGGGGCGGGTCGCTAGTTCTAAATACATATTCATCGCCAGCTTTTGGTGCCGGAAAATACTATATATTATGTGGAGACCATAGTGGTATGCTCATGACATTCATATGGTGTTTTATAGTACAAACATTTTCATAGGTATGCAGTCTACCAATCCGTAGTAGACTCTCATCGTAGACTTTGCCCTCAACACTACAGGGAGCCTCAATTCAATATTTCTATGAGCTATTCTTACTATATATTGCATTTCTGATTTTCATCCGAATGCAAGGCTCTGTACCCAAAATATATTCAATATTGATTCAAAGCCTTATTTTAAATCTTAGCTTCATAGCGCACGTTTGAGATGGTGACCAAAATGAAAACAATGAGCAACGAACTCGGCGATGCAATGCAATGCGATGCACCTCATTGGCATCTCCCACTTTTTTATGGTCAATGGGCTTGAGTGTGGCCGTGTAACGAGGCCGAGGATGTTGCACACTTACCCAGAAAATGCCTATGCACTCTGGCCTTGAATACTTAGGAATAGGTTTATGGAGGTGCAAGGTGAATGACACCTCCATTTAAAAGGGAAGATCTTCCACCAGGCTTAGTCATCGTGACTGGGGACCGCGGTCCAACTGTACATGTCGGACAGTTGTATATACAGGTCGTTGTTTTGGTCAGCGACGAGCGACTCAGGGTCGATAATACAAATGATACTGGTGATAAAAAAAATTTTTTTTTTGAAAATCATGTAATAATCTAAAGTGTAGACATAATACTCAACGCGAGTACGAGGGAGTAAAGGGGTGGGGCGATGGCGGCTTGCGCCTAGCTCTAGTCTGTGCACGTGCCTAGTAACCATACTTTGCGGTAATTTTATTTCAAATTGAATAAGGTATTTCTCAACATATTGACAGTATTTAATGGAATTAAGTCCATTTTTGGGGAATATATATTTTGTACTACCGCTCCTGGGTCGCTTGTCGCCGACCAAAACAACACCCTGTATACAGATTCTAGAGAAAACTTCATAAGCGCGATGCAGGATGTTGTGGCACCACGCCATCTATCTTTCCGTGTGTGAACAGGTTAAAGGTGTCGGAAACACGGACCATGGAAGAGAGTTCCACTCCTTTGCTGTTCGCATAAGGAACGAAAAAGCGAAGCTTTCATGGACACAACGTCTGTATAAGCGAGACTTATTATTATTATTCACGTATTCTTAGTATATTATTATTATAAATTTGACTCAAATCAATATTGTAGCAATAATTAATATTTAAAAACTTTATTGCATGGATACCAAATTGTCGACTAGCTAATTTATATCTCGGCTCCAACAAGTACAGAGTTACTAAACTGCTGAAATGTCAGTCTCGATAGACAGAAAGACTTATCTTGTGTATCTTTTGCTAAGTTTATTTAAGACAAGCGAGCCACAAAGTGCATACACGAAGCTCCGATAACATGTAAGCAGCAATCGGTACATTCTATACATACTAATAGGACTGTGTGCATGACTTCATTCTCTACATAATAATTAGTATTGCTATACTTATGTATGGCTTAGCGTAAGATTAAGGCTTAACTGTGTAATTAACTGTTTATATTCTTCAGAATGTATCAGTTTATGGTACAAAAATTATGCTATTGATATTATATTAGCTTTGTGAATTATGATGATATTCATTTCACCTCTTCAAATTCAAGTGGGGGTCACCAATATGTAGTTGCAGGATTGGATGACTTTCATTAAGAGAAAAGATCTTCCACCAGGCTTGAACATCATCGCGGCCCAACTGTAGATGTTGGACAATCGTATACAGGGTGATTTTTTTTTCTAGCCAGTGAGGGCAACTTCTGAACTATAGGTCTTAGAGAAAAACGCTGAAGGGAACCCCGAGCTAAATTTTGAAGAAAATAAAAATGCCATTAAAAAAAAAGAAATAAAAATGTGTTTTTAATTTTTTTCAAATTTTTTTTTTCTTTTTCTGCTTCTACTTCACAATACTAACAAAATTATGTATGACAATCATGGTCTGAAGTTGCTAGAAGTTATCAAAATTGACCTAAATTTTTTTGTCAGTATGCTAAGAGCCAATTCTTTATGGCTAAACATAGTGAGGTCCCTGCGAGATCTGCTACACCTCGTCAAACTTTACGCAGCATAAAACCATAGTCAAGGAAAATATAAAATAATATTTTGGATAACTTCTAGCAACTTGAGAGCAAGATTGTCTTACATAATTTTGTTCATATTGTGACGAAGAAGCAGAATATCGAAAAAAAAAATTTTTTTTTAAAAATTCAATATGTTCGAAAATCGGAATTTTTTTAAATAAATTTTAATGGCATTTTAATTTTCTTCAAAATTCAGCTCGGGGTTCCTTTCAGCGTTTTTCTCTAAGACCTGTAGTTCAGAAGTTGCCCACACTGGCTAGAAATAAAAATTCGCCCTGTATATTATGTAGTATACAGTAGTACCCAACTAATATGGCGCGTCGTGAATCTTCGTTCGCACAGAAAAGAAAGCATGGCCTCGAAGATTAACGAAAGAATGCTTAAAACTTACAATCAACCTTAGATCACTACTATATGGTTCATAATACACTGCAGCTGTTAGTTCCGCCTCACTCGCAAGTCACGCCCCTCCGCACGGCGCGCGGTAACATGGCGGCAGCTGCCGACCAATAGCGATTCCCGCGCTTTGAAAATGTATCTTCTGCGCAGGTACATCGGTAAGCCATATTAGTTGGGTACTACTGTACAATATTTAGCGCGATACAGGATCTGAGTGTGAACAATCTTATTTTAACTGATAGATGTCGCTAGAGTGTTAGCAAAATGTTTTGTTACTGTTAATTTTTTACATATATTGTGGTGAATTTGTATATTTATTGTTTACTATGAATGAATATTATATCGTTTCACCCGCGTCCCCGTTGATTCGAATGTTTTTGCGAAAAATATATATTAAATGGATATGTATCTTATAATGTCATTCCGGGTTTGTTATCTACCTGTAGCCAAATTTCATGTCGTTACCATTATAATAGTTAATAAATAACTATAAATACCCTGGGACATTCCTCACACACGGCTTATTTAATGACACTGCTAATTTTCTAACTTAAAAAAAAAATCTAATTATTTTTTTCAGATAGGTACTATAAGGCAATATATAATCTGTGAAAAAATCAGATACAAGCCAGCATTGGAAACAATAACCAGACTACGAAGCGTGACAATATCCGTTGCACGTAAAAGTGCCGTGAATAACAATATTTATCACTCTGTACCATTGATTTATAAAGTAAAGATAGTCCATCTGATCATTTGTTTCAATGAGAATTTTTTCGTATTTTTTTGATTAATGATGTGTTGCTGTTGTACTTTGAACACATTTTATTAATTATTTAACAAACACATCGACATTAAAATTATGGTACTCCTATGAAAGTCTTTTGGAGACACAAACCCCGTCATCTAGAGTTGTTAATGTCATGAAAATGATACTTTCGCAACCAGAATTTTATTGGTGTCAAAAAAATGCGTCGTCAACTCGGTCTTACTACAGTATAAGTCAATGTTTTTTACGTTATTACAATTTGGATTGTTTGTATATATATTCATATATTTTTTATTGGATATTTTGAATTATTTCCATTCATGTGTTAACGTGTATTGTAATATTTGTGATTTATTTTATTAACGTTTATTCCCTTTTTTTGCAGTTCGAGTGTCAGTGATATATAATTTTATTTTACTTTAAACGATTGTTTGCTATTTAGGGTAGAAATATAAACATATTTTTACTAACATTTGGAATTTGGAATGGGAAAGGCAAAGGCAAAGGCAGTAGGACTCAGGGTGATGGTAGATTATAGCGATTTTTTTCCCAAATATGTGCTCAACTGAGGAACAGCGAAATAACTCAATGTTGTTATTATCGCGAGTTCGCTAGAGCTCATTTTTGAATAAATTCATTAGTAATAAAGTACATATTTAATAACATGATCAACTTAGACAAAACTCTGCAAATTACGAAAAAAAAAAGATCTTATTATTTACATAATATTATTATTATTATATTGAGCATTAGGATTAAATTTTGCTTTTAAGCAGTTGTTTTTTACGGGTTCAAGATTGTTCCCAAAGTAAATTATACTCGTACAATATGCATGTTGAAATCAAAATTCTCAATCTTCAGGTCTAAGAGATTATGGAAATGGAGCAGTTGGGCTAGTCATTTAAGTTAATCATGCGCGGGGCTTTGTCACCCAACGGTCGACTAGAGGCATTACCACGAGTTTCGCATAATACATACAGAAATTAGGTATAAGTTTGAAATTTGTGGCAAAACGTATGGAGAAGTGCACTATGGAAATTTTATTTGAAACAAGGAAGTAGAGCAGTAAATTACAGATTTTTTATATGTACCTAATTAACTGAAAACATAGTAAATTTTCAAACCTAAAACTATGTTCAAAAATACATTTTATACTACATTATAATTACTATGAGATAATTAGGTTATTTGACTTTTTGGATGTAATACTTTCATTGAAATGTTTACTTATAATTCAAGGTATTATAAATACAAATCACAATAAAACTCCCAATATTGTCCCAGGATATTTATTTTGCTTATCAATTACAAAATAAATAATCCCTCAAATAAAATTCACGAGCCCAAAAATATTGCTTAATTTAAATTCACAGGCGCTAAAGTTACACTTTATTCATCAGCATACAAATAAAGGAACCGATATCAAACCGTCGTAAAAACGTCCCATGGTAGCGCCTTGCGCAGTTTGGGCGGGCGGATGGCGCGATGAATCTCATCCAACGTTGAGCGTATCTGAAAGTCTCTGAACGTTAGTCGACCGCGCGCCCTCGCCATTGTCGCACGCGTATCGATACGTCAACGATACAGTCGTATTCTGAACCACGCGCGTACTCCGCATACATAAACTTCAGTGTATATCATGTGTGAGTGGAACTTCGTGATTATCATGGGACGATCCAGAGATGTGCGTAAATTGTGTTGTGATTCATAAAGATGATTTATAAGTTTACTTCACAGGATATTTTTGATTAATGATATCTCGTGCAACGAGCTTCGGAGGATACTCTTCAGGTAAATTATGATTAATTTACTTTTAAAATTAATTATAATCTGCAAAAACTTTCAATTTCCACGTGTTACTTTTTGAAAGTAAAACGTATTAATTTTTCCTTTGAATTGTTAATTGGAAATCGTTAATAAAACTTTTTAAACAGGAAAATTAACGAAAATTTCTTTATACATTTTGATAAAAGAATACAATTTTTCCTATTGGCCTTATAATAATTAATATAAGGTTGAAATCATAAGCTCTGAGTAGTCAGATATCTTTGCCGAAATTGGTTGAATTTGCCAAGACTTTGCAATTAAGCTAGGGTAGGCACCAAAGACTCAAAGTGACGGCCATTATTAAATACTTAGGAATCTCTAAAGTATCTTTTGCGTTATTTCTCTTTCATTTAATAAGGTATTGCTGAATTAATTGCAATACCAAAATGCTACCGGATAACATATTACTAACACAGATGCTAGCTAGATCTCACATCGCACTGAAAGACAGATGCATTGACAGATTTTGGGTTGGTACTACTATCTACTACTACTATATTATTTTTCCACTGTTTTATAGTTCTTATAAAATGTTTTTCTTCACATAATAACTCTACATGATATTAAAAACATTTATTACAAAGATAATCCTTCGGAAAAGTTATAGAAACCTGATTTAATTTAAACTGATTGGAAAGTGGTTTAAATATTCTGAATAAGTAATTAAATTTTATTTCCATAATATGTAGAATATGATTGATAGCGTAGGCGGTTCTACTCTGTGAAGTTTACCAAATAAATTATGCCTGTAATTAACCGGCAAACGGGTTAATTAGAAA
Source organism: Polyploca ridens (assembly GCA_951394255.1). Taxonomy (NCBI): domain Eukaryota; kingdom Metazoa; phylum Arthropoda; class Insecta; order Lepidoptera; family Drepanidae; genus Polyploca; species Polyploca ridens. Next base: position 5,752,335 of record OX596252.1, on the reverse strand, counting down.
TTACAGAAAAATTAATCAAATTCACACATAATTATGTTTGCATACGTATGCTTTTAAATTTCAATCACAGAATATAATAATATATAGAATTTCAATCATATAATAATGATTGAAATAATGTTATCAATCATTTTTCAATTTTGAGGAGGTTTCGTTGCGAAAAAGGGATTTTAGCAATCTCTTTATTCACCTAACAAAATTAATGCACAGTTGTTAGGTAGAAAATAGCGAGAATAGGCATTCTAGCTTCTTACAAATTTTATAACTTGTATGCACAATATAGCATATTATCTGTGCATGTATGTGCCTTCTATATGCTAATGTGCTTTTTACATCCTGGTAATTAATATTGAGGTGCTAGTACAGTCAAAGCTTTGTAAGTAAACCAAACTTTTGTATGACCAAATTCTAAACTGACGCTGAAGGGGATGTTATCTTAAAGGCAAAGTTTGGGCAACTAGAAGCTTGGAAACCCAATGGCTAGTAATTATAGCATTATGGCGATGTCTTACCATCCAAATTCAGTTAATTGCTGTATTATTTTGAGATCATTTAACATAGCAATTTATTTATTTACAATAAACTAACTAAATTGTTATGTAAAGACACCTGTGGTGCGCAGCTTTTTTTTTTTTACAACGGTGCGCTGTCAAACGGTTTTAAAAAGCTCTAGTGCGTAAAGTAATATAAATATCACTTTACGTTACAAGCAAGTGTTGAAAAAAGGTTTTACGAGAGTCTTATACGTCATATTCTATGACAGTGTTAGGAAGGTGGTCGATTATTCATGGCGATTTAAATAGTATTATTTGAGTAAAAACTGTATTTACCGACACATGATATGAAAGACTGCAGGATGTATTGTTTCCAAAAACATTAGCGGCATTTTATATAAGGTATTTGAATTAATTTTATATTATTATTTTTTAAAAGGCAGGCCGGGGCTAGGTGTGTGTATATGGTGGAAACGACGATATTTTGTCGATTATTTCATCAATTTATAAGATTTTTAACATTTTGTTTGTTACATAGTCTTAATTTTTTCAAAATACTATGTACTTTTCACAAAAAATCTCTAGTGTCATCCAATTTTTTTTTTCTCTTTATTTAAAATTCTCTACCTGTCAGTACACATTACCTTTGAAAAATCCCCAAAGTAAAACGTCTCACGACTTAAGGTCCGGGGACCTTTCAGGCCTGTCCAAATGTAATATAATATATTTTGATACCCTGGATTGATTATGACTGAGGACTAGGCAATTGTGTGGGAAGAAATTGGCTACACCATCGTCTCAGGAAAGAGCTGCATAAAAATAATCATAGTTATCTTATTAGTTAGGACAATTAATTACTTTTGAACAAATAAAGATGATTTTAAAGATTCAGAATGATATTCCAATTCTAATATTCTGAAGTTTTAATTTATGCGATATTCAGCAAAGACGTCGCTCAATCAATTAACGAAACTGTAACAGAGTTATACATTTTAAGTGCAATTTTGGTTTAACAGATTTCAGAGGTCGACAAAATTTTTAAACCGAGATAAAGCTTTAATGAGGTTTGCGGTAATCAAATCTTAATTTAATGAAGGCTTTAAATAACGTTACTAGTCTTCAGTCCGCGGTTTCACCTGCGTTTTGCCGGGACAAAAAGTTACCTATATGTTATTCCAGATGATGGTCTACCCGTGTGCAAAATTTCAGCACGTTGTGACATTGAAGCGTCAAGAGGTAACAAACAAACTCAGAAGTAGAGTAGTAGAATTCTGAAATTTTTGACTGAAGTTTAATCTTCTAACTGAATTTTCTGCAATACCCATCTTCTGCATTGGCATTTAGGGCAGTGTATATAATAATATATAATAAAGCCTTTTATTTCCTTAACATAAAAATTAATTTAACATTAGAATATAATAACACAAGTTATTCAGTTAAGGCCCCTGGCGGGTATAGGCCTCCTTCAACAGTTTCCAAGTTTTCCTTATCTTTGCTTTCTTTGTCCAGTCTTCTCCAGCATTTTTTTTTTTTTAGGGCAGTGTATAAAACCTGTAACAGTTATATCCAACCGAAACGGATGTCGACTACATCAGGTATAGAACGATAAAAAGTTTCAGCTCAAAATAAGTTACTCAAAAATGTATACCAGTGCTTCCAAGTTTATTGAATTAAAATCATAACCAACGTCATGTCACCGCTCAATGAGGGACATTATCTTTTCACGTCCCTTGATAATTTATAAAATGTTCTCTTTCGCGATCTGTGCGCCTAGTACCAAAGAAGTCCGTGTACATAGTTGGCGAAGATCGCCACTCGCCAATAGGTTAGATTGTCCTTATATCCGACACTGCTGCGGTAGATACATATACAAAATTCAAAGTCCACTTTTAGACACATGAAATTTTGAGGGTATATTCTCTCTGAAGAGTAAGTATCCACTAAGAAAGGATTTTTCGAAATTCCACCCCTAAGGGGGTAAAATAGGGGATGAAAGTTTGTATGAAAGTCCGTCAGTTTCGAAGTTAGGATCTTCAAATTTTGTGTTTAGGCTCAAGATTGAAAATTAATGTATACGTGTCCCTGCGTTTTTAATAATTCCACCCTCGAAGCGGGATGAAGTTATTTTGTTTTGTTGTATTGTTGTAGAAAAATATGTCATTTGATTCCTGTAGGCCACGCGGGTGAAGCCGCGAGCAGAAGCTAGTATATTATATCTCTTGTAGTGCCGGGTAATGTTTCGTACTAACGTTTTTATTTTAATTAGTGTAAGTATATACTACGAGTCAACATCACTCGACACACATACATATATTTTATTTAATATATCGTAAAATTTATGGTAACTGAGCAAATTAGCTTCTTAAAAGGTATTTGGCGGCCACTGGGGACTGTTAGATGGAAAATCTCTCCCCAGTTTAAAATTGTTGGTTTAATAAAAGCCGGTCCTTCGTAAAATAAACCGGCCAAGGGCGAGTCTGAGTTTACTTAGCGCACCGAGCGTTCCGAACATTCTTGGACGTATATTTCTTGATTTAGGCCATGACCATTGCTTAAATAAAATAAAAAACAACCTGCATAATTTAGTTTGCTTGTGAAGGAATTTAGATGATTTCGAAAAATCAGTGCTAGTTAGAAACTCCAATATTTACTTCCATCATTGTTTATCACTTGTAATTGTTTCTGATTTTTAACCGACTTCAAAAAAGGAGGAGGTTCTCAATTCGAATGTATTTTTTTTTTTTTTTTTTTTAATGTTTGTTACCTCATAACTCCGTCATTTATTAACCGATTTGGAAAATTCTTTTTCTATTTGAAAGGGTATGCTTCCCGTTTGGTCCCATTGTCATCAGATCAGGATTTGATTACTTCTTAGTGTACTTTGAAGTCGGTTTAAGGTTTTTGTAAAACAGTCCAATTATTCGCTTTGCGAACTTCGCTGATAAGAGGGGGGCTATTTTTTTTCTTTTCTATACGCCAAATTTTTTGGAATGCACAAATGAAGCCATTTCATATGAAACCCCATTTGAACTTGTAACCCTACTTTGAAATTTCGGCCCCCCTTCTCAGTTCCCCTTGAAAATAAACTAATTAACTACTAAGTATTATTTTTAACCGACTTCAAAAAAAGGAGGAGGTTCTCAATTCGGTTGTATTTTTTTTTTTTTTTTTTATGTTTGTTACCTCATAACTCCGCCATTTATTAACCGATTTGGAAAATTCTTTTTCTATTTGAAAGGGTACACTTCCCGTTTGGTCCCATTGTTATCAGATCAGGATTTGATTACTTCTTAGTGTACTTTGAAGTCGGTTTAAGGTTTTTGTAAAACAGTCAATTATTTTGAAATGGGAAAACAAAACGGACATACAGACAAATGAAGGCACCAAGTTTTTTTTTACCTGGTTTGGAATCCTAGAAAGGTACAGTTGCTCTGCAATGGACTTTTTGCAAACACAAGCGTCTGGATTTTCAGTACTGTGATAAAGACGATTTACCTATTATTGGGAAATCCACAAAATACTGCCAAATCATAACTGTCGAAACTCTCCGCATGCCGTTGATTCACCAAGTCAGCTCGAAAGGTTTCTCTGTCAGTTCCAAGACATACGGGACCAGCCCACTGGCAGTTGAAGTTGCTAATCTTTTGAGTAACTTTAAGTTGTTTGATGGATTGTTATGCTAAGTTTGGATTCAGCTTCGGTTCGACCCGGCTGCCTAGTCGCTTCAAACTTCACAGAGTAGATTCGTAGGCACAGTTTTGGGACCTAGCTTAGTAGAGTCGGCAAGGATTATCTTTAAGTCTATTCTATAAAGTTACGATTGAATTTAAAAACGATTTATTTAAATTCAATCGTTGACGAGCGAAATGACAGAATTTTTGTGATGGAATTAAGTTTCTTTGTGACGTTTTTTTGTTTTTACAAGATGCCTAATGAATTGTAGAAACTTTGTCATTTTATACACTTGCCTTTATCTCAAATATACATTCATGTACTCATAGCAGATATGCACCATGCATATATCAAATTTGCATGGTCTAGTAACAACAAATAACCGACGAAAAAATTTGTGACACCATATTCAAATAGTTTTACAGTTTACCTAACCTATACCTAACTAATTAAAAATGAGGATTAATGAGGCTATGTTTTATTTTAGTTAGGCGCAGAATAATTAATAGCACCTAAAAGTGATTAAATATTTTTTCTTTTGAACACAGGTTTTATTTATGGATTCTCTTTCTGACCTTGGAATAAATATATATGTTTCTGCTAAATGTGAACACAATCGGAAATCGTAAACGGCATATGGAACAGGTGCATGAAACGACTAAACGAATAATGTTTCATTCATTTGATTTCGCAATAAAATCACGGCACAAATAATTATTTTAATGGTTTTCGCTGGAGCGGTAAATAAACGTGTGTGGGCAGTATGGGCTCAGCAGCTACGGAATAACTATTTTTAAAATAAAACGTACTTGTCAAATACCAGTTATAGTTGACTCTTTAAGCATTGTAAAATCGAACTCTTTCATACACAGTTTAAGTACATAAAATATCTATTTTTTTATTTTTTTTAAAACGTTAAAACTTCGTTAAAAATACAGTAAGAGGTCGCGTTTCATACGACACGCGTAAAGAATATATGGTGAAAGAACTGCTACTTATCTTGTACCTTGAATAATCAACAACCTAAACTACGAAATAATAAACTACAACTAAAATCATATTTCCTAACTACCCTACAGATCTATCAAAACAACAAATGAATGTGATAGTTATGTTTTCTTCTTAGGTATATGCTTCAATTATCCATACTGTTTATTTGTACGTTTGTTACGCTTTCACGCTTAAACCGCTGAACCGATCACTATGAAATTTGGCATGCAGATAGCCTATATGGTATGGAGAAGGACATAGGCTACTTTTTATCCCGAAAACGCGGGTGAAACCGCGGGGGACAGCTAGTTATAACTGGTTAATATACAGTGTATAAACTGGTTATTATATCTTGTTCAAATGTTATCTTTTATATCGATGTATTATTTTCATTTTAATGCCTAATAAGATCAGCATTGTTACAAACCTTTGTGGTTTTCAAAATGCTGTGTATAAACTAAAGACGTGCCTAATTCTAAAACAGTAATCATTTAAATGATTATTTATAGTGTCGACTTAACTGCACTACTTATTTTGATCATTGTTCAGTCATAAGTAACAAGGAAACAGATGCTAATTTCTCTTTCCTCGGGGAAAGGCAACGTTAAACGGAAAGGCAACAAGGCAAGTTTTTACGCAAAACTCCTTAGAATAAATGAAGGCAATCGTGGCTGCGGCATCCCCGTTTTATATAAACCGACGAAACGGTTTAATGTAAGGCACAATGAATGACTTTTAACATCAAAGAATTGCGTATTTAATTCAAAGGCTGCCATTGTTTTATTTGCGTCGGCGTTGTTCAACCTTTGTTCAGCATGCGGGCGGGAAACGGGAAGGAAGTGTCTTGTCTTCTCAAGTCTTCTCAAACTTCAATCATAATTAAAGTTCGTTTTGTTATTCTGAAATTACGCTTATTAGGTCCTTTTAGTTACTCCCACTCAGTAAGGTATCGGTACTTTATTAAGGGCTGATTGATCAGTTCGGATCTTTTTGTAGAGAAATAAGCTTATTTGTAGTTTATCTAGCGACTAAGAAATCATAGCTAAAATAAGTAATATGATTTGGCAAATAGTCAGAGACATCAATGAGTTGTACGGGTACCTCGTGCGTAATAATTTTGATAATAATTAGATACTTATCAGTTGTAGATCATCCTGTCATCACATACAAAAAAAATATTATTACCGTTAAGTTATCATCAACATTTGCTAACGGCTTACAGTCCAACTTAGCTCAATATCGTATTGGGGCGGGGCAAAAATGAAAAGATTTACTGTCCGAATATATCCGCTGTTATCGTCCATTGTTTTCACGATTACTCCCCCACTTGTGAACCCGAAATGAAAGAAAAGCTAAGTAGTACGGAATAAAGGAAATCGTTAGGAGATTTTTTCCTTATTTATGTTTTGGTTTCCATTTTAAGCAAAAATATCGTCTTTATTTGTTGGGTGTATTATATCTATGCTGTTTTAGTTTTTCTGGGTCAAATTCTTATGAAAGGGTAATCTATTAAGCTTAGGAAAACCAATAATTGTATAATTAGTATAAAAAATATAACAAATCGAATATTACAAGTGCGAATGGCACTAAGAGTAGGGCAATAGTTTCCGCGTTAAAAATATACAATTTTATATATTTAAGAAATATATTTTAATAATATATTTCTTAAACAGTAACCAGCTAGGTGGACCGTCTGCTCAATTGTCAACTATTTGGTATACAAAATAAAGTGTATTGTTGACTATTATATCTCCAGTGCATGAAATAATCGTTACCCGACTATAATCACCGCCTTCAGTGGGGCGATTACGTAACTAAATTTCAATCATTTTCGAATTGAAATCGGTTCAATATAGCGGTTTTCTGATAACTTTACAAACAGTGGTCATTAGAAATGGAACCATTTCCGATTTTGTATCATTTCTACCGATTCAGAGGTTATTTCAATCTGCAATAAAGTTACGTAATTCACGTACAGTACTAGGAAGTGGAGCCTTCGGGGACTCCGAAACGCTGTATTCTCAATAAAGTTCAAACGCCAATCAATCATCTTTGAACCTCGCCTGCAATCTAAATTATCATAAACGATTCAGTGTTTTGATTAAATTATTTGCTCTTTGATGTCTTGCCGTGTTATGTTTCACTTTGATCTTCCAATTACACTTAACCATACAATAATTATTTTAGTTGGTGTTTATTATACATAAATAATAGCATATGAATAAGGTATAAATAAAAAGGCTCGGCTCAGAAAGAATAGGACTCGCACACGAAACGTTCCGAAAAGAAGTTTCTTGTATCGGGCCTCCTTTATTTTTAATTTTATAAAATATTTATTATTGTTTGTTATAGCGGCAATAGAAATGCACATCCTGTAAAAAAAACAACTTTCAACCTATAACAGTTCATGAGAAACACCCACTGAAAGACATATGGACAGATGGATGGCTTAGGCTTAGTAATAGGGCACTTTTGGCACCCATTGAGTACGGAACCCTGAAAAAGATATTTATGTCTCTTAAATCTGGTTACGCTGTAGCAGTTGAACGATTTTAATGATATCAAATATTTTAAATGCGGTACTCTACTAAGCTCTGTAACTTTAGGTAAGTATAATAATATTCTTGGGGACAATTAAAGGATTATTTTTATCACGGAATAGTAAAATTCCTTTATCTACAGCGTGGATGAAACCTACGTTTTACTTTTGAAATGGTGGTTTTTAATCTATTTCAAAACATGGTCATTTCCTCAATCAATCCGATTGAATGCCCATAAAATTATAGCAACGACTCGGGTACGTATTTTAATTTAATTTAAACAGTAAACGAAGCTCGTCAGTTTATGAGTCGTAATGCTGGTAGTTCCCGGTTCCCGTTGCACAAGAAATCTTTGTTTGAAACTTTAGACACAATTTGCATACTAAAGTGATGTGGCTGTGGAACAAATGTGTGTAGCATTTGTAACATAAAATGGCGTATCTTAAAATGATTTTAAAGTAATTGATAATTTTGTATTAATATGTTAAAACTATAGTTTGACCTAATTTATGACAATTAACCATTAATGGTAAGGCAAAGTCACCCAGTGTTGACGAAAATATAGATTGTTATTGTATCTTATTTGGTAAGATACTATCATTATCCTATTGGCCTTTTTATACTTATATTCCAGTAGGTATTCACGTTATTCAATGGAGTTCCCGTTTTACTATATTAGATTCGGTAACTAAAACTAATCAAACGATCACCGTTTAGTGACGGCATCCGGAAATATCCGGCTCGGTTCGCATAGTTCATAGGGAATTTATTTAATTGAAAATGCTCAAATATATCAATCGCTTAGGGATTTTCCTCAATATATTGTGACATTAAAAATTATAAAAGCAAAGACAAAATAATATATCTCTTTTTTACAGCCTCGTTTTTAACCAGAATCAAAATGTTGATATGGCCAAAATTGGTAAGCATAATATAATTTAGTGAGATACTAGCTCTTATGTATAGCTGCCAGAAATCACTGGTACCTATTAGATTTTCAACTAAAGGGGTAGTTAGTCAGACGTGTTCTACAAAGTTTCCTACCACCGTGGTATGGTTTCCACGCGATGCTTTTCTTCAAGGAAAGCCCAATCTTTGACAAGCGATATCACTAAGAAATAACTGCCTTAAAACCTGACCAAAAATATTTTTTTGTTACAGGTCCATATAAAACATCTTCCAAACATGGACTGTTAGTGGAAAACCTAACAATGTTAGTGAAAATCAAAACGGTGTTCAGTGAACTGGATATGTGGAACTAGCAAACGCGTTAGAGTTGTGTGCGCAGGAAAGATGGAGCGGAAAACCGGGTTGCTCGTACTGCTGTGGGTGGCACTGTTCCCCTTGTATCGGGCTGATAATCTAGGTAAGTGGTTTTTTGAAGGTCTATTGCATACAAGTAGTAACATTGAGGTAAAATGTCAAGATATGGATTAATAGTGTGGTTACTAGTAACACACTTACGTGCTACTTAGACCCAATTTTACCAACGTCGGATAGTACTTATCCACGGGATTAATATGACAGCTTCACAGAATGATTATAGAGAATCTGTCATATTAATGTTCTGTCATATTACATTTTTACCTACGTATAAAAGTTCTCAGACATTGTTAAATTTGGTCTTTATGAGAATATAAAATAATATAGAACAGAGGCGAATAGTTTATTAGATCTAAAAAATGAAGTATACAAGCAATTTGCAAGTAATTTATAGAAACTGTGTTGATTTAAAGTTTTATAAAAATCTTGCGTTCGTTTATTCTTGGAAGATGTTCTAACGGTCTTTGTTAGCTTCTGGGACTTGGCTAGCGGCCTGAATTTAATTATTTAGTCCATCATTTATATTATCTAAAAGTATTAGACAAGTATTTTTTCCTTTTGTCAAAAAAACAAAAAATTACGAAGATAATTATGGTGTGTTAAAGTTCTGCGTGACGTCACGCAAGGGTACACTTTTCACAAACAAGTGACATCACGAGCTTCCGAACTTTGACGTGCTTTATCTTTGTCAATTTTTATTGATTTGATAAAGCAAAAAATACGTGTTCAATATTTTTTGATAGTCTAACTTACGAACTAATTAGAATTATGATTTTGTTGCTCAAGCCGCATCCCCATTGCTGAAGTTAAATTTAAGTCAGTGAAGCTCGGCAATCTGCTCTATGATCTATGGTTTATCGCTTATTCTATGGCGTTGATCACTTTGATGCTGAAAGTAAGGCAGTAGTCACAGAATCTAGTCTTAGTTCAGATCAGTTCTTTCTTCTTGATAAACCAATTGGCTTATCTCCTTTCATTTCTATAATCACTAAAGCTATACTTCTTTAGCCTAAATTATATGGAAAACAATTCTCTGTGGATAAGCGTATTCGTAATATTTCATCCGTAGCATTTTCCTCATCCATAATCCACCTAATTATCATCAGTCGCTCATTCCACCATTATGGTTAACCTCATTGTTATTACACGTCCGGCTAATCTGATAATGTTCTAGAAGATAAATAGATATAATTTATGCTACGAAGCATCCCTACTAATATTATAAATGCGAAAATGTATTTGTTTTTTTTTTTTTATTCTTTCACACAGCAACGGAGCAACAGCGGGGTGCTATTACGTAACATGTTTCAATCAGTTTCATACTGAATCCGGTCATATGGCCGTTTTGAAATATATTTTTTAAGTTCTAATACGTGCTTTAGTGCAAATTGAACTTTTTCTACATAGATATTTCTATCCATTAACCCGTTGGTTCTCGCGAGGGACGCGCGTCCTATTATAATAAATGATGTCATTGTTATAATTTTAACCGCTAGCCAAGCGATTAAGTGGTTGATTCAAGTTTAAACTGATTGCAACAAAGTTACGTACGTAATACCCCCGCGATTGTTTGCAACTGCAAAACCTTATAAAATTCGTGTTATATTCAAAATTATTTTTTGCTTTTCAGTTTTTTCGGTGGTTTATTTTTTTTGTTAAAAAGTTTTTTTAAAATATTTTTTGTGGCTATAATCTAATTTGGCTAATTTCTTTTGATGTAATTCACAACTCAGTATTAAAATCTGTGAGTGAACAATAAATAACCCCTATTTTACCACCCTTAGGGTAGGTTTTTTTTATCCGAAATTTATATGGGTTCAACTTCGAGGTGTATGCTATCCAATAAAAAATAATTATCAAAATCGGAATACTCTGTAAAAAGTTATGCGTGATCATACATAAAAAAAAATATACGCGTCGACTTGTAAACCTCCTCCGTTTTTTCGTTGGTTAAAAAAATCGCGGGACATTCTTCACATACGGCTATCTGATCCCGAACTAAGCAGAGATTGTACTATGGAAACCAGATAACTGATATATAATATATACTCCGTTTTGTTTGTGAATACACACTTAATATTCATAATTATACCCAACGTATTCATGCACACAAATGCGTATCCTGGGTGGGAATCGAACTAACGACCAACGGCGTGATAGGTGGAATCTTAACCAACCATGCCAACTGGTATGCAAGCGTCCATAGGCTACGGTAACGGCTTACCATCAGGCGGGCCGTATGCTTGCTACCTAAGTAGTATAAAACACTGGCCTGTTAATATATAAATTGATTTTAAAATAAAAACAAAGATGAAATAGATGCGTAGGTTTGTTTATATTCATAATTACATTAAAATATTAATATTTTGTTTGTCAATCATGCCTAAAATAACAAATAATATTATTATACTGTAAGTTCGCATTGTGTTTGCTTAGGACCGATTAAACTGTGAGTGGACCATCTACCATCTCATTCCAATTTTATCTCGATTACCTAAACGTGAAAGATACTTTATGTTTTGTCAACACTCGCCTTGGAATATCCTAGAAAAATAATAACCAAATTAAAAATAATTATTGTAGTGAAATAGTACATTGTGATACATGTGTGCAAAGTTGGTCATTACAGACAAGGCGGTATTAAGCGCGTGAGTCGCAGGTGAAGGAAGCCGAGACTGTAATGATCAATGCACACGCGTGTCATACGACGTTTTTCAATACACTTGCGAGAAAAAAAACAGACATATTTTTTATGTAGATTTTTTGATAATCATCTACCGCACAATGAGAACGTTAACAAATATGGCGCGCAATTTTTTTTGATAATGCTTCGTCTTCAGATATATCACTTACAGTGAGATACAAACTTAACATAATCCGGATAATATCATAAAACACTAGTGCGGTAATATAAAGTAAAAAGCACCAGTTCATCTTATGATACTAAAATCGGTGTAATAACATCCAATTTACGAGAGAATATGTATGTTGTAGATTTTACCTAGAATATAGAAGGTAGGCCACTAAATACAAAACTTCCCACTCAAAAAACCAGAGCTAACAAAAATAAAAGCAGGAAAGTGTATTAACATAAAGAACTACTGACGCACTTCCAATACCCTCAAAATAGCCAAGTAGCGAAACACTTCGTTGTTCCAAAGAAATCTTAGACGTGACGTGAACCACAGATAATCCTTCTCGGAACAAAGCCCGCCTCGCTCCAGATAATGTACTAATGTGTCTTACTGACCACGTATCTAGGTAACCAGTGAATGGGCTCGATAAAAGGTGTTTACTGCTTTAGGATAAATGGCTTTTACGCTGCGGGGACAATGGTGACTTTAAATGACGTAACCATATCTTTATAAAAACTGCCCATGTGCGATTTAGGGATACATTTGTTTTCTAGCTTTAATCTTATTTTACATGCGTTTCCGATGGATCTTTTGGATTTTCTAGGCAAAATTTCATGGTAGTTTTTTTTTTATTAATTTAGTAAAAAAAATTGTCGTAATGGGTTGGCAACCGGTTTGGATTGCTTCTCTGTAGATTGATTACTGAAAATTGACAGCGGAACCCGAGTGAAATCTTTTATTTTTTTCATCAACCTAACGAACTATTATTTCACACTAGCCGACAAGCTTTGAGGCTTAAATGTACCACAATTTTCACCGCACATAGTTGCTCAATTTTACACAAAGTGCTCTAACAAAATGAGTTTTCCGTTTTTCGACATTCTGGTGAAGTTAAAAAAACAACTGCAATCCATGAATAGGTGCAGTTCCAAAATTGTTTGAGCTAGCTTATTTTCCAAATGGAATGTTTGGGTGGGTACTATTTCAAATGAATATCAAGCCTTTACGTGTAGTTACTGAAACGAAACCAATTTTTTCTAAAGTCCAATTGTACCAAGATATTTACTTATTTAGGATATTTAATGAAGGCTCAGAAGCAGCGCTCTCGATTACTAACCAAAAAACGCGTTACTAACTAGTTTTATATGACGTGAAATGCTTGTCATATCGCTACTGGTTACTGACGATACCAAATATATATAAAATAAAATCTTCATCACTTAAATTACTAGATATCATGGCAATTTTTTTCGGCAATTTACTAATATTACCGTGATTTAGGTAGATTCATGTGCGATATTTCGTTGCTAATTAGTTAGGGATCAGCATTGAGTATTAGATATTATTAGTAGCTAGTATTACTACGTATAGAGAAGCTATCATAAGCCAAGGTTATGTCCCATTTTAGAGCCAACTAAAGTTCTCTTTAGCGCTGAAACAATAATTAGTCGTCTAAGCAGACAATAGAAACACGTAGCGCCATCAGAACGCTTTTAGCAGTATTTTTCTCGCAAACACCGTGATTTTCACGACGCTTACGCATTTCTTTCATCGTTCTACAACAACAAGTGTGGCCGGATGGCCTCTAGTATATAGTGTAGTATATCTATGCCGGATGGCCTCATTTGAAGGGAGGGTTGTGATATGTGGTGTCTTCTCTATACCTAGCAATAATAGCTCAATGGTGATCAGTTTGGTTTCTTTTGTGAAGGGGCAAGAGTCTTCTGGGTATTGCTCACTGATTTGACGATCGGAGCTGAAATTAAATGACACGACGGTCTGAGGGTATTGTAGTCTCATGGAAAGTTTTTGCTCGAATATCATATTGTAGCTGTGAATTCCTAAATAACACATAAACTCTTCATTTAATAACGGATGCAAAGTATTAATAGTACCTTTAATTATTGCAAATTAAGCTATTGAAGAATGCAAATGAAAGGTAATTATAATAATAATTTAGTTTGTATATCAATTGAAATTATGGCGTTAATAGGCTACATCAAATATTATTATGTTAGCTAAATTGATTGAATTTTGTAATGAAAGTAATTATTATTTGCAACCAGTAGTGGAGAACCTCAAATGTAACTCTATCTCTATCTATATAGATTACTGGGTATCCTCTGCGATCCCGTAATTAAAAGTACTTGGGGGTAGTGAAGCTTTCTATTAGTTGGACAATCTTGAGAGGCTGTTCTGTTCTACCAGCGAATTAAATATGACCTGAAAAAAAAATACAAGAGCAAATTCATTTTGATTTAAGGTATTAAGTACCTATAACGTTTTTTTTGAGATTTTTGGTACATTAATTCGCTTCTTTCTTTTAGCAAATAGCAGATAAATATATTAAATAGCAGGTTATAATAACTTTGTCCTGCTATACGCTAGCCTATATGCTACCCAAGCCCCTAAAAGTAATGTTCCGAATTCAAAAACAATTATGATTATTGATTACGGTCGGGACTTTCTGGCGGGAACTTACAGAGTGACGTTGCGTTTTCATATTTATTTTCATAAATTCGTGTATTTTGAGTTTTATTGTATATTATCAGTGGTATTTTATCCAATAAAGATCAATCCATGTGCACCAGTGAACTGAAATGAAATAAATTATGTGTATCGTGTCTTTTCAAGTTGTTTCAAAAAGTCAGTGAAGAGTACATGATTACCATTGTAATAAAACATGACTTTTATGAACGGTGACTGCCTGATGACTATGTGAAAGTGAGAAAATGTGACTAGAACTTATAATATAACTGGAAATTGGCAAAATAAACAAGCCGTGTGACGCCATTGAAGAAAAAAAAAGATTATTTGAAATTCGAACAACCCTGGCTAAGACTAACACGTTCTCACTAATAGCCGGAACGTACGGGCTGCTTTGTGTACTCGACATGTACGGCAAAAAAGAATATTTGGCCATTTGGGCTACGCCTGGCGGTGACATATTTACAAAGGGCTATGTTATAATCTGTTGTAACTTTGTGAGTTCCTCTTATAGTGATAACAACGATAAGTGGCTACATTATGGGAAACCAAATACGAGAAAAACGGCTGTGTATTTAAAATTTAGTCAAAGCTATGAATAAATGAGAGCTTAGGTATTAACCTAATCTATACTAATAAACCGAAACTACTGAACCAATTTGAAAAATTATTTCACTGTTGGGAAGCTACACTATCCCCGGGAGACATAGGCTGCATTCTATTTTCAAAAAAATTAGGGATCCTTACTAAAACTCCAATAATATAACCCAAGGTGTAAAAAAAAATGATAAAATATTACCCGTGCGAAGCCAGGGCGGGCCGCTAGTAAACAATATTTTTTATACATATAACATTAATCTTCGGTAAAAAGCATTAAGTCATCAACTTATATTTTCAAGAATTAATTAAAGTTTCAAGTTGGACTTACTAATAAGGGATCCCCAAGAATCTTATGGGATCCCTAAAGATAACATTAGTAACATTCAACCATGGAGTTATTTCTACAATGATTTAAAATGAAATAAGTTATCGAGACGGCAATAACCTTACTGAGGTTTATTTAAAGTCTAGACTGGTAATTTGCACTAGAAATGGTAAATATACGCAATACCGCGATTGAAATATATATAATATCAAATCCCTTATTTGTAACTTTTTTTTTTTATACTAACATGGATTAAATTTTACTTGAATAGATTGTTAATTGTTAAAATAATTGCGAAAGTGAGTTGTAGTAGAGTGAATAGTGATGAAATTTACCATACAGGTAGATCATAACCTGGAAAACAATTAGGATACTAGAGAGTATAGCATGGGGTTTTCAAGAAGGTAAAGAGATTTTTGCAGGGCAATGTGCGAGTGATACCCCTGGTGTTGCAAGTGTCAATAGGGTACGGTGACCGCTTACCATCAGGTGGGCCATATGCTTGTTTGATACTATAGTTTAAAATCATGATCAAAACTTTTTTATCCCGCCGGGTAAAAACCAGAAGTAAATAATTGTGAAAAATCTAATTTTTATTCAAGAAGTTTTTAAACCATTTAAAAACATTATGGGAATTACAAATGCGTGCACAAATCATAGAAAACAGTAACACGTAGGAATGGCACGTGTAAAAACCCAAGCAAATATAAAATAAATAATATTTGTCCGGGACATTTACAATTACGTTTTGTTTCAGCCTGCAGTTTGTAATATAAAAAGCAAATTTTAGATGGAAATTCATAGATAGGCAGGCTATTCATTACCTGCATTTATACCTATATTACTGTGGCAACTGGCAGGAAGTACTGATTGAGTAGCCAGATTTGTAACACGCTAGGTGACTGCTTGTAAATAGTAAATACATTTATCAATCGTCATTCACGAAGTTGTTCCTTTACTGAAGAAATTGTGTATCTTACCAGTATTATAAATGTGAAACTTTGTATGGTTGTGAAGATATTTGTCACTCTTCCACGCAAACACTACTGTTTTGGATGAATTTTAAAACATTGATAGATTATACTATGGAATAACATATAGGATACTTACATACATTCCCTCGGAAACACGGAAGAAACCGCGGGGGATCGCTAAGTGTGTGTATTTTCACCTATTTTCTTTGATTTATTTGAAAAGATTTAAGAGTATTGCGACGTTGTCAGTATATCTTGAGCCTAATTTCAATGAACATAAGAACATAAAGTTTGCACAATGAAGACTTATTACGTTACGATTCTCCATTATCGCCAATTACCTACTAGATCTTGTGATCAAGCCAGCGCCGGATTCTAGCACGGGGCCTTCAGCAGGTGTAATCAAGAACTTTTGGCTTAGGTCCTCTAAATCTTATAGTTGCAGATAGACCAGCAATCAGAGTCACAAGCTGTCACTAAGATTGAAATCATGTTACATGATCGCAAATTCAGTTTATCGATAGATATCTTAAACCAGGGGTTCAGATGCAATGGCAATTTTGTTGCAGTAACAGCTGTAACCTTGCTGAGTTTCTTGCCTGTTCTTCTCAGTTGAAGGCCGACTTACGAACTGGTGGTAACTTCAGTAGCTTTTTGCCTTCATAAGTGCCCTACTAGGTCCTAAATTAAATAAATGGCTTTGACGTTGACTTTGAGCTGTCAAATCAGAGATACGTAATCGCAAAACCGGCCTGATTTTTGGTTTCAATAAGAATTTGATTGCATCAAAGATACGTAATCGTAGTACTGTTACTATTTATTATTCTGTGATTCAGATTAAAAAGAGTTAGTTGGTCATGCAGAGGTATAATATTTTCACCATCTTATTAGCATAAAAGATGTGTAAGTATGTATTATCAATACTATACTTATCTACCTATACTCAACAATTTAAATTTTATTTCATCAAAATAACAATTGGTTTGCTTTTAAAAATTTTGCAAACCTAATCCTATATGTTTTCCATGACTTCAGTGTACAAAGTTACTTTTGTTTCCAGTTCTATAACTGTTGTTCTTGGTCACACAGCAAAAATTACCGGGATTTCAGCATAAAAAAAAAACCATTCCTAACTACGTGTCGTTATTTTTAATTCTGTAATTCCGGTTAATTTCGCTGCGCGATCAAGAACACGTGTAATTATTTTTTATATGCGGCCGCGGGGCCTTTTGTAGCGCAGGGCCCATAGCTTTAGCTTACTGCAATATAGTTAATCCGGCCCTGGATGAGACCCAACATAATATTATGTTTGGTGAAGTTTGGTTGACCAAACAAAATATTTTAATATAAATATTGTCTTCTTCAAATACAGTAAAAGTACAAAACGTGACCTAAATTTGATAATATTCCTAATTAAAATTATACCTTCCGGGCTAATCTTGAAGGTTGAATCTTCATAGATTCAACATTACATGATGATCACGCAATACAGGAAGCAGTAAAAACAGGACAATTGGGCAAACGCAATTTTTCAAATACTAAAAAGTCATCAGTTTATTTGACCGCAACAATTTCCTACCCCTCTTAACTTTTATGAACAGGAAAATGCAACAAGAGCTTGAAACACAATTATTTTCATTTTTCAGCAAAAATACATTGCGAGAGGGTGAAATTTTCAGTACCAGCAAAAATAATACTAGATATTCAATTGTCGAGTTTAACAGGCCATTTTGTTAAGTCTTTTCGTTCGTGAACCCTTTTCAACTCGTGGATTAGTCCAGTTTTCATAAACGTGTCACCTACATTATTGTGCCGTAGTGTGGTCCTGACATGTTAATAAAACTGACACAGGTTGGATCTACCGAAATGTGAAAATAATTTTCGAATCTTCCTACTACGTATCTTCTTACTGCAGAATTAAATAAACAAACAATAAAAAACCGGCGAAGTGTGAGTCGGACTCGCACACGGAGGGTTCCGTACACTATTAAGTAACTCAACTTTGCTATGAGAAAAATATCCCAATAAAAATCGTTTCTTGTATAAAATTAAAGGGTGCACCTTTGAATGAATGAATGAAATATTCTTTATTGTATAAACTAACATAGAACAAACATTAGTAAAAACACAAATTAAGGAAGTAATACAATATAGGCGGCCTTATCGCTTAAGCGATCTCTTCCAGGCAACCTTTGGGTACAGGAGAAGCTTCAAAAGGTGGCAGGTTGAGCATCTACCTACAAGTAATACAATGTATATTAAATAAACTAATACTAGAAATACACAAATACTATAATACTTTGAGATATATAAAGTAATATACTAATACTTACATACATAGAATAAATAAAGATAAATAGGTAAATAAACTAAATACTAATATTAAATATTATTAAAGTAACTAAAGGATAATAGAAGGAATTAAAGAGAGTGATAGTAGGAGAATATTTGAGATTTAAAGGATTCAATAGTCTGAGCTTGTCTGATAGTCTGGGGTAAGGCGTTCCAAAGACGAACAGCTTGAGCAGTGAAAGATTGGGAAAAAGAGTGTGAAGTTTGTAAAGGGGTTTTGAGGCGAAGTTCAAGAGAAGTACGAAGGGAGTGATGCTGCGAGCTATAGTGTTCGAAGTGCTCCTTGAGATAAGGAGGAGATTTCGGATTAAATAGAATAGTATAAAGAAGTGAAAGTATGTGAGTATTCCGGCGAAGGCGAATAGGAAGCCACTTGAGCTGAGCACGAAACTGGGAGACGTGGTCATATTTGCGCAAGCCAAAAATGAACCGTATGCAAAAATTCTGAAGACGCTCAAGTTTATTTAGCTGCTCCTCTGTAAGGTCAAGATAGCTGACATCAGCATAATCGAGATGAGGTAAAAGTAAAGACTGTGACAGCGCAATCTTAGTGTCCATAGGTAGGAAATTCCGCAACCGTCTAAGAGAACCAGCGGAGGCGAACACCTTCCTGCTCACTTCCGCTATTTGCGGAGCCCAAGATAAGGTTCGGTCCATCAAGATACCAAGGTTTCTTATAACTTCGCTGTAAGGTATAGCGACACCGTCAAATGTGATTTGGGGTAGTTGGTCCCACTTTATCCGAGATATTAAAGTTTTACTACCAATGATGATAGCCTTGGTTTTAGCTGGATTAACTTGGAGCCCGAATCGCCTACTCCAGTCAGATATTGCAGTTAGATCCGTATTCGTTGAATTAATGGAAAAAGGAAGATCACTTAAAGAGGATTGTCTGTACAATTGGAGATCATCTGCATAAAGGTGGTAGAAAGAAGAAATTTTATCAGTTATAGAGGAAATGAAAACGGAAAATAGAAGAGGAGAAAGGACGCCACCTTGAGGAACGCCGGCGTTTGTATCACACCATGAGGACAATGTCTCATCAACGCGAATACGTTGCCGGCGGCCATACAAGTAACTACGAAACCACTCAATTACCGTTGGAGATATGTTAAGAGAGCACAGTATAGCAAGTAATATATCAAAATCAACTGTGTTGAATGCATTGCTAAAATCCAGTAGAGTTAGAACAGTAAGTTGTCTGTTCTCCATCCCAGAGCGAATATCTTCTGTAATTTTGACAAGCGATGTCATGGTACTATGCCCAGGACGGAAACCAGACTGGAAAGGATTGTGTAAGATGTTATTAGAGAGAAAAGAACTAAGCTGGTGGTGTACAAGACGTTCTAGAATTTTTGATAAAAAAGGCAATATTGCAATAGGTCGATATTCTGAAAAGGAAGAAGGATTGCTTTTTTTGGGAACAGGAACTATAAAAGCTTCTTTCCAAAGAGACGGAAAGAAATTAGTAGTGATTGAAAAATTGAAGATATAAGTTAAAACAGGAGTAAGAAGATCAATGAGAGGAAGAATCATCTTTCGGCTGATGTTATCACCACCAACAGCATTAGAAGCAATGGATAGAATGTGCCTCTTAACATCACAATCAGTAAATTGATTAAAAGAAAAAGAGGAAATATTGGGATGCTTGGAAGAACTAAGATCATTTAAAGTACTTAATTTAGTTGCATTATTTACTACGGATGAAGAAGAGAAATGTTGATTTAATTGGTCTAAATTGATATTTTTGGAAATTGTGGTTTTATTGGATTTTCCAATTCCCAGTGTCTTTAGAAATCTCCAGATTTTAGCTGGGTCCCCATTCTCTACAGATTTATGAATATGGCGTCGTTGTGCATCTCTACACACCTTATTGCAGTGATTCCGGGTCTGTCTGTATTTCTCATGATGCTTATCAGGGCTATGCTTGTACTTCAATTTAGCAGCGTTCTTTTTAGATTGTAGGGACCTGATCTCATCCGTGAGCCAGGGAGCAGGAAGATGCTTAACTCGTACTGGGCGAACAGGAGCATGTTTATCATATAGTTGTGTTAGGAGAGAGTTGAATATATTAACTTGTTCGTCAACTGTTGGCGCATCTTGAATTATAGACCAATCAATGTTATGCGCGTCATCTAGGAGTAGTTGCAAATCCATGTCACCAAAATTGCGCTGCAGCAGAATTCTCGATTTATGCTTGGGAGGACGTATTTTATAGGAAAGAAAGACGAGATCATGAAAGGAAAATGCATCCGCGGTACATTGACCATGTTTAGCAACATGATCAATAGAGGAGACGATAATGAGGTCAAGAAGAGAAGGGTCACAGTGAGGAAAGAAGTGAGTAGGATTTAAAGGAAGAATATTAAGATTACACGCGTCTGTAATAGATTTAAGCAGAGCAGAACGATTATCACGTTTAAGTAAGCAAGTGTTGAAATCACCCATCAAAATAGTGTGGCTGTACAAAGGAACTAAATTTTCTAAAATTGTTTCTAAAGAGGAGAAATAATTAATAAGGAGAGAAGGGCTGTATAATACACCTATAAGAGTTTTAAGACCAGATAATTCTACTTCAATAAAAATATATTCAGCTCCGCTTGGAGATGAGCTTTGAGTGGACATGTTAACAATAGAAAAAGGTATATGAGCACGAAGATAAATGGCTACCCCACCTCCTCCTCTACCGACACGATCGTTGCGTATTAAATTAAAGCCGGGCAAAGAATAAGAGGTAGAAGGTAAGCAGGGCTTCAGCCATGATTCCGAGACAAGAATTGCGTGGATATTTTTGTTCGTAAAAGATGTCAGCATATCGGGATAGTGAGCCGGAATACTCTGGGCATTAATATGAACAACGTTGAAGTTCTTAGGAACATCTTCAAAGTGAAAGTCTAGAGTATCACATAAAGGTGGAGTTATAGAGTGAAAACTGTCATTGCTGCTCAGACTGTTAGAAGAGATCGATAAAGAATGAAATAAATTGCTATCATCTTCAAGGTCAGACATTAAGATAATAAATATAATATAATATAATATAATATAATATAATATAATATAATATAAATATAAAGAGTACAAATGAATAAATATATAAAAATTAAAAAAATAATAATAATAATAGTATTAAAAAGCAAAAACCAAATCAATAATTTAAGCGTACCCGCCAGCAGAATGTAGGAGATAGAAAACAGTACAAATATAAACAACAAGAGTAGAACAGAACGTTACAAATAAACGATTAACAGATAGATATTATTAAAAATGTCAACAAAAGTTAGCTACGTTTAGATAATTATGGCACTGGCAACACAACATCAAAACTGTCAGTTCAAGTTGTCACTTATTTTTACTAGCAAAAAGACATTGTAATTTTTATAAAAAGTAAACAAATTTAAAGATACCTGAGTGTCTATGTTGCTAGCAGAAACTAAGTGATAGATAATATACAATTACCCACCAAATAGAGAAATTATAATAGAACTGCACAACACGAAAGTACATAATATAAACGTAAATCAAAAGTTGACAAAGAAACTACTTCCTAGTCGTCCTCTTCAATTTTGAGGTCGTAGTCTTTGTCCCAGCAGATGCAGGACTCTCTTTGGAAGTGCTGGCTGATGCACTCGGGCCTTGTGGACTTTGTATAGTGCGCAGCTCAGTGATGGAAGTAATCTTATGCCTCTTTCCATCTGGCCCAATTATGAGAATCCACCCATCTCTTGTCCAGCATTTTGACATGCCGAACATCTGCCGTGCCTCCATAAATGCGACGTGACGCTCACGCGTGAGGAACTCGGACATTGTGATGCCTGTGCCTTTAAGAGAGGTCTTGCTGTCCCACAGTTTGTCCCGCACAGAGACATCCCTAAATTTTATTAATATAGGCCTCGACTTGTCAGTAGTAGGTTGACCCATCCGATGACATCTATTAATGTCCACGCCGCTGAAGTTGGGAAACTTGAGATCACCAGTAACTACTTTCACCATTACCTGAAGAACATCCTCATTGGATTGCTCCTTCACACCATGGAAGAGGAGTATTTTTCGCCGCCCTCTAATCTCCAAACGGTCCTGCTCCTTTAATTTTAACCTTTAATTTTTAATTATATGAAATTTTTATTATTTATTGTTATAGCGGCAATAGAAATACATATTCTCTGTATATTTCAGCTGTCTATCTATTACCGTTCATGAGATACAGCTCACTGACAGACAGACGGACGGACGGACGGACAGCTGAGTCTTAATAATAGGGTCCCGTTTGGCACCCTTCGGGTACGGCACCCTAAAAGTGTTTTTCCAAAAAAAGTTGAATTATTTCTAATTTTAGTTATTCATTTTGTAAAATACAAATGAACCAGCTTAATACCCACCATCATTTACAGTCTCAGCATGAGATAATCTAGAGTCTATGCTCGATGGAATCCTAGAATCGAAATGGGGTGAACGTCCGCAGCTTAGTAACTGTTCCAATCTCAACTGGCAGAATCGAACGTGCTTTAAAAACTTTTAATCGAAATCACAAATTCGCTCAAAAGTTCGACGTGTCATTATATAGGGTTTTCCCAGCGGCAATATTTTCTGCGATAAAATCTTGATACATAGGTTATTTTCACTTCGCGTTACAGATACGGATACCGTGGTTATCTGCAAGGAAGGTGAGAATTCTGCCTACTTTGCTTCTATTGGATAGGGTGAATGCTGATGTAGGGAAGACGTTTTTTTGCTGTGAGAGAATACTTAAATCTATTTGATGTTTTTTCAGTAATGTTTTTATTCTCTTGTTATTGTAATGTTGTTTACTTTCTCTTTTTATCTAGAATGTTAAAGTTTATTACGTAATTTTTCATTGTGTTATTTTAACTTATTACTGAGCTAGTTTGTGTTATTGAATAAAATATATATATTTTCGCCTGCCTTTTCAGAGCTGTGCCTATTTTCATGGTAAATAAAATTCTTGCGCTTTTATTCATATTACTCAAATCGTTTTATCTTAAATCTAATCCAATTCGTTCTAATTATACATTAGAGAGAAAATTTAAAAGCATTTTAACCCCTTTAGCAACGAGCGCGTTTAACACACGGGTTCACGCGAGCAGCTTCGTATAAAACCAACGTCACAGGTCACAAGACTTACAGGTCGTTTGTGTAGGTAAATCGTGTCGTATGTAGGTTACAGAGTTTTAGGTAAATAAAACCTTATTTGTTTTATAGAAAGATTTAATATCTATTATCGCTGTGGAGAGGAAGCAGAGTGATATAACAGTGTTATGAGCAGACACTATTTTCACAATGTCGGTTTAAATTTGTAGAGGTATGGTTATAGCTAATCATTATCATACACACAACATCACATTATAAATAAGAT
This sequence comes from Polyploca ridens, assembly GCA_951394255.1. Lineage (NCBI taxonomy): Eukaryota > Metazoa > Arthropoda > Insecta > Lepidoptera > Drepanidae > Polyploca > Polyploca ridens. Next base: position 5,728,352 of record OX596252.1, on the reverse strand, counting down.
AGTGTTGCCAAGTCCAAGGTTTACCACCGCCACGAGTTTATAATAACCCGTGTATGGAACACGTGAACTCGAAAGTTAGTCTAACTGCACGGCGTATGCGATTTCTTACCAATTTTTTTATTTCTAAAAGTCCCATTTAAAGTACCTATAAATGGAGTTTTTATAATAAGGCTAGATGTGATGTTACATGGAGTAACACCAGATTATCACAATACCTGAAATATCTTACTCTTTTTTCCATCGCAGATCGTTGGTGTCTGTGTTTTGTTACTCAAGAGTAATTTAACACTCTTGATTCTCACCTATAAAGTGATTTACCTGGTAATAGTGAACTTTCATTGTTAGTATTGTCTACCGACCAGCTGTATTTTAGCCGCCATTAAAATACTCCCAGATAATATGGTCAGTCCATGCATATTGGCAGTATGACGAATTTACTCTCGAGTAGATAGAATAACTCAGTAATTAGTGATTTAATCTCATATGATACTTATATTCTTAGCTTGGTCGAATCCCCCTTAAAATGATATATACTTTGTACGTATATTTTGCTTCTTTTTTTGATTATTTTTATTGATTTCTAATTTATTTGTTTTTCTTTTACTATTGTAATAGCTTTACCTTTTGTCTCACAAATGTATTGAACAATATCATAATATCTCGTGACAGCTAGAACAATTTATTTTTTTACATTAAAATAGAAAAATATTACCTGTAGCTGAGTCTGGTAATGTATCTGAATAATATCATGAAATCTATATGTGACATGGGACTGATGGGACTAAAAATATCATCGGTGATATGTCGGTCGATTAAATATATTTGATCGAAGAATGTAGGTAATCGATAACCGATGGGGAAGAAAGGTTCTCGAGTGGCGACCACGTACTGGAAAGCGCCGAGCGGGACGACCTTCCACCAGGTGGGCCGACGACCTGGTCAGAGTCGCTGGGCGCCGCTGGATGCAAGCGGCCTAGAACCGTTCGATGTGGAAATCAATGGGGGAGGCTGTTTTTTTTTTTTTTTTTTTTACTGTTTATAGGCCTGTGTTTGACCGCAATCTCACCATGGTAAGTGATGATGCGGCCGAAGGTGGTAAGCACACAAAGCCTAGAAGGAACTGGCTCTCAAGTGCAGCTATCGGAACACACCGAAAGGTGCTTGGCGACAGATTTTCAACTTGAGGGTGGTAGCCAGCCAGGCGGGTACTACAAAGTACCACCGTGCTATGGTTTCCTCACGATGTTTTCCTTCACCGAAAGCTCAAGCTCATTGTAGGATTCGAACCCGGGACCTTCGTCTCGGTATCCGACGTCACTACCACTGAGCTATCATCGCCTTAAATGTTCAGCAGTGGACATCCATGGGCAGATATGATGATGATGTAGGTAATTCTTAGTACCAACACCTCTTGAGAGAGGAGGTGAGAGAGAGTAGAGAGGTACAGATGGTATAATAGCTTCTATATCAAACTATTATTTCACACAATGTTAACTTACGAAATTTATAGCTGCACTATTCACGTTGTTTATTTTTCTTGAACGTGTTGTACGATATATCACGTTTTATGGCTTTCCAAGCACAAGCTCGCATTAGCTAACTACTGAAATGGATTACTGACGAACTACAAAATCCTTTTCAGCACTGAATATTGTTACACCTTCATTTTTACACTCCACTAAGTGAGTAACTAACGCTAACGTTGAGCTAGCTTCTGAAAGTTCATTAGCAGGAAAACCGCTTTTACGTTGAAATTTTGTCTTTATAAGTTCCGCTTCATGTTCCAAATGTATGCCAATTATTTTTAGAGTTGCATGGGATATTGCACCTTATTACTTAAAGGTTAGACGTTTGAATGAAAGTCCTGGTATAATCGGATTCAACGGATCATTGCTACTCGCTCGCATATCATGTATGTATACGTTGAAAAGCCCGTTTTCCGTAAACCGAGTTTTTACCAAACTATACCGTAAAAAGTAACGTTAGCTTATCATGAGCAAATTACGGTAAAACACACACTATTTATCCACAATTCCATAGTGGCACGTGAGATATTCATAGTCAAAGTTATTTTACAATCGTATTCAAAGGTGACTTAGGTGACATGATTGCTGTTCCCATATTCAAAACACGTACTTATTAAATTTAGTTGTTGAAAGTATAAAATAAATATCAATGCAAACTCCATTTTATCATCTACGTGCTCAATTCATATGATAGCTCGGGTTGGCTCTCAAATAGAAATCATTATTACCATTAAAAGTAATAGTGGCACAGAATACACTTCAAACCATAATCTAAGGAATAATGCCAAGATGAGGCAACGTAATCCTACGGCTAATAATGCCATTATCTTGAACTATTCAACCTCTCGGTTAAAAGATGACCTTGAAGCAGTTGACCTTAAGGATTTGGTATCACTGGGGCAATTGCCATAGAGATTTTTCCTGTCATCATCATCATCAGTTTCTTTAATTCTAACGCAAGGCGTTTTACTCGCATCGTTTCATCACTCTCCACATTCAGTCCCACGTAGCCCTATTACCTTTTATGGTCTTTGGTTTTACATCCCATGTTTACAAAGACGTTGCCATCACTACAGGCCACCACTTAGACTTGTCTGTTTCTCCAACAGCAGGAGGCCAGTACTCTTTGACATCATTTTGGTGTTTTAATTTCAGCTTCAAATTTGGCTTTTGTTCTATAATTTGTTGGTAGAAAATTCGTTTATTTATGAACCAGCTTAGTCTTTACTAGCCCTTAAAGTCGTGTAGACCTTAATAAAGCACAGAGTGGTGTGATTCTACTCAAGTTTCTTGCTAACTCGATCTCTTTGCAAACAATACCCATGTGTTCTTAGTTTTGGCAAACATTTGGAGTCAGTCTAACGAACTTGGCTTTGTTAAGGTAACGTTGTTTCAAAGTTTTACCTTTGCGTGTTTTTGTTTGGAATTCACAATCTTTTGTGGGATTCTTTTTGTTGAATTTAAGTCCGAAATCAAATAGGATTTATTAAATAGGTACTGAAAGTTTATAGATTGCATGATTCATAACGTGTTACGTGTTAATATCCCTTTTTAAGTACCTACTTAGGAATTCGCAAACTAAATTCATAGAGTTGTTGTTTCAAGTCAATGCAACTTGGTGGAAACGTCGAGCTTAGTGAAAATAAATTATTTTAATAGTAATCTGTGAGTTAATAGACCCGATACATTATATCATTATACCTAATAAATTAGTGAACTTCCTCTTGAGGGATGAATGTATAGGTTATTAGTAATCAAAAAATAATATTAGAAAAATAATCCGAGGGAAAAAAAATATCTTCTTTGACTTGTATGGAGAGATTGGAGATTATCTATGCAAGTGTGCATTTATTGCATCGTTTTTAGTATCTATTACGCACTAGTGCTTTTTATTTCACATTACCGCACAGTTTTATGATAGGTATAATCCCGATTATGATAAGTTTGTACCTCACTGCAAGTGATATGTGTCTAGAACATCCCGTAGTTTGACATTTCACCGTTGTCAAAAAAAAAAATGAACTAGCGCGATATATTTGTTAACATTCTCATTGTGTGGTTGATTATTATTAAAAAATCTACTTAAAAAATACAAGTCTGTTTTTTCCTCGCAAATGTATGAAATTGAAAAACGTCGTATGACACGCGTGTGCATTGATTTATTTACACTCTCGGCTCACTTATCGCGGTCGGCTGCGGCTCACGCTCTTAATACCGCCTCGAGTCGATAACTAACTTTGCACACATGTATCATAATGTACTATTATTCATTATTGTACATTATTGTTAAAGATATGCATATTGCATATCCTCGGCCGAAACTGACCCCAACAATGGATTTGCACTAAAACGTATAATGTAACAATAAATCTAACCACGTAATGAGTTACTATTTTAAAGTCAGCAAAAGTATCCCAAAAAAAGCAAGACTGTAACAAAAAAAATATGTAACAGCCAATTATAATTACAGAGAAATTGAGAAACTCCTTTCTGTGTCCAATTTTATGGTTAAACATAAAAAAATTGCACAATATTATGAAGCCTTTATTTTGTTACCAACACTTTGATCACATTAAAATTAATTAATAAAATTGCGCGTTTCTCAAATCAGTCAAGTAGATGAGTGAGGAAGTCTTACCAAAGAACTTGATAAAAATTTAGCTAGTATAATTTTATTAATTTTGAACACAAAATGCAAAACTAAGGACGTGGTTTTACCAGAATTCAACAAAAGGGACAGTTTCAAAGGTAAGCTACGTTGTATAATAGACATACTTATTGAATAACATCTGCACAAACTAAAACGTACCACTAACGAGTGGTAAGGTGATGTCAGTTTTAAACTTTCAGATAGATTGTATCAATGACATGGAGGCGCGTGACGCGGCGTAGGAAAATATCTGCAACTAAACCTAAATGTCTATCATTGTATGTATTATAATAGTAACTATTATAAATTAAGAAAAATTTAATGATTTGTTGTGATTCGAACTTGTAATATACTTCGACATTTGAAAAATACACAAGCCGTGTATTTTGCTTATGCAAAAGTGTGCAAGCTAAACAAAGGCACTTTATAAATTCTATACTGAATTTTCTTTTGGCCTCAGAATCGTTATGGGAGAAACATATATAGAATAAAATAGTTTCTTCAGGAAACAGAGATAAGGACCCTTATGCCCATAGATTTCTTATACCTACTAGATATTAAACATGAAAAAATCGAAGCGCAATCATAATAGCCCCCCATCCAGAAGCATTAAATACACTGTTTATAAAAGTCAAACGTCCCATTAACCGCTAAATATGTCTGCAGCTGTATTCTTTATGTTTTTCAACCGAACGAGCATAAATCAGTCGCTGGAGGCCGTTCTTCTATTGACCATGTACGATGCTCGTAAAACTGTTTTGATGGCACACATCGGGCGCACATTCCTTATTAGTGATGGGTTTTGGGGGATGTTCCCCGCGTGTATGGCGTTGACACGGATATCTGTTTTGACATGTGTTTTGGTTTAAGACGATTGATATCTTATTTATGATTTAGATTGAAATGGGCTTATATCATAAGTTGTCATCATAAGTGATGCAATTTTTTATTTAATCTTATAAGTTATTACTAAGCCTACATGTAATAATTATATTTAAAAAAATTTTGGAACATTCTACACTGAAAAAATAGACTAAAGTGACAGCAAAATTTTATTTAACAGTTATTGGTCGTCAAATGTTGTGTTACTGTTAAATAAAATTTTGTTATCACTTTAGTGCATTTTTTTACGTGTATAGTTATAGTAAAATAAAAAAAAAGCAATGTATTACGTGTAAAAAAATAAATTATAATAATAAAAATATATTGTTAAAAACACCGCTTACATAGATACTAAATAGTATGACTCTTCCAACCCTATTATCTATCTCAATAATTTCATTCGATTTGACATAAAAATCAAGTGAGACTGAAACACTACATCACTATCCCTAAGACATTAATGTCGAGATCTCTCGCGTCACTGTCAGATATTTTTTTCTTCGGAATCGTAAAATCTCTTTGAATGATTTCTAGGAATGGAGATGTGCACAGATGACTTCAAAAGGGGATTATTGTTTGACTAAACTTCTTTGATGCTATTAAGTGCTGCTAAACAACCCTCGTTTCTGTAATTGCTCTTTATGAAAGAGATCTAATTGTAGTTCTCTAAATAGCTTTTAAATGCATAATCTGAAACAAAATAAAGCAAAGAAAAACCTTTTAACAAATTTCGTTGTGGCGGTTAATGTGGAAATGAATACAAAAATCCCTTCCTTGTTTTCTTAACGTACATTTTTCATCGTGAAGCGGAGCCTTCGTGATAATGCTTTCGCGATACGAGATTAATTATTCGTCAAATCGAATATTTTAATGGAAAACTCGTGTAAGATGTCTACTAAGTATCGTGTTCGCTGAGGATTACTTACATTCTCGATTTGAGTAGAATAACACTTTTTTTTGTATTATTTTTATTGTTTCTATCGCTTAAGCTAGAAAAAAAATTGAATAAGAACGACGCAAAATACCTTATATATACGTGAAATCCAATGCAACTTAAGAACTTCCGAACATCAAGTACCCAGCACTTAGGTGACACTTCAGTACTTTATGTCCCCCCATAAGAGTTAACTACTTTTTTATAGCGGATGAAGACGGATATTTTGGACTGGCATTACATACTTCCTTTTAGGGAAAATAAAATATTTTATTGTCAGCCTACCAAACGAACGGCCATTAATTGAAATAATAAAATGGTATCTGTCAAGTTTGTTCTTTTATGTAGGAGAGATTGGGAGGAAACGTCATCGAAACTTGAGAATAAGTACGCTTGAGGTAGGTAGTTCACTCAAATTAAAATAATCCTCTTCCTAAATCCAAATCGGAAGAAAGCTATATTCTCTATTTTTTATGCAAACAAATCAGAGTTCATCGCCTTTTATGTTGTTTACCAAAGACTACAATACGTTATGTTTATAAAAAAAAAATCTTGAGGTTCGCCAGAAAAAGGAAATAATGCAAACACAAAGAACATTCAAAGTCTTCGAAAATCAAAGGATACAGTGAGACGAAATTTCATAAGGAAGACCGTCTATAGATCGCTTTGTATTAAACGTTTGTGGCACAGACACAATATAATATTTTATAGGTATAGATCTAAATACTGTAATAATAACTGTGTTGTTTGAGTGCAGGTAAAATAAACATGTAAGAGTCGCGTACTATTCATGTACGAGTAAATTTTCTTTAATTATGTTGGCGTCTCACGGCTTGTGTATTTTGCCATTTTCCAGTTATATTATAAGTTCTAGTCACAATAAATCACTCACATAGTCCTCAGTCAGTCACCGTCCAAAAAAGTCATGTTTTAGTACAATTGTACTAAAACTTTAAGGGTACATTTTGAAAAATAGAATATCGTTTTTGAAAAAGGAACTTAAAAAAAAGGCAAGACCTGTCAAATTTATGAGAGGCCAGTAACATCAAACTGTTAAGGACTGTTTATGATTTGAAATTCGAATAGAGAGATCATAATTTATGTACATGAATAATCTCTAGTAATAAGAAAAAGTGTATATCATAGCAACCTACTGAAATACTGGAAGTGATATCAAATAGTTTGATCAAAATAATTAAATTCATAATATAATAAATATTTATTGGTTGGCAAAAAACCAATGACTCCTTTTCAAAGAAAAGCTATCAACCTATCAAAAACATCAAACAATAATGCTATTCTATCTATATCGAGAATAGTTCATTGTACCTACTTGCTTATTTAATCAAGGTATTCGACATTTGACCTTGTACAATGTCAAATACTTACATAGGACTGTTATGTAGCATTTCTCATAAGCAATCCCTTTTAAATCAGATGTTTTAAGAAATGGAACGTAAATACCAAATAGGCTTTTCATTTATAGACCTTGTTCTCTAAATACATAATGTAAAACATTAGTCGATAATTTGTGAGTAAATATTTTCTAACTAATTAAGCATTATTTTCTTATCGTCATTGATGGTGTTTTTTTAAATAAAATTTTCGCTTTTTTACAAGTACTTTTAAGGCTACATCTTTCAAATGTCTCAGGCTTCTTTCATCTTTACATAAACCATGTAATTCGGCGTTTTATATATTTTTTTATTTTCTCTCATACATTTCGAAGGTCCCTACGTATAAACGGACATGTCAAAAACCATGGTTTACAGGAGAGCGAAATAAAGATTCAAATCAATCTAGAAATAATACTATGTAATAATTTAATATTTTTGTTGTTGTAATGTTATACCGAGTTTAGAAAGTTTATAATGATACTATGTACTTTCCAAATTTATCAGATTTTCTTTGAAAAACTGACAGATGACTGCTTTTACATCGCCTTGAAAATAAATCTTTAACAGTGAAGTCTAACATATCTGTTTATACGTAGAAGATAACATAACACAAATTTATGAAAGAATTTAAGAAAATATTAAAGAAAATATGGCATTATATTTCCAACTTAAAAAAAGTTACCTTAAAAATCGTTAGTTCATATCCGTGAATTTATAAAATACACTGATGTAGACATATCTGTTTATATATGGTCATTACAAACTGACTTATGACGATTACTTTGCAATTAAAAAAAAGACATGTTGGTGAAAACTAAAATAACGGAGAGGGTTGAGGGAGATATTTGTTAATTAAAAAGTATTTTAAATTAAATTATTAATTTTAATAGTCAATCAACAATTCTTTATATTTTTATAAGACTCAATAAATTAAGAACTTAAAAATATAAAATCACAGCGTCATTGAAGATTAAACTAGAAAATATCGGCCTTACTCAAAAACGCTATTTAACTAATCCTACTGATTTAATGGTCTAATAAATAACGCCACCTTTCTGACATTGACAAACAATTTGACCTTATTAGTGTTTCATGAGTTAGGGGGTAAGTGTTAATTCTAGCCAGATCAATTATTTAAAAAACCGGAAGAGTCGGACTCGCTCACGGAGGATTCCTTACAATAATAGTAATATTAACTAACTCAACTTTGCTATGAAATTATTTATTATTAGTTATTTATTATAGACGGATGGACAGCGGAGGCCTAACTCCTGCTATCCATCCGTCCGTCTGTCTGTCCGTATGTAAGTTAACAAGATGGTTGCCCAGCGCATAAACTTGTCCTGTACGGGAAACATTATTTAAACTCATATATGGTGACCTCCTAGTGGTATTTCAACTCAAGCGTCTTCCGAGTTTTGGGAAGGCACGTAAAATCGTTGGTCTCGGCTATCACTTAATTTTGATTATCAGTACATTAAGGGCTAATGATGATGATGATACCGAAAGGTGGATAGCGGGCGACTTAGCTAAATTTTGTGGCCTCCTCATTCTCCGTACCAAAATACCTTAGATTTCTTTTACTGGGGCTGCATACAAGAAAAAGTGTGCTGCTGAAAACCAATATAAAATCTAGGTACACTGCGCTATAAAATTATGGTTCTCGCTTTATGGAATAAAATAAATAAAGGAACTTAAGTATTGTACTGTTTTAAAATTGTGAATAAATGGGTCTTCTTTAGAAACTACTTGCCGGGGTTAGTGTAGTACTTTTTTAAACTATGATGTGTCAAAGTTCGCTGGTATATTTTTTCTAAAACATGACTATCAATTATTTTTGACTAAATTAACAATGTTCGTTGTTAGATTTGTGACTACGAATTGATAGCATGGTTATATAGGAAGACGTTATTAAAAAAAAAAACTGCTAAATTGGGAAATTTGTAATCACAGTGCCCAAGATATCGTCTAGGGTGTCGATTTTCAACTCTACTACAACTACGAGTAGTTTAATGATAAAAGAGTTGAAAATCAAAAGAAAAACAATCCATGTCTCGACATGGATTGTTATTCTTTTGATTACCATGCCGGTATAGACTAATCTTTCGCCCACTTGACCCACTTGACCTTAAGTATCGGGACATTATATTGTTGCTTTTATAGGTGAAATATTTTTTTATAAATTATGTACCTAGTTTATCCATTACAAACATACATACAATCAATCTCTTTCTCTTTATAACATTACTGTAGATAAACGTAAATGAACACGAAGTGGTAAATAAATTTTGTAATGAAACATATAAACAAACATGTAGGACATGCCTTCATTGACATTTATATTATACATTGCTAAGTTAGAAAAGTTTTCACACTTTTTATGTATTAACTAATACTTTAAAATATATATTTCGAAATTATTACTTGATACTTCCCCATAAATCCATACTTAAATTTGACATGGCCGCATTCACACCGTGTGGCGCGCATTTTAAGACACAGTACAAAACGACAAGTCTGATATGTCCGCATCTACGACACAAATTCTTCGATTATAACATAGTTGTTCTCTTATACGTTTTTAATTTCCAGTAAACTACTTTATATTTTACTAAATATTGTATATGGATAGTTGCGTATCGATTGTCTGAAACCAATTATGCAATAAAAAAAAAATGCTATTTTTGACATGTCTGTTTATACGTAGGGACCGTCGATTTCTAGAAATTGATGCCATGAACTTATAACAAATTCTCATTCAATCTGAAGATAAAGCAAGATTGCATTTAATAAATTTAATATGAAACTTAAATATAAAAATATTATTCTGTGATATCTACATATTACAGGCTTTGTTTACTTTCAGTAATTTATGAGTATACATTTCAGTTCCACGCCAACATTCTGAGAAAATAAAGTTTAGTTGAATAATTTGACTAAAAATACAGAATGTTGCGGACTCAATAAAAATATGTTGGAAAGTTGAATGAACATTATAATAATGGCCCTGATTCTGTTGTTCACAAGGTAACTAATTTTAACCTCACTATGTCTCTTTCTAACAAAGAACATAAGAAAAAGATGTATGAAATTTAGTCCTGTCAAATTAGTCCAATGCTTGTTTTCAATATAATTTTAGGCGCCATCTATCGCGGTTACGCCTAAATACACGCAAAATAAGACGGCAAAGATTAATTTGACAACTTAAAATATGTTCTATCCTTTTTCAATAATGTTCGTAAGAAAGAGATGAGATGTGACTAAAATTAGTTTAGTGCGATTTACAACAGAATCGGCACCATTGGTGCATTGAAAACAAGCATTGGACTAATTTGACAGGACTAAATTTCTTACATCCTTTTCTTATGTTCTTTGTTAGAAAGAGACATAGTGAGATTAAAATTAGTTTAGTTGTGAACAACAGAATCAGGGCCATTATCGTCTATTTTCGGACATAAAATACAATTCCACATATACAAATATTTCTTAGAATGTCTAATAAATCACAAAGAATATGATAGTAAGTACCATTCTTATTAGATTCTATTTCTGTAGGCAACAAATATATCTGACAATTGTGACACGAGTCCAACGTAATCTTTCAACAAGGTAACCCCGTGACAACATTTTCTGTACCCATCGTAACCGAGAGACTAAAATGTGCCGTCCCAAGTTTATGTGACAAGGATTAATGGTGTGCTAACCGTGTCTTCATCAAGTTCAACTCTCATTATTCCATGAGTGCTTCCCCTTAAACGGGATGCATGTTAACCGCAGAGAAACAGATGCTGTCCGTTTGGTACAATTTATTTTTAGTCATTGTATTTTGAAAATAGAATTCTAAAGATTTATGCGGTACATACACAAAAGAATTGAGACTCATTTGTGGTATGTTTGGATTTTTTACAGTGATGTATTTATTGGCATAGAGTTTTATATGGAGAGAATGAAAGTATTTAATCAAATGGTTACTAAACCACTATACCAAAAAAAAGTATACAAAATCATAATGTTTTTTTTTTGCTATGTTTTAGTCTGTATTTGATAATGTAGCCAAACATGGTAAGCACGCAAAGCCTAGAAGGAGCTGGCTCTCAAGTGCAGCTGTCAGAACATACCGGTAGGTGTTGCGACAGATTCTCAACTTGAGGGTGGTAGCCAGCCAGATGGGTACTATAAAGTACCCTACAACCATCCTCAAGATGTTTTCCTTCAACGAAAGCTCAATCTCAATATAGGATTCGAACCCGGGACCTTCGTCTGCGCATTAAATAGGGAATCAATTTACAACGTAAACACCTACCTTACAAATGTATAGTGCCAGCCAATATATATGCTTTTACGTACAGACAGGGTTCCGTTTAAATTTGCTTTGCAATTCGTATCCGCAACCTCCGAATTCAAACTTCGGACAACTGCTTTTGAGTTACACCGCCGACCAATCAGCGCACATCGCTCACCAGCCACGTGCGGGATATTACGCCTCTCGTCGAGTATGAAATACGAGCTTATTCAGCCTATAAATAGATCGCATCCCCTTAATGACCCGTTGTTTAAGTGACTGGCTTCGTATAACTTCTAATGTAAAACAGTTGTCTGCTGTAAATATTTTTATCTCGCCTTAATCTCTTTTCTTTCTTTTTAATCGACAAACACGTGGGCTAGTGTGTGGTCCGATTATAAGGGTCGAAGCTATAAAATACTTTTTACTGTGTTTAGACAATATAACCGTTAGAGATTCATTGACCAATATAAATTTGTTTCTGTTGTGTATAGTAAACTTAATTAATACTTTAAACTTATGTTTTAATGTCCCAATGGAGTACAGCATGGGGTTCTTCAAAAAGGGTCTGAAGAGATTTCTGCAGGGTCGGCAACGCGTGAGTAACACCCCTGGTGTTGCAAGCGTCCATAGGCTGCGGTAGCCGCTTACCATCAGGCGGGCCGTATGCTTGTTTGCTACCTAAGTAGTATAAAAAAAAAATACAGACATGTTCATGCAAATGCATGTCCTGTGTGGAAATCGAATCGACGACCTGCGGCGCGATAAATGGAATCAACTGTCCCGTCAAGGCTACCTAGTAGTAAATAATACATTTAGTTTTATAATATAGATTACAATTTAAGTCTTATTAAGGAAATTTCACTAAGTATTTAGTTAGTAAATTAATTATTTCTGCTAAATCTAAAAAGATCCAAGAAATAGGGTCTGAATTAGGTTATTTAACGTCTCTATAAAAATACAGATATCTCCGAGGACGCAATATACATTTTATTTTTATTTTAAATCAAATATATATTTACTTACAGTCAGGTAAAATGGTTTTATAAAATCCTTACATTTATTTACTTGGTTCTAGTTCAAACGCAGAGACTTGAAAGTGAAACGGTGTCCTATTTATTTAGGTGCATGAAGAGCTTCCACATTACAGTAAATAAATAAATTCGGTTGACTTCTTCCGATGTTGGAATTGAATTGGATTCCTTTGAATTTAAATGTACTGTAATGTATGTAATGTAATTGTATTATTTAGTTCAATATACAATATAATATATATATATAACGAAAAATATATGTATTCAAAATTGGTGAAATTATTAAACCGCCTTCAAAGTACACTAAAAAGTAAGAAATATTTTTTTTTGGTAAAAAGTTTTTATTTTTCAATTTTGATCAATACAATTTAATCAAGCCCAAGCACCAGGTCATTTCTATAAATCGTTGAGGAGTTCCCTCAACTGTCTTTCGGCTCCATCATCAGATCTACTCCAGCCCCTCATTAAATAGTAGTGCTTTAAAGTACTTAATGAAAAAAATTACAAACGCCCTAGTAGCCACTACGATTTTCGAAGGTTCCCCTCGATTTCTCTAGGATTCGATCATCAGATCCTGATTTCCTAATCATCGTACCACCCTAGGGATATCTCCTTTCCAACAAAAAAATAATCATCAAAATCAGTTCATAAACGGCGAAGTAAAAAAAACGGTTCAATTGAGAAACCTCCTCCTTTTTTTTAAGTCGGTTAAAAAGTTATAGCTCAAAATAACTCATAAATTCATACCATATTATGTTTGCTTCCAAGTTTATTGAATTATAATCTTATCCAATGTGTTACCCACTGCTCAATTAGGGTATTTCACTTTATTATATTTTCGCTTTTATTAAATGATATGTGCGCCTAATACCAAAGAAGTCGTGAACTTTTATGGATATACACCGTTACGCGTTGTATAATACATACATAAACACACTTATGAAAATTAACAGTTTGGAAGGGATCTGCTGAGAAAAGCCGGTAATAAAATAAACATTTTAGTATAGTCGTCGATTTCAAACAATAGAATTTAATAAATATATGGCATTTTTATGTTTTATTAAAATACTGGCGATCTTTAAGATAATTACTAGTATATAAGATCATCGTGCTAACACCGAAATAAAAACGCACATCTCCAACTTAAAATTTTATTCGAAATACAATTTTCTCTCCTACAGTTCATAATATCCTCTCAGTGGCCAAAGTACTTATAAACAGCAATACAATTCCAGTTCCTAGTTATTATAATAACCATAATGGAGGCAGTTAGTTAATTGTACGTGTAACAGCATACTTGGACGATAATAGTCGACAAACGATATTGCGGTATTTAGAATGTATTACTGTTTTCATGAGAGATGATGTGTATTGCATAAACGCACTCAGCGTTTATGCAATACTAGTTTCTAATTTTAGTTAAGTTATAATAAACTAGCTGTCTGTCCTCCGGTTTCACCCGCGTTCCCGGGATAAAAAGTAGCCATGTCGTTCTCCATTCCATAGGCTATCTGCATGCCAAATTTCATGATGATCCGTTGAGTAGTCGAGGCATAAAGGCGTAACAAACAAAAAAGACCAACATTCGCATTTATAATATTGGGATATTTTCCCGTTATTAAAATTGTACCTACATGCACGTCACACGGAAATTCAACACACCATAACTACGCAATCTTTTGTTTGATTTTCAGAAGAAAAAATACGTGTAAGTAGAATATTTTTTGATAATGTAAATGACGGATTAATTAAATTTGTTCAGTCCGCTAGCCTATTGTAATTGGCACTCAATCATAACCCAAATCTTCGTTTTTTATTTTTTTATACCACTAATGTAGCAAACAAGCATACGGCCCGCCTGATAGTAAGCAGTTACCGTAGCCTATGGACGCTTGCAACACCAGGGGAATCACTCGCGTGTTGCCGACCCTTAAGAAATCTCTTCACACCCTTTATTAAAATACTGGCTGAACTCAATCGTAAGACTTACAATAAGTATAAGATCATCGTGCTAACACCGAAATAAGAACGCACATCTCCAACTTAAAATTTTATTCGAAATACAATTTTCTCTCCTACAGTTCATAATATCCTCTTAAGAGTTTAAGAGTTTCGTAACAAAAAATAATTATAGTTTTCATGACAGTGTATCAGCCATTTTATTTGAAGACTTTTGGTGATATGAATCTGAATCAAGTGACTATAGTAGGATTGGTAGGATTATCAGTAATTCATAAATAAAAATGTAAGTAAGAGGCGTAAAATAATAGAAAAACAATAATACATTTTCATTATGAAGTATAATGGCTACGGACATACGAGTAAAAACCCAATTATTTAACATTGTTGAACACAATGAAATATGTCATATTTTACTCTCTTTAGCCAGAATTATTTTACTCATAATTCTGTTTAATTTTTAATGTCAACAATGGAGAAATTGTAGTTGATTAATATGTCTCGAACACTGATCCCTGAAGACTCGTGTTTCATGAAATATTTTTAATTTTCCTCACATAATATTTACTTTCATTGCATATTTACTGTTAATTAGAACTTACTTGTTACTTCACCAAAGCGGAAAATCTCTCATTGTGCTTTATGAAAACATTATCTCGTATTAATTAATAATTATACTCTATCTAAATTGCCAGCATTATGGAGTAAATCAGCAATTTGTTATTACCTAAAACCAATTTCACGAACGCTGCGTCCGATATTACATACGTGTCGCATTTATACCACAAACTCGTTGCAATTTCGTATTATTACTGTCATATTACAACTATCATACTCCCCGTGATTTCACTCGCGTCCCCGGGATAAAAACTAGCCTATAGTAAAGTATTACCATAACAAAAACTGTGCCTATAACTTCTTATTAGTTTTGAAAGCGGATGAGTAGTTCCTGAGATTACACCCTACGACCAAATACAAACTTTCCGTTTTTAGGGTTCCGTACCCAAAGGGTGCCAACGGGAGTCTATTACTAAGCCTCCGCTTTCCATCCGTCCGTCTGTTTGTCTGCCGGTGGGCTATATATCTCATGGACCGTAATAGAATGTGTATTTATTGCCGCTTTAATAACAAACATAATACACATGAAAAAAAGATGATACACAATACCCATACAAGACCGTCTTTACGGAATCCTCCGTGTGCGAGCCTGACTCGTACTTGGTAGGTTTTTATAATATCAGTATAGATGTCACAGAATCATTGTTAATTCCGTTAATTTCTTTACAGAGCTCCTTCTTGGCACTCTTCGCACACACCAAAAAGCTGCCTGCGATGAAGAGATGGTGACACTGATATGTCCTAGAGGCACAACTATCAGCATCCAAGTGGCTCAGTATGGGGCTTCATCTACCCAAAGTTCCTGTGCCTCCGAACTGGCTGAGTACCAGCCTGTTGCAGTGGAGGTTGTTGGCGATTCATCATGTATATGGCCAAGCGCTTTGCAGGTAAGATGATATTTAACATATACTTTTAATTAGAATTATCTACTTTGGCTCACGGTTAAGAACATCGCCATCGAGGGGGAGTCCATCCTCACACATTGAAACCAGAATTGTTTCGAACTGTGCGGGCTCAACGGAGCTTCTTTTCGCGGACGCTCAGACTGTGGAATGAGCTCCCTGTCGTGGTTTTCCCAATGGAGTACAGCAGGGTCGGCAATGCGCGAGTGATACTCCTGGTGTTGCAAGTGTCCATAGGCTACGGTAACCGCTTACCATCAGGCGGGCCGTACGATGGTTTGCCACCTTAGTGGAATAAAAAAACAAAAAAAATAATAATGAGATCTATTGTTAGGATCCTTCTTCTGGATTTTAAAAAGCGCTTCAGGTTATTGGAAAGCCTATCACATCCGATAAAAAAATAAAAGACTTGCTGAGTTTCTTGCCGGAGTCTTCTCAGTTCAAGTTGTATTTGGAACCGGTGTAGAGCCATTTGTTAACGTTCATAAGTGCCTTATCAGGGCCTAAATTGAATAAATGCTTTTATAATTTGAATTTGATAATTGAAAGGTGTTTGGACTACTTACTGCTTACATACTAGGTATACTCTCATTTGTCCAATATCTCCCAATTGCTCGATGATCTGCGAAATGTCGTTGTTCTAATATTGTCATTGTTTTATTATTATTTACACTTTTAATTAGTAACATAAAATATTAATTAACGAGATATAATGCAGAGCTTTTCTCTTTCTAACTTTTGGTCCAGAACATTTATAATGCACTTATAGAATACTAGCTGTCCCACGCGGTTTCACCCGCTTTCCCAGGATAAAATGTAGCCTTCATACCATACCCTTCCTTTCTTCTACATACGACATACATATGTCCTTCTATATACCATAGGCTATCTGCATGCTAAATTTTATGATGATCTGTTTAGTAGTTTAGTAGTGTCAAATAAATATGTTTCTTTCTTCTTTCTTTCTTTCTTTCTTCTTAGTTGCGGCGTGAAGGCGTAACAAATAAACAAACTTACTTTTGCTTTTATAATATTATTATATACTAGATGTCCCCTGTGGTTTCACCCGCGTTCCCTGGATAAAAATTAGCTTATGTCCTTTTCCATACCATAGGCTATCTGCATGCAAAATTTCATGATGATCTGTTGAGTAGTTGAGGCGTGAAGGCGTAACAAACAAATTCACTTTCGCATTTATAATAGTTAGGAAGTAAGGATAAGTTAGGATTAGGAAGTAAGGATTATGATATCAATAACAGCTTCAGAATATTTTTAAATGAAAAAGTAATTAAAATACTATTAGATTTATTGATATGGAGAGACTGTTTCTCCTACTTAGGTAACATGTCTTTGTGTAGTGGTACGGTACCTCACGGAATACGTTAGTTCAAAGACAGTTTCCTTTGATTTGATAATAGTTGTTAGGTGATGTCAATCCTAGGACGCCTCGATAGTTCCGACAAGTTCTTCCGACGAAGTTTGAGAATTTATGATGTCAGGTTGTTGGTGGTCAAAGTCTTTGATGTAAATTTTGCGTACCTAAGTTAGGTATTTAGTCAAATACTTCCTTACGTAAAGAAGCAACTCTCATGCTTCCTCGCTAATTTATCGTGGCCCGCAACGTAACAGTGCGCCTAGTATTGCCGTGCCGGCTTCACATACAAAAAACTTGTTAGGCTGTTGATCCGGCAGGTAAAAGTAGTTAATAAAATTAGTTACCTGCTACTTTTCTATGAATTTAGTTAAATATTGTATGGAAAACTAGCTTTAACCCGTTGGCTCACATACATAGGAAAAAAATGAATTCCAGAAACTGCTATCCAAGGTTTCTATTGTCGGGAAAAAATTATCCTGTATAATCTAGAACTCTAGAATAAAAAATACTAATACTCGTATTGAAGCTGAAGACCGACACCGGCAACATCATCACGTCAAAGCTGGAGATCTTGAGAGAGATCGAGAAGTTCTATGGACAGCTGTACACCTCGTCACAGAAACCAGATCCAATCCCGGTCAGTGACGCAAGAGCCAAGTTGACCCGACATTACACCGAAGATATCCCGGACGTCAGCCTGTACGAGATTAGAATGGCTCTGAAACAGCTTAAAAACAACAAGGCGGCGGGTGAAGATGGAATTACAACAGAGCTTCTGAAAGCGGGTGGTAAACCGGTACTTGTAGTCCTTCAGAAGCTATTTAATTCCGTCATACACGAAGGTACAACGCCAGAAGTATGGAGTGGAAGCGTGGTGGTGCTCTTCTTCAAGAAAGGCGATAAGGCCCTATTGAAGAACTACCGCCCGATATCCCTCCTCAGCCACGTTTATAAGCTGTTTTCGAGAGTCATTACGAATCGTCTCGCACGTAGGTTTGACGATTTCCAGCCTCCCGAACAAGCCGGTTTCCGTAAAGGCTTTAGTACCATAGACCACATACATACACTCCGCCAGATTATACAGAAGACTGAGGAGTATAATCGGCCATTATGCCTGGCGTATGTGGACTATGAGAAAGCCTTCGATTCAGTCGAGACATGGGCGGTGTTACAGAGTCTACAGCGATGCCAAATTGACTATCGCTATATCCAAGTGTTGAAGTGTTTGTACAACAAAGCCACCATGTCGATCCGAGTCCAGGATGAGAGTACGATACCAATCCAGTTGCAGAAGGGTGTAAGACAGGGTGACGTAATTTCCCCGAAACTCTTCTCCACTGTAATGGAGGATGTATTCAAGCTCTTGGACTGGAAGGGATATGGCATTAACATCAATGGCGAGCAGATCACTCACCTTCGATTTGCCGACGATATAGTCATAATGGCGGAATCGCTGGAAGCTTTGAACATCATGCTCAATGACCTCAACAGAGTTTCTCAACAGGTAGGCCTCAAAATGAATATGGACAAAACAAAAATTATGTCTAATGTTCATATTCCGCCAATGCCGGTGATTGTTGGGAGCACTGTTCTCGAAGTTGTAGACGAGTATGTTTACCTTGGACAAATTGTCCAACTAGGTAGGTCCAACTTCGACAAAGAGGTCAAACGAAGAATCCAACTCGGCTGGGCAGCGTTCGGGAAGCTACGGCATATCTTCACGTCCCGAATACCTCAGAGTCTGAAGACAAAGGTCTTCAATCAGTGCGTGTTACCAGTGATGACATACGGGACAGAGACGTGGTCTTTTACTGCTGGCCGCATAAATAAGCTCAGGGTCACTCAGCGAGCTATGGAAAGAGCTATGCTCGGAATTTCTCTACGTGACAGGGTCCGTAATGAGGACATTCGTAGGAGAACGAAAACGACGGACATAGCTCGTAGAGTTAGTAAGCTGAAGTGGCAATGGGCAGGCCACATCGCTCGAAGAGCCGATAACCGCTGGGGAAGAAAGGTTCTCGAGTGGCGACCACGTACTGGAAAGCGCCGAGCGGGACGCCCACCTACCAGGTGGACCGACGACCTGGTCAGAGTCGCTGGGCACCGCTGGATGCAAGCGGCCCAAAACCGTTCGAAGTGGAAGTCAATGGGGGAGGCCTATGTTCAGCAGTGGACATCCATAGGCTGATATGATGATGATGATGATGAATACTCGTATGTTTTATTTGTTTCGACTTTTTTCATCGTTGATTAGGTTAGTGAGATTTGATATATTTTAATTTAATAGTATTTCCGTCATTACGAATAGTTGCTTTATTAATTGCAGTGTAATCAGTGACGGAGTATAGGTACGTGCCTAGGGGCGCAAGATTTAAAAGGGCGCGCGCGGATCCTAATTATTATAACAGTCGATCATAACTAGCACAAATGCTATAAATCTATTTAAGTCTTCACATTTTCATAATGTACCCACCGATGTTCACGACGTATTTGTGAATCGATTGAGTAATACACCAAGCCTGTTACGAAACGGGCTCCATATTCGATTCGCCTTTTATGACTCATTTTCTGATATGTTTAAGCTATAAGGCACTTTTACGATCAGTTCTCGATAGTATGTCCCTGATATAATCCTTAAAAGTCCAACATGCGGAAGGAATTTTATGGATTCGCTGATATTTTTTATCTTAAAATAGTCTTAATATACTACTGAACGCATTACAGCATTATATGAAGCTATATATTCTCGAAAGCCCGTTAGCCTGTCAGAATCAAAGATATTTTAATTTTGGCTGCAGTTTATGTCCCATATATTTTCGGTAACTTCTAATAAGGCCTTAAACCAGCATCATATCTCTACCAAGTTATTTCTTAGCATTTCTACGTCTTTCTTAAATATTTTCATGGGTTTAAAATCAAGATGAATCATAGTGTGAAGTAGAGCTTAGAAAAATCTGTTTAAAGAACACATAGAGACTAATTTTATATCTGTCTAATTACTAAATATCAGTCTTTAGCAATTTTTCACTGTATCAGCCCCACTAGACAAGATGGTTGTCGACAATCGTCATCGTTAGAAAACGATCAACCTTTGTATGGGATTGACATAAGAGATTGTTAAAAATCACGTGATATTTCGATTTGAAATGTCAATCCCATACAAAGGTTGATCGTTGATTTATTACAGTACCTTGCAATAAATCAAAATAATCAGATCTGTCTCGTTACAATGTGACAGAAGGACAAACAAACTCAATTTCACATGGTAATAACTATAATTAAGAATATTATTAACATACTCTTGTATATGCAAAAGCTTGAACAGGGCAAGAAGCAAAAATAAACATTACAAATATTTGTTATTATAAAGCTCTGTTCATTACATATCAAATCGTTTTCTTTTGTGGAATGTAAACGAAATCTGAATTTATATTGAAATATAAACCTTTTCTTCGCCATCTTTCCTCCATAATGTTTTCCGTATTTATACAAGCATTGCGTTTGATCAAATGCTTGAATTCAAACCTATGTACGTTGAGTGAACGGAAGTAAATTACTGGAAATTCCTTTGCAAGTAAGATAAACAGAGGCAATGCGTTTAATAGGAAAAATTCAATCTTTCTCTAAACAAACACTTTTTAGAGACTTATAGAGTGTACATAGAGTATATTGTTTGTATATCGCTTTTTGTGCTGACCTACTTAATAAGTGTTATTGTTTTTAAGAGAACCATTTCCTGTATACTATCGTTTGCTCCGTGGTTTTACCTGCGATCTCCTATTTTACTTTTTCATTGGCTGAATTATATAAAATTACACCCGTACGCTAAAATAAGTTTCCTCCAATAGATCAATAGTTTAGATTCTGCAATGATATCTTGTTATTAACAATTCAGGCCTTAATTGTTTCATCTATAGTAATAGCTAAAGTTTGTATATATGTTTAAATGTAGTAGGTAATCTCTAGAACTACTTATCCTTTTCTGAAAATTCTTTCACGGATAGGAAGATACATTATCCCGGTGTGTTATAGGCTACTTTAAATCCCGGGAACGCGGGTGAAGCCGCGGGGGAAAGCTAGTATATAAATATGGATGTAAATGTAAAACGTTATTACAATGATATATCTAGGAAAAATATTATAGAAGAAAGTGGAAGCCAGCAGAAAGATACTAGGCAAATGTTAATAAAATAATTACGGAAATATAAATAAGTAAAATTACTGTCTTGTAATTAGTATACAATTGCGATGCGACTTTGATGAAGCTAGTAATATTAAAGGTCGGCATTAAGTTCCGTAAAATAATTCCTTGTCTTTTTGCCACATTTCCTGATAATAACATTTTATAAAACCAGAATAGGCATACTAACTAATTTGCTCAGTATTCATTGTTACAGACAGTGGTCGAAGCATGTCAGAAGAAGCGCCAGTGCAAGTTCCATACAAACCCCAAAGCCTTTGGGGTTGACCCATGCCCCGGGTCGAGAAGGTTCGTCGAAGTTGCGTACAAGTGCCGTCCTTGTAAGTTATATTACCATATTTCTTATTCTATTATTTTTAGAATAACATTTGAATTAATCGGTGGGTTTTGTAAATATTGATAAGTACGAGAATAAACGGTGCAATATATATTTTTCTCATATGAAATGATTTGATCTCAACTATTTACAACCCTGTACTGCTGTAGAAGTAGAGTGTTGGTCATCTAAGGTTAGCAACATATCTTACTGAGATGAAAATGTTCAGATGGATGAGTGGTATGACTATAGAATGAGAAATTAATATTATAGAGCATGAGACCATGAAAGGGGCCATTGTGGAGAAGACAACAACAATAGGCGTATGTGGTAATAGGCTTGTAATGAGAACAGAAGACCACATAACTGAAAATACATCAACAATCGCATAATACTAGGAGGCAGCTGTTAAGTAGAAATCTAAAGTATAAATATTATTACGAGAAAATGGTGTGATTAAGAAATTGATACAGCGGGAAAAAAAGAGAGACTTACAAAACTGACCCTAGATAAATATAAGGGTAAGATTAATGATGAGAAGGAAGAAAAATAACATTAACTTAGTTATCCTAGAACCTATATGAAGAACGACTTCGATGCGATATATTTATATACTCTTGTATATAACGAGCGAAAAACAAAACGACAAATGAATATAAAACTTAAAATATATGCGAGAATAAAAATTGTTACTGAATCATCAATTTTCGATTAACTGATACATAAAATAAGTACAAAACATTTCACTATTAAAATGTGCTTGCCTAATGAGGTTAACAATTTAAATTTATTGACAGATGAGAGAACTTTTAATAGCCACTGACAACTTTTACGACTTTAAATAATTATTACATTATGATTGATCTTATTAATGATTGGGTATCGTTAAAAAGCGTAAATATTGATAACATTCAAAAATACAGTTACATGAAAGGCTGCAGCGCTGTGATTACTTCTCAGAAATTTTAAATTGTTGATTTGGTTCATATTTAATTGGTACCTTTACCGAATTCCTCTTGTTACCTCTGTTTTCCTCGAATACCTTTTATTCGCGGCTTATCTATCGAGATCTATGTTTACCAGATGACAATCCTTAGATATAAAAAGATTATTATGCTTTAATTGAATTAAAATAGTATATGTATTTATATGATTGAATTTTCCTTAACAGATGAGTTTCGAAGTAAAGTTGGTTGTGAAAACGACGTACTTCACTTGAGCTGCAATCCACACTCAAGAGTCGCCATCTATTCAGCACAATATGGCAGAACTGAGTACGATTCTATCCAGTGTCCACAGCCTAGAGGAATGAAGGAAGAAAGTGAGTACTTATTATATCGCTTTATATCTTTCATTTCGTTTCTCAAAAATCAACATAGATTTAGGAAAGATATTTTATACCAAGCTCGCTTAATTATAAGAGTATCTACAGTCTTATGATTTTTAATTTACTACTTTTCGTTTGACCACTTACATACTCTTGCAATCTGTCATCATCTCAATTTATTGCATCCGCTTTCATTAATACCATTACTGTCTTCTAAAACTCTGCAGGTAGTTATTTTATTATAGTAATAATATCACTTCAAAGATTAATTGAATTGATTCATTGAATTATAAACTTTAACTGTGTTCAAACTCACACAATTTTAACATATAATGCCATTATTTAATTAGTTCGTAACACCCCTAAGCGATAACCACCGTCTAATGAATGCCAGGGTCAAAGGCTCAATGTATTTTGTCTGCGGTCGAGTTTAACTAATCACTGGTAACGTCAAGTACCTACCTACCGGAAACGTTTAGTGCCACTTAACGGTAGACGATCAATCGATTAAAACTTAAACTTACTCGTCTATTTTGGGTACTTATACGTTATTGCAGGGCTTCCCAAACCCTGCCGCATCACAATGTGCATGGTAGTCACTCGACTCGGTCGCATCGACACAGATAGCCAAACTATTTAGATCGCCTCACGACGACCCTGGGATAATACCGCGGCGCCTCAGGGGGTCGCGACGCACAGTTTGGGAAGCCCTGCGTTATTATATAGACAAGCTTTTATATCCAATTACAGTATATTACATGTATAATTAACTGGACAACTAAAAGCTGTGTAGGTACTCAGTACTAGTTAAAAGATACAGCTTTTTTTGCAGTATAGAGATAACACTTTATTACTACCCATTTTTGCCTTTCACAATAATTCACCCATACCCAAAGCAAGATTATTTTAAAAATAACAAGCTCTGAAATTCAGTATAGCTAAAAAGATTCCTAACCTGACTCAATTTTCAGGGGCCAATATATTTTTACCCTAAGTTATACAGAATCAATTTACGCTGTATATTATAAGTCGACATAAAATTGAAAAGCAATCTTTTATATTCTCCGAGAAAATATTTAAAATTATTAGAAAATGGCAAAATATGCACAAATCCTTGTTTGTGTTCTACCGATTGTACAACGGAGAGTGTTCTTAAGAACTGACTTGATTCCTGCGGCTACCTTCCACCATCGCAACTCTCGCCATCGACGGGGAGTACATCCTCACACATTGAAACCAGAATTGTTTCCAACTGTGCGCCGGGCTCAAAGGAGTTTTCTGCCGCGGACGCTCGGACTGTGGAATAAGCTCCCGTGGTTTTCCCAATGGAGTACATCATGGGGTTCTTCAAAAAGGGTGTGAAAAGATTTCTTCAGGGTCGGCAACGCGCGAGTGATACCACTGGTGTTGTAAGCATCCATAGGCTACGGCAACTGCTTACCATAATTTCATAAATACGAACAACTTTTACATTTTAGCCGAGGAGACATTGATCTTTTGTATGAAAAGCTGTATTTTTTTTTGCGATTCCGAATTTGGTCCCAACTTTACGTGGTTTCATTTATTGTCGTATCCACCTATATAATAAATACCAGTTACTTTAAAAAAATATGAATATACAGATTTGGCATCCTTACGATTTTATTGTTTGTATATATTGGGGGCTAGGAACTAGGAATGGACCTTGCAACCGTAGAACTTTCAAGGGTACGGTGAGTAGGCTTATTCTGGACAAACGTACTGTATCTTTGGCTTCGTCATCATGGGCGGGTCAGTGGCCAAATGAGAAAATTCGGCTTCGTCATCGTCTTTTATGGGCGGTTCAGCGGCCGAACAAAAAAGGCATTTAATATTACCTGCAATATACAAACAATGTGATTTAATTATCGGTATCATTCAAATATTATTAAAATTAAATAGTCTAATATATTTGCAACTTCATACTAGGCGATTACCTATTTCCGACACACCCTAATTTAAATATTAACTTTGTTGCTTTTTATATACCTATTTTGTAATATTTATTTCCTTCTATCATTCGTTTTTCTTTCATATTTCAGCAATAAGTACATTATTGAAGATTTCAAATGTTTATTCCGCCTACAGAAATAAAAACACAATATTTCTAGTTCAGAAGTCCAAGAAAACTAAATTAGGCATAATCTAAACTCTAGCTTTGTGAATCCACGGCTTTTCTCCAATATTGTTTTTTCAATGCCTACTTTGATTTCTCAAAAGGATATAATCTGAGAGAATGGTTTGTTCATCGAAAAAATATCACAATATTTTGTTGGCTTATAGTATTTGGCTTATAGGATAATATTGACCTTTATGTTTTATGTAAATCGGTACTATATGTATATGCTCGTTCCCATTTTATAAATCAAGCTACACCCGCGGTTTCGCCCGCGTACCCGTTAGAGATAAAAGTTGCCTATGTCACTGTCTGGCTCATAAACTACCTCAAAGCAATAAATCACCTCGATCTGTTGTTCCGTTACTGTGTGAAAGTTGTTCAAACCAACACACACATTTATAATATTAGTAGGATATAGAACCGATTAATACAAATACAGGTGTAGACTCTCTATAAAAAGTGTCATTACTCATAAATTCACATTGAGCTATTATTACTACGTATAGAGAAGCTATCATAAGAAAACATTATATCCCATATTTTTAGAGTCAACTAAAGTTCTCTTTAGCGCTGAAAAAATAATTAGTCGTCTAAGCAGACAGTAGAAACACGTAGCGCTATCAGAACGCTTTTAGGCGTATTTTTCACGGCGCTTACGCGTTTCTTTCATTGTTCTACAGCAACAATTGTGACCGGATGGCTTCACTTGAACGGAACATATTTGTGATATGTGGCGTCATCTCTATACGTAGTAATAATAGCTCAATGTAAATTCATAGCCAATTTTTGCTTTCAAATTTATTGAACTAACATCATAACCAACGTGCTACCCCTCATTATCTTTTGACTTCACTTGCTAATAATGTTTAGTATAGCATTTTCATTCTTAGGCATTTTCTTTTCTGCGATCGGAGTCACTAGTACTACCAAAGAAGTCGTGTACTTCTATGGATATACCTAACCTCTCCTTTACGCGCTGTATAACATGTTGGTAATTTAATTACGTTTTCCTATTAAATGATTACTAAACACAGATGTTTTTTTTCCATGTTTTATTTGAAGAATTCAAATAATTGGAAGAGGTCGCTTATTAGCGATAAGACGTTTTTCAAGAAGAAGTTTTTCAGTAATTAATACTAATTACTGTTGTTTTTTCTTTTTTGTTTTTGTAAAAGGTTATTTGGTATACAAAGAGTTATCCATTTATAATTAACTTAATTATAGTATCCCCGGGAGACAGGCGCAAGGCGGGCGGATAGTTTTCCTTCGCCAGCGTATTATCTTAGCTATACAAGGGCGAAACGCTATCAGCCTGCTGGAACCCTCAGCAATGATCGGCAGGTGGCAGCCTCCAGGAAAATTTCTATTTAAAGAATATATTTTATATAAATATTATTTAATTATTATTTTGAATATACAGGTCGTTGTTTTGGTCAGCGACGAGCGACTCGGGGTCGATAATACAAATGATACTGTTAAAAAAAATATAAAAAATATTAATTGGAAAATCATGTAATAAGCTAAGTGTAGACGTAATACTCAACGGGAGTACGAGGGAGTAAACGGGTGGGGCGAAGGCGGCTTGCGCCTAGCTCTAGTCTGTGCACGTGCCTAGTGACCATACATTGCGGTAATTTTAGTTCAAATTGAATAATGTATTTCTCAATGTATTTACAGTATTTAATGGAATTAAGGCCAATTTTGGAAAATGTATTTTTTGTACTACCTACCCTGGGTCGCTCGTCGCCGACCAAAAAAACAATCTGTATACCTATTTTGTATGTTAGTCTGTGAAAGTTTTAGTTCCCGTTTCTTATGAAAAATATATTGTAAAACATTCATAATGATAACAGTACTGGAAGTAATATCTCTCTCCATCTCCATTTTCATACCAAATTGCTTACATATATAATTTCGGTTAGAATCTGTAATTTAATTTTATCCTACAAAGCCGCCTATTCATATCTGGTTATTGAATAAATCATCTGGGCCAACTCCAATGCCTTGATTTCAGCTCAGCTGCGATGCCGGTATCTTAAGCAATTCCTTAATTTAGGCGAAATATATAACACCAATTTATATTGTCATGAGCGAATTGTAAATGAGGGTAAAGGAGTTCATTATATATGAATAGCATAGCTATCAATTTATCTTTCAGGGTTGCGCTATATTCATAGGGAGGGTATTATATCAATTTTGAGGCATTATTAGAACGTGCATACATTGCCTATAACATATGATAAACTGCTATCAAGTTATATATATAATTAACTTGTAAGGAAGCCAAATCAGTATAATAAATATTTTTCGAAAAAAGTAAGTGGTATGTATATAGATAGGATAGATTCGTATTATATTATTATACCTACATAATACAGGCTTAAAAACTGATTTCAAATTTTTTGTCTGTTTGTATGTTTGTTGGACATGGACCGATTGCGATGAAATTTGGCATGCAGGCAGATAGCCTATGTATGGTATGGAGAAGGACAGAGCGGAACAGATAGAATTAAAAAAAAAATAGGTGGTAAATATTTTTTTTGGAGTTTTGGATTTTACGGCTCCATAAGTAACTAGGGAGCTTATTTTAAATGCATAAAATTAAATGCTGCCTAATTGTTATTTAAAAAAATGATATTTATCAATACAAGTTACTTATACCTACTTCTACTTATACTATAAACGCCTAGCTTGAAATAATAAACCGTTAATATACACCCAGTTTTCAAATAATGATTTCACTATAAAAGTTGCATATATATTTTTTCAATCCTAATATATAATTTATCATTACCAGCGTGCTTGGAGCCATATGCAACGGAGACATCAATGAGAGAATGCCACGGGAAGAGACGCTGCGTACTCTCAGCTGACAGCAAGATGTTCGGAAAGCCTTGCCGCCCCGGCAGCAGAACTTACCTCAAAGTTGTTTATACTTGCGGTAAGTCCGTGAGAATCTTTCAGACCCTGAAACATTATCATGTAAACATAGTAATGAGCTCATTCATAATATTGTTTATTTACTAAGCTGCTCGCTTGATTTTATTACGTTCGACAAATTAAGATAAACAGCGCATTTTAGGATGTATAAGATTGTTTTACGTTCTGGGAATCGGGTCGTACGTTGATTTTTATAACGTTTTTTGTACAAATCAGTGTATATCCAAACCAGTGTACGGCTGGTGTCTAGTCCATTTCAACCCCACTAAGACACAAGCCTGCGCGTTCACCGCTAAGTAAAACCCCATTTGCTGTGGCTCCACAATTCCAGAACACGTCTTTGAACATCAGTAAAAGCATTGAGATCCTTGGCGTCGACATTTCTAGCGACGTTGTACAACGGATAGTGTTCTGAAGAATTGTTTAAGATGATGCCGACGGCTACCTTCTACCACCGCAACTTTCGCCATCGACGGGGAGCCCATCCTCACATATTGAAACCAGAATTGTTTCGAACTATGCGGTTTCAAAGGAGCTTCCTTCCGCGGACTCTCAGATTGTGGAATGAGCTCCCCGCCGTGGTTTTTCCAATGGAGTACAGCATGGGGTTCTTCAAAAAGGGTGTGCAGAGATTACTGCAGGGTCGGTAACGCGTGAGTAACACCCCTGGTGTTGCAAGTGTCCATAGGCTGCGGTAACCGCTTACCATCAGGTGGGCCGTATGCTTCCTTGCTACCTAAGTAGTATAAAAAAAAATCGCCAGGTTTTTTTATGATAATTTTAAAGTATTTTAGAAATAGTAGGAAGGTACTCAAATAAAATACATATTCTACTAATAAAAAATTTAATTAGTAATAAATTAGTAGTTAAATATTTAAGAAACAATTAAACAAGCTAAAGCTGTCAAAAACCGCCAATAATCTCCCCTATAAATCTTTTAATAATGTTAAGTCAGATGATGTTTTTTTGCAAACATTTTCCTTAAAAGAAAAAAAAACATAAAAAAATCATAAGTTCACTCTGGACTGCGGATGCTGTAGTAATATCCTAAATGCATAATTCAGTAAAAAAAAGATATTAGCCTAATAACACTATTAACCAGTAAATCTACAAGCTCCGGCCAAGATACAGCCCCGTTATTAATATTTATGAACAACTGCCGACATTATTTCATTTCAAAATCTACATTTTCCACACTGATATTGCTTTTGTGAGTTATTAAATGATTTGTAAGTAAATAAGCTGACAGATTTAAATTTAAATGACAACATAATATTTTTAGTTTATCCGGCGTGCCAACCCTAAGGTAACCGATAAAAAAATTGCAGCTCTTCCATTTCATATTAAAAAGTTATTCCTCGCCGATCGGACGAAACTTATTTTTGTTCTGGCAACAATTTTCCCTGTAAAACATTTATTTGTTTATGGTAGGAAAATTTTCACTTCTATTAGAAAAAATATACTTGTGCACACATTTAGCAAACTTCGATTTACCTTGTTTATCTTTGTTGTTATTTCATAAAAGAATTTTCAGTTATTTGTTTTAATAACTTTGTTTGTTGGCATACTTAACTTGCGATAAAAATATCATGAAGATTTAATAAAATTATGTAATTATTAAGGTAAAAGTATGTAATTTATTTACTGTCGCTTACCGGCTAACAGGCGATGATATGTAATTTCCGATATTTCCCTGAAGGCTGTGATGAGCAAATATTATGAATATCTGTGAGTATAATATTTTCATTAATAATCCTTAATTCTAGGCGGCAGGAGATAAAATATATTTTAAAGATAGGTTACTTGGCTTGATACAGTGACTGCTCACTAAAGGTCATAGGATCGATTACTTGCATGACAAATATTGTGTATTCACGTTTTGTTCAGAGTCTGAATATACAATAGTTTAGCTAGTTTCCGCCCGCGGATTCAGCCGCGTTCTTGAGGGACCTATTATTTTCCTGGATAAAACTATGTTTATCCAGAAAATATTCTATCTGTGCGTCTTTCATCCAAATATATGAACCCTCACAAACTTTAGTGTTTATATAAATAGTAGGGTTTCCATAGTAGAAAGACTGTCCATGGTATATATGTTCCAGATCTATCGATCATATCTTGGCTTAATAACACCCACCAACTTCGCTCCGATATGGCGAGTAGCGCGCGGTGGCTGCCACACGCGTCTTACTTATAAACAGCTGCTGCTTGTGGGGGCTGGTCTGCTTAAGTTTGCTATTAAATATTGATTGAGTCTACTTTGTAGTTCTTGCTACCGGGACACAGTGAGATTCATCATCATCAGCCTATAATGTTCCACTGCTGAGCACAGGCCTCCTTTCACAAATGAAGATGAAAGGGAATGGGCAATACTCCACCACGCGTGCCCACTGCGGATCGGTGGAGGTAGGCTAGTGGTCAACCTACTGTTGGATTTTTTCAAGCCGCCTAGGAGGCATCCAACTAGCTTAACGACTATCACAATTAAGAGATAACCGGGACCAACGGCTTTACGTGGCTTCCGAAGCACGGAAACGCTCGATTTGAAATACCACTAGGCGGTCACCCATCCAGGTACCGACCACGACAGGCATAGCTTAACTTTGCCGATCGATTAAGAACGGCTTATCATGCTACACCACGAGCGCTTCATGTGTCAGTGAGATTAGAATGTAAATATTATGTAATGAATCTAAAGCTTGTTTTGAAAAGAGTAATTGCTGAGTATATCTTCTCAGCAAATGCAACCTTCCGAACTGGTATTAGAGTCAGACTATTCATAAATGCCTTCGAAGATCTATTTGAATAAATAATTTTGAATATAAGATACTTTTTATTCCGGGAAAATATCAGATTCCTAGGAAGCGTAGGTGAAACCACGGTTGGAAACTAGTTCAAAATAAATTACTTACATGTTTTTATGAAATCAATTGATGAGAAGACGAATAACTGAAATAAAATCGTTAATGAATACATAAAACTTGAGTACTCATAAAAGAAATTAATTCAAAAAGACGTAAAAATATTAAAATATTTCAATATGAAAATGGACTTTATATGACTATGATTCCAAATTCTAGCAGTACCGTGACAAAGCTATAAAAATACTAAATATGGCTGTAAGACGATTGTTTATCTTATTTTAAATACACCGTAATAATATCAAAAAGTAATGTAAAACGTCGCATATATTTCTAAGATAAAATATGAGGAAAATATAAAGTTTAAAGTGTTTATATTCAGCTCCCCAGTTTCACTATGATCTCACTCATAAAGCTATGACTAAGCTGAAATGAAATGAAATTAAAAATTGTTTTTTTTTTTAGAATTGTTTAAGATATTTAAGATGTTTAAGCTTTTTCCGCCAATGCGTCAGCTTGGCTATCCAAAGAGGAAACGCTGCCAGCCTTCTAGGAACCCTGCCGGCGGCAGGCTTGAGGAAATTTTCTATATATAATATATAGATTGTATTTTGTACATATTTGTTGTAAACAATGCGTGAAATAAAATTATTTTATATTTTTGCTTCGATATGAAACAAAATTAACATGCCAATTCTAGTTGCATTCTATAACAACATCCAGTCTAGCTGGCGTCCGTAATAAATCCGAGTTATAAAAATGCGGGACGAGACACGGACAGTCGAAACTCCCTCCATCTTTATTTTATTATCTACAAGAATAGTGGAGGCCTTTCAGCAGCGCTTACGTCAGAGAGCCCTTTTTATCATAATGTTGAACCTGAGGTACTGAACCCCTGAGACTCGTTTGTATGTTTTGTTTAGTGATGAACCCTGCATTACCTTTGTTTTGGTTGAATTTTAAATTGAGGTGTGTACAAGTTTCGGTTGAAAAAAACTGGATATGAAAATGGAAATAGCTGACTGAATGAGATTAATGGCGATAGCATTTTTGTTAAAGAAATTAATTTTTAAATACATATTAAGTACCACCTTTTTCGACACCTTGTACTTAAATAAAAAAAAAACGAAGATAACCATTATTATTTTTCATATCCGGAATTTATGGTTAAAAACATTTTATTTACGATAAAACCTAATTTTGTCATAGTCGTAGTTTTATCATGATTTTTAACCGACTTCAAAAAAAGGAGGAGGCTCTCAATTCGAATGTATTTTTTTTTTTTTTATGTTTGTTACCTCATAACTTTGTTACACAAAGTTTTCATAACTCCGTCATTTATTAACCGATTTGGAAAATTCTTTTTTTATTTGAAAGGGTACGCTTCCCGTTTGGTCCCATCAGATCAGGATTTGATTACTTCTTAGTGTACTTTGAAGTCGGTTTAAGGTTTTTGTAAAACAGTGCAATTATTATAATAGAATACGATCGAATAATATCGTCAAAACTCACTTTGAATGCGTACCGCAAACACAAAATGGGAATAATTTGCATTCAATGCCCCACCAATATTGTCTATTTACGTTGTGATTCAGTTTGCTTCTTGAACCGTTAATAATACCAAATGTTCGGGACCTCGGTATTGTGCCACGAATTTAGCTCTGAATATTTGAACTTATACCAATGGTTTCGATTACTTGTCCCAATTTAAATTTTAGAATAGATTCATAGCAGGAAGCTATTCCCAATTTATTATGATCTTGTTAATATTTGGAGATTCTTTTTACAAGCTTTTTATTAAATCTTGTATGTTCGGGTCAAATCCTGGATGTCGAATTTCACCCACTTCCAGTGGTCGGATATTTGTTACAAATAAGTAAATTGGAAGACAATACAAGTACAGTGAACAAAAAGTACAGTCACCAAGAAAAATTGTATTAAAAATGTTTTCTTTTAACAAAAACTTATTTTTTTCCATAGAAGTCGGTAAATAAGCATACGGCCCGCCTGATGGTAAGCGGTTACCATAGCCAGACGCTTGCAACACACGAGACATCACTCACACGTCACCGACCATTCCACCTCCCCAATGAGCTCTGGCGATCTTATTCACGCGCAGGAATAACATAAAGTTATTTGGCTGCGGTATTCTGTAAGGTGGAGGTACTTCCCCAGTCGAGCTGCTCTTTGAGCGAATAAACGTTACGCTCTACCTCTATTTAAATTATTCTGCTTTTTTAACCGACTTCAAAAAAAGGAGGAGGTTCTCAATTCGAATGTATTTTTTTTTTTTTTTTTTTTTATGTTTGTTACCTCATAACTCCGTCATTTAGTAACCGATTTGGAAAATTCTTTTTTATTTGAAAGGGTACGCTTCCCGTTTGGTCCCATTGTCATCAGATCAGGATTTGATTACTTCTTAGTGTACTTTGAAGTCGGTTTAAGGTTTTTGTAAAACAGTCCAATTATTTATTAACTACTTATTTCCGCCCGATGTTATTACCTGCATTCCAATTATATCTTATGTTCTTCTGGCTTATAATATAATAATATCCTTCTTATCCTGAATCAGCTTGAAGACGCGATTAAAGAAAAATAAACTTTTTAAAAAATGTGATGAGAAACTAAACTTGAATGTAACTAGAAGTAAACAATTCTCCTATAAATAATATTTCGATGAATTCCCCCGAATGAATGGTTTGATTCACGTTGGAAATAACTTCAGTGAACGCTGTCAGACCCTTTATCAGAAACTGATGAATTTTCTAATAAATTTTCATTGGTCAGAGTCTAAGAAGATGAAAATAAACCGGCAGGTCTGATGCCAGCTTTTATTCATTTCACTTTTATTGAATTGATTGGAAATAAATGCTGTCTTCTAAATAAATATTTGAGATATAGTACATTCTATAAAAATGAAATATTCTATTTTAAGATTATTACTACCTATCGTAAGTTTAAAAGGAATACTTGACTGAAATTAAAGTAATTACAGTTTATTTCTATATCTATATATATAAAATTCAAAGTCGTGACTGACTGATATATCGACGCACAGCCTAAACCACTGGTTCTAGAGACATGAAATTTAGAGGGTATATTCTTTGTAAAGATTAGATATCCACTAAGAAAGAATTTTCGAAATTCCAGCCCTTTGGGGGTAAAATAGGGGGTAGTAATAGGAGGGGAAAGTTCGTCAGTTTCGAAGTTAGGATCTTATATTTTGTGTTTAAGCTGAAGATTGAAAATTAATTTATACGTGTCTCAGCGTTTTTAATAATTCCATCCTCGAAGCGGGATGAAGTTGTTTTGTTTTGCTTTATTGTTGTAGAAAAATATGTCATTTGTTTCCTGTAGGAAACGCGGGCGAAGCCGCAAGCAGAAGCTAGTCTAAGAATAAAATGAGGCACACTTAATAAATAAATCACGTATTATTCAAACACATCAAGAACTTAAACCTATGTAAAGCCCACGGATTGTAAGCGCAATAAGATTTCAAAATAAAACCTGGAAGCGTAAAGCAGCGTTAGGTAAACACAAAAAAATTAAATCACTAGAGGGTAACAAACAAGGCACGTACGCTCCAAACTGCTCGTACCGCTCATAAAGTGCTCCACTTCTCGAACACAAAAATACTCTAAAAACACGGCGCACCCTAAAATTTCTAAAATTAAGATCCCCTTAATGAATCAACTTGAGATGTTTGCCGTTTGAAAATACATTTTGTTGGCTAGATGTTAAAGTGTAATTTCTATTGCAGTTCCCCGTACCGTTTTGAAAGAGAGATATGAGAGTGCCCCTGAAGAGGACGAAGTTGCTCACGATGTGTCCAATCTTGAACACGATGATGTTGGTAAGTGCTTTTTTAAATTTTAAGCTAAATAAATATGCAAGCATCTGTTTTTTTTTATACTGTAAGTAGTTCTATAGTCAAGGATCGACTACTTAAGTGGTTTTAAAAAAATATGAAATGGTGTACTTATTTCATATAGATAGATTCAGCGTTTAAATAAAGGTATCTTTTTATTGTAACTTTTACATTTTGACTATATCACAATCTATATATATAAAAAGTCCTGACTGACTGATTGACTG
The DNA here is from genome assembly GCA_951394255.1 of Polyploca ridens. Classification (NCBI taxonomy): domain Eukaryota; kingdom Metazoa; phylum Arthropoda; class Insecta; order Lepidoptera; family Drepanidae; genus Polyploca; species Polyploca ridens. The sequence continues at coordinate 5,692,916 of OX596252.1, read as the reverse complement.
ATATATCAACGCACAGCCTAAACTACTGGTCCTAGAGACATGAAATTTAGAGGGTATCTTTTTTGTGAAGTGTAGGTGTTAAGAAAGGGTTTTTCGAAATACCACCCCTAAGAGGGTAAAATAGGGGATGAAAGTTTGTATGAAAGTCCGTCAGATTCGAAGTTAGGATCTTAAAATTTTGTGTTTAGGCTGAAGATTGAAAATTAATTTATACGTGTCTCAGCATTTTTATAATTCTACCCTCGAAGCGGGATAACGTTGTTTTGTTTTGTTTTATTGTTGTAGAAAAATATGTCATTTGTTTCCTGTAGGCCACGCGGGCGAAGCCGCGAGCAGAAGCTAGTTTTTATATAAAACAATATCAATCAAGATTTTATGCACCATCCAAATTTTTGCACAATCATAAAATAAATAAGCAGTAACCAATCAGAAGCGTTGGGTATAAGGTCTTTAAGCACTATTTAAATATCGAATCTACTCATAAGATCCACTCAAATAAATTGTCTTTTAGAAGAATTCTAGTAAGCTCATCAGATATTCTACGTAAAACTTTCCCGTACTCGCATCATTAGTTAAATATACTAAAACGAGTAGTTGAGCACTCGACAGCTAAACAGGTGCTAGCTTTTGTATACAAGCTGATACAACTTGAGGAAAGAAACAAGTACGCGATGATCTAAAAGCCAATGATGTTTGCAGACTACAATCTCATGAATCGTTTCTGAGAGCAAGTTTTATAGCCATGTTGTAAAGGTGTTGCCAATAAACTTTGTGAGAAATCCGTGATGAAGTATCTACATAACTTTGTGTACATTGCTCGATTCTGAAAGAAGCGAAGTTCAGTGATAAAACATTATTGAGTATCGAAAGTTGTTCAGCTTGTTAGTCGTGTTTTGTGCAGTTTTGTTTTAGTCGAACTAGTTTTGAGTTTGTCATAACTTGGTGACGTTCTTGTTAAACCTTGATTAGATCTAACTTTTAAATAAGGTCTTTGTCATAATCGAATAAAATATATCTTGGCCTTTTCGTTCTCGGTGTTTACTTGGTATCGTCTGTCTGTCACAGCCGATTTCCTTGGAATTTACTGGACCGATTAAATTGAAAGGTACACATCATGAATTTTTTAGACCCAAATTTTTTCGATTTGGCAGTAGCAGTGATATTTTACTTTCAAACGTTTTTAAATATTGATAGAAAAAAAAACTGACTACTTCTAAAGGACTCTCTAAATATGTAAAGAAGATTATATTTACGATACCGACTGTCTAAATATAATAAAATAATGAATTTGGAATATGGGGGTCATTTTTAGGGGACAAATTAGAAAATTAAAAAAAAAAAGTTTACCTTTTTGCAAAGTTTACCGTGTGACCACAGATTACAGAATAAAAGGCAGATGGAGCACGCGGAACATCAACTTTTATTTTGTAATCTGTGCGTGTGACATATCAAATGAAAAGGCTTATTTTGAGGGTCTAATTTTTTTTTATAATTTAAAATAAATATTTTTAAGTTTTTAAGAGACTAGATGATTATTGACAATTCCCCACTCTTATCTAGAAAACGACATAGCCTAAAATAATATAGATCACATATAAGAAGTCTATGATCTTCAAACAACATGGTAAATCTGTTAATAATATTGTTGTTAATAATATTGTTGTTGTGCGTACAAACTTAGTACATTTGCAGTTGGAATGTAGGTTGAGAGAACATGAAACCCGCAAGACGCCGGGAACATGTTCACCCGTGCGTTGTTGACATACCTACCGAAAATACGGACACAGCGTTTTGCACCCACAATAATAATTATAATGAGGACAGCAAGTGAGTGGAACTTGCTTCCGACGTCTGTTTTTCCTGACTCTTACAATTTAAGTTCTAATCTAGTTCGTGGCTCGGCTCGGGCTCGCTTCGCGTAGCATCTACGCACCATATAACTTTTAAGGCCAGAGTGAATAGATTTCTTCTGGGTAAGCGTGCTCTATCTTAGTCTTCGACATCGTCCTTTATGGACAGGTCAGTGGCGAAACAATCGACAGTAGAGAAGCTATCATAAGCCAAGGTTATGTCCCATTTTTTTAGAGTCAACTAAAGTTCTCTTTAACGCACCATATAACTTTTAAGGCCAGAGTGAATAGATTTCTTCTGGGTAAGCGTGCTCTATCTTAGGCTTCGTCATCGTCTTTATGGACAGGTCAGTGGCGAAACAATCGACAGTAGAGAAGCTATCATAAGCCAAGGTTATGGCCCATTTTTTTAGAGTCAACTAAAGTTCTCTTTAACGCACCATATAACTTTTAAGGCCAGAGTGAATAGATTTCTTCTGGGTAAGCGTGCTCTATCTTAGGCTTCGACATCGTCCTTTATGGACAGGTCAGTGGCGAAACAATCGACAGTAGAGAAGCTATAATAAGCCAAGGTTATGTCCCATTTTTTTAGAGTCAACTAAAGTTCTCTTTAACGCACCATATAACTTTTAAGGCCAGAGTGAATAGATTTCTTCTGGGTAAGCGTGCTCTATCTTAGGCTTCGTCATCGTCCTTTATGGACAGGTCAGTGGCAATCGACAGTAGAGAAGCTATCATAAGCCAAGGTTATGTCCCATTTTTTTAGAGTCAACTAAAGTTCTCTTTAGCGCTGAAACAATAAATAGTCATCTAAGCAGACAGTAGAAACACGTAGCGCCATCAGAACGCTTTTAGGAGTAGGTATTTTTCTCGCAAACGCCGTGATTTTCACGGTGCTTACGCGTTTCGTTCATCGTTCAACAACAACAATTGTGGCCGGGTGGCCTCACTTGAATTGGAACATAGTTGTGATGTGTGGCGTCTTCTCTATATATGGTTTCCTTGTAGTAAAATTATTTTTCAATATTAAAGGCTATTTTCCTCAGGACTTAGTAATTACCTTTGCACATAGCTAAGTATGCTCACATTTCAGGCCATTTAAAAAAAGATTTAATTCATATTCATAAATCAAATAAAACACTTTTAAGTATGGCCCTTGTTTATGATCTCAAACACTGGCTGGCATTATATTTCATTGTACTAATAACAAAAGCGGTCTTTGTTCTCCAAAGGGATATTAATAGGCTGGATACAAAGCACAGAAATACAATTGTATGAGAAAACAGAATGGATAAATTGTTTTCCGCTGTGAAGTTTTTTCGTAATTTCGTTTTCCGATCAATCTTGTTTCGATTCGACAATATCAGCGCTATTTTACTTTCAAACGTTTTTAAATATTGATAGAAAAAAAAACTGATTACTAAGGACTGTTTAAATATGTAAAGAAGATTATACTGAGTGTAACGGAAAGGGTATGCCGTAAAAATGCAGAATCATACAATATGCCGACGACATATACACCCGAAGGGGGTGAAAACTACATCAGAGTCAGACTCTATAAAAAGTTTCAGCTCAAAATAAATTACTCAAAAATTCAAACCAAATGTTTGCATTCATGTTTATTGAATTAAGCCCATCACAGGCGTAGCTATAATATATATTAATACGCCGAGCTATAATATAAATTATAGTACAAGTTGGTGAAGTAAAGAAATATATATTAGCTGCGTTTGCGGTCACTCAAAGATTAGTATTGAAAATATATCGTAGGGGAGACCGGGGTTGGTTGACCAAGTTTCAGCTTCAAGGCTTCTATTTCTATTTCTTTAGAGTATATTAATTTAAAAACGGGTTCAGTTAATAAATTTTAATAAACTATTAAACTTTGCAAAAAAGTGGCAAAAAGCACATTATTTATTATGATATAGAGTACAGGCCAATTTTTGTAGAATAGGAAAAACTGGTCAACCTACCCCATGCTTGGGGTAGGTTGACTATTCACCTGGGGTAAGTTGACCTATGAAGTTGTAAGAGCAAAATCTACGAGGAAATAGGATAAAAGACACAAAAATGTATTACTCCTTTTTTTTATTGCAACCAAGGCGATCTTCCGCCACGTTAATAAAACACAATAAAATTCAAATATTATTTTATTAATAAAATAATATACGTATAATATATTTTTTGTCAATGATAACTTGTTGACAATGTTGACATGTTTGTCTATTACATCTTTGGTTGTACTCCCTCTATTAGTCTTTCTTTTATATGTTCGCATGGTCCTGAAACAATAAAATTGGATAAAATTTCAAAAATATCATTATATTTTATGTATGGAATTATGAGGCTTGTTGACCAGTGGTCAACCAACCCCGTTATACATTAGTCTACTAGCCCCGAACCACCTTTTAACTTTTAACCACATGCCATAACCTCAAAACTGCGACGAAGTCAAATAGAATAATACATGAAAGAAAGAACATGAATCAAACATTCGTTATAAATGCTTTGACAATCAATAACCATGAATAAATAGGCATTATTACAAATAATATTACGACAAAAAATTTACTTACGTGTGTTGTTTTTCAATATTACGTTCCTTCTCTCAAACGACGTGCGTGCGCGACGCCGCGTTCCCGGTGACTGAGCGGGGGGAGGTGACGGACTTTCGTGTCTCACTGGTTAGCTCAAGGCTATTGTCTCGGACGAGTTTTTGATAGTTAGTCAACCTACCCCTATAGTCAACCAACCCCGGTCTCCCCTAATATACCTTGTTATATTACGATATATTAATATATAATATATTATAGCTACGTCTGATATGGGCTTTAAAATCATAAACAACATGTCACCGGTCAATGAGGGTCATTGGTGCCGATTCTGTTGTAAATCGCACTAAACTAATTTTAGTCACATCTCATCTCTTTCTTACGAACATTATTGAAAAAGGATAGAACATATTTTATGTTGTAAAATTAATCCGTCTTATTTTGTATTATCTGTGCGCCTAGTACCAAAAAACTGGATTACAGTAACACCCTGTATAAAGTATGTTCAAGCGCAGTTTTACTAGAACAAAAGTATCGCTGTGAAAACGAGACTTTTCTGCTACTGTTAATATTACTAGCTATTCCAGAAACTTTTCTCGCATGAGATGGTTCAAACCAAGTATAGCCAACCCAAGATTTAAATATATCCATCACTTTCTATCGTCATATAACAAAAAGAGCCGGGGCTATCTTAAAACCTGATAAGGTAACAAACCAGAGATTTTAAGGCATTATTTTTATCGAATTATTCACATCCAATTATCAGATACATATTTATGTAACCCTATTAATTTTAATTAAAAACTTTCCAAGAAAACTAAAATTTTATATTATTACGTGATTATTATGTTGTTATATGTTATATTCAATATTATCTTGTTCTGTTGCAAAATTAATTAACTCTCCGCTTCCAAGTTTATAACGTGTTGCTGGATTACAGAAAATGTGGTTTTGTTTATATTATTAATATATTATCATATTAATTAGTTCTCTGAGGATCGCTCAGCAGGCTCTGCTAAAGCTGATCCATCTCCTTTGATTTTAGAAAACATCTCATAAATAAACCGAGGGATTTATATAAGACAATAAATTAAACTTTCTGCTTGTTTAGCGGTACAGGTGTTGCCTAGTATGAAGATCATAATCCCACTATTAGAAAAAATCACTCAGTATTACGCATATTTTTATGAAACCTTGCATTTCTAAGGCGGTTAACACACTGCCACGCACCACGCAGCGTAGCGCGTGAATGCGTCTCTTAACGTTGCTTGTAAGTATCTCCGTTTATATAGAAAAGACGCACAGTCCAACACACAGAAAACGCATCCACGCGCGTTCATACAGATCACGAACCTAGACGCGTAGGTGCGCGACGAGACGCAAGTTATGGCACACCGAGTCTCATAGTGCCGTGCGTGATTTTGTATGGAATGAGTCAGAGCCGCCGTGAATCCACAAAACGCAACAACGCGCGTGAGTGCGTAAAAAACCCGCACGATGATGCAGATCTGCACTTCCGCAAGTACGCGCGTAGTGCGTGGCAGTGTGATAATTGCCTAAGACTAAACGTTATTTGGCAACATTAAATTAATTTTTCAAGACATGTGTCTCGAAAAATGCAGAAACAAGAGTAGCTTCATGACAAGAAGATAAATAAATTTCCAGAGGAAATGTAGGTTAGGAACATCCTATAACATTTATTGTATGCAAAAACACGACACGTGTACTTTTGGCTGTAAAAAATATAATACTAGATTTCAAGAACTATCTATGCAAAAGAACTTGATTAAGCATAATCTAAAAAGATTGTAATAATAAAATTATTCAAATTCCGCAATTGAAATATTTTTTATATAATGTAAGCTTGAATACACGGTGGTACACAGCGAAGAAATTTGCTTAATCCTATCTTAATTTGGACTCGTGCAATCGTGGAGGATTTGTTTGGCTCTGTCAGACGCTCCTTTGCTTTGTCAGTGTAAAAACGGATTACAGGATAAAAGGTTTCCTTAAGAGAGCCCGTGATGGTTCATATTCTTACACTATTAGCGATGTTATTAGTGTTTTTACTTCCTTAGCTATAACGACAGTATTTGCAGAATGGTATTTGGATTCATTATAGCTAATTTTCAACGATATTACGAATAGCTAGTTGACCTAATTGACGTAGGCTATTTATATCGTTTCTGTATAACTTGTATAAGTATAAGCTACCTAGTTCTTGAAAGAAGATTTGACGGATGAAGGTGTTATTGTGAGCTATCATCAGTGCGCACTTTATACCTCTTTTAAAATAACTGAGAAAGTTATTAAATTAAAAAAGTTTTGGCAGAAATAACTTGCATAAACCGCAGTATTCGTTTGAGCTATGCAGCGTTTGGGCAAAAATGGACAAATCTACTTGAATATAGAAAAGACAACCTTATATTTGTTTAAATCGCAATGAAACGAATAGGTTGAAAATCTCAAAAACTCACTCAATACAAATTTTCTCTATATTTTCCATGACCCGGATCAATCTCAGCCACAATTTTCCAATATCGCAGACTTCTTTTACGCCTCTTTGAAGGATCCAATGTCATAATAAAAACGATTCAACGGTAGTTCATCTTTTATATTTGCGAAAAGTACTATATCGTAGTGTCAGATTTATCTGACATACTCGTAGGACTCGAATACTGGAGAAACGCTTTAGGAAATGATGTCGTGAACCAATGCCTTCCCCCTAGAGATCAAGACGGTGAAATTTCATTCGTCATATATCCACATTACAAATACTTCTTTCTGACATTAAATTGGACTTAAACTTTAATATCCTCATAATAATTAATTATGAAATTTCTTTCAACATTAAATACATTTTCTAATCAAAGCTTTACCTTCGAATAAATTTGCTTTTAATTATCATTAAATAATTATTTCACTTTTTCTGTTTGATGCTAATTAATTAAATCAGATTCACTATATTCAATTAAATATTTATATAGCTTTGGCATTAATTTTAACGAAAAGCAAAATGCCCAGTAAAATCGCAAAAAAAAATCGCAGTTTTCAACGCGCCATCACAATTAATAAACCAGCAATACAATTCTAGATGAAACCAACGACAGATGGTGGGGCGAGTCGGCCGTGCCACCAGCACCAGCAGTTGCAGCAGTTCCACCACAACGACCTTCAATGTCCACCATCTTGAATGCTACTAGCATCAACAGAGATGAGCCTTCTGGTTCACCGCCTAGACATCATCTGGGTAATGACGGTAAGATAACCATTTAACTTGTCTTTAATAATAGAGATCCTAAAGATAACATCATATTTTTGTTGAAAAGGCGAGAGCAGTACAATTAAAGACGCAATTGCAAAAACAGTTGAATGCTATTATCAACTGACTGACCAAAAATCTTATTAAATTCGCATTATATTAATGAACAAAGCATAAAAGCTTAAGTTCATATGTAATCATCGAATAATTAACCCAAAGAAGCACAATGACGTTCATTTTTAATCGACTTAAAAAAAGGAGATTATCAATTCAACACGTATGTATGTAATATTATTGGAACTGCAATATATTCACATATGATGATCAATTAGGGCTTCCAAACAAATATACAAAATTTCATAGGTGTTTGTATGTATGTTTGTCCACGCATATCTCCGAAGATATTAATCGGATTGTAACCATTCTTTTTTATTGGTATATATTTACTTCAACTTAGGGAACAGTGCAAGTTTCATCGAAATCGGTTCAGTAGTTTTCAAGATGGACAAATATGTGTGACGGCCTGGCTTATTGATACGAGCTACGGGTGTGGTGTCAAAGGAAAAACATCTCAAAACCTTGGTCAAATTATAGTGCATTTAAGAAAAACTAAAAATGATTCAGTAGTTTTCAAGATATGGACAAATAAGTGTGACGGTCTGGCTTATTGATACGAGCTACGGGTGTCCAAGGAAAAACATCTCAAAACCTTGGTCAAATTCTAGTGCATTTAAGAAAAACTAAAAATGATGAAATAAAAAAGTAATTTGAAAAAATTAAATCGAATTCAAAATACACTAAAAAGTACGTAAGTTTAAATTACTTTTTTATGTTCATTGTGAAATCTATTCCGCAAATTCCCCACTACCGACAATGCGCTCTGATTGGCTAGTCAAGGACACACTTTAGATGCAGTGATTAAGTCCTTGCTGTTTAAAATCGATGTAAAATCACTGACTAGTTGCGAAATTGGATTACTTGGCATTATTACTCTAAGAGATTTTCCTTCACTGATTGTACTAATGCAATTATAACATTAGTGTACAAAAATATCAAAATATTTTTCCACGACTTGACTACAAGACCTCGTTAAGAATCCAAACAACACTCCGTTACTGAATCACTCACAAAACGCGAATTATACACAATTTTATGTAAATCGAGGAGAATATCAGTTTCTAAATCATAACAAAACTAATTAATGTCTTAATTGTTACCTCCTTTCTGTTTAAAATAAGACAAAGCTCTACCTCGATCATTAATGTTTGCGGTCGTCGAGTTACTTGTAATTAATTATCATAGTTCAATGAATTTAATCTCGATTATGCGATGTTTCAGCTAAATTCCAAGCTTATGTACCTAATATAATGTACCTTTATAAAGGTATATAATGAACGACCTTAGATTTTCAATGACTTATCGAGCTACGAGGTATATTCCATAGATTCAGCATATTTAGATCAAAACAAAGAGAACATTAAGCGAGATCATGTGAATGTTTTCTAATAAAAAAACAATTATGTCAATAATAATACAGATCATGAAAATGATATTGTTTCAAAACTTAAACTTTACGCAGGAAATAGAGCAACGGAATGTAAACTCGTGTCATGTAATACTACGCTCAATAAACTATATACTAGGTAGACAGATAATTTATACAGGTAGGTAGGTATTCAACTGTGAAGTGATTTATAGCTTTAGCAAGCCCGATTAGTTTATTAGATACCTTCATTAAATATAAAGGGAACGTTCGTTAGTAAATTAATGGAGAAGATTTTGGATGTAGACATTTTGAAAGATTATTAATTTTAAAGTCAAATCGTGATACGAGAAATATGATTATACTGGGTGGAGATTTCGAGATGGCATATTTTCGAAACCTATGTTGGGTTAGTCATGCTGAACAACTTTTACTATGGGACCAACACAGAATTCTCAAAAAAAAAATTGTACTTTTCATACGTTATGATCGAGCAAGGTTGACATTTACTATGGAAAGTAAAAATTATTTTTGAGTATTCACCATTGGTCCCTTAGTAAAAGTTGTTCAGCATGACTAACCCAACATAGGTTTTGGAAATATGCCATCCCGAAATCTCCACCTGTTATAAAACAAGAAATATATCTTATCGGTTCATAAATAAAAATTTCTGCAGATGTAACCCACCTGCTTGTTCAACTGCGAACTGAAATTCGAATAATTTATGGTACTGTTCTAATTTTAAACTATTTTCCACAGATCAATTCGACATTATATACGTATATGTCATCGCCGGGGTCGCTGTTGCTCTTCTGCTCTGTATAATTGTAGGCATCGTCAGGTGTCTCCTAAACAGGCAGACTAACGAACAACCAAAAGGCCCCGATGTCTCCGCAACTACAGAAATACCAAACGGATTCAATGACAGCATATCAGAAGTTGATAATGATATAAACATAACTAGTCTCTCTGGACCAGTAGACACAGTAGATTCTGGACTCAAACAGGAAATGCAGTTCTCCAACGTAGCTATGAGTCCCAAAATAAATCGATATGTCGGACGACCAGTCCCCAATACGTATCCACACGTTAGCACAAATATGTATGGACAGGTAGCTGAATTCCCTATAGAAATGCCTCTTCGAACTATGCCACATGGCACATTAGGTCGCGGAGTTGCGGTCAAAACACTACCTAGAGTGCAAATGCAAGCTGAAACGGACCCTAACACGAGGAGTTTGTATCGTTATTCCAACGCACAATACTATTTCGGGTGACAGCAAGATACCGGACAAGGTTCAGACGTATCTAGAACTTACTGTTTCTAGTTGAATCGTGTAGTGAAGTGTAAATAGTTCACGGACAAAATAGAAGTGAAGTTTGTAATGTCCTACTTTTAATACGAAAACTGTGATATTAATTGAAAACTTTCCTATTGTATTCTGAACAGTTACTAACTGTAGACACAGAGATGGCATGTTACTTTGTTACATCCATTGTTAGTGAATCAAGGTTGATGCACGTTATAGTTCGGATATTACTAACGCAAAGTTAGGGTTGCGATTTCGAACAATTGACCATGTAACTCAATAGTTGTGTTACATTAAGACGTGTACACAACACAACTCTTAAAGACCTGTAGCCCGATTCTCGTAATATGAAACGATCCAAATGTCGCTAGAGTTTAGAAATCGTCCATCTAAAAAATTTGTTTTAATTTCGTATTCCTACAATCGAACGATAGATTGAAACTCAGCGATAAGCAAGCAATTACCTAACTACACATGTGGGCAAAAAATATTGCCTTATTAATCGTAATTGATTTACCAATTAACCTTTATTTGAGAAAAAAATATTATATCGTAACTTTTTCGATTATCGAGTTTGATTTAATTGCCGGAATACGCTTGCAACGATACGTTACTCGAACTTCGATAGGATCGTTCTTCAACCGCGCATAATGTGTTATTATGAGCATACGAAAAACAGTTTCGATTCTTAAATTGTTTGGAAGTCGTTGACGTTTTGTTACGAGAATCGGGCTACTGTAAGTGCGAATGAAAGACAAAATATTATATGACCCTTACGTTGCGTTTAAAATATTTGATCTATTAAACAGTATTGGTTGACAGCTTTGTTTATTGACTGCGCATTATTTATAACCAAAACTAAATTTCTGTAATTTAACTTACTCCAAGTAAGTATTTACTTTGTACAAACATAATTATTATGCTTAATACGTTATTTTAAGATTATAATGAGAATTTTAATGATGCGAGTGCTTTATATTTTATAACTTCTCCTTTATGACGCCAAATGAGTTTAATTGTTATTGCTAAGTTTGCTTTAGTTTTAGTTCAAATTTAAATTATATGGTATCATTAAGAGACTTCGCAACGAAATTATCGAGTACATTTTTGTGTCTATCAGTTAGATAATACCTTATAAGAGTTGACATGTTGTGAAAATGGTTTATAATTGGTTGTATAATAGTATTATAGTTTTTCTTTAGTCTATGACATCGCTACAGTTTGACTATTTAACTAGGCGGTTTGATATCATATTTGGAACAAAAAATATTATTTTCATATGAAAAATAAATTCAAGAATCTAATATATCATGTTCATTATTTAATTATTCTGAATTATATAATTCAAAATCAAAATCAAAAAGTCATTTATTTAGATTGGGCCCTGGTAAGGCTAATTATGAACGTTAAGTTGGTACATACAGTTAAATTTATTTATTTTGTATTGTTGATATTCCTAATTATTATTGCATTGAGATACACTCGGTAATATAAGTAGCTGAATTACTATGCTGACCGTACAATTTTAATATTACTGTGTTCTTGTATACAATTCATTATTAAAATACTATCGATACCACTGAAACCTACCAAAAGCCACTTTTCTACTTCTACGGACGAGCTTTGGTTTACAGCTACGAGGTGCTACGAGGCGTAGCCTGACGTAGCACTCGCCCTTGCCGCTACGAGGGCTTATGTTGTGAATTATAATTATTGTTGACTTTCATCAATAAATGTATCATCATTATCTGTTTATTATCATATAATTATTATAAATTCTAAAGTACAAATTGTATCATATTTATACTGTAAGTAAATTCATTTTGAAAATCAACGCCTAGTTTAACATAGTAGGTATATCTTCAAAACGACTGACTGTCACCTATCCGAATCGTAATTAGTTTATAATTTAATTGTAAATTAACAAAAACAGTGTGTACAGATAAATTTTTATGTGGTACATCGATTTTAAATAAATGCACTATAATATTCTTAACTTTGTTTTATTCGACATCACTAGATAGACATTCCTTGGACAATTCGTCAAAAATTATAGAAAAACAAAAACCGTGTAAATGTTTACATAACCAATAATATTACTTATAATTCTAATTATTTTTTGATGTGGTGTGGGTGATTGGCTCCCCATCCGCTAGGGGCTCCAGACTACAGAATGAACTTACTCCAAGTAAAATTAATAGAACCAAAACTAATCCTACTAAGCATCAATCATCTTTATGTCGTTCACATAAAATGTCTAATGAAACTTAAACTCAAGGTTAAAATCCTGATAATTAAATTCAACATCAATTACGACACCAGGAATTCATCAATTAAGAATTTATAACTCCTTTTAACTTGAAGGATCTGTTTCTGAGGTGTAAAAAAGAGTTTTTAGATAAATCTATCACCTGTATTAATTCCACATTAATTCTTGAAAGTTGGACAATACTGTTTTTTTTTATTGAATTTTAAGTGGGATAAAAAGTGTATTTAGATTATAGTATACATATTGTTATTCTCGGTTTCGGGTATAAACTTACCTACGTCCTAAATGAAACAAATCCAAGCAAACTTTTGGAGTTTTCGATGAATTTTAATAGGTAGCCTAATAATTAATTCATGTTTAGGTAGCCTAAACATGAATTAAATAGTAGAATCATACAGCTACGATCATCTAGATCTGAATCGTACGTGAACTCTGTAAGGGAAGAAAGAGTTTAAAATGTTAAGCTTGGTGTCTTATCTTAATTTAATACTGCAGAAAGTTAGGAGTAAAATTGAAACCAAGCAAAAATTCCCATGCAGATATTGATTTCCATATATTTTTATGCCACAGTTTGTTTCTGCCATAAAATGATACCATATCGACTTACAGTTATTTGTTTTGGGTGCCAAAAAAGTAGAACGACTAGTTTTTATGCTGAGAAATTCCTTTGCCAAGAAATTATGTTATTGGTATTGATCTGAGCGAATATTTGACTGGTGTACAAATGGTTTATATTTAAATAAATTAGCTAGAATACTTTTAATAAACAATCTTAAAAACTGTTAATAAGTCTTTGGAAAAAAGCGCAATGACGTTAATTTTGTTTGAATTTATCACGGTTACGTCTAAATACCCGCAAATGAAGACGGCAAAGACTAATTTGACAGCTTTAAATATTCTATCCTTTTTCAATAATGTTTGCAAGAAAGAGATGTGATGTGACTAAATTTGATTTAGTGCGATTTATAACAGAATCGGCACAAGTATTCTTAAGAGGAAAGGATGGCTGCATGAAATTTGAAAAATAGGTATTTAACAAATCTATTGCTGTCGCGCTGTTGCTGGGATATAAATGTTTGAGGGACGATAGAGACAACCGCAGCTTGGATCGATTATACCTATTTAAAATAGACGAAATTCCCCAGTAATCCCCAGTTTCCTCCTCCAATACTGGATCGTTTTTTTTTATTTTTTCAATAATATAATAAGAAGGGCTTTGGCTGTGTCTGTCGGTTTTTTATTTTATTTTTTATGTTCGTCAAATTTATTTGCTGGACGTGTGATAAGTGCAGTAAAAATGGTCAGTTTTTGTCATTTTAGAAGGCTCCTAATTCTTATAATAATTAATTTATGGAGAAAAATACAACCGAGAGACATACAGTGGTATCTAGAGATTGCATGGTAAAATAATCATAGATAAAGTGTCATTATCCAGAGAGGAAACTGAGGATTACGTTTGTATGGAACAAACGCTACCAGCATTTCCTCTTAATATCCCGGGATCGCTTGGGCGGGTGAAACCGCGTGAAGGAAACTGTATCCAGTATTTTTTACCACTTGGTTGGATAGCGTTATACCACAAAAATTTGGTGATCCGGTAACACAACGGTAAAAACTCGGTGCAGAACATTATTTCATGCTATTCATACGAGAAGGTACCTACTATCTCTGTTGCATTTACAACGAAAGCCTTAACTGCCATGAACTATTAACATTTTATTCAAATCGGGAATCTGCTCGACCAATTCAAAATGTTCAGTTTATAAAATGTTATGGCAATAAAGATAACCAACCATGTTTTAGTCACATTTTTATTTTTTCCTGTAGCGACGATGCTAAATTAAAAAAATCCGGTGACGGTTCCGTACAAACTTAACATTGTATTTGAAAAACATGTTCTCCCCTTGTTCTCCTATATATTCCAACTGCAAATATAAGTTTGTACGCATATTATTGACAGATTTACCATGTTATTTGAATACTTCTTATAGGTTTTTCTGTAATCTATAAGTCAGGAAATATTTTCTGTATGTTTTTCAAAATTGTAGGCTGAGTAGTATGGGAGATAAAGAGGGTTGTTTTTTTTATCTAGTTTCTTAAATAACTTTTACTAAAACTAAGCAATTAGAAAAGATGTATCTGTTTAATTATTCATAAAGAGAGCCCACGGCCTAACTGTTTCACGAAACAATTAACATCCTGTCAAGAGCAGAATCACAAATCTTCCCAAACATAAATCAAAATAAGTATATTCAGCTGAAAAAAATGTCCTCTTTTGTTTATATTTCATTAAGCCAAAACCCGTGGCGACACTTTGAATAACACCACAACGGAGGCCTTTAAATATGAATATGTAGATATATGTAAGAAGAGAATGTGCCTAACGAAGTTGAAAAAATATTCATAAACTTTTGTTTCGCTATAATTCATTCAGAATTTGGGAAGATGACGGCTTCAGATTAAACCACCGAAGGAGGAAATGGCAAGAATATTGTTATTATTTGAGATGCACTTAATATTCTGAGAGGATAATGTTTTGATAAAAAGCTGTACCTACTTATTTTTGATCACAACATGGAATTGTGAAACGCTTAAGAAATAATGAGGATTTTTTCTTTGATTTTGACAAAATATCATCTTCATTTGTTTTTGATTTTTAACAAAACATGGCGATGTTAACTCGATGGCACAAACGTCGTTTGTTATGAGCCAGTTTCCATATAGATTTTCTATGCTTACAATATTCAGAGACATCCACAGTTAGACTGCAGTTAGACACAAATCTACCCAAAAAAAAAGTACACCAATGAGTTAAAAATAAATAAAAATTATATAGGATCAAATAATGTTTCAGTAAAACATAAAGTTGGAAGCATGAAGGTAATGTAAACACATGGGAAAAAGTTATTAATTATGGAAAGAGCTCTCGTATTAAAACGGACCTTTCAAATAAACCAGACGCCTACATTTAGTTTCTGGGTTGAACTTTGATATTTGCTTGAGTTAATAATAACTGGATGAGTTTATGAAACTTTTATATAGATAAAATAGTTTATAGAAAACCTGTTATCTACACACATCACTTTATTCACATCTCTTAAGCAATATAACTTAATTTACACTTGAAATCCAACGACGAAGAAAACAGTTTCCCGATACACCCACATACGGTCAAGAGACAAAATTAAAGTCCGTACCGTCCTATGCCAGTAACTTTCAATGTGTTACCTAATAAACGTCCAATAATGTGATTATATGAGGCCAGGGTATTCACGGCCAGGTAAATTTATCCGTCCCTTCTTACAGGAAAGGAGCGCCAATAAAAATCATTAAATTGCGGGCCGCGCTTGACCGGCCCAGGTGGAGCGACCGCATTGTGCCAGGGGACAAAACCCGCATGTATAATGTTGGTATTTTCGCAATACATGTCAGGTAGAGATGTAAGATTTTGTCGATACAATTAATAGGATGTTTAGGGTTGGCACTTCTATATTTTCACTACTACAAAAGGTTTCAATTCGTCATGATTAATTATGATGTAAATGGTGATGAAGTGCCACGAGTGCTTCATCACGTGTAGAATGATTAGTCATTCTTAATCGATCGGCAAAGTTAAGCTACGACTATCGTGGTCGGTACCTGGATGGGTGACCGCCTTGTGGTATTTCAAAGCGGGCGTATCCGTGCTTCGGAAGCCATGTAAATCCATTGGTCCCGGTTATCACTTAATTGTAATAGTCATTAAGCTAGTTGGATGCCTCGTAGGCGGCTTGAAAAATTCCAACAGTAGGTTGACCACTAGCCTACCTCCGCCAATCCGCAGTGGGCACGCGTGGTGGAGTATTGCTCATTCCCTTTCACCATAATTTGTGAAAGGAGGCCTGTGCCCAGCGGTGGGATATTATAGGCTGATGATGATGAAGAACTATGATGTTTAATTTCATTGTTTCATAATAACTGGAAAGTAGCTAAACCGTAGTATACAATTCTTGCGAAAGTGCATTTTTATTGGTTTGCTGGTTTGTCCTTTTTCCACACAGCAACGGAACAATGGATCGACGTGATTTTTGCATAGAAATAGGTTATGGGCCGCAGAATAACATAAGCTGTCATAACTTAGGGAACACGAGTAAAACTAGGGGCAGAAGCTAGTTTAAGTTATAAACGTATACAGAATACAAAAATCACCTGCAAACAAACTTAAAGAAAAAATAATTATCATATTTTATTTGAAGACTACGGCAAAATACACAAGAAGCGACATAAACTAAAAAAATAAATATAAATGTATATAAATATAGTTCAAAACCATCAGAATAAAAGCATTATCGTGTTTGTATTCCTATCGTCGATGTATTCAAATAGTGTCGGTAGTAAAATCCTTGTCAAAATGGTTTCGTGTCGAAACTTTCTAAGATAGTGAGAAAGTCAACATTGGAGGTTATAGTTTTATTTTGATTTTGATGTAGGTAACTAAAAGAAGAAACATTCGTTTCTCCCACAATTAAAATTGGAATTCTGATAATGAAAATTTGTGATAAAATTTGATTTTGCAAAATGATACCTAAGTAATATGTAAATTGAATGAATATCGAACATTCACTTAGGGCTTACTTGACTGTTGGATATAACATTAACGAAAAAGATATAACATGAAATAATAATAATGATTAATTTTAATTTTAAACTCAGTAAAGATAGTGTTCCGCTATGAGAAATGCGTAAGTACCTTATGTCTATTTTTTTTTTTCATACGACCAAGTCGGCCAGCAATCATACGGCCCTCCTGATGGTAGGCGGTTACCATAGCCATATGGATGCTTGCAACACACGTAGCATCGCTCACGCGTTACCGACCTTCCCCCCCTCCCCTATGAGCTCTGGCAACCTTACTCACTCGCAGGAACACAACTTTACACAACATAAAGTTATTTGGCTGCGGTCATTGAATTATTACGCTGCTGCGGTATTCTGTAAGGTGGTAGGAACTTCCCCAGTCGAGCTGCTCTTTGAATGAATAAACGCTATGCTCTACCTCTCTTAAAATCTAAAAATTCTAAATTCTAAAAAGTAAAAAAAAAAATGACATACAAAGTCCAAAACAATCTCTTATAAATCTCGTTTGTTCGATACGATAGCAAGGATCTTCACTAGGTTATGTTAGGGTAGGATGGGACAACTTGTAGCCCGAGGGCTACAAAGGATCGAACGGTGTGAACAGTTATGAAGATCAATATTCAAAATGATTTTGTATATCTATTCGTCATTTTCGTAGTTGAAATAGCACGTCAAACTGGCAACTCTTTGAAAATGAAAAAAAAAATATTATAAAAATATTTGAAAATGGAATGCCTGACAAGTACAACTCTGCACGGAGACATCAAAGTTAATCGTGGGTGTATTTATAAAAGAATTCCCGAATTTAGCATTTTTAAGAAAAAAAAACCTTTTAATACTTTTACTTAAAAAAATAATACTATTTTTAAATTCTTCAAAATCCCTTTTGGTACATGCAAACGTGACTTGTTATCCAATAGGGGTGATATTCATAAGGAGCATGATTTCAACCGAGCTGACCTTTGTTGCAAGATTTGGCAGTAAACGCAAGGGTTCTGAGCCTTAATTTGAATGTTTACTGCTCCTATTCGTACACCTTAAGATTTATTATGGCCTATTTGAGACTAGTTACTGACTGGCTAAACATTTGAGGAACAATTTTGTTGACATAATTATCTTGACAGTTATTTTCGTGAATTGTTAATTTTGTCTGTTATTAGGTACTAGTTACGCCCCGCGGTTTCACCCGCGTTTCCGAGCGATATATTGATATTCCGGGATAAAAATTAGCCTATGTGTTAATCCAGAACATATTCTAACTGTGTGCCAAATTTCATCTAAATCCGTTGAGTTATTAAAGCGTGATTGTGGTACAAACATCCAAACTCACAAACTCACAAACAAACATCCAAACTTTCGCATTTATACTATTATATTAGTGAGAAGTGAGATGTGCCAATAGATTTGATCTTTACTTTACATAACACATCACAACCCCGTCCTTGTTAAAGTTTAAATGAGCGTTTCGAGTTCACTAAACATAATTAGTTAAGGCCCAGAATACTCTCGAGCAGATTTCAGTTTTCACCCTTGCGCCACATTTTCACATAATATTAGCGGAAATTACAGGAACTAAGCAAACAAAAAATACTAGCTCCCTCTATTTAGAAGTGCGTCATTGCAAACAAACAATTAAACATGATACACCGCCATCTAAACATTTCCGCGAGAACGACACTGTTTGAATTGGACACAGTAAAAATGTAAACAGTAGACAAACTGCAGACAAACATTACAAATCACGGAATAGATAAATAAGGTTGGAAAGGCCCTCGCTCCAATTTTGTACTAGGACCAGTGTCGCCGCTTGACCCCCACTATTTTAATTTCTACACATACGCAATCATATTTTTACAAATATTTCGCACACAACCAAATCACGCACACATAAATCTCAGGGCAGATATTCGTTCGCCCACTAGCACTAAGCTACCGTGGGCATAGACACTCACACACGCAAAAATGCATACACCTGTCAAAAATGTTGACAACTTACAGTAGGGATGGGTAGTGTATAATCGTTAATGAATCGGTTCGATTATCAATTATTATTCTCATAGAACTTGGAATCGATAGTTGCATGGTTATGCTGTACGGATTACACAAAACTAACATATCTTTTTCTATTGAATTAATTATATTATTATTCAGCATAATTATTTTTTGGACAAGCAATAATCAATTTGTGACAATTAAAAACTAATAAAACTATTAGGGTATGTAGTGGTTTTTTTACGGATAACTGCGTGATAGATATATAATATATTATATTATAGTGCGCAAATAACGAAAATTTTTACAACAAATTATATAGTTAACTAAATCTTAACTTCTAATGTTCGATTTGTTTTATTTCTAAACTGATTATTGATAGTCTGGTTGTTCGTTGTGCGTGGCACTTCACTAAGTGGGTGGGACCCGTCAATGAAGAACGACATTATCGTTAGTAAGTAATTACCGAAAAAATACGATACTTCATAGGCGTGAGCTGTTAAAATTATGAAGCTAAATTTGACAGATTTGATTTGCTTGATAAAGTCGATATTTTTATCGATAAATTATCTGATGAATGCGTGGGGAAAAATGTAACATGAAATTAATATTAAGAAATTATTTTATTTTATTTTTTTACTATATACTAGCTAAAAGCGCAGCTTTGTAAGTGCTCGTAAGATTTTTTTGTAACTAAGTTTAATATTTTAATTTCAATAAGCCCAAATATGGTTAGAATAAGGATACGTCGTTCCACTATGGAGTTTCAGTGCTTACCCACACTCCAACTCCATTATCAGACCCTGAATACAATATATGGCCAAAGTTCATCTCACGACAATTCCAAAAACCCCAAACATGGCTAGGATACGTTGCTGCGCTATGGAGTTCCATTACCTACCCTCCTACTCTATCATCACACCCCGGAAAACCATATATGGTTATTGAGCTATTATCACTATAGCTCAATGTATATGGTAAGTCTTATCATCTAGACAAACATTTTAATTACCTATGCTAAATTTCAAATATAGATTTGATCCTATACTTTCAATTCTTGATTGTGCATCATCTGTAGAGGTGTGATCGTTTTTTCGTAAAGTGTACCACAATGTGTAGAACTGAATCGGATAGTAGATCTGACCAGGGGCCCAATTCTCACCCAATCGAAACTTATCGCTCGATCGAAAAAAGCACGAATTCTAACTTTTACGAACGTTACGTTATTCTGGCAATTTCAAGGCAGGCATATTTAGAAGGGAAACCAGTCAGCTAGGGCGTTGATTGGTCGGGACCGCTCCAGGGAGCCAATTCTCATTCACTCGAATTAATCACTTGTTCCAAATAAAGTTCGAATTCGTACTTTTTTCGAGTGAAAATCAAGTTAGGCTATTCTGAGAATTTCGAAGCCGCCATTTCCTCTTATTTTTCGAGGGCTAGCGCTCGAACTACTTCGACTGATCGGGACCGTTCGAAACGTATTTCGAATGCGAACTATCAAACGTCAAACAGTTAGGTTGTCATTTGGAAACGTAATGACAGATAAGCCTAAGGATTTCCGTTACTCACAGAAAATATTTTGTCATATTCATTTATAATTATTATATAAAATTGATTAACTTATGAATTCCGGATATATTAGGATATAATAAGAGTAAAACGTTGTTTTAAATATTTTATTAAAATATTCATTAAAATCTTTTAAATTTTAATTTAAGATATAAAATTATCACGTACGTTAACAAAACGCAATTATCAAGTGAAACGAAACGCATCGTGCAATTTGTATCCATCATAATGGCAACATTTACTCCTTACACTCGAACTTATTTCGAAGGTTAGTTCGATTAGTGCTGAGAATACAGGAATCGACTCGAAATTTTACGGTCGAAATAGAACTCGTAATGCAAGTTCGATTCGAAGGCTAGTTCGAGGGAAGTGAGAATTGGGCCCCAGGTCGTCGGTCCACCTGGTGGGAGGTCGTCCCGCTCGGCACTTTCCAGTACGTGGTCGCCACTCGAGAACCTTTCTTCCACATCGGTTATCGGCTCTTCCAGTTACCTCTACCTGTCACGCCAATCCATTGTTCCCTGGCGTTAGGTTCTTTAGGAAACCTACAATTTATAATTTATTGCATTAGTCAAATTACATTTTACTTAGATTATAATACTAAATACATCATAGTAAATACTCGTAGATGAGGAGGGGTCTTATATGTCCATTTATATCATTCGGTCACATTCATTCAATGATTAATATAATATCTAATTTCAAAATACGTCTAACTAAAAATGTACTATCGTTAATTAAATATAAAATAATTCCAAAATTATCTTTGTCAAACGTAATTATATTATATATAGTCTAGAATTCTATCGATGATTTTATTTAACCAAACCACATGGTCACGTCACTGTCGATAAACATGCTGCGCCTTACATCACTGCCAATCAGGGCAAAGGACGAAGTGTAGAAGACGCAATGTATGCAGTACATTGAAAGCGGATTTGGTCATTGCGCTGATTGAGCGAGTACACATCGGTCAATGTATGTTTTTCATAACTTGTTGTAATAATTTTGTTAATGTTTGGTATTTCATAGTGTTCAATATGTTTTTATGTTTTTTACTAATAATATTGTAATCAAATGTTATTTTCGACTTACCGATGGAAAGATATACCTCCTCGCTCTATACTTGAGGTCTGACTTTTTTGTCTTACACGTTATTATAGCACAACACGGCATTATAAGCAGAGCTCTGTTCTCCAATGTAATCCGACGCGCACTGACCGCGAATCGGTCGAGTTATGATTAAAGAATCATAACTGTGGCGCGCTTGCCCCGCCCACATTACCATTCTAACCTTATTTATCTGTTCTGTGTTACAAATATAATTTTTCAAATACTTAAAAAAACTTTTGACGTGCCAGTTGGCGTAGTTGGTTAAGATTCCACGCCGCCGATCTTATGTTCGATTCCCACCAAGGATATGCATCTGTGTGCATGAATATGTTTGTATGTCCCGAGTCTGAGTGTAAATATGTATAGTAAGTACTAGCAACCCGCCCCGGCTTCGCACGGGTACAATGTCATAATGTGGTGTCAGTGGAGCGATTTGCGCGACCGCCCACGCCACCCAATCACGGTATCGCGACTGTTTCTTGCTAATTTTAAATCTGTGATATCATTTAAAATATTAATGATAATTATTTGCTGTAAAGCATTGAGCTATTATTACCACGTATAGAGATGCTATCATAAGCAAAGCTTATGTCCCATTTCTTTAGAGTCGACTAAAGGATTCTTTAGCACTGAAACAATAATTAGTCGTCTAAGCAGACAACTCTAAGTCTAAGTGAGTAGAAACACTATTAGAAAGCTTTTAGGAGTATTTTTCTCGCAAACACCGTTATTTTCACGGCGCTTACGCGTTTCGTTCATCGTTTTACAACAACAAGTGTGGCCGGATGGCCTCACTTGAACGGAACATAGTTGTGATGTGTGGCATCTTCTCTTTACGTAGTACTAATGAGGATCTATCTGATGGTTAAAACTGCAAAACCCGTTGCGTGGTTTAGAGTTGATAAACAGAGAGACAAACAGACGCGGAAAACGACTTCTTTTTATACTATTTAGAGATGTATTTACAAGTTCTGCTTAGTTTGAGATCAGGTAGCTGTGTGAAAAATGTCTCGAGATATTTATTTTTAAAAGTTGATACTTACGATAATATTTCTCAGGATAGGTAATTGTCTCCCAAAACCAGAATTCTTTTACATACACTACTTAGGTAATTGTCGTCGGGTCACGAAACTAAGCGTTTTATCTAAATACAATTTGTGTTCTATAAATTCGGAGAAAACAGGCTGTGACAAATGGACAGACAGGAGAGTATCCTACTCGTATACAGCTGTGAGCTTTCATAATGTGCACAAATTAAAAGGAGGGAAACTATGTTGAATTTTATCGACCGTTTTTTAAATTACTTTTTATGTATTTTTTAAATTCTTGTTCACTACAGTGATCACCACGTTAACAAAACTATGTAACTTTAATTACTTATTAAACTTAGCGATATATCACAATGCAACAAACTTAATATAATTTAAAAAAAACAAGGCGTCCTCATAAAATGAAAATTGAGGCAAAAATACAGCCCTCAATCGAGATATTATATGTTATTTGACAAATAAACAGGTTTTCTTCCATCACGTTTTACAATAATTGTAGAATTTCTCAATAAAATGCCCTCTTTACCTACCATTTTTAGTCATCATCATATCAGCCTAATGATATCCACTGCTGAACATAGCCTCCGCCATTAACTTCCACTTCGAGCGGTTTTGGGCCGCTTGAATCCAGCAGCGCTCAGTGTCTCTGACCAGGTCGCCGGTCCATCTGGTGGGAGGTCGTCCTGCATGGTGTCCCCTTCCAGTTAGTGGTCGCCACTCTAGAAACTTCCATCCCCATCAGTTATCGGTTCTTCAAGCGATGTGGCCTGCCCATTGTCACATCAACTTACTAACTCTACGAGCTATATACATATTTTTTGTTCTCCTACGAATGTCCTCTATTCGGATCCTGTTTCGTAGAGAAATTCCAAGCATAGCTCATTCCATAGCTTGCTGAGTGACTCTGAGCTTATTTATGCGGCCAGCAGTGAAAGACCACGTCTATGTTCCGTATGTCATCACTGGTAACACGCATTGATTGAAATCCTTTCGTCTTAAGACTCTGACTCTGAGGTATTCTGGACTTGAAGATATGCCGTAGCTTCCCGAACGCTGTCTAGCCGAGTTGGATTCTTCCGCTGACCTCTTTGTCGAAGTTGAACCTACCTTGTTGGACAATTTGTCCTAGGTAAATATACTCGTCTACAACTTCGAGAGCAGTGTTCCCAATAATCACGGGTATTGGCGGAATATGAATATTAAACATAATTTTTGTCTTGTATATTTTCATCTTGACCTGTTAAGAAACTCTTGAGATCATTAAGCATGATGTTCAAAGCTTTCAGCGATTCCCGCCATTATGACTATTTCGTCGGCAAGTCGAAGGTGAGAGATGTGTTCACCGTTGATGTTGATGCCATAACCCTTCCAGTTCAAGAGCTTGAACACATCCTCTATTGCAGTGGTAAAGGTTCCGGGGAAATTACGTCACCCTGTCTTTCACCCTTCTGCAACTGGATTGATCTCGTACTCTCGTCTTGTACTCGGATTGACATAGTGGCTTTGCTGTACAATCACTTTCAACAATTCGATATAGCGATAGTCGATTTAGCACCGCTGTAGACTCTGTAATACCGCCCATGTCTCAACTGAATTTAAGGCTTTTTCACAGTCATCATACACAAGGCATAACGGTTGAATATATGTATTTGATCTATGGTACTAAAGCCTTTACGGAAACCAGCTTTTTCGGGAGGCTGGAAGTCTTCAAACCTACGTGCAAGACAATTCGTAATGACCCCCGAAAACAACTTATAAACGTGGTTTAGGAAGGATATGGGGCGGTAGTTCTTCAATAGGGCCTTATCGCCTTTTTTGAAGAAGAGCACCACCATTTATTTCCTCTCCATACTTCTGGTATTGTACCTAGGGCATAAATCTCGGAATATCGCAATATTGGAATCTCGGCACCGTGCATAAGGACTTATTTTTATAAAGCTGGCAGCTGAGGTGATACTTCTGAGCTATCGCTATCAAATTTATTGAGCGGTATCACCGAGGTATGTAAATGTAACATGATTGCATTTTTGAGCAATGAGGATCATTTACGTTCAAAAGTATCCTTTGTCCTTCTCCACTAATTGAACTATCTCCCTGCCAAATTGTATTTAAATCTGTTCAGTGGTTAAGCCGTGAAAAGGTTACAAACTGACAAATATCCAGTTGCGTGGTGGCCGAATTATGACGTCAACATTAATGTACAAGCGGGAGCGAGCGCATTAATTAAGCTGTTTTTAAAACTTTAATAACTTCGTCATTTATTGATGGATATTAATAATTTAAAAAACATTATGCTCAAAAAGTAATAAAAAAGTTATCATTTTGTTATGTGAATGATCCTTATTGCAGGCATCTAACTCAAAAAGCTATTTTGACCCATATATTATAAAATTTCCCGCCTCATGCTAAGCCTCCACCTTAAGGAAGTATTATATAATGGTTTGGAAAAAAAGTTATTCCAATTTTATTACTTTTATTGATATAAAACTGTGCCTGGCTCACTGATTGGCTGAAAAAACTAAGGTACCGGTGGTTAGGGTTGCAGAAACAGGAACCTCCTCACAATACGAGCTGTATCGAGGAATACTGCCGAGAGCCAAGAGGCTTTCGGCCATCAGGCCATTGGCCGTTACGACAATCGGCACAATGATAGCCGAGCTCACTACTAGTAATTGTAAATATACGATGGCTTCACATTCCAACTAATCAGTCCAGTAAGTACTAGAAACTTAGTCAACGTAAGATGTGTAATATTTTCCTTACTGTTCTAATTTTACTGTGCCATTGTCATTTGACGACTACGCGAGTGGACCACAATAATACAATGAATATAAAAGTTTATCGGCTGGACTCGATAACTACAGATGACTCGATGACCGCAGTAGAGGCAGTCATGCCCGCCCCGACTTCGGGGCACCTACTGTTACCAGTATCAGTCAACCTACCTTTCATACCTTTTCTTTGATCTCAAAATAAACAATATTTAATGAGGTATTATTTAATCAGGTAACTAACTAAATAGGTAATTGCTCATTAAAAATAATATATATTGCTGATTTTTCATTCCGCATGATTTGATTAAAAAAAAAAGAAAAACATTTTCCGGGATTGAATCATCACCTCCTTCAGTCGGGAGTACATAAATACCCCGCGCCCTAGCCCCCCAGGCTACCCTAACCATACCTTTCATAGACGAAAATAAGAATTAGTCTCTGTCAGTACCACGACATGCCTCAGTGACAATTATCAAAAGCATCAATCATAACAGATTTTATTTTATATATTTTTATTTATAACAAGCAAATAATAGGCTCAATTGCCTTAATTTGACTAGCATGCATTTTCCAGTGCCTTCTAAAGATAATTTGATATGATTTTTTACTAATTTGAGAGGGTTTTATGTATGTGAAAATTCTGAAAAAAAATGACACAGGTCCGTCTAGCAACGCGGATCGCCGCGGAATGCGAGTGAGCGCGAAGCAAAATACGCGTGTTGCAGGACAATAGAGTGCGGTATGATGTTCATGGTGCTCAGATTAATTTGACGTAAGCGACTTTTTTTAAAATCATTATTATGAAAAACTGAATCGCAAATTCAAAAAACTAAATCGGGCGTTTATTTGCTTATGATATGTACTCTATTGATGAAAAAAATCGTATTAAAATACCTTCAGGCGTTGGATATATTTGGGAATTTCTTGATTTTCAGAGGTATGTTTGACATTTTTTTTTATCGAGGCTTCTAATTGAAATCGTGTTTTCGGCTCGGGCGATGTATTTGTTATATCCTTAAGTATCATATATTTCAATTTCAATACCGTAGAGCTAGCAGGTTTCATATAATTTGGGCTGCAATGTAGAGACTTTTGCCGATTTCTGCCTCTTAAAACTTTTTTATTATGTCCAGGAGTTATTGTACACTATCTGTACTTTTTCATGAATAAATAAATAAAAGGAAAAAAATAATAGATCTGACGTTACATCGAAGAATCGACTTTGGCGCGATGGATATTTGAGACTCGTTTTGACAAGCTACACATTTGAGGAATAAAGTTGATATATCTTGACTAAGCAACGTACGGAATTCTTCATACCCTGTTATTTTTTAAATATAAAATATCCTTTTTACGAATGGCTGTAAGCATAGGGCCGGTGTGTTGAAAAGATTGTTAATATAACGACCTTATGTGAAATAATAGATACCAAAAGTACAGAGCTATCCCCCACACGTCAGACAATGACTTTTTGTCGCAGAGGATAATATAGTACTTGAATACTATGCTTCCAAACCACACGTCCTACAAAAAGTCGGTCCTGTAAAGAGGAGAAAAAATATTTAATTCCATAGAAGATAAAGGAGGTCAGCAATATAAACGGACCAACAAAAAGTTTTTAACCACCGGTCATTGTCAAGAAGTAACCATTTGAGACTTTTTGGCGGGAACTTGCAGAGTGACATTGCGCTTTCATTTTTATTTTCATAAATTCGTGTATTTTGAGTTTTATTGCATATTATCGGTGGTATTTTATCCAATAAAGATCAATCCATGTGCACCAGTGAAGTGAAATGAAATTAATCATGTATATCGTGTCTTTTCAAGTTGTCTCAAGAAGTCCGTGAAAAGATTTAGTAGAACCACCATTGTACTAAAACATGACTTTTATGAATGATGACTGACTGAGGACTATGTGAAAGTGATTTATTATGACTAGAACTTATAATATAACTGGAAAATGGCAAAATACACAAGCAGTGTGACGCCAAAACATAGTAGAGACTTCAGTAAGACAAGTGTTACCTCCCATAACACATTTATTTTTAAATGTCTTCTTAACACTTATTTTATCTCAGGTGCCAACTTACAATTTTTAATTTATGGCTCTCCACCATTGCTTTTGGTTCATCGAGTACCATTAAGTGCACCGTCCATTATAAAAAGACACCTGCGCTTTTGGCTTCGTGCCTTGACAGCTAGGCGGAATTCTACAGATTTTTTATAGCAGTGAGGTTAAAAAAGTTCCCGGTGGAATGTGGATTTTTATAGGTCTTTGTATTGTCTATCTTGTTGTTTCAAACATTTACACTTACGCTTTGAACTCCTGCCTTTGTTTTATTTTGTTGCTAAAAGTATTCACATTTTGCGAGGACTGAACAAGTTCATAGTTATATCTGAATTGTAAGGATTCTATAATTTATTTTAATTACGACATTCAAAATCACATTGCTTTTTAACTCAATTAGCTAGTGATTCCCACCAAGGTTTATTCATAAAACGTAGAACCATTTTGCGTTTTTTTACCAGAAACTTCTAGAGTATCAAATCAAAACGATCCAAGAAAACAAATCAAGGATATACTACCTTCACACGTAGATTACAAAGTACCTCCAATCAAGGACACTTGGTAACATCAATCTAACAGACTCGGCCTATCTGAAATATTCAGCCGCTTCAGCAAAAAAGGTGTATATAAAAAGCTTTTGCGAAGATGAACTCAAGTCCTAAGTCCTGAAGGTAAGCCCGACAACTATCACGTTGGGACTATAAAATCGCAGCGAAAATTGGGTGTTCGAAACGTCACGTTTTCTACATCGAGCTACCTTAGTTCTCAGGGGACATGATGCTGTATTCAGGTAGACTCAGCTATGTGGATTTATTTATTTATCATAGTCATACAAGTTTTCCGTTTTCACTTGTTTTTTTGAACTATTTGTTTGGGTGCGAATTATTGTGCAGTCCTGCCAACAATATTGACTACATTTTTTTTAACATTTTCAAAAAACGGCAATTTGTGCTATCTTTTTTTTTTATGTCAACAGGTTGACAAACAGGCAGACGGGCCACCTGATGGTAAGTGGTCACTGCCGCCTATGGACATTTGCAATACCAGGGGGATTGCCAATGTGTTGCCGACCTTGTAGAGCTTCTACTTATTAAAACAAAGTGAACATGAACCTCTGATATTCAAAATTCAAAATTCAAAAAGCATTTATTCAATTTAGGCCCTGATAAGGCACTTATGAACGTTGACAAATGGCTCTACACCGGTTCCAAATACAACTTGAACTGAGAAGACTCCGGCAAGAAACTCAGCAAGAGTTTTTTTTTTTAAGAATGTAAATAGAAGTATTACAATTACAAAATATATATAACAATAGCCTGCGAAGCAATTCATTCAAATGCATTCTTGTCATCTACAAAATCAGAAACTTTATAGTACCCTTTCGTGCATAACTTCTGTTTAACTATCTTTTTGAATCTATGTATAGGTAGCTCTTGGATTTCTTTGGGTACTTTATTAAAGAAACGTATACATTGCCCCTTGAAAGAGTTAAGGACTTTGCTGAGCCGAGTTAAAGGTACAGCAAGTTTGTGCTTATTTCTAGTGTTCAAACTATGAGTGTCACTATTCTTAGGAAAGTTATTTAAGTTTTTCCTCACATGAATAAGATTTTCATATATGTACTGTGACGACACTGTCATTATATTAATAGATTTAAACTTGTCTCTCAAAGAATCTCTAGGCCTTATTTTATATATTGCGCGGACAGCCTTCTTCTGCAGTATAAACATTCTATTGATTTCGGCACCACTACCCCAGAGGAGGATACCGTAAGACATCAAACTGTGAAAGTATGTAGATATGACCAGTAATATTAAAATATAATAAATTACGACAAATATCATAGTAACGGACATAAGTAATATTCCGGTCTGTAAATAACTAATATTTATGTAATTCACGTAAATACATGATTGAAGAAGGCTTGACCGTAGCAAATGTACCAACATTACCTCAATTATGCTTTTGAATAAGGGTTTACGACCGTCACGGCTTTGTTGGCATGCTGGTAACTATTTCAAGGTTGTGGTCATAGTCTATAAGGACCATCGAGGAAATATCCCTTTAGAGTAGTAATACTGAACAATATATTTCCACAACTACGTAGTCAGTGATTTGTCACTGAATTTGAACAGTAAGGACCACTCACTGCGTCGTGTGTTTTTGACTTGGCCAATCAGAGTGCATGCGTCCTTGTCTTAACCAATCGGCGCGCATTGTCGGCGCGGGCGGTGGGAAAATTGGCGGAATTTATTTCCACCAAAATGAACGTCATTGCGCATAAGGACGGACATTCATGGGCAGCTTGAAGAGCAGTCGTTTTTAACTTCAGTTTGTGTAGTTATAGCTTGAAGCGATTACCAATATTGAACACAGACTGAAGACTTTTATGATACCTCAGTTGTAGTTACGTCGGATACCGAGACGAAGGTCCCGGGTTCGAATTGTGAGCTTGAGCTTTCGGTGAAGGAAAACATCATGACGAAACCATAGCACGGTGGTAGGGTACTTTGTAGTACCCACCTAGCTGGCTACCACCCTCAAGTTGAAAATCTGTCGCCAAGCACCTTTCGGTGTGTTCCAACAGCTGCACTTGAGAGCCAGTTTTTTCTAGGCTTTGTCCCCCTTATTAATAAATAAGGTGTAAGTCAGTCTTGTAATAACCAGGTATTATGATAGCCTCATCCCTTTTTTAACCGACATCAAAAAAGGAGGAGGTTCTCAATTAGAATGTTTTTTTCTTATGTTTGTTTCCTCATAACTCCGTCGTTTATTAACCGATTTGGAAAATTCTTTTTTTATTTGAAAGGGTACACTTTCCGTTTGGTCTCATTGTCATCAGATCAGGATTTGATTACTTCTTAGTGTACTTTGAAGTCGGTTTAAGTTTTTTGTAAAACTGTCCAATTATGTTTACCTATATGACATTAGAAAGTGACAGATATATTTTAATCCTAGGTTTAACTATACTTGACTTACACCTTATTTATTAATAAGGCGGGTAGTGTTTACCACCTTCGTCCACATCATCACTTAGCATGGTGAGATTGTGGTCAAACACAGTCCTATACACAATGAAAAAAAAAAAGACTACGCTTAACTAAAACCAGTGGACCTTACGATTTGGAACTACAAATATTACTTGGGCACTCATTTTTGTGAAATAGAGGATTGTGGTGAACCTACGGGACAAAGTTAGTATTATAATAAAGGATAATTAGTCTCAATGATAATATTATAAATTCTAACAAACGCATTTGCGTAATTATCGCTACTGTAGGCATAACTTGTCCTGAATACGGCTGAACCCTATTTGGCTCGTTGCCACTAACATATAGAACATGGACTGAGAGTCTCAATAGATGTAGGTATATATGTTCAGAGGGCGGTTGTGCAAAGGTCAAAGTGCCGAAGATGAATAGTAATCTACGCATCTACACTGTATAATATTTTAATATTATAATCAATATTTGAATAATTTGCTCTTTTATCTATCATATCAGACTAATAACCATGGTCATATATGTTCACGCTATCATACTCAAGTCATATAAAAAAAGACTAAGAAAAGGATCAAAAGTATTGGTAGAAATCGTTCTCAAAGTTTCTTCCGAGATGGTTGCCAGTAAAATCTTAGCCCAAGGTAGATTTAGCATTCTCATACTGTTTTTATTGCGTGTATTACCAGGTACTTCACGCTTAGTAAATCCTGAACACAATATTTTGCGGCTTGGCCCGACCTTGGCCTGAACCTCACAAAAGTTAATGTATTTTAAAATTTCATCTCGCTCGTGCATAATTACATATCAGTCTGCCTCATACCTTATCCAGTTTGTCGCAATAAAAACGGATTTGTTACACCTAAGGATAAAATATGTCATGAGTGAATTGTTAGGCCGTAACAGTATAGCAGTTAGGTAAGAATTTGAGTGTACTTATTTTATGTTTATTTTTAAAAACAATCTACTTTTTGGTACAATAAAGAGTGTGAATCTATAATTAGTTCACTTGTTTCAAGCATTCAACAAAAGTAACAAAGAATACCAGATTCTTCATCAAAATTCGGTTTTTCAATTAAAACACAACCATTAAATAATTCATCACATCCTATTTCAAACCCATGTACTCTATATTTACAAATAAATATTCTGTTATCGCAAAATTACGATAAAAAGAGGCGTATCGCTCAGACACGTAACGTTGCGTTTAACTTGTATGTCCGTACCTTAAAGACCCCTATTTGACATGTCAACTCAAAATTCTTGGGCGTGCCATGTCATTTCTTTGTGTGCCACATGCCAGTCGTGTCGATATTCCTAATGCTACAAGCAATAATGGAGCCTTTACGACATATTGACTGGCCAGTTGACGTGGTTGGTAAGACCCTACCTATTACTCTGCAGGTCATGGATTTGATTCCCAATCCGAACATATGTATATTTATGTGCATGAACATGTTTGCATGTCAAGAGTCTGGGTATCAATCTTTTTTTTATAAGACTTAGTCGGTAAACAAGCATACGGCCCGCTTGATGGTAAGTGGCTACCGTAGTCATATGGACGCTTGCCATACACGAAGCATCGCTTACGCGTTACCGACCTTTACCCCTCCCCTATGACCTCTGGCGACCTTACTCACGCGCAGAAACACATAAAGTTATTTGGCTGCGGTATTCTGTAAGGTGGAGGTGCTTCCCCAGCCGAGCTGCTCTTTGAGTGAATAAACGCTACGCTCTACATTCTCTTAAAATTTAAATATGTCCAGATACAGTAAAAGACAGGAAATACATGTGAAACATTCACACATATTATAGATACATATTTATTCGGCTGTTTAAAACATAGTAGGTACCTACTTCCATAGATAATAATTATCATGGAATAAAATACATACTTTTTACACCGGAAAACCCTCGTGAGCGTGGGTGAGAATCAAAGGTGTAATTTTTTAAATA
The DNA here is from genome assembly GCA_951394255.1 of Polyploca ridens. Taxonomy (NCBI): domain Eukaryota; kingdom Metazoa; phylum Arthropoda; class Insecta; order Lepidoptera; family Drepanidae; genus Polyploca; species Polyploca ridens. The sequence goes on along the minus strand of OX596252.1, from coordinate 5,660,053 downwards.
ATACATGTTAAAACATTTTATATCCTTGATTTAATTTAGAGAACCTATAAGAGTGATTTTAAAGCATTAAAGCGTAAAAGCATGCCAAAATACTAAATAAGGCTGATTTTAAATAATAATATATAAAGCTTCTCTAAATGTGGCTAGTACTATGTTCTATATTCAAGCAAATTCGATGTTTTCGACAATAATAAATCTCCTAACAAGAAAGCTAAAGTGAGATTTGAATATACGGCGCCAGCAACTCTCAATGTAAATAAGCAAAAAATGAGATAAAATAAAACGAAACGTTTGCAAACCATGTCAATTTATTACATGTTTAGGGTTCCGAACCAAAAAGGTAAAGAGGAACCCTTGTGGTGTCAATTCGTCCGTCTGTCTTTATTTAGTTTCTTTGCAAAAGGGGCCGAAATGGGGACCAAAATTAAAAAGTGGGGCTACTAGTTAAATGGATTTAAAGGGCTTAATTTGTGGTTTTATTTTCTTTTACATAGCATAGTTTTTGACTTATGATGTAAAATTACAAAGAATACCATTCTATGAAGCTCGCAAAGCCAAAAATCTGAACTAATTACAGTATTTAGACATTGATGTAAATATAACGAGACTATCGGTGAGTACCACAGCTGCAGTTGAGAGCCTTCCTTCTAGGCTCTGTGTGCTTACCACCTTCGGCCACATCATCACTTAACATCATGAGATTGAGGTCAAACACAGACATATGAAAAAACACATTCAGTAAAATGACAGGATTGAATTTTCTGACATAAAAAAATTACTAAAGCTAGCCCTAAAAGTCGACAGAAGAATAGGTATTGCCTAAATCCCCTTTACCCAGGCTACTTCCAAACAACATCCTGATCAAATTAGTGGATAAATATTTTGCCTATAAATCATAGACTCCAACTAGAATCTCATAACGAAGCTATGGTAGGGTAACTGCTACAGTTAGTAGCAGCCACCATACAAATTTATTTAATAGCTAATTTCCATTGTTCGTTTTCAGGCTTTCAACAAGAAAGGTTTGAAGAGAATTTTGCAGGATCAGCAATGCGCGAGTTATATTCCTGGTGTTGCAAGTGTTTATAGACTACGGTAGCCGCTTATCATCAGGTGGGCTTTATGCTTATTTGCTACCCTATTAGCATAAAATAGATCTTATAGTTCAACTATTTCAAAATTATTTAGTTATTGCCTTCCGAAATGTATGTGCGGTAATTATTCGCTATTTGACGGATAGTGAAAAAATGCCGATGAAATTCAAACTTTATTTATGATAAATAAAAATCTAACTGTTTAATTATAATTCAAATATCAGTCAATAAATAGTTCCATGATATAACACTGAACATAAATCGATTATAAATACTCACATGTAATCCAGCTAATTCCTTGTGGCCAGTGAGTGAATAGTTAACCCTAGTGTCTGTTTATCATAGCTCGTGAAACAAAGGATCGTTTCATGGAACTCCAACGTTGAAAATAATGAGGGGCCTGAAGCTAATAAAATTCCCAACGTGTTGTTGTTTCGAATAGTTTAAATTCAGAGCGGGCTTGTCTCTTTATGGTTAATGTACATTTTAGCTTTGAAACATACTGTTGAAATGTTTGCCGAACAATATTAGAATTATGAAAATTTATGTTTTTATTATTTTTTTATTTACCTTATTTTCACCATGTTACATGTTGGTTAAATAAAGTTGGCACGATCAACACATTTACACGTTGTGCTTGTATAGTGTATGTAAATAAGCGCACGGCGCGGCGGCGTGACGTCCAATTGCATGCGCATCATGAAAAGTCTGTCCCTCTCTCGCTCGCGGTTAAGCTATGAGTATGAAGGAGATGATCGTTTGTTTGTTACGCCTTCACGCCTCAACTAATCAACGGATCATCATGAAATTTGGCATGCAGATAGCCTATAGTATGGAGAACTTTTTCGGGAACGCGGATGAAACCGCGGGGGACAGCTAGTAATGTAATAAAACATACTGTATCATGAAATTGCATATGTGTGAGTAGTGTAAAGCTGCCAGTTTTCGTTAACCGACCTATAAGTGAAAAAATGGGAGCCAAGTGAGTACTACAAAATACCTAACCTCCGTGCTTATAGTTTCCTCATGATGTTTTCTTTCCGAAAGCTCGAACTACTTATAGGCAGTCGGATTCAAAACCATATAATCTTCGTCATGAAATTGAGTTAGAGTAGCTGATCAAGTGAGTGATGTCATTATCATCAAATACTGATTATAATATTTCTCTTGTAGCAAACAAGAGGAATTGTTGAATTTGAATATACCTATTAAATATTGCTAGCATTTACAGAAGAATCTTATTATTTAATTTTCTTGTTCATCAACCGTATAACCCGTGTGTCTCAAAGTAGTATGTTAGTCACAACAATGCGTAATGTATGACTCGAACAAGCACCAAATGCAGGCATCCTCACGAAAGTCGACTCACTGTTCTCCGAATATAAACTTACAATCATTGTTGTTTATTCATCTCACTTCTGAGTTTTACTCTCTTGATTTATTAAAAAAAAAAGTTATAAATCCGTCGAAAGGGTAGGTAAATGTTTGAGTTGCAAAAAGGGCTTGTTTGAATAATGCTAAGCACAAGAAAGCCATTGTCCAAAAGGCCTTGCGACTTCAAATACACATTTGTTAAAAATATTATTTTTTTATCACAAAAAAGTATATTTGAAGCCTATTTGGAACAGCCAATTACGGGACACCCACACACACACTTATGCTAGTTTTATGCTAGTTTAAGCAAAAAGAGTTCGTTATTTCAGTATTAATTGGTGATAATGTCACGTTATGTCATTCGTATTGTTTTTTAGGGTTCCACCCGTACCCAAAGGGTGCCATCGGGGCCCTCCGTCTGTCTGTCAGTGGGCTGTATCTCTTGAACCGTAATAGGCAGACCGTAAATTTTAAGGTAAATTTTCACAAAATGTGTATTTCTATCACCGGAATAACAACATATTATAAAAATTAAATAAAATTAAAAAATAAAGGCGCTATCATCCAAGAAACGTCTTTACGGAACCCTTCGTGTAAGTGTCTCACTCGCACTTGGCTGGTTTTGTAAATATTAGTTAACTACGCTCTAATGACTGAATGAATTTGACCGACATTTGGCACATCGATTATATCTTGGAATAAAACAAAGAAATCTAGTAGTAGCAGCCATAACCTAAATACAAGAAATAACGATAAAATTATGACACCTAGATTTAGGTTAGCTAAAGCTAATAAGTCTTTTCTCGGAAATTGCGATTTCCGAAATTCGAAGTTCGATTCTTTAATAAAATGACTTCAACTCACCTCACCTCACCTCAATCACTTGAAGTAACACAAACTTCTTCTAATAAATTCAGTGATTTTATAAAACAGACGTTAATTGACAAATCAACTATAAGGTAGCTGATATGGTGTTTATGTGGATGATAATAATGTATGGCGGTAATAGCTTCTCTCTGAACATCCCCCTGTCTATGTGATAATTGTATGAATAATCATAATGAATAAATATTTAGAACAAAAACTGTAACATTAAAAAAATATATTAATGATAGATTCAACTGTAACATTCATAATAGTTATCAGGCCTAAACTGAATAAATTACTTTTTGATTTGAATTTGATTTTGAATACTTTATACTGAAAACATTAGATCCTGTGACAAAACTAGTGCTAATTATGTCTCAAAAATACAGTAGTAAAATGTAGTAATGAAAACAAAAAAAAACTGCTCTGTCCGTGCTACATAAAATGTTATGATTTTATAATAAATAAATAAATATCCTGGGACATTCCTCACACATGTCATCTGATCCCAAACTAAGCAGAGCTTGTACTAAGGAAACCCGTGGGGCGATTACGTAACTAAATTTCAATCATTTTCGAATTGAAATCGGTTCAATATAGCGGTTTTCTGATAACTTTTTTACGGTCTGATAACTGAAAATACAAACAGTGATTCATTAGAAATGGAACCATTTCCGATTTTGTAATATTTCTACCGATTCAGAGGTTATTTCAATCTGAATTTCAATGAAATAAAGTTACGTAATCGACGTACTGATAACTGATATACTACGTTTTGTTTGTAAATACATATTACACCCAGACTCAGGACATACAGACATGTTCATGCGGCGCGTAAGGTGAATCCAACTGGCCCGTCAGATTTTATCAACCTATGTTGAAAGTACAATAAAAGATTTGCGTTCCATTATAAGGCCATATGAGTAGATTTACGTTCCATAATTACAAAAGCCCATATGGGTATCAACATACACCACAAGGGTGGTTAAATACCAAGTGCGTATCCAGAAACCAATTCCAAAAAGTTTCAAACACCTTTTGCGTATTTCCGCAAGCGGCGGTTCGCTGGTCGGAAAGTTTGCCAAACTTTTAGCTGTGCGTGAATAGAGCACTTCAGCTGAATGAGATTTTCTTCACGAATAATAATGCGAGATCGGTGACCTCGACAAATCTAATTTAAAGTGAGCTGGAGGTTGATTTATTTATGACGGCTCCTTTTTTACTGTTATAACCAATTCATATTCTAAAAGCAAATATCTGTGTGGTGAACAGCTATATTAACGTAATCCCATCGAATGGATTTGGATGAGATTTTACACATAGAAGTATCAGTCCCTTTAATAAAACAAAGAACAAAGTATACTTTTTATTCTGACAAAACGTTAAATCACACGGAAATAATTGGACTGTTTTACAAAAACCTTATACCGACTTCAAAGTACACTAAGAAGTAATCAAATCCTCATCTGATGACAATGGGACCAAACGGGAAGCGTACCCTTTCAAATAAAAAAATAATTTTCCAAATCGGTTAATAAATGACTGAGTTATGAGGAAACAAACATTAATAAAAAATACATTCGAATTGAGAACCTCCTCCTTTTTTTGAAGTCGGTTAAAAAACCATGGGGCAGAAGCCAGTTTAAGAGTTACTACTACTGATTTATAGAAATTGTAACAATGTATGTACTTAAGTACATAGGCTTAGAATGGGAGGTATTTTTCGTGTATTCCTGGAAAGGTATCAAGAGAAAAAACAAGATAAAGTTAGCTCCAGTTTAAATAATTTGTAAGAGTGCCAAGTAATGAGACTTCATTACTTTTAAAAGAAGCTTGATTTTTTCGTAATATTTTTTTTATACGACTAATCCTCTTAACAAGCATACTGCTCGCCTGGTAGCAAGGGATTACGTAGCCAAATGGATGCTTGTGATGCAACACCCGTGTTACCAACCCTTCCCTCCACCCCAATGAGCTTTGGTGACCTTACTCACACGCAGGAATACAAAATTTCGTTATTTGGCTGCGGTATTCTGAGAGATGGAGGCGGCTACCCCAGTCGAGCTACTCTTTGAACGAAAGAACGCCACGCTACCTCTCTTAAAACTATAAATTGAAAGCACTGTAAAACCATTAGCAATCTAATGTAAAATTTGTGTATTTGTTTCATCTAGCGTTTTCAAATTCAATGTATTATTTATGAGTCTGAGTTAACAATATGAATGAAACAATCTACGAGATTGATGCTAAGTTTTATATCGGCGCTATACTTAATATGTCTGTCTGGTGATATTGTCTTTAGACAATATCTGATGTATTTGAAATGAGTTTTATTACTAGAAATATTTCTAGTTCATATATTATTAGGTATTAGTCTTCATTTCAATGAAATAGATACGTAAAAAACAAGAGTGTTTTTCTCCTATAAAACGAAGAAATACTTGCAAAATATAGATTAACTACCTACTACAGTGCGGCCGCCGAAAGAATGCGTTTCTGACACCTGTTAATATTGGGCTAATCTCGGATAATGGCTAATCCAATTGCAATGGACTTTCACAAAATGGTTCAGTACTTTCTTAAGCATTGTTTAATGAAAGTCCTATCTTAATGAGATCATCCGTTTCCGTGATTTGGACCGCCTTCGCAATAGTGTTGGGTGCCTCGCAAGTGTGCTAGCACGATTGTAGCAGCACACTTATTCTGTAAGAGTACCTCACTCATTATGTTGAAATGTGCTACCACAATTTTGATGCCTCGCGAGGTGCGACGTGAGGGAAGGTGCGCGAGCAACTCCTCGCGAGACATTGTGTGTATTATCTATGGTCTGACTGCACGCACACATAGTTTAGCTCGCGAGTCACTCTAATATTTTAAAATGGTAATTAGTTTTTAAAGAGCTATTTCCATGGAGGAAAGAAAGAAGCGGAGATGCCGCAAGGCAATTAGGTCACGCGCCATCAATTAGGTCATGACGTCACAGTGGGCGGGACCAAAAACCTTAGTTTCGAATGAATCGGCATCCCGTTCGGGTGCGATGTTATTTTGCTTTTATAATGAAGTGCGCTGTTGTTGGATGCAAAAATTGTTCAGGATCAAAACTGAAACATATTGATGGCATAACATTTTACGTATAAGTCCCTAAAAATTTTATTTTCATTTTAAATCACGTTTTCTCGTTTTTCGCCAGATTGCAGCTAGAGACATCTGTTGTCGAATATATGCATTCTAACCACTTCTTATCAATATCGTCTTTTTATCATTATCAGTGCACATTATTGTGACCAATTTCGCCTCAAATAGCTTGCTTAAGTTTATTTTGCTTCCTATAATTTATTTCATAGACAAATTACATACCTTGATACATAAAACAAGAAGAATTTAAAATAATAAAAATGCACCATCTGTCGGTAAGTAGTAGTACTAAATGATTAAATAAAAATGTGTGCACCATACCAGCAAGACACTATTTTATCGAATTTATTATCTTCGTGTAATTTTTTTCTTAATGGCAACTTATTTTTTGTCATCATTTTAGATTCCCTGTTAATACAGATATTAGAAATGCATGGATACGTATAATAAAGAAACCGAACTGGACACCAACAAAGTATTCAAAAATATGTTCACTTAATTTCGATGAAAATGATTTCTAGAAAACAAAAAAAAACCGGCCAAGGGCGAGTTGGACTCGCACACGGAGGGTTCCGTGTAATATACAATTTTGCTAAGGAAAAAAAAACGCCAAAAATATTGAATGAAAGGTAAATTGCGGTTTACGATTTATGACGTATTAAAAAGAAACTACTTACTAGATCTCAAACCAATTTTTGGTGGAAGTTTGCATGGTAATGTTTACATCATATTTTTATTTTAGTTTTATCATTCTCTTATTTTAGAAGTTACAGGGGGGGGGGGTACACACATTTTACCACTTCGGAAGAGTCTCTCGCAAAAACTGTTCAGTTTAGAAAAAAAAAAATTAGGAACCTCAATATCATTTTTGAAGACCTATCAATAGATACATAACACCTATGGGTTTGATGAAAAAAAAAAATTTGTTTCAGTTCTAAGTATGGGGAACCCCTAAAATTTATTGTTTTTTTTTCTATTTTTGTATGAAAATCTTAATGCGGTTCACAGAATACTTACCAAGTTTCAATAGTATAGTTTCAACAGTATAGGTATAGTTCTTACAGATTCGGAAAAAAGTGACTGTGACATACGGACGGACAGACATGAATCTATAAGGGTTCCGTTTTTTGCCATTTTGATTTTAACATCTTTTTGATTTACTGTCTACCTACCTAATTACCCTACCTACCTACCTACCCTATAGACCCGATACTCCATACAAGGAACACATTGGTGCCTATTCTGTTGTAAATCGCACTAAACTAATTTTAGTCACATCTCATCTCTTTCTTACGAACATGATCGAAAAAGCATAGAACATATTTTAAGTTGTCAAATTAATCTTTGCCGTCGTATTTTGCGTGTATTTAGGCGTAACCGCGATAGATGGCGACTAAAATTATATTTAAAACAAGCATTGGACTAATTTGACAGGACTAAATTTCTTATGTTCTTTGTTAGAAAGACACATAGTGATATTAAAATTAGTTTAGATGTGAACAACAGAATCAGGGCCATTACCCACCTTTAGGCTTTCGCCCGCAGTTGGGTAATAATAAATAATGTGGCCCCGCCATACTAACGCACATAGTATGTTCTGGAACAAAGTTTCATGCTATGTTACGCCATAGTGGCGGGTAGACGAACTAACATGACAAATAGCTAGTTCAGTTACACTGTAATAATTCCATTAACCGTTAGATGGATTTACAAATAATGGGCAGGTTTTCCATCATGGGGAGGAGCCATCGCCCTACCTCGTCCCCCTCTCACCCGCATTTTGGCGACGCTTCTTTCTAAAGAGATTTTGCCTTGCGGCACCTCCGCTTCTTTCTTTCCTCCATGGCTATTTCGATAAATATATCGAATCGTCTGTTGTGCTGTGAATGCAACTCGTAACGAGTGCGTGTTACTTTATATATGTGCATCTTGTATTCTCGCACAAATAGCACATATCACAGTGCGAGTGGCAGTCTCGCACGGGCCTCGCCTCAATCGTGGTAGCACACTGTGTTGCCACTGTTTATAAAAAACAGCCTCGCACAATTCTCTTTTTTAAAAGGTGTGCTACCCAAGACTACTTCGCAAAGCCTTTTTTCATATCAGAAACTTGTTCTACGTCAGTCCTTTCCCGGCCTACACACAACAACTCATCATAGTTTCCTCGCAATCATTGAATAGACACATACATACGTATGCGACGTTACAAACAGACAGACGAACTAAGATAGTTTTTTTTTTATACCACGAAGGTGGCAAACAAGCATACGGCCGCCTGATGGTAAGCAGTTACCGTAGCCTATGGACGCTTGCAACACTAGGGGTATCACTCGCGCGTTGCCGACCCTGAAGAAACCGCTTCACACCCTTTTTGAAGAACTCCATGCTGTACTCCATTGGGAAAACCACGGCGGAAAGATGAAGTAAAAAATCTTGACTTGACTTACTCGTATCAACAAAACCCACCACTGCTTAAGATGGCCTCCCAAAGCAAAACACCATTTTTTTAGACCTTACTTTGAAGCTGATTCTGGAATAATTTAACAAATGTAGAGTAATAATTAAGATATAATGGCTAAGAGCTCCCAAATCCCCAAATCTGCAGAATACACAACCAAAATTCATTCAATCTAAGCAAGATTTACACGATATTGAGTAACAGGACTATTTACATGAGCTTTTTTATGTTCCTCGGAGTAATGTCGTAAAAACCTTTGCGCACAGGTTCTCAAAATTGCTTGATAAGATCACAATCTAACAATATAGGCAATCTAATCAAACCAATAGGGAAAACGTTGTCTACGTACTAGAAATTGCCGAGTTAGACGACCTACCACCAGGTGGACCGACGACCACTAAACCACCCAATTCTCAACAAAAACAGCAGATATCTTAAAAAATTCTATACAGTTTGACAGAAGCCCGCCATGTTTTTTGCCAAATATCTAATTCGACATCGATATCGAAAATGCGAGAATGGGGCTTGCTCAGTCACTGAGAGCAGCTGGATGAAAGCGGCCCTAAACTTTTCATTGTGGAAATCAATGAGGGACACCTATATTCAGCAATGGACGTCCTTGGGCTGAACATGATGCTGAAATGTTTTCGATGTTTATTGTATATCTCATGTAATTTTTAAATTATACTTCAGTAGCTTTAAACTTCAGGTTTTCTAACGCCTATAATAAACGGTTTTAATTTTTAAATTGATAAATTCAAGGGCTTCTGCAGGCTTTCAAAACTAGAGCGAAAAGGCATTTTAATTTAGCTAAATAAAAAAAAAATACGACTCTACAATATAAAGCTATTAACGATTTATCATTATACTCTATTTCACATAAGATGAGTCGTCAAGGTCAAGGGTTTTTTACCAATATCTAGTGAAATTCCATTTGATTACTCTGAAATAATATTCACAATATTTCGTGAAACCTAGCTCTATCATAGTATTCCTTTATTATATAGAAATTAACATTAACCATTGAGAAATTTAATAAAATACCATGTGTCACCGAACTCATGTTATTTGAAATATACTATAGCCAAAAGAGAGTGAATAAAAAAAATGTTAGAGTAGGACAGCGATATTCAAAGTTTGAGAAACCGTTATTCAAACTAGAACATGTATGAATTCGTTCGATGTACCCGATCCCAATAACTTACCGTATAGACGTTTTTATAGTAAAGGCAGGGTGCATGGAATCTATGGGATCCTACGCTAAATATATGGGATGTGGCGGAAAATCCACTTTTTATATAAATCCTCACGTATGAAGTCCGTCAATGACAGGAATAATGTTCTGTTTATAGATAAACCTCAGACCAGTGTCTCATTTCTGAGTCACTGGTCTGAGGGTGTAATTATGTATTTACAAACAAAAAGTATAGTAGATATATGTAGTATATCAGTTAACTGGATTCCATAGTACAAGCTCTGCTTAGTTTGGGATCAGTTAGCCGTGTGTGAGGAATGTCCCAAGATATTTTTCATTCATTTCATATAATTCATTTCGGTGATATGACCTTGTGATGTGTGACGTGATATACAAGTAATATTTAAATGACAATGAGAAATTATGGTATTTACTTTATAGAAATGGCTTTGGTTTTTATAACGTTCACGAATATCATTTAAAGGCTTCACTTGCATGGCAAGGTAAATGCCGAGGCATAGCCGTGCTGTTGTAGTGACCGGTGACCCTTAGCCGCCATTTTGAATTGAAGGTGCCAAAATTAGTTTTTTCATAGGTACAGTATTACCCAACTTATATGGCGCGTCGTGAATCTTCGTTCGCACAGAAAAGAAAGTATGGCCCGAAGATTAACGAAATAATGCTTAAAACTTACAATCAACCTTAGATCACTACTATAAGCTTCATAATACATTGCAGCTGTTAGTTCCGTCTCACTCGCAAGTCACGCCCCTCCGCACGGCGCGCGCTATCATGGCGGCAGCTGTCGGCCAATAGCGTTTCCCGCGCTTTGAAAATGTATCTTTTGCGCAGGTACATCGGTAAGCCATATTAATTGGGTACTACTGTACATAATGCTTCAACAGTTGACTTGATGACAAAAATGCCTAAGAAAAATATAAAGATAACAAATACAGGTTATTGTTTTGGTCGGCGACAAGCGACCCAGGAGCGGTAGTACAAAATATATATTCCCCAAAAATGGACTTAATTCCATTAAATACTGTAAATATGATGAGAAATACCTTATTCAATTTGAAATAAAATTACCGCAAAGTATGGTTACTAGGCACGTGCACAGACCAGAGCTAGGCACAAGCCGCCATCGCCCCACCCCTTTACTCCCTCGTACTCCCGTTGAGTATTATGTCTACACTTTAGCTTATTACATTATTTTCAAAATTATAATTTTTTAATTTTTATTATTTAAAAAAAATAAAGTAATTTTTTTAGCACCATTATCATTTGTATTATCGACCCTGAGTCGCTCGTCGCTGACCAAAACAACGACCTGTATATTAATTTTCCATGACTAGTCTATGCTTAAGCAAAACAAATCAAAACATTTTCTACTCCACCTTCTGTTTGGACTATATTGGACTATACAGTTTTCATTCACTCCGTTTCGTTTCAAACATAATGTGTTTTATATTATGAAAACACTCCCTTTCATGTAAAGTAAAAGTAATATTATAACTATGAAAACACAGCACCTATTTAAGTACAATATTGGCCATACAGTAAAGGGGGTGAAACAATAATAATCAAAAGGCAACCACTGAACAGCCCATCTGGCGTGTTGCCAGCCTCATAATATCATATAATTATACAATTATTTTCAGAAATTACCCACGCATTGCGTATAGTAGGGTTCAAGTGGAACTCGAGAGACGGTCCACTAATATACGGGTATCTCCTTATTAATAGTTTGAAAATATGATATTATTTATTATATTTTAATATATCGGAACAGGTATAATCTTTATGTATGCAGGTTCTTTTTAGGGTTTCGTACCCAAAGAAAGCTAACGGGACCCTATTACTAAGCATTTGTTGGTCTGTCCATCTGTCTGTCAGTGGACTGTATCTCATGAACCATAGGTATACAGATGACATTTTCACATAATGTGTATTTATTGCCGCTATAGGTAATGAACCTACTATTCTGTAATCTGTGGTAATGAAATAAAATTAACGAGTCGCACTTGGACGGTTATTAATTTAGTCAAAAAAGGCAGTTTTAATAGGTCTTGGGAAGATTTTATGTAAAACATCTGTATTATGTAATTTTATTCCATAGTTTACATGGAAATAATATCGTGATATATAAAAAAAATATCCTGTGATATTTCGTAACGCATGGCCAAAAAATATCAGAAATACCCTGCCGCAGGCATGTTCATAATATGTTCAAAAATGTTTGACCTTGGTGGGATTCGAACGCATGAACTGAGAGTCAGGGTATCAAGGTAAGAATTTGAAGATGAAACTAGTTCAATAAACTATCGTGATAGCAACTTATTGGTTTTTTAGGTACCTTTGACGTAGATAATTGATCTAAGATTCAAATCACAACGAGTATTTTTTATTGTATCGACTTTACCACTTCCATTCAAATTATATGATATACAGGTTTTATATCTCTGAAAGGCTAATGAACTACTTTTATATCGAAATTACATTAAATTCTCATGAAAAATGCCTTCAATACCCAAGCTGTTAGTGTTAAAAATACCCTGCCATTGCCCTTACAAAATATATCACAGAAATAGATATACTATATCTGTGAAATATATGAAATGGGAACTAGAATTTGACATTGCTTTGCTGCGCTGTGAGCAGCAAAAAGCTCGGAAATTGATGTTTTTATGAAGTGAAAACTTCTTTAGCGGCGTTGTGCACTTTTTCACGTGACCTAATCGAAAATTCGTAAGACGGAGGGAGAGCAGTTGCAAATTAGACTCTATTTATACTAAGGTTATGTTCAAATTCTTATAATATTCTCTAGCTAGCCGGAAGGTAGGCACCATTTTTGTTCCAATTTTAAGTTACTAAATTAGACTGTATTTATACAGGGATTATGTTCAAATTCTTATAATATTCTCTAGTTAGCCGGAAGGTCTAAAAAACTTATTCAAAAGTATATAAATGTACATGTATCATGAACTAGCTTTCCCTTGTATAAAAACACTATGTGAAAAATGTCTAGTTTCAAAAATGCACAACGTTAATATTCAAGTTTTCACTTCTGCTGGCACTCCCGGAGTGTAACCCGTTGTTTTCTTTAATTTATGGTACTCTGCTGTGCCAGATGTTATAATATATTTCATATAAGTAAAAAAAAAAAACAGAATACCTCAGCCAAATAATTTAACGTTGTCTTCCCGCGTGTGATTACGGCTGCCTGAGATAATCGGGGAGGGGAGAAGGGTCGGTAACTCGTGAATGATGCCTCATGTATTGCAAGCGTCCATATATGGTAACCGCTTACCACCAGGCGGGCCGTACGCTTTTAATTGTCAACTTAAGTGTATAAAAAGTTTTTATCAAAATACAGTGAAAATGTAATTAGAACGTAAAATTTCTTTTTTTTTTTTTTTTTTTTTTATATGTGGTCAGATATCTGGTGTCAGTGTCGTAGCTTCGGATAGATTCATAATCATATAGATAGACCAGAAATAAAGCATTGACCTGTAAAAGACATGCGTAGAACTTGCCAGTAGTAGCAACTCGAATACGACAGTTTTATTTGTTTTATTTGCAAACTTTGACATCATATCCGCTAACTGAATATAAAGAATGATTGAAGTTCGTCCGACCGGTGATCAATATAAAAACTTGTTAGGGAACTTCCCCTTCTAATACTTCTGGATAATTTATTATTGTTGTACATTTCTTTAGTACTAATCTTCGTTTCTTATTTGAGTTTTGAAATGACGAACAAGTGTCTCTTAATTGAGAAAAAAATACTTAAGTAAATCGAAAATATTATACAGTCCACAGCTTATGCTTTAGAAGAAATTTCATATACAGCAATGGCTTGGTTACGTAATGGAGGTGATTGTGAAAAAAATCCATATGAATATTTATAAACACAAGTTATAAAATTATTATGACTAATATTAGAGGCTCTAACTGGTACCTCTGCTAACTTTGGTGGTACTTTTTTCCAAAGAACCTTTCTTTCCATCGCCGTTAAATACAATATTTTGGTATATTAGCAAAATGACACAAACTGAGGTAAGAAAAAACTGTTTTTAACATTCACATTTTGACAATACTCGTTCCAATTCAAAGGTTGCTCTTAAACGCTTCCGACGACCCTCAATGACTCGAACTTTTCTGAGCCCAAAAAATGGCGAATTACAAATGGGCGGGATACGCTAAAGTAATTTGGTGAAAGTGAATGGATACACGGCGAAGGAAAACTTCCCAGTCTTGATCTGAATAATAATAATGTGCTTACGTGCTGGCAGTTTGTATGCAAGCGAGCAGTAGAACCTACAGTGTACTAATGTCACTGAATTCATTTGGAAACGTATTTGGGAAATTCTAAATACTAGATATAAAGTCCCCATTCCAAAAAATATACAGTATTACTGAACTCGTTTGTAAGAATTGCCTAAGTATAGTCAAAGTTATTTATTTATTCAGTTTAGGTCCTAGGAGAGCTTTTATTAAGTTCGAAGCTACTGAAGTTACCAAAATTTAGAAGTCAGCCTACAACTGAGAAACTGAGCAAGGATACATTTTTAAATACATTTGGTTGATTTTATGCTTAAAGTACTTCAAACAAACACGGTACATAATGTACAGTTAAGATTACAATAAAGTCTGCCGCTATTTTGTGACGCTTGTGTAATTTAGTTGACACAGATATTATCGGTTTGTGAGCATTGTGAGCTTAGGATCAATGAGAGACTATTTTTAGATAGAACCTTAATGAAAGAATGTCTATGAGAAACGATCCCAAACCCACGCTGTATATTTTTGGGACTTTTACTTTAGTTTCATTGTTGTTTACAGAGCAAAATAGATCTATTAGATAGGCTTATGTACGTTTATCCAATCTGACTATAGAACATTATCTGAACGTGACAAACACAAAAATCATAACAGAAATATTCTCATGAGGAAGATTTGTTAGGTTCTCTATTTTTTTCCGAGATTTTGCAGAGTATTTAATATACTGGGTGGAGATTTCGAGATGGCATATTCGAAACCTATGTTGGGTTGTCATGCTGAACAACTTTTACTACAACATAGGTTTCGAAAACATGCCATCTCGAAATCTCCACCTGTTATAGTAAGACAATGGAGATAAGTTAAAGTCCAAATGACTTCTAGTTAGTGCAGGCAAAGTTTGTCACTCCCGTATTAGTATCGCTCACTGCAGCTTGTTACAACAATTTGGTAACTCAATATTAAAAGGCATCAAATTGAACAAAATTAAATCATGATTAAGATCTCCTTATGTGTGTTCTACCGCTTGTACAATGGAGAGTGTTCTAAAGAATTGTTCAACTTGATGCCCACGGCTACCTTCCACCATCACAACTCTCGCCATCGACGGGGATCCTCACATATTAAAACCAGAATTGTTTCGAACTGTGCGGGCTAAAAGGAGTTTTATTCCGCGGACGCTCGGACTGTGGAATGAGCTCCCCGCCGTAGTTTTCCCAATAGAGTACAGCATGGGGTTCTTCAAAAAGGGTGTGAAGAGATTTCTTCAGGGTCGGCAGCGCGCGAGGGATACCCCTGGTGTTGGAAGCGTTCATAGGCCACGGTAACTGCTTACCATCAGGCAGGCCGTATGCTTGATTGCCACCTTAGTGGTATAAAAAGATGACACATGAAATTGTAAATCTAATTTTACAGTGCATATCCATTGATCACATAACGTATAAGCTCTGGCTTTAGTTGACGTAGGTTATCTACAAAATAATTAAATGAAAACAAAGCAACCGTACTTTGTAGGTACATACTTTTACAAAAGTTTGTCTAGAGGTAATCAAAATAACAAAAATGAACTTAATTATTTACGTTTGGACAAAACCATTCCATAAATGAACTAATTCTATAGCCATTTTACAGCCCACATTACATGAACCTCGTTTTTTCAATTAGGCAACTTTTGGCTGCAGTCCACGTACTAATTTAGATGAAAGCAGTAAAATGTTTGCGGTAACATGATGTTTTGGCTCCCGACGTAGACGATATGAATCGATATGTGTGTAATGTATACTAATGGAATGTATTATTGATTGATTATAAACAATACCGACGGCTAAATAGCCGATCGGTAAATATTTCTCAAATACTCTTGTTTACTTTCTGCCCTACATTCAGTAAATTCTGGATTGGTAATAAATCATCAAAAGTGGAATGGATGTCTTCGAAATGCCCACATAGAACATGATATTTTGCCACCTAGATTACCCACACACAGCACACGTCGTATATGGTACCTACCATTAAACAAACCTAAGTTTTATAAGCTTATGGAGGTGCAAGGTGGATGACACCTCCATTGAAAAGGGAAGATCTTCCGCCAGGCTGGGACATCGTGCCTGGGGACCGCGGTCCAACTGTACATGTCGGACAGTTGTATATATGCAGATTCTCGAGAAAACTTCTTAAGCGCGATGCAGGATGTAGGATAATGTGGCGCCACGCCATCTATCTTTCAGTGTGTGAACTATCTTAATGTTACTGATAGATGGCTCATAGATGTCGCTACAAGCTCATACATAAGACTGTAAATGGCGATCCGGCAACGATTGTCCTCCAATAGTATCTACTTATTTGGTGTAGAATGACACATTGTGATGACCACGGAAACTCTGTCCAGGATGAAATGTATAAGAAGAATAAATAGCTCAAAGCATCAGGAAGACAAAATTTGTCTTTATTTCTTTTTTTTTCCTATATATCATCTTTTAATGTGATGATAGGTCAGTGTTAGCACCGTCGAATGCCGTGACGAAGGTTCCGGGTTCGAATCCTACAATGAGCTTTTGGTGAAGGAAAACATCGTATGGAAACCATAGCAGAGTACTTTGTAGTGCCCGCTTGTCTTCATGGCCACCACACTCAAGTTGAAATACTGTGTGTTCCAATAGCTGCATTTGAGAGACAGCTTTGTGTGCTTACCACCTTAGGCGACATAATTACTACTATGTTGAGATTGTAGTAAAAGAAAAGGATATTCATAAAAAAATTGCTCAGAACAAACCTTTTTTAGAAACTCATCATCCTGTACCAAAACTACTCTCTGTGGACTATTTGAATAACGATAGAATCGCATTGTTTTATTTTTAGACGAAACTGCCATTACTGCTTAGTTGCTCGCTGTGCTTCTATTTCTTTTTTTTAGCTGTGCAAATAAACAGGAGTTTCAATCACTAAGTTTTAAGCCAGTCCGTTGCGGAGCTAAGCAAAAAGAAGTAAAGGGAAGCCAATGCAAGTTAAACGTTTTTAACCCCAAACAAATGTCCTTAATACATCACACTCAATGGCCCAAACTAGTTCCCTGATTTATACGCTCAGAGATAGTATATCTAGAGTTACGCCAAAATACTTGTCCTCTCTCTGTCGCATACATTGGAGTTGCATCCGGAACCTTATGGGTATATGAGGTCATTTTAAATGGTTAACTTAATTTAGCTTTTATTGCGTAAATATTAAGATTGTTTTTTGTTTCATAAATATTTGTCATTTACGATCTTCGGAGTAAACTCGTAATTGCGTTTGTGTTTATTTCTGCTAACATCAAAATAATATGTTTACTGAATTGTTTAGAAGTACGAGTTTGACTTGGACTATGTTTATCTAATTGCCCAGCCCCCTGATCCTTTGACCTCGAGAAAGAAAATGGGTAAACCAGAGGTAATATACAGAATCGGGTAACTTAGTCCTATTGATAATATGGGTAGGTACCAAAAGAGTGAGGCCTACTAGTAGTTTCTTTTAAATCATTAGTTACATTGATACTGGCAACTTAAAATTGCGGACAATTTCACTTAAAATATTATCAAAAGATTAGTAATCATATCTCCAAGGAATTAAATGAATCGATTAACGGTTGATAAACATTTGGAAATAAAGAAAAATGATTACTAAAGTGACTGCTGTGTAGCCGAAACAGTGCTTATTTTGAAATGAAGTTTTGGTCGAAATGAGGCACCGTGCCTGTTTCTCATTATGTTTCTTTTTATGGGGTACTGTGATAGATCGACGCTATGAAGATAATCGACAAACAATTCAGGCCCCTAAGTTAAATATTGGCTGAGCAATCAGATATAGACCGAAACCATCAAAAGTCTTCAAATTGGATTGAGAGGATTCGCCACTGCCAAGCCAGCTGAGGCAGCCACAAGAATTAAATCGTATTCCATAAGAAATTAGAATGGAATCGGCGCCTAACCTAAGCTAACATTATTCTCAAATAAACTACAGCTAAATTGATTGTTTATTGAATGCTTTATGAATATGTTATAATATAATTATATAGTTTATTTTTCTTTTGTCATTGTTACGTATTGTTGTGTTGTGTTGTGTGTTGTTTGTTTGATATGTGTAACATGTTTAAACACTACATTCGTAAAAAACCGTTTGTATCTTTCAATAAATAAATAAAATAAATAAAAATAAATAATTTATTTTATGATTTATGTACAATTTCTATAATTTTTACTACTTCTTTTTATAAGATGAATTTAATGAATTTACTATTATATTAAAATTAATATAATAGTAAATTAATTAATATATGAGTAATTTAATGAATTTACTATTATATTAAAATTAATATAATAGTAAATTAATTAAATTGAACATTTAATTTAATTGAATTAATTTGTATTGAACAAATGTTCAATACAAATTAATGGTATACAAATGTAAACACCACCTAATATAATTTCACTATAACATACAACTGGCAAAGATTGCAATGTACAATATCCTTTAGTAAAAACCGCACACCGAATGTTTAAAGAAAATAGTCGGCTGCCGCATGCGAAACAGGGGCCCAATTCTCACTTCCCTCGAACTAGCCTTCGAATCGAACTTACGAGTCGAGTCCTATTCGACTTTAAAATTTCTAGGGGCGGAGTCAATTCGAACGGTCCCGACCAATCAACGCTCTAGCTGACTGGTTTCCCTTCTAAATATGCCGGCCGGCCTTGAAATTGCCAGAATAACGTAACGTTCGTAAAAGTTAGAATTCGTGCTTTTTTCGATCGAGCGATCAGTTTCGATTGGGTGAGAATTGGGCCCCTGTCGAGGAATGTACAACAATAGGAATTAGAAATATTTTGGTGAAGCTTGCGTAAACATACGCTGGAATAGGAATCAATTTATTCTTGCAACAACTAATATTAGACTTTTTGTAAGGGAAGTAGTTTTTTGGACGAACTAAGGGATTCAATTTGATAATTTAAAAGTTTTGATTAGGCCGCAGTTTGTCCAATTTATTTTAAGGTGTATTAAAATTGTAATAGAGTTAGAAAAGATTTACTTAAAGAATTTGAGTGTTCAATAAGACCATTTCTTTCCTCAATGAACAATAATAATACATAATTAAAATGAAACACTTTTAAAAATTTCGAATAAAACAAACATTTAAAGTCTCTCTAAATAGATGCTTTAACTCGTTTCAGATTTTCTTCAATTTCTTAATAAGCCAAGTCTGAGTAATACAAGAAAGATATCAAGATATCAAAACGTTAAGAGCCCTATCGACGTAATAGACTACGCAAGCTGTTAGCGCGAAGAGAATCAATTCCAAAAAAGAAAACATAAGAAATGCTAGACGGTCGGGCAAAAACTCTAAATTGCAGCAAGGCGGTGGAACATTTTTCAAGAAGCTTCAAACCTCTCTCACTTGATACATTTTCTTAATTGAATTTACTGTAGACGAGTGTCGGTACAGTCATCATAAGCTACAAAATAGGGATGTAACAATATTTTCGGATTATTTTTACCATTTATTAACATAATCAGTCACGGTAAGTTTAATGTGAATGAAAGTTTTAATTAAGCACACAAAATTTGCACACATATTCTGTCCCCAGAACCTATTACGTATCACAAAAACCCTCCTATAGTGATAATAGGGACTACGAAGTCGTCAAACGAGCATACGGTCCGCCTGATGGTAAGCGGTTGAGCTGCTCTTAGAGCGAAAACCCTACTCTACCTGTCTTAAAACTTGACAAATTGGGCTTGACAAAATTTTGAGCACAACCGTATTCCAGCTTCCATAATATTATGTGCTACTATAAAAACTTTTTTAATCTCATTTATATTCATAGACCTGTATGAGCCCATTCATGAATATAATATGCTTAATTCATATTAAGGCCCACAGAAAAGTACAATTTATGGGTAGATCATTTTAGTAAAAATAAGGGAGCCTAATACAAGGTCTACTTGCAGCCGGAATATGAAACGTTCTGAGACTGTGGTAACCCTTACGTTAAGTTTTCATGTTTTTTTTTCTTGACAAATGCAAGCATCATCATCATAATTATTCAGCCAAAAAGTCCTGTAATTTCTGATTGGAAGATATTTGGTGTCGATTCTGTTGTAAATCGCACTAAACTAATTTTAGTTACATCTCATCTCTTTCTTACGAACATGATTGAAAAAGGATAGAACATATTTTAAGTTGTCAAATTAATCTTTGCCTTAATTGTCTTATTTTGCGTGTATTTAGGCGTAACCGCGATAGATGGCGACTAAATTTATATTGAAAACAAGCATTGGACTAATTTGACAGGACTAAATTTCTTACATCCTTTTCTTATGTTCTTTGTTAGAAAGAGACATAGTGACATTAAAATTAGTTTAGTTGTGAACAACAGAATCAGGGCCATTGCATGTATACGTGAACAATAAAGAATATTTCATTATTTATTCATTCAAAATTCAAAATTCAAAATCATTTATTCAAATAGACCTTCGCAGGCACTTATGAAAAGTCTGACTCTAATACTCTAATACCGGTTCGGAAGGTTGCATTTGCTGAGAAGAGCCGGCAATAAACTCAGCAATTACTCTTTTCAAAACAAGCTTAGATTCATTACATAATATTTACATTCTAATCGCACTGACAACAATTGCGTGCCCCGGCGCGGCCGCACAACTACAAAGTAGACTGAATCTATATTTAATAAGTAAATAAATAAATGGCAAACTTAAGCAGACCAACCCCCACAAGCAGCACCTGTTCACAAGTATGACGCGTGTGGCATTAATTATTATGCTAGTCTATTTGAGGATCAAGGCCAACGACAGATCCCTAAATCATTATCATGTAACTAACATTTAGGCTACCCTTAAAGGGTAGACCACAAGAACATCCCACAAGGTCAAGGACTAAGGAGCTTGCATTTCCAAGTGATTTAGGACCCTATTTGCGCATAATCAGACATTTAGACATAAATCTGCGCTCAGCTGTTAAGGTCAAATGATTTGGCTTGTATGGTGTGTCACGGCTAATTGGGTACGGGGTTTAAGGTCGTTAATATTGAATGTTGCGGCTGCAGAGGCTCGTTACTGAATGCTAGTTGCCGCATTGGCAGGCAGGTAATCAGTACCATATATTTACTACGATCAATCTGTGTCCCTTCAATCAAAGTCTAGTTTCTAGGTCGTTAATATTGAATGTTGCGGCCGCAGAGGCTCGTTACTGAATGCTTGTTGCCGCATTGGCAGGCAGGTAATCAGTGCCATATATTTACTACGAGCAATCTGTGTCCCTTCAATCAAAGTCTAGTTTCTAGGTCGTTAATATTGAATGTTGCGGCCGCAGAGGCTGGTTACTGAATGCTAGTTGCCGCATTGGCAGGCAGGTAATCAGTGCCATATACATATTTACTACGAGCAATCTGTGTCCCTTCAATCAAAGTCTAGTTTCTAGGTCGTTAATATTGAATGTTGCGGCCGCAGAGGCTGGTTACTGAATGCTAGTTGCCGCATTGGCAGGCAGGTAATCAGTGCCATATACATATTTACTACGAGCAATCTGTGTCCCTTCAATCAAAGTCTAGTTTCTAGGTCGTTAATATTGAATGTTGCGGCCGCAGAGGCTCGTTACTGAATGCTTGTTGCCGCATTGGCAGGCAGGTAATCAGTGCCATATATTTACTACGAGCAATCTGTGTCCCTTCAATCAAAGTCTAGTTTCTAGGTCGTTAATATTGAATGTTGCGGCCGCAGAGGCTGGTTACTGAATGCTAGTTGCCGCATTGGCAGGCAGGTAATCAGTGCCATATACATATTTACTACGAGCAATCTGTGTCCCTTCAATCAAAGTCTAGTTTCTAGGTCGTTAATATTGAATGTTGCGGCCGCAGAGGCTCGTTACTGAATGCTAGTTGCCGCATTGGCAGGCAGGTAATTCAGTGCCATATATTTACTACGAGCAATCTGTGTCCCTTCAATCAAAGTCTAGTTTCTAGGTCGTTAATATTGAATGTTGCGGCCGCAGAGGCTGGTTACTGAATGCTAGTTGCCGCATTGGCAGGCAGGTAATCAGTGCCATTTACATATTTACTACGAGCAATCTGTGTCCCTTCAATCAAAGTCTAGTTTCTAGGTCGTTAATATTGAATGTTGCGGCCGCAGAGGCTCGTTACTGAATGCTTGTTGCCGCATTGGCAGGCAGGTAATCAGTGCCATATATTTACTACGAGCAATCTGTGTCCCTTCAATCAAAGTCTAGTTTCTAGGTCGTTAATATTGAATGTTGCGGCCGCAGAGGCTGGTTACTGAATGCTAGTTGCCGCATTGGCAGGCAGGTAATCAGTGCCATATACATATTTACTACGAGCAATCTGTGTCCCTTCAATCAAAGTCTAGTTTCTAGGTCGTTAATATTGAATGTTGCGGCCGCAGAGGCTCGTTACTGAATGCTAGTTGCCGCATTGGCAGGCAGGTAATTCAGTGCCATATATTTACTACGAGCAATCTGTGTCCCTATCAAAGTCTAGTTTATATCCTGAACTAATACCACTACACATGCTAAAGGAGAACATTTTCGGGTGTTACAAGAAATATAGTGAACTAGCTATCTTCCGCGGTTTCACCCACGTTCTCGGAATAAAAAGTAGCCATGTCCTTCTCTATACCATAGGCTATCTGCACGCCAAATTCCATCGTGATCGGTTCAGCGGTTAAGGCGTGAAAGCGTAACAAACAGACAAACATACAGAGTTACTTTCGAATTTATAATGTTACTAGCTTCTACCCGCGGCTTCGCCCGCGCAGCCTACAGGAAACAAATGACATATTTTTCTACAACAATAAAACAAAACCAAACAACTTCATCCCGCTTCGAGGGTACTAAAAACGCTGAGACACGTATAATTTTATAGTTAGGATAGTTATAGTTCTTCAAATAAATAAACCTTGAAAATGATCTCACAGGAACACATTACATGGATAAAATGTATGGATGTGTTAATCAGGATATTCTATTTCTGTGCCAAATTTCATCCAAATCCGGATGTTGAAGCGTGATTGAGTAACATCCATCCAAGTAAGATTAGTTAGAAGTAAGATGTATGTCAGGTGTTAGGTGTTTTATAGGTATATATTAATAATTAATGTATTTATTTCTCTTCACAAAAAAGCCGTAATATATATAGGGTGACTGGTAATTAGTAAACGATACTTAGACACATGATTGTACTCATGATAACAAACAACTTTCGTCACAATACGGACAAAATTATGTATGACAATTTTGGTCACAAGTTGCTAGAAGTTATCAAAATTGCGCTCGTGGGGATTAGCCGTTCTTAATCGATCGGCAAAATTAAGCTACCACCGTCATGGTCGGTACCTGGATGGGTGACCGCCTAGTGGTATTTCAAATCGAGCGTTTCCGTGCTTCGGAAGGCACGTAAAACCGTTGGTCCCGGTTATCACTTAATTGTGATAGCCATTAAGCTAGTTGGAGGCCTACTAGGTGGCTTGAAAACTTCTACAGTAGGTTGGATAGAGTGCGTACCAAGCCAGAAAAATATGGCAATGTCAGATGAAACAAACTTATGTCTAATCTTCGCGTGGAGATGAGATGGAGATAGCGTGTTCCGCGGAACAAAAATGAACTAAGCGCTTATTATCTAAATAACTCGTAAAGTATAGAATTTTTTAAAAATCGTTAGTAGCAGCCCTAGGTCATAATATGTTAGTGGTATTATTTATCGAATTTTTGTCTTAATTAGAATTAAATACCCATTCGTGAATTAAATTACCATGAACGAATAAAACCGAAAATTCATTATTATTAGAGGTAGCTTTGTGATTTTTTTCTATCGAGGAAATTTCATTCCATTATGTTTTTGCTCTGATAGAACCCTCGCGTATATAATGAAAATACCCATATAAAATATTTTTTCATTTAAATACTATTTACTTGGATACATTTCAATTCTAAGATTGTTATTTTGCTTTATACGCACTCTTAAACCAAATTACAGTCAGTTCCACGATCTAAATAAAAGTGATCATCATATCAGCCCATGGATGTCCACTGCTGAACATAGGCCTCCCCCATTGATTTCCACTTCGAACGGTTCTGGGCCGCTTGCATCCAGCGGCGCCCAGCGACTCTGACCAGGTCGTCGCTCCACCTGGTGGGAGGTCGTCCCGCTCGGCGCTTTCCAATACGTGGTCGCCACTCGAGAACCTTACTTCCCCATCGGTTATCGGCTCTTCGAGCGATGTGGCCTGCCCATTGCCACTTCATCTTACTAACTCTACGAGCTAGTAAGCTGAAGTGGCAGAAAAATAAAAGTGATAGTTCTAAGTATTTTCATGAATTTCCCTGACGAAGACATCAATAACTGCTCAGTACTGACCCAGCCATGACCTTTCCTGTCAAATTAACACAAGGATGATTAAGTGAGTATTATAATAATTGGTTACCTATGCATCAAAATAGTATTTAAACTTGGTAATTGTGTTTCAATCACGCTGGTATGTTAAAAACAGACATTTTAAATACTTGTATCCGCTATATTTATCGTTGAAACACTCAATTTACAAATCATTATCTATCGATTAACAGAGATTGCAAAGTGCCTTTAAATTAGTGGGTACGTTTATTCCAGAATACAATGGTAGTATTATTTTAATAATCCTATAGATTTTAATGTTTTCCAATAATTTTGTTATATTTTTAATTGACTGATATATAAAAGCTACTCTGCAAAAGTGATTATAATAAATAATTCCATGTTATGGTAAGTACATTTTGTTTACCCTTTTTATTTTATAAATAATTGTTATTTAAATAAAATTATTCATAAGCAAAAACGAGACTGATTATAATATAATTGTGCTGAACTTATAAATCATTTGTTTATTTTTCGAATAATAAATAGGTTATGGTTGCATAATGTTGATTTACTGTTTGACAGTCACTGGCTGGACGCAATAGCCACTATTTCCTTTGTATCTGTTATTCGGTCGAACATCCATCATAACACTACCCCCACAAAACAGGAAAGAAAAATCTAACCACGAAAAATTCAATAAAATTGAATATTCGCAGCATGAACAAAGAAAAACTGAAATGTTATCCGAAACGCAATAAAAAACCTTAATGTATTTATTTCCCCCCTTCTACCCGCGGTAAAGATACAAGATAGATATTATTTATCGTCGGGTTCGGTCGCCGTTTGACCCTTGTGATGCTTAGCTCTGATAGGCAGGGTTGCCAATCGTTCAGGTAACTTAATTGAAACTCTCGACAATGCTTCATTTGATTAAGTTGTTGTTGAATATTATGCAATGTAATCCAAACCTTTCTTCACTAATGTAGCAGGTGTGTTGTTGTTTGTTGGAATTATTTTCAACTTCTTTGTATTAACTTTGTTTCGGAATCCGAAACAAGTTACAGATTCATGATTCTTTAACTGTTTTCTCTTCCTACTTCTTTTAGGATTATGTACGTGGAAGTATTAATTAAAGTATTGTCTTTTGTGTATGGTAGGTACCTAAACCAAAGACCTATAAAATTAACTGGTATGGTATTTGCAAGTTTTGATGGTAATTTAATAATTACATTTGCAGTCACAATACATAGCAAGTGCGATTATAACGTAAATACATTATGTAAAGAATCTAATCATGTTTTGAAAAGAGTAATTGCTGAGTTTATTACCGGCTCTTCTCAGCAATCTTCTGAACTGTTATTAGAGTAGTCAGACTAGTCATAAGTGCCTGTTACGGTCTATTGAAATAAATGATTTGAATGTTATCTATTTTATCACTTTATTTACTTCAAACTCACAAACATACTCATAAACCTATTGACTCATTAATATTCAGTGGCAATACTATTCCATCCAAGCGTACATTATCAAACAAGTGTCAAAATAGTTAGCACTAGTCAAAGTTAGCCGTGGACACATGTTACGGGAAATATCTGCTAATTTTCAGTTCAGTGCTGCAGTCTAGTTAGTGACTTAATAGAACAGTGGTGTATGGGAAAGTTTCGTAAAGTTGGCCAGACTTTAAAACTTTGTGAATAGTCAGTTTGTGAGTATTTATGTGCTAACATTTTCAATATCGAGTGTGAAAATACGGTTCAAGACTTCGACGTTTTTATGAGGTTTTTAACAAATTTCAAGTACTCAATCTTTGGCTTGTCTACACTTAGGTAGTAGGGGTGAGTCTGAGGAAAAGTAAAAGTTTAAAAAATTGATACTTTCTTTGATAATTATTTTAACCGAAGTCACAATCTATGTAGGTAGGTAGGTAATACTTAAAAATTCTAATTTGTACACACATATTTCCGGTATTCGCAATCACTTTAAAGTTTACTCTCGTTTGGCAATACTTAATTAAAACCAAATTTTGATCAGTCTCCAAAAAAAAAACGTCCATGTATATCGAGGCTTCAAAAAAGTGTTGAATTATGAGTATATGATGATTTCAACAATTCACGATACAGCCCTACGCAGGGTTGTACTAAATCACATTACACGCTCCTTTTATTTGTTCCGACGCCATTCTTCAAAGGATGGAGTGCCGCAATTGAATACAAAGTTGAAACATACGTAACTCGTGTTGCTAATGCCTGTTTTTCCCCTGTAATTTACGATCAATGTATCGAATGAGCACTATTATATATTTTTTTAAATACTGTAGAAGTCAAATGAATAACGACTAAAGTGGATTTACTTATGATTATTACTTTTGTTTTATTGGTAAACCAGCTTCTTAATTTTTATAGGTAAATAAACTTCACAACAATAATAATTAAACTCTGCAGGAGAATTAACTGAATCATTTAACAGATTTATTAATGGTTATGTTAACTATCTTCATTTGAACTCTGTTCACAATTATAGTTAAGAGCTCAACTTCTGCAATTTAAACATAATTAGCTTACCTGCCGTCTAAAAGCTATGCGAATAAATGTTTATTGCATAACACCTGCTTCTGAAATTGCTGGTAACTAAAGAGCTTGCACTACAATTGTACAACAATTGCTTTAAAGAAAACTAGTTGACCACTGCGGTTTCACCTGCTTTTGCTTTTCAGGTATAAAAAGTAGCCTATTATCTCCCCATAGGCTATCTGCGTGCCTCATCGTAATCGGGTCAGAAGTTTATATACTCGTGAAAAGGTAACATATATATAGATTTACTTTCGCATTTATAACATTACTATGGAAGAGTATGGAGATATTGATGCTCCAAATGATTATATACGTGCAATATAACCTAATTTTACTCATCTAGGGCTTTTCGAGGTCGATACATATTCCGAGGGCATATATTTCATATCATTTATAATATTAATGAGATTATCTATTCTATGTAATACATCGTAGATACAGTTATTATATTTTTATTCTTACTTCCAAGAATCCTATCATTACCAATTTTTTTACTTTTAGTCTGCTAAAATTACACTCTGCCACTTTTAGTCTTTTAAAATTACACTCTTCATTACTGTAATTTAATTTAGCTCTATCTTGCTCTATACTATTCTAACTCTATGAAATAGCCCCTAAATAAAGTTTAATATTTAAATTTCTACCTATTTTAAATGGAATAGTTCAGCAACTTCTATCATTATGAACGTCACAATGACAATCAGAATGACGCAGAGCGAGAAAAAAACGTAGATATCAAGTGCACCAGACTAAAAAATTTGGCCTGTTTTATATAGTCGTGTGGTATGGCAACGCTCTCTCTAAGTATATCTATTTATATGGTGACAATCTCTCCGATGCAGGCAGTGCTTTCACTACGCTCTGTCTCTATCGTTAACTAAGCAATCAAGTGAGAAGTCCGCTGTCCGCGGCAGCCCTGTGCTGACTCCTCTTCCTCGACGAGTTTTGTTTTACAGAATAGCATAGCTGAACACGTACTGGTTGTCGATGAAGATAGATTAGCTGTTGTTAATTGCTAGTCAAAGTCATTATTCATAGCTTGACTCATTATCGACATGCACTCAGCGACGCTCAGTCCATAGTAAAAAGTCAATATCGTTAAGTGCCTCTTACTATACAAAGAGAAGTATTTGAAATGTATATTTCAGTTTAAAACTTTAAAACAAAGTGCGACAAAAATTTCATCATCATCATCTTTCAGCCCATAATGTCCCTGTGGCCTTCTTTTCCAAATGAGGGTGAAAGGGAATTGGCAAATACTCCACCACGCCCACTGCGGATTGGTGGAGGTAGGCTAGTGGTTAACCTACTATTGGAGTTTTCAAGCCGCCTAGGAGGCTCCCAACTAGCTTAACGACTATCATAATTAAGTGGTAGCCGGGACCAAAGGCTTTGTGCCTTCCAAGGCACGGATAACGCTCGAGTTGAAATACCACTGCGGTCACCCACCTAAATACAGTCCACACCGGTGATTGCTTTACTTTGCCGATCAATTAAGAACGGATAATCAAGATACATCACAAGCGCTTTAAATAAAACATTTATTTAATTTTCAAGTAAAAAGTAGAAAAAAAACATTTTTACTAAAATTTACACATATTTTACGATCACTTACTTATCGTTACCCAACGCGACATCAGAAAATGTAACGAAAACAACGTGATCATTTCACCAGAATTCTAGTTGAGTAATGTTCACGTGTGAAGGTGTAAATTTTTAAGGTCGCCGGTCGTCTACGAACGTGTAACCTATTCGTAGCGCTACGAAACGTTCGTAGCGTTTTGAGTGTCACTGGCAAGCAATTACAGTAATGACTAGCGTTTTTGAAATTTATTTCTGTGCCAAGTCCGTATTGTTATTGTAACATTATGATACAATTTATTTCAATTGAAATTTTGACAAAAGCGAGATACTCCAATATCACAAATCTGAAATAAGCTACAAAATATGATATCCTTTTGTTTATTTCAATGCACAAACGTACTATCCTTTTGTGTGTCGCTGGCAACTGGCAACCATTACAATAATGACTCTAATGACCACGGAGGTAACGTGAATTATTTCCTTGCCAAACGCCGGCAGCGTTCTCGCTGTTTCTCTCACTTAGCGAGAATTTAGGTTAGTAGAGATAAGCCTCCGTTGACTTTGGTAAATGAAAACATAGCATTTCCTAAACACTTTGGTTCACTGTATATTTTGGTAAAAGGGATTTACTTTTATTTTATTGTGTACTTCATAGTTAGGAATATGGCTATGGTGTTCTCTTTTTACCGGAATGTTTTGTTTTCATTCCATTACCTTTACTCAATTGTTTTTTAAATAAATAATTAGTAATTGATTTGCAATCATAATTACCGATACGGAAAAACTGAGAATTATATTTGACTTTACAATACTGTTTACTGACAGTAGCTCCACAATATAAACATCTATGATAAATAAAACAAGTAATTTTGTACTCATCTCTATTCCGGACGCCACCAGATGGCGCTAAATGCGCATGACGTCACATAGTTGTTGAGACAGGAGCGAGAAGGGAGTTCATTTTTCAGACCGTCAATTTGTCTACTCTGTACAAAATTGTCTACGTTCTGACACTCATGATGTATTTTGCTGTTTTTGTTTAGAAAAAAGACAATTTCTTCATTAATTCTTTACATGGTTTAGCTTTACTATGTGTACCTGTATCTTTTCCTATTATTAATAATACATTTTATTTCTTAGCACATGAAAATATAATTTAAAGTTCGTTGTTGCTAAATTAGAATTAACAAAACAGTTCGTACGTTGCAGGGGACTCCATTCTAAGACAAGTCTGTATCTTAAAGTCCCCGCCATGCTGAAAATATTCAAATTGTTGTTATATTGATACACCACAATGTAAGCAGGACTCAGCTCACAGCATCAAATAATCGCAATTCCGCCCATATCTAGTTGCCAGAAGGTTCAATTTATTCTTTATTCGTTGAACTAGATTTGATATTTTTAGCATGTCATTCGACCACTAGATGCCTCAAGTTTGAACTAACAATATAAATTATTAACTCTTATGACATACCTCTTTTTTACAAGCTTTTATTTAGTTTCACCTGTCCCGCTGTCTGTAATGGAATTTTGCAAGTTAATTTTGACCCACTTTCCGGTTTCCGATTGAGCTAAAATGCACGAATATGCAAATCGCGTGACAATACAATATTATGATGACGTGGAGCTGATCTGATGACCAGCTGGAAGGTGGCCATAGGAACTCCGTAATAAAACCACATAACCCCATCGCGATTGGGCTCGTTTGATTCGTCTTGATGAGTACTTTGTCGCAAGTACAGTCAACAAAAAGTACAGTCACTCAAAAAAAAGCTTGTATTAAATATTACATTTTAAACAAAGAACTTGTTTCTTATAATTATGTGTGTGTATGTGTGATGGGTATTTCTATATGTAGGCTATGTGTATACTCTATTCGTTTGATGGCCTGAGAAGATTTTCAGTCTCGTCGTAGTATAGTCCTTGTAACCATTTCTGTAGTTAGTTCTTTCTTGGCCTCAAATAGATTTTCTGGTATAATTAGGATTTTCTTAATTGTATTAAATATGTATTCTTCATATGATGTTTGTAAACTATAAATCTGTAGTAATATTAACTGGTAAGCCAATAACTCTAGTTACCGTTTATTCATTTACTTTTGTAATAAAAGTTTTAAACACAGCTTCAGTTATTTACGTAAATAAAGGTAAAAATGTATATTGATTTATATCGTCTATAAACAATATACAAACAAAAGTAACATTATTGTTTTTATTGCATATCAAAATAACAAAGGATTAAGTAGTAACGGTTGACACAGTTTCTTAACAGCCACTAAAATATCGGATGACATTATGTACCCATAAAATATTACGAGCCACCTGAAAAATTATTGTTTATTTTTTTATTTTCGAGATCTAATAAAATAAATAATAGGGTAGTGGTGTTAGGGTTGGCACTTTTAGGTTTCAGTGGGGTCAAAAAGTTTTTTGAGGTATATGAATTATTTCTACTTTCTAATTTTTCTACTTTCTTCTCTAACGTAAAAGTTACCTTTGAATATTTATAATTAAAAATTATTTATAATTAATGTAAGATCTCTGGCAAACGAGACACGAATTACCGAACTAGAATATGCTATATCACAAATAAAATGGGATATTATAGGTATTAGTGAAACCAGAAGACAAGGATACAATATTATAGAAGATAGAGACCATTACCGACTCTACCTTCATGGAGAAACAAAAGGCAAGAATGGTGTAGGGTTTCTAGTCAGAAAACAAGACAATATAACAGTGCTGGACTTCAAAGGGATAACAGAAAGGGCAGCATTATTAAAAGTCAATATACATGGCAAAGAATTTACAATAGCTCAAACATATGCCCCAACCTCAAATTCAGATGAAAAAGAAATCGAAGAATTTTATAAATCATTAGAAAAAGTTATAGAGAACAGCACAACAAAGCTTCTTTTTCTGGGAGATTTAAATGCAAAAATCGGAGTTCCAAAGGAAGAAGAAGGTAGAGTACTTGGGAAATATGGCTACGGAAAGCGAAACAAAAGAGGAGAAAAGTTTATAAATTTTTGCCTCCAAAATAATCTAAAAATAGCGAACACAATGTTTAAGAAACCATCGAAGCTGAGATGGACCTGGATGTCACCTGACGGCAACGTTAAGAATGAGATCGACTACATTGCTAGCAATACGCCACGAATAATAAAAAACTGTAGTGTCATAAGCAATATAAAACATCCAAGTGACCATCGTTTGGTAAGAGTAACATTGGACATCGAATGCAAAAATAAAAGGAGAGCTTACCACTCATCGAAACCACAGAAGCATATAGATACCTTAAAATACAACACGGAACTACGTAAAGGTGATTATGACGAGGAAAAGTACAAATCAGTGCAGGATTTTTACGATAACATGGAGAAAAACATCATACAAAGCTGCAGTACAGCCCACATACCAAAGAAAGCATCAAAAAATCTGGAAATTATGACAGAAAAAATCATAGAATTGAAAGAAGAAAAACACAAACTAAAAAACAAACCAAACAAAACAAGAGGAGAAAAAGATCGACTAAGTAAATTATACAAGAGAATACACCAACATATAAAATATAATACTAAGAAATACAGAATAAAAATAATTGAAAAGTATTTAGAATATTCAGGTGCCGTCAAAAGAGCATACAAACACCTAAATAACTCAAAACAGTTGATGAGCCAATTAAAAAACCAAATAGGAAAAATAGTCACAAGCAGAAAAGATTTAATGCAAATAGCAACGGACTTCTACAAAACTTTATACGGGGTGACAGCTCTACAACAACAAAATCAACATACAACAGTTCCTGATAATGATGAACCTGTACCCGAATTCGAAGAAAAAGAAATATTTCAATCAATCAAAAAACTGAAACCTGACAAGAGTCCAGGGCCGGATGGTATAACAAACGAAATGTTGATTGCAGGCAAAGACATCCTTGTAACACCGCTTACCAACCTCTTCAATCGTGTACTAACTACGAAACAAATACCAAAGCAGTGGACAAACTCACACATAGTACTGCTCTACAAAAAGGGTGATGCAAAACAAATTTCGAATTACAGACCAATTAGCCTAACATCATGTGTATATAAAGTTTTTTCTACAACTCTACTGAGACGCCTGACCAAAGTTATAGACGAAAACCAGCCGGTAGAGCAGGCTGGGTTTGTAAAAAACTTCTCAACACTAGACCACATTCACACTCTGAAAATGGTAATAGAAAAATACAATGAATATAACAAACCCTTATACCTAATATTCATTGATTACAGTAAAGCCTTCGACTCAATTTCTCACGACTCTATATGGGAAGCCTTATCGATACAGGGAGTAAATAAAAATTACATTAACCTAGTCAAAGAGATATATAATAACAGTACCTCTCAAATCTCTCTAGAACAACCTGGACCCAGCTTTAACATAAAAAGGGGAGTTAAACAAGGAGATCCCCTCTCTCCGAAGCTTTTCATTGCAGTACTAGAACAAGTCTTCAGGAGAGTGGATTGGGAAAATAAAGGCTTAAAAATACATGGAAAATACCTATCACATTTAAGCTTTGCGGATGATATCGTGTTACTTTCAGAAGATCCACAAGAAATACAAATAATGTTAAAGTCGCTATGCGAAGAAAGTAAGAAAATAGGACTGGAAGTAAATGAAGAAAAGACCAAAATAATGACCAACCGCCAAAAAGTACCCATGGAAATTCAAGCAAAATATATAGAGTACGTGGAGGAATACATATATTTAGGACATTTGATTACATTCAAAGCATGTACTGAAAAAGAAATAATGAGACGAACTAAAAATACTTGGAATAAGTACTAAAAAGTAAGTAATAAGTATGAAAGACATTTTCAAAAACAACCTGCCAATAAAACTTAAAACAAAAGCGATGGAAATGTGCTTGATACCATGCCTTACATACGCATGCCAAACATGGCCACTTACGAAGGAAACACTGAATAAAATAAGAGTTTGTCAAAGAGGACTAGAGAGAAGCTATACAGGACATAAACTTAAAGAAAAAATCAAAAACAGCGCTATAAGAAAAAAGACAAAAGCTAAAAGTACTACATCTAAAGTGGAAATGGGCTGGACATGTACAACGAATAACAGACGAAAGGTGGACTAAAACGACGACTAACTGGTACCCCATAGAGAAAAAGCGAAGGCCTGGACGACCGCACAAACGATGGTGTGATGACATCGCAAAAATTGCAGGCATTACATGGAACAGAGCAGCTAGAGACAGGGAGAGATGGAGGCAAATGGAGGAGGCTTTTACCGCTCAAAGCGGTACTTGCACTGCAACATAGTAAATCATATTGCAAAAAAAAAAAAAAACATACTTTCTAAAATTATACATAAAAAAAATAAAATAAAAAAAAAATGAAAAAAATGTTTTTAGGTTTAAGCAAAACATGTTATTTAAGATAGAGTGTAAGGAAATAAAGCTTATATTATTATTATTATTATTATTAATTAAAAATTACGTAATTTTTTACGGTAGCAAACATTAATGAATGAAATCTATAGTTTTAATTTCCATTTGGCGAAATTCCCGAAACCTAGTAGAGACAACCATACCCTACCTACCTGGTGAAATAAATTAATAATGGTAGTACTAGTATAAAACCATCCATTTTACGTCTGCTTGTAATTTGTTTCTCTCATCTTAATTCTGTCGTGGTAGCCCTGAGACAATAAAGCATTTATCGGCACTAAGTCCCATTTTCTGGATTGACGGTTTATGCCACATCAGTTATGGCTGTTTCATTTATTTATATGAATGAAAAATTGCCTGTCTCCATCTGACATCAAATATGATTGCTCAATATATTTTATAACATCCACAAGTGATATGACAGAAAAAGGTTATTTTGTTTTATCTAGAACTAGGTAATGGGCCAGACGTGCTTTGCAACACCTCATTTTTCTTTTTGACGGAAAACTTTTCCGGTCTGCGTACAACTCCTCACAAAAGTTGGCAGCATGATTGTAATAGGAGTGCATACGATATAAAGAGGCAAACTTTTATTAGCTTCACCTGTATGTATGTAGGAAAACGTAATTTTCATCGACTTCAAAACGTCAGATCAAACAAAATTTGCACCATAGAGTCAGAATATTATAGAGTGAGAGCATTAACAACGATACCTAGTTGATTTACAGTCACACAAAATGTCGATATGGATACCTTGTAATTTGTTTTTGTATCGATCGAAAAGTATCGATAAAAAACGAGAAATTGGCATTCATTATACGTATTTGACTCGTTCAAACTATGTACGCGCACTTCGTTTCAAGGCATTTAGACTTACTCTTGTACAGTCGCTCTATAATATTCTAACTCTATGTTTTGCACACTTATCAAGGACCGATGACAATACAATAATTTGGTACCATCGTTAATACTTTTTAATACAAGGCTTTTTAAAGATTGTTTATTAGCTTTTTAAACTATAATTTTAGATTATAATATATCTAGGACGCTAATAAAAACAAATTAACTATACCAGAGCCATCGAATCGGGATAAAGCATGTAAACAACTGACCTCTACTGAGTTACATTATGATAGCGAGCGATCATTATCTCGTGCAATAATGACGTCAGTTGGTCGACGATAGCTGTCGTTGTGTGAAGCGGTCGGTAAAGCAGCTGTCAACATAATTTCTTTAAATAAATATGAAAAGTTTGTTTACATTATTTATCTCCACTCGTTGGCTTTGGTATAGCCTTCTATCCTCACAGCGGTTTCTCAGTCAGTCCGTATTTGGAGTTAAAGTGAATTTATAATATTCACTTATAACCAAAGATCTAAAAAAGAAACTTGTCCAGATTTTGAACATTCCATTGATTTCTGTTCCAGACGACAAAATAATTTCCATAATTCATCGGCAACAATATCAATAGCCTGGGAGGAATATAAACGACATGACTTTCTTAATTTCACTCATACCTCAGTTTAGTTCAAGTTCCTGTAAGGTCGTTAAAACGCGTCGTTAAAACTTTTCCTGTCTGTGATTTTTATAATATTTTTTATTACGGGAAAGGATAATTCTTTTATTTTTACTTACTTACTTACTTAGTGATAGAATTTATGTCAGGTCCTTATGCTAATTAAATCTGTTGATTGAGGGATGAATTCAATCACTATTTCTCTATGTATTTATTTATGAATTTCTAAAACAATCAACAGTTTATAGCAAGCCGGCTTACTTCATATTTTTCAAAGCTATTTACTTATATATTTTCAGTTATAAAGCGGATATTTAAAATATTATAGTATTTCACTTTTGTACTTCTATTTCTCTAGCGTTTTTACAATAATTATGGTTTACTGCTTTCGTCATCTTTGTAATTCAAGTTTGTAGCTCTGATAAAAAATACGTAGCACACAAAGTAAAGTTTTAGCGATTACAGTTCCAAGGAAAGTATGTAAATTTGATAAGGAAACAAGTTTACATTCTAATGTATGTAGTTTCTAAGTTTTTCGCTGTTGAAAGTTCAGTCTACCCCACATAGAAAATATAGGAAGTAGTTGGAAAAAACATTGAAATGTTACTAACACGGGAATCTAATATTAAGGCGCGGACTGACTACGATTTTGAGAGCACTCGTTCTTCACTGGAATAGGGTTGAAAATGGTAAATCATAAACGTGTCGACTCTATGAAATGGACTGTTATTTACGGGTTTTCTTTAGATTATACAGAATATACACATTAAATTGAATAAGTGTCCGGTTAACATTCTAATATAATTCTATATCTTATATATTCTTAAAATAAAATTGTTGTCATCACTGAAAATACGGAGAATTTGGACGCGAAAGATTTTTTTAGACGTAACTTACGAATTTTTTATTGGGAATATCAAAGCATTTTTTAATATTCTATTCGGTTAACATTTTTCAAACCCTCTTCTATCCACAGTATTTTTTTGTGTTAGGTATTTCATTGCGTTACGTCATACTCGATTCTCAAAGGAACCCATTTTTGAGATTTGAGCTTAGACCTGGCCTTAATAACTTCTCTTTAGCTATTCAATATGATCATAAAATGTACATAATATTATACCTACTTCTAGAGGACACTTTCAGAAGTCAGCTATTGGCATAGGTGTGAACTTTTTAACCGACTTCAAGAAAAGGAGGAGGTTCTCAATTCGGATGTTTATATATTTTTTTTATTTCATAACAAAGTGTGGTAGTTACATGACAGATACGAAATACAATTTAGATTGCCCGACTTTAATTCTAACTTATTTTGTAAAAGTTGTTGACGAGTCTAGAATGTTAATAGCGACATCTGTGGTTAATTAGGTATCGTTTTGTTGGTATTTGAAATGCTCGATGAAACGTGGAATTTAAATTAAAAGTACCTATGTTTCAGGCGTCACAGTTTAAGAAACAATTTGTTTTTATTTCAAAGAGTTTTATAGTAATTCTTGTTTTGATAAATAAAATATAATACGTTTCGGATTGAATAAATTGTGGTTAAAAGTTCATTATTTACATTCATATAAGTATAATATTCAAAATTCAAAATCATTTATTCAAATAGACCTTCGCAGGCACTTATGAAAAGTCTGACTCTAATACTCTAATACCGGTTCGGAAGGTTGCATTTGCTGAGAAGAGCCGGTAATAAACTCAGCAATTACTCTTTTCAAAACAAGCTTAGATTCATTACATAATATTTACATTCTAATCGCACTGACAATAATTGCGTGCCCCGGCGAGGCGGCAAAACTACAAAGTAGTCTGAATCTATATTTAATAAGTAAATAAATAAATGGCAAACTTAAGCAGACCAGCCATAATTAATAACAAATTTATCAAGGCAATAAAACTATCACCCCCTTAATACAAAAGAAGGTTTAATAGCTCGGCTCGCGGTTAAAAATATAACAATTACATCATTTGTTATAATAGGACGCGCGTCCCTCGCGAGAACCAACGGGTTAAGTTGAGTCTTGTAAGTGTGTTTTAAGATAGCCCCAGCTCTTTTTGTCATATGAAATTAGAAAGTGACGGATATACTTCAAACCTGGGTTTTACTAGACATGACTAAAACTTTATTTTGTAATAAGAGGGTCAGTGACTGATTTATAGACAACGCACAGCCCAAGCCGTTGGGTCCAGAAGAATGAAACTTTGTAACGAAATTCCATATAATAATGTAAGTAAGCTGCACTAATAATTTGCAAGCGATAATTTAAAGGGATTTTTGGTTGGTACAATCTTGTGCTATTAACACTGTTTGCATTCCCATTACTTTAATGACTGCGTGTGATGAGCTAGAACTTCTTTGTTCCACTTAGTCAAGGGTCTTGTCCACATTTTAACCTCGTGTTACGTTGCAATCCAAAGGACTCATGTATATGAGATTTCTAAGCCCAACGGACTCACTATGTGAAGACATATTTCAAATAGAGTATTGTTGGAGACAAAACTATACTATAATATTATAAAGAGAGAGAAAAATGTATACATGCTACGAAAAGTTTACTAGTAAAACGACAGCCAATTTAGTTAAGCCAGTGGTAAAACTTAACGGATCCGTGTAAAAACGCCTGTAAAACATTTCAGCTCCAGCTTGAATTGTTAGTGCAAAAGTTGGACTGAGTAAATGTAGGTGTTTAAAATACTTTGAAGTTACTTTAGACGGATAGTTAGTAATCTTTGGCGAAATAATTAAATGTCTCGCTCATTATCTCTGAAGATATTAATGTGTTTTTGTGATATAAATTTTTTTTTTTTTTTCTCAATTCAGTACATTGAAATTAATGTAATTTATGATGATTTTCGCACTTCATTTAATTTCATACTTCTATTGCAATTCAAATTATATTTATTCCATACTAGATGCCGAACGAGTTTTGCAATGCCTATTTTTCTTCGGTAGAAACTTCTCTCGGGCGTGCTCATCGCAAACTCACTAAAGTTTTTTTTGCTTTCGGACGAATATAGGTTTTACATATAGAAACGTATACGTTACAAATAGACATACAGTTTTTCAAGTGGGCATGGATGGCTAAATCGTAAAGTCAAAGAAGCTATACAGTTTTAGTTTTCATGAAAATCGGCCTTACTTTGAACGTTTTCGCAATAATATATGCTTTAGGATATACAGGTTGAATTTTACTTTTTGAAAAAAAACTGTATTCAGGAAATACTATTTTTTTTAAATAAATTTTAATGGCTTTTTTATTTTCTTTAAAATCAGCTCGGGGTTCCTTTCAGCGTTTTTCTCTCAGACCTGTAGTTCAGAAATTATACCCATACTGACTAGAAAAAAACACCTGTATAGGTTACAGAGTACACATCATGCATGGACGTATAAAAAATCGGAACGAAGCAACGCCTTATAAGAAAGTGAAGGACTATATTTTCTACGTATGCTTGAGTAAAATCAGTACTGGCCCACAAAGGTACATGTGATACTGAGCCTTATTATCACTATCGACGTCTCAATGCGAAATGACAACCAATCGGCTTACTATGGTATACATGTGTGTGTGAGGCTTGTATTTACGAGACGACCCGGCTTACTTGGGGTGCTTCACTTCATATAAGGCGACACTCCGTCCTATTTTTATATGTCCATGACATGTAATGTACTGATATCTAAATGGACGTGGATAGTTTACCTCTTTTATACAACAAAAAAGAGATATTAGAAAATCCGGGAAGCTTGGAACACTCAAAGAGATTCGACATGTCATTTGGGCCCGTCGAGGCGTGGTTTTCAATAGTGACAGATCACTTACGTTGTCCGTTGGGGTGTAAATTAAATTACTGATCCAAACACGAGCTTCCTTTTGTTACGTGGTGCACAAAATTTGGTGAAATTGATTTTATCCGACTACTACAAAGGTATTTTGTAGCATCGAATTCTGCTGTCACTTTAACCTATTTCATACAGGGAAAAAGGTCCAGAAGGGATTTACTTATTTTACTGAAATCCTAAACCCCATTTTAGTTCATTATTTAGTTAAGAACATTATTGATATCGGTATCAAAACCGATATATATTTTTAAATATTCAAAATGAAAGGCACTTAAGAATAATCTGCCTCTATTGCCGGTTCGAAAGGTTTCTGAAAAGAGGCGGCAATTTTTTTAAGAAGACTGCGTTTTATGGATTTGATTAAGCTACCTACTGATTTTAATTCTCAATAATATGAAATTGTGCTTCTTATACATTTTAGTATTGTTATCTAAATGTTTCAAGTTTTTAAGATGGCGAGATAACGTTTTGACCAAAAAAAAAACAATCAGTATCACAGTGCAAAAACAATATAGCAAACCTCTTAATAGAAAATCTATACCTAAATTGGTTGTAAAGTAAACAAAACAGATGTTGCAATTTCCATCAACACGATCAACTTTTTCCAATAAATTTTGTAAACGAAATAAGTTTTGAACTCCCTTCGTCATCCGGAAGTTAGCTCTACAGCTTCGAATTTCCTTACTGTAAAACATTTTATATTTTTTACTTATGGAAGTTTCTTGGATTAATTCATAGTGACTTTAAAACACTGTGAAATTAACCCGTTGGTTCTCGAGAGGGACGCGCGTCCCCCGCGAGAACCAACAGGTTAATAATGAATTAAACTATTTTTAACATGGATTTATTAACAGAAATTAAATAAACAGTTCATAAGTAAGACACATATTAACTAATTAAATAATCTTCTTAGATCTCGAGAGAGTGATTAAACCATAAATTATTCGGGCATACATTTTAAGTTAATTAAATTTGTACTAGTAAAATTAGGCATCATGTTAAAAAATTGCCAGAAAATCTGTTATAATATAAGGCACTTTAATTAGGACCTAGAATTTATTCAGGTTGTGGTTGGAAAGTAAGTGCCTGTCCTGAAGGGGCGATTTCGCCGCGATTCTCTTGCGCGAATGCATTACGCGCGTACGGCGAGGTATCTGGTCATCAATACATTGTGTCCACAAAATCGTGCGTACTTTAAATTCGCAGGATAATCGCGGCAAAATCGACCCTTCTAGACAGGGTCTTAGGGTCGGAAACTACTAAGAGACGTGACTTTAGGCATAGATGAGTACATTTGATAATGTCATGACCGTGACCCTAGACTACGTCACAGACTGCGGTTTTAATTTAGGAACCGCTGACGTAATATCCTGTGTACCTGACTAGATTTAATGCCTTCAATATTTTCCTTTAAAATTTTTTGTGTTGATTGGTAGCTATTTTAGCTTTC
This sequence comes from Polyploca ridens, assembly GCA_951394255.1. Lineage (NCBI taxonomy): Eukaryota > Metazoa > Arthropoda > Insecta > Lepidoptera > Drepanidae > Polyploca > Polyploca ridens. Next base: position 5,618,855 of record OX596252.1, on the reverse strand, counting down.
AATGCTTAAAATAAGCCATCATCATGGATCTAATATGGATTAATGGTCTACAAAATTTATGAAGCCGTATACGCACGTATAAACACGAACATAGCGAACACAAACATCGAACTTGAACATTTGGTTCGTACGTATGGACGGCATATTCGAACGCGAACGCGAACATAGTTCGAATCGAGTTCGCGCACAACAGTCGTGAACTTTTAATAGCCATGGCGGCGCCGTTGGAAGTGGTCGATTGTGAAGTAGCGGAAAGTCTTCGAACACGGTCCCTACAGAACATACTATTAGGATCGCCGCAAACATGTTCGACGAACAGAGTGTTCGATGTTCGTTAGTAGTACTGCCTGTCAAAATAGTCGACAACTTTAGGTACCTTGGTCACATTGTATCCTCAGATCTGAGAGATGATGCGGATATAGAACGACAACGCAGGGCCTTGTGTGTGGTAGGCAATATGATTGCTAGAAAGTTCTTCAAGTCATCGCCTGACGTGAAAATTACACTGTTTAAGTCTTTCTGCCAGACATTTTACACCTGTCAACTCTGGACTAACTACACCAAGAGGACGCACGATGGCATACGAGTAGCTTACAATAACATCCTCAGGCATTTGATGGGCCTTGAACGCTACTGTAGTGCCTCTCAAATGTACGCTGAGGCACGCGTTAACTCTTTTCATGCCATCCAGCGAAATAGAATAGCGTCATTTATGGCCAGAATTCACAGATGTAAAAATGCTATCATAGCGAGCCTGGCGGAAAGACTGACACAGACGGCAATGTACAGACGATGGGTGGACATTGCCACCTGAGATAGAATTTAAGTAATTTCTTTCTTAAGTAATTTCTTGTGTTTATTTTTGTGTATATGGATGTATGTCTGAAATAAATATATTTTATTTTATTTATTTATTTATTTAGTACGCACGTGCGAACCAAGTTGTTGCGTTTCATGCAACGCAACTTTATTCGTACGTGCGTACACGGCTCAATGATTATAGCATGAACCCACTCGATAGTGTAATAAGAGTTCTTGTTTCTCAGAAACCATAATCAATTAACCATTAAAAATAATAGGTAGACATAAAAATTACATATAAAAATTAACATTTCATGTACCATACATAACACGCCACATGATCGATTTTTCCTCTAAGAATAACATACATCAAACACATTCTGTTGATTACATTAACAATTCCAATTTGTCAATCTACTTTGAACTTTATATCAATCGAGGTAAGATTGCAAAAGGAGAAATTAATACGATAGAGTGTGAATGGGAAGATTGTTTTGGTGGAGAATTCAAGGCTATAATTTATTTGCAAATAATTTCCGACCGAGAGCAAGAGGCTGTCATTAAAATTTGGCACCATGCCGAAGACAGCTATCTCGGCTCTTCGTTTTTCATTTCTCTTGTGTCAATAGTTCACGCCTCATAAGTTTTTTATTATGTGACTTTGTGAGGGAAAATGTTTTAGGTAAACACGGAATGTGTAATGATGTGATCTTTGTTCACCTTTATGTTGTTGGTGATTAAGGTGATACGCTTTTCATCCATCACGTTGTGTTGTTTAGATTTTTAATTATAGTTTTAAAAAAAACTGTCTATATGTTATTATTTTTTGTGCCGTTTATCATAATTTATTAGTACCTACTTAAATGCCAACCCAGAATTTTTATTTAAAATTAATTTATAACGCCTTATGCTTATGATTCATTTTTAAATATCACTTAAATGATGTTACAAACATATATTTACTGTTTCCAAAATCCAACTGTAGCTACGTAAAGTTATTATGTTTGATAACATATTATTCAGATATTCGTTGTAGTAGACACTCATAAGTCTAGATGATCCAAACTTTATTAGGCACACAATATAGACGGTAGGTATTACATATACTTATTAAAATATGTGCCAAGAAGACGCTTGTTATCCATGAGAATTATCTTTTATTTACGACACCGAAAATCCGTCAATCTTATGAAAAAGTCATAAACCAAGATATATGCGTTTTATGTCGCCATGACATAAAATCGAGTCGATGCGCTAAACTCATCCTTTGACGCATATATTTCAGCGAAAAAAGCGGTAGCGACTAACCTATACTTTTTAATATGGTAACATTTTAAGGATACTCACAAATATTCGTTAGACCCATTATTCAGATTTTCCATTGTTTGTTCGAATTTAATTTCGAAACGACATTTTAGATTAACCTTGTTCCATATTCATTAAATTTTTGATCACAAAACCTTACGCACTATCGCATAATTTATGTGCCGCCCCAAATCCTCTTTCTCGCGACTTTTAGTGGGTTAATGGGTAAATACTTCGCCGATTTTCATTATCTTCATCCTCCGTGCTATAATAGCAGCCGATACCATGTTTTCGTCACGACCGTGATTTACAACGACACCGACCCTTCCGCATTTGGTGTAATTAAGAGAAATCGGATACCGGTACCACTACTATTCGTTTTCGATCACATCTCAAGAATTTTCATTCAAATAAAACCATTCACAGACAATAATTTCTGGTACCTTCTTAATAAGTAATCTGAATCATTGAACTAATGTATAGGCTTTTTTGCTTAATAGACCTCTCTGCCGAGCATGGATCATCGATAGATATGTTTAATACATGGATAAACTAGGTATTTTTAATCAAACGTCGTTATGTCAGATTTCTTGACAAAAATCGATTAATGTATTTATCGATACATCCATGCTCGCAGCTTTTGCTTTACCGTAGAATTGTATATGAATATTCCTATAGTAGGGGTAACAGTCAACACAGTTTTTAAGTAATTACAGGCGAAACCGACACGCCTCAACACCAGCTGAAATAAAACAAACCAGAAACTGAGCCGTCATTCTTTTGTTTCTTAATATTCTGTATTATCCGGCGAATCACCACCGGAAACTGCTGCTGTACTGGGTTTCATAACTTAATACTGTGGGCCAAAAAAAGTAGGCGACAATCCTAGTTGAAGTACTTAAATGATATTTTACAACAGCTTTTGGCAGGAACTTTGGTATTGCCGTTGCGTTTTGGTTTTATTTATTTTTTTATACTACTTAGGTAGCAAACAAGCATACAGCCCGCCTGATGGTAAGCGGTTACCGCAGCCTATGGACGCTTGCATCACCAGGGGTGTTACTCGCGCGTTGCCGACCCTGCAGAAATCTCTTCACACCCTTTTTGAAGAACCCCATGCTGTACTCCATTGGGAAAACCACGGCAGGGAGCTCATTCCACAATCTGAGCGTCCGCGGAAGGAAGCTCCTTTGAGACCGCACAGTTCGAAACAATTTTGGTTCCAATATGTGGGGATGGACTCCCCATCGATGGCGAGAGTTGCGATGGTAGAATGTAGCCGTGGGCATCATCTTAAACAATTCTTCAGAACACTGTCCGTTATACAAGCGGTCGAATACACATAAGGAGGCAAAGTCTCTACTCAGACTGAGGGGCTCTAGACCACTTGTGAGCTCGGGATCGTTAAGTAGTAGCACGTCGCCGAACCGAGTCTAAAGGCCCAAGCTGGTATCCAGGTGCCCCCGCCCACAGATGACAGCAGTACTCCATATGAGGCCGGACTTGCGACTTATAAAGTTGCAGTCTTTGGCCCGATGTGAAGTACTGCTTCGCTTTGTTGAGCACTCCAAGCTTTTTGGATGCCAGCTTAACCTTGTCTTCTAAGTGACTATGGAACAAAACATCGCTAGAAATGTCGACGCCAAGGATCCCAATGCTTTTACTGATGTTCAAGGACGTGTTCTGGAATTGTGGACCTACAGCAAATGGGGTTTTCTTAGCAGTGAACGCGCAGGCTTGTGTCTTAGTGGGGTTGAAATGGACTAGGTTTAGTCGACCCCAATCGGAGATACTAGAAAGTGTACTCTCGATTTTTGTCATAAAATCGGAACGTTTTAATTTTGTTGCATAATGTCAGTGTCATTTAATTTAATAAGGAGAATTACATCATTCCAGTGAAGTTTAATAAATGGGTGTATGCGTGAGCGTAAGTTCTTTTTATATATAAAAAAATATTAAGCTTAAGGTTAAACATCAGTACCGAGGCGGGAAATTTGAATATTTTCGAGTTCTTTTTTTACCTTCGTAGAACAATATGGATACATGTTTCAGTGATTAGCGACAGTAGAAGTTCATTTACCTTTATATTCATTATAGGGAGTAAATAATTTGTTAGTAACTGCTACATAGCACTTAATATGAATATCGCTCAAACGAAATAAAAAAACTTTGTACCGTAATATTGTCAAACGAAAAAGTTTTTAAAATATGAAATATCTAGAGAGCTCTTAAAAATAAGGTCAATGTGTATTACTGAAATATGTAAAATGAAAAAACACCTGTCCATGACCTGAATTTCAGTCTACTTCGTTCACATTTAGGACTTTCATCACGGAGTCACATTTCGTTCGGAACAGCAACAAACATTATTTCCCCAGACGAATAACTCTTGCAATACATTTATCTCTACAACGTATGTATGTAAAAATTCTGCATGCCATTATCGTCATTAAGGCTCTATTCACACGTACCACATCACAACCATACCATGTGGGCGGGCGGTAATTTGAATGAAAATTAATAGTTGAATTCACACGGACCACATTTTGCCGTCACTATCGACCGCGTGTGTAATACCGACCACAACGCAGCGACGACGTCGCAGCCACAACGCAACCACAACCGACACCGTGAACTAAGGGTACAAATATTTTAACATTTTGTAGCTTTTTTTTATTAGTGTGGGGAAATCCTCATAGGATACGGACTTTTACCGGCTAAAACCCCACGGTGGTAGCCGCCTGCGCTACAGAGGTGGGCGGACTCTCGTGCAGATCGCGTACCTGCTCGCCCCTCCACGCGCGGCGCAGTGATAGCCCGTCCCGGGGGAAGTGTGATACCTCCCCCTAACACCCTCACGGTGCTATCGCACGATGAATCGTCGGGGCCGCTTCTGAATGTTCAGGGCCCCCGCCCCGATTGCCCACGACCCCGAAGGTCCCCGTTTAGTCGCCTTTTACGATAGGCAGGGGAACACCGTAGCTGTGATTCTAAGTCCCAGCTACAGGGCAGGAGGGCCGCCACGAGGCACGGCCGTGCCTCGGCGGCATCGTCTCCGGGCGGGATCGGCTTCCTCCCGATCCTGCTCAGCAGCCTCCTTCTGGACCATTACGGTCTCACAGAAGGAGGCTACAGCCCTCCACGCCGTATCCCTGCTCAACATCGCCGACACGACTGCTGGCAGTCGTTACCACATTTTGTAGCTACCACAACGCAACCGCAAGAAGCCGCAGCAACACTATTCACACGTAACCACAGCTTGACTACATATTGTCGCGACGCTTTGGTGGGTTGCGGTACGTGTGACTAGACGCTTAATGATCAACAACAAATGTCTTTAGTTGCATGCAGAATTTCGCTGAACAGGGCTGGTACGAGAATAAAACTATCAATAGGTATACTTTATTTAACCCGTATGTTCTCGCGAGGGACGCGCGTCCAATTATAACAATTTATGTCATTGTTATATTTATAACCGCGAGCCAAGCGATTAAAATACGTTTAAAATTATTTAGTTTCATAATTATAGGTATGATGAACTCAAAACTATTATATAAGTTATATTAATATCTATTATTTCTACAAGTATTACTTAATCGTTATTTTATTAATTAAAAAGACGGCGATATTAAAATATAGGATATTAATTTATTCATCAACACATTATATAGTAATATCAGATCAAATGATACCAAATACTTCGGTGAATATTTCACGAGCATTACCTCTGTATGCGTGAAACTAAAATAAACAAGTATTTTGCCCCGAGCCGAGACCGAACCGGTGTCGACGGAATGTCGGAAGTAATTAAAATCGAGACCCGACTATGAAAAATAAAAACTAACCCAGCTGCCAAAATTGTATTATCGAATCAGAAAACTTATAAAGTAACTTGTAGTTACCAAACGTCCAGTTTGCAACTCTATTAAAAGCTTTGTGGAGTTCTTCTATAGTATCTTACATCCATCTGCTCTATCTAGCTCGATCTAGCTCGCTAACTAGGAAGAGTGAGCTACATTTTCAGTACATATACATTAACCAGATTATATATCACAGACACACACTATTAACACAAATTATGTATTAATATTTTTCCGGATTTTCTATTTAAATAAGAAATAGAAAAGCAAAAATAACATTGAAAAGCAAACGAACAAACAAATACACAATGCGAAGCTAGACACTGTAAAAAAGAAAAATTCATAAAGTACAAAACATTACGAGTGCTCAAAATAAGGATATTTTCCGGTTATCACGACGCACTATAATCCAAGTTAAGGCTCTGCAATCATGATATCCTTTCTTTGGGTTTAAGTGAAAAAGAAGGGTTGAAATACCATTTGTGGTAGATAAATGATTTTGATAGACTCTATTAATCTAATCTCGAACTTTCTGAAAAGTTTTACGACAGATTTATTAGATTTAGATATTTAAACGTGAACGTATTAGGTACCTAATCGTATTTTACACGGAAGTGTTTTTAGTATTCAATTAAAATTTGAGCGCGAGAATGTTTTTTTTTTTCTAAAAGTATACTTTTTAATCAGAAATAAAACCTGTAAAAAAGTGCAGCATTTATTATCCAGCGTGCAGGAAGGATATTATTTTATTTCTTATTTAATTTCGTTTACCAGTGCTTGTTACAATAATTTATTTCGTATAAAGTGTTATTTTGTAAATACTATCAATAAAAGGTACACACTACTTGCCCATAAATAGGTAATAAGTACTTTGGTTAACAAACATGCCTTTCGTTCTTCTGTTGATTATACATAGAACAGTATTTATTTGAATAATGTTTGGTTATTCTCGGTTTGTTTTAAAATTTTGTCTGCTTACATTTAGTACTTTACCATCAATCAAAGAATTTCTTCCGAAACATGTATATACATTTAAACGGGCCAAGTCAAACTAACAACCTACCCTGTACTAGTTAACGTAATCTGATTTTAATTAGGACATAACTTTTACCACAGTAATTAAACAATATTGCATTATTAGTACATTATTTAAAGTATATTATTATTTTATTACAACATTTATATCAATGGGAACCTTCCTAACAAGCAGTAATTCACAAATCTGTTTTTCTTAAACAACGCTATTTCAACATTTCTCTACGATAAAAATCTTTTCTTTTCTGCTCATTTTAAGTTAATCTTAAAACAGATTTACTTAATAATGTACTTTGTGAAGAAGTTTAAATAACAATAAGCATTTTACTCCTTAAAAATTTTCCCTGTGCGAAAACTTTTATTCATTGTTTCCAAATGAGCTTTGTCTTTATCTTCGAACCTATTTTATTAAATCTCTTGGGTTGAAAATGCTCTCAATATTTTTGCCTTCTGTATCTAAAATTTTGCAAGAAATTAAGTAAGTTAACTTCTTGTTAATTTCTTTGGGAAGGGTAACTCGGAAATCTTTACTATTACAAAATTGTAATGGCTGTTCTGGCATCATAATGTAATTTATATGATTTAGCATTTTTAATTGATGAAGCTTTTCTTATCTTCTAACGCAGTCGAGTGAAAAGTAATATGAGGGCAGTTTTTTTCTTGTAAATAAACAAACATGCGAATTATGAAACGTGCGTATTGAGTTCTTAATTACTATATATCGTACAGAGTTAGTAAATAGACAATGCTTAATAAATTGGAATATTTTCAGTCTTTTCCCAACCTAAATTGTGTTTAAATTACTAAGGACTTTAGGACTGAAATAACAAAAAAAAACTGGATTCTGAATTAACACATATTTAAGGAAACAGATTATTTAATTAAAATACAGCGGAATACAGCCCAAATGGAATGTGGGAGGAGTTAAATGCTAACAATTATCAATATGAATGACTCCCGTGGAAATAGAACTTGAATTCATACTTAGTGGTAGTAATAGAGCTTTGAAAGCATTTCAACATATTCTCACGTACATGCCAGTCATTGCAACGAAGCTAATTTTACATTTAAGACACATTTAGCTCAAACTAAGCTAAGTGCATATTCGTGTAAATGTATGATTCCTGGTAAATATCTCCATAATTTTAGGTAAAGCTGAACCATAATATTAATTGTTTTAGAAACTTTAGTAGCCGTTTCAAATAGTGGCTTTGGATCTTCAGTATTATACAATCAAAGTAATATTATTGCGGAGTTCGGAAGGATGGCTATAAATCGTAATTTTGTTGCAATGTTTCAATAAATAATTTAATTTCTCCCTCACTAATCTGGTGCATATTAGAATTATTTTTGTCTAAAATAATTATTATTCTGTCTATATTTTTAATTTAATCATCATAGGCACTAAGTCTTATATCAAATATGCAAGTAACTGTTGATTCGAACAGATGTGCTTGTACTGCAACGAAAATAAACTTGTGTCGCGTTGGTATAACATTAATGCTCACTTATAATAAAGAAGGGTATGCAATAGTTAATAAAATGCAGCGATCAGTTCAATTAAAATCGAATACAGAGCAGTAGATGCCGAGACGAAAATTGTAGGCTCGAATCCTACAAGAAGCACTTGAGCTATCGGTGAAGAACGATCGGCGAGCCAATTTGTGGTGTACCTAAAAGACTGGCTAAACTAATAATGAGGAACCTATATGTAAACTCATCCATCGATTCTTGGAAAAACGCTCCTGGAATGAACTATTCTAAGGCACTCATAAAGGCCTTTAATAAAAAGTCTACCATAGAGGTATTATCTCTAAGTAGAAACAACTTACGCATACTTGTGAGAGCCTTAACGGGGCACTGTGGATTGAACAAACATCTGTTCACCATCAGCGTTCATGACTCGAGGTTGTGCAGATTCTGCCGTGAGGTAGATGAAACACCAATACATCTCTTGTGTGAGTGCTGTCCACTTATGCCTAAACGAAATACTCATCTGGGGAAACACCTGTTACACCCAGATGAAATAAAATCCATTCCTGCCAAGAATATTGTGCAGTTTATTATAGCTGCAGGTCAGTGAAATTTAATTAACGTGGCGATCACAATAGTCCTGCGACGCGAGCGGCCTGCTCAGGTCAGCAGGATAGTGGCTTGTAGCAGCAAGCGCGCTTGCCGCGAGGCGTCAACTATTTTATCTAGTCATTGTAAAATTTACTTTAACGCATACGATTTAAAGGCCTCACTTGCATGGCAAGATAAATGCCGAGGCGTAGCCGTGTTGTTATAGTGAGTGGTGACCCTTAAAGTCAACTTCGATGTGATTTGATAGGCCAATTTAGTTTCCGTTAGTCGTATCACAAATTATCTGACCTCAATGCTGTTGAAGATTTAATTACCCTGTTACATTATGAACTGTTTGATGACGTTTTTGTGTCGATACTGCGATCTCAAAGTCCTGTTTGTAAAAGGTCCTTTAAGCAAACACGTGTGGTATTCAACAGGAATGTATGCACCGTTTTATTGTCAGTCATTCGGTGAAACTGGAATCTGATGTCAAAACATTGGAATTATTCGAAGAACGCCATTATTTTTAACCGACTTCAAAAAAGGGAGGAGGTTCTCAATTCATTTGTTTTTTTTTATGTTTGTTACCTCATAACTCCGTCATTTATTAACCGATTTGGAAAATTCTTTTTTTATTTGAAAGGGTACGCTTCCCGTTTGGTCCCATTGTCATCAGATCAGGATTTGATTACTTCTTAGTGTACTTTGAAGTCGGTTTAAGGTTTTTGTAAAACAGTCCAATTATATTTTCTTCCTTCGTACACTTTCACTTATCTCTTGCTATAAAAAAATAAGAAGAAATTCTATTTCTATTTTTTTATACATTTTCTTAATTCCATTACTATCTCTTTCTAACTCTTCTACTGAATGCCAATAACAACCACATTGTGTCCTTCCTTTTTTAAAGTTGGTTGTTGCTCATAAAAAAGTCATACCATCTATGTACCTACTGTATTTCTTATTTTTACACCTATTTATTCAGGACTATATCAAGATAGCGTAAAAAGGCTCTATAAGCCCTACAAATACGATACAATTCAAAACATACATAGGCTTTATCAACATTTCGTCAGAATAACATGACCATTTACAAAGCACCATATTTTCATACCGTGCGCAGACCACAGGCCTGTAGTTATCTTTTACGCCGACCTTTTCCTCTGTTACTATCTCATGACCCTTCTTTTATTGACATTGAATATGTGGAACCTTTTCTCATGATTGTACGGACCCATGGTTCGACTTAACTATTTATTTAACAGCTACTTGACGGAATGATTGTGTTTTATTGACACTAAAGTTGAAGTGGGTAATGAATAATGTATGAAAAACAAATTACTTATGTTACCAATGAAGATAAACGTAATTTTATTTTGCTTGAAACAATGGCTTTTACAGTATTACCCAACTGATAAGGCGCGTTGTGAATCTTCATTCGCACAGAAAAGAAAGTATGGCCCCGAAGATTAACGAAAGAATGCTTAAAACTCACAATCAACCTTAGATCATTACTACCTATAAGGTTCATAATACAGTGCAGCTGTTAGTTCCGTCTCACTAGCAAGTCACGCCCCTCCGCACGGCGCGCGCTAACATGGCGGCAGCTGCCGACCAATAGCGGTTTCCCGCGTTTGAAAATGTATCTTTTGCGCAGGTACATCGGTAAGCCATATCAGTTGGGTACTACTGTACGTTGGTTCTTAAATGTTTTGTCGACCTTCATTTGTTTTATTTATAATATATCTTTATTAAAATCAGACCATACGAATTTATGAATTAAAATTAATATATTTAATGCCGTGGCTTTTGTGGTAAGCAACCCCAAAGTTATTGAAATAAGTAAGTAAAACTTTCCTGTTTCCTATATCGAGAAAAAATTCTTAAAGAATACCTATTTAATCTTAAAAATGAAAACCCCATTTCCAAGAACTGGTTATTAACCTCAAAAAAGAACACAAATACTTCAGCACTTCACCGGTAAATATTAAGGCATAAAAATCACGCGGTCCGGTCATGCCCCTCGCCTGGAGAGTAAACGGCACCAAGTAAAGTTCTACAACCCAGCCACAATATAGTTATAGTGTATTCCAAAATATTCTGCAAAAACGGTAAACAAAACACCCGTACGGAAAATACACTGTGTAAAACACTTACGCGTAGAAACAAAGATACTGATAAATGCAGCTGTCAAAAGCTGCCGGTAGCGATTGGTGTTCCATCTGAGAGTTGCAATTAATCAGGCCACTGCCACCATCACATGGTAATACTGTGATGATGACACAGTATTATTAGGTATTATTACTACCTTACGCAATGTAACAACACATGTTTTGCATATGACCTAAGACCTTTGCCGCGGTGTCCAACATCATTCTTCAATATAAGAAACATGACGGAATGTTTACATTTTATCCATATTAATTTGGAACGAACTATAGTATAAAATACGATCCGTGCTGTTCCCAAAATCCCTTCGATTTCCTTATGAAATTATATGCCACAAAGACGGTCATATTTCCACCTGAGTGAAACTGAAAAGGATACGCATATAACGGTATGGAGATATCTGAATAGTTTACATGAAAGGGAAACGCTCGTGGAATGAATTGGTTTCTACTATCACTTTTTACAGTCAATGATAAAAGTGAAGACTCAATTGACTTCATATGGAGGTTTCGGTTTATTAAATTGATTTTAACGGCTATTATAATAAAACACCTACCCATAGAATGTTGATCTTCTGAGAATTTATCAATTATAATAATGTCATTGAACAATACAAATATTGGATATGAAGTAAATAAAAGTAAGGCCAATGAGACGAGATAAAGAATGTAAACAAACTTTCAGAGGTTCATAACATTTTTATTTCAAGAAATTGTATACAATTTTTAAACTTCCTATTCTTATCGTTGTCGTCTGTAGTAAAAGATACAACAACAATAAAAACCTGCCAGTCTGAGTCTTTGGGCATCGAGGTTTCCGACCATCCTAAGACGTATAATTTCTTGGTTTGGGCCATAACTGTAGAAATAAACGAAAAACAAAAATTAATTTTGTGTTTGAATTTTGATGTTTTGGAATAAACTGTGCTCTCGCGTCGCGTCTCGATGTGAACTGACCCTTAGAGATAATATTCGCGCGCTATTGTAATGTAACTCAGTCAAGGTAGTTGTTTACATATTTTATCTCGTCTCGTTGGCCTTACACATATAATTAAGATGAGTATCAATATTTATTCCTCTATCGTGATACATTAATCATTTTTACAGGGTTCGTTCCAATAAACCGACCTCGAGACACCACGCTCTTCCCTATACCTTAGGTTTTAACCATCCACGCCTACTTGAAAAATTCACCGGTATATTGAGAAAATGATGTTTTAACATCAGGAATAATGTAAGTACTTAAGTAAATAAGTTAATTTGTGATCAAATCTATTATCGTGGACGGCGATTCAAAGAATATCTTTTAACTAAAACATATTGAAAAGGTTTCTCAAATCCCCAGTAGTGATGTAAAAAAGCTAGTAAAATACGGGGAGATAAATCATTTTTCATATTTATTTTCTATGTACCTAGGTTCCGTTGGGAATCAGGTATATGAGATACTTATGGAATTTTACTTTGGCTGACAACAATTTGTTAGTGTGTGAGGCTTTAGTCGGGTTCAAAGAAATTACTCTTTTTTTTTTCTAAAACGTTACAAGTAAGTAATATGCGAAATAGTATTCTATTATCAGACGCAAAAAACTGACGGGGTCGTAGACATAAAAAAATCTTGTAATAGTAACTTTTCACCATGCAGTTTTTTTTGTATGGCCGAAGGTGGTAAGCATATAAAGCATAGAAGGAACTGGCCATCAAGTGCAGCTGTCGGAGCACACCGATAGGTGCTTGACGACAGATTCTCAACTTGATGGATTCACTTGGGGGTTCACTGGGGAACTTGAAGGTATGGTTGATAGCCAGCCAGGTGGCTACTACAAAGTACCCTAACACCATGCTATTGGTTCCTCACGATGTTTTCATTAACCGAAAACTCAAGCTAATTGTAGGATTCAAACGCCGGACCTTCGTCTCGATACTCGACGTAACTACCACTGAGCTATCTTCGCATTTAGTTTCCTCAATCCCCTGATTACCCTTTAGTGGTGGAATAATTTAAGAAACTTCTGTAGCCGATACTCACGTAATAGAACCTATCTGCAAATTTAGATTAGTTAGATATATGAATATAATACTTGATGAACCCTCATTTGATGTAAAAATACGCGTAAACCATGCCTTATAACATACAAAAGAAAGTAAATTCGACAAAAAAAAGGATACAATCATTTGCAGTTTCGCGAAAATTATTCAGCAGTTTCAGGATTACGTTACCCGTTACGGTTGTATATTCGTACAAAAAGTTGTGAGGCGGTCACACGCATTTCGCAAAGACGTTTACAAATGGCAAATATTTGTCACATGAATCTGATTAAAGTTCTCGTAAAGATTTGCAGCGAGATAAAATGCCTACTAAAAAGGTACAACAATGTCGTAAGATTAAATGAACACACATCCATCCCTGTTCTGTATTGTATGTATTTTTTTAAGGATTAGCACTTTTTAAAAGTCTTTGAATAGATTTTTGGATTTAATACTATCAACCGTAAAACAGAGACAGTAATTGCCGTGTTTGCTTAGTGAGATAGGACACGAGCGTTAATCGTTTTAACTCTTAATTACTCGCACTAAGAAAATTACATAACTGCTCGCATGGGGTCTCAGGTGACCCCAAATTGTAGGAATATTTTTTAATATATACGAAATAAATATGTAAATACAATTATATTATATCAAAAATGCTTTATTTAAACTATTATATTTTTAAGAAATAACATGAACAAAAATGTCATTGGACAAAAAACAAACATAAGTAAAATAATTACGAAAAATTTGCATTTTGTACTTATGGTGAGATCAAAGTTAAAAATAATTATACTTTTAGGAACTATCCGAATTACCGTTATTACACTGTTGACAATATGTCTCAGAGTGATCATTGCACAGAAATGTTGCGCAATTTTTTATATTTTGTAGCCACTTTTTCATCGCTTTTCCGCGCACTGTTTTTGCATAGCCCACGTTTTGCTGTGGTTGGTGTAACGATATTTTCCAGGTACATGCACTTCCCTTTGACGTTTTTTAACATTATTAGGAGTTGCATTGACTTCGAGTCAATGCAACTCAACTTTTCTGGCAATTTTTAATTAGTTCCAAACAACTTATTTTTATAAATTATGTATATTTAAACTGTAAATAATATATGTATGACGTGCATGTATATACTAGACTAATAATAATATAAATTGAAATAATAATACATAAAAAAATATCATAAAATAAGCAACTCACCTCTTTCAAAAAAGTTACATAATTACTCGCACGGGGTCAACGCTCAAGAGAGCAGCGACGCATCCATCAGCTCCCGCGACTTGATCGCTGCTAAAATGTTAACTTTGACGCGAGTTAGGAAGCTAGCAGGGGCGTGGAGAAAATCGGAACATGGCAAGTACTTTTTTTTGAAACGCAAAAGTATTTTGACCCCATGCGAGTAATTAAGGGTTAAAACTATCCAACCCTCCCGTAGCCATACAGGTATTGCCAACCGGAGACCTTTTCTGTTGAAGGTGTAACTATAATTACATATTATGGTGCGTCCATGCTCCATGATACGCGAACTGAGGACAAGCCGAGCCTCGAACGAACAGCATCGCGCTCGTTGTAACGTCCAAACATGACATCGCGAGCAACTAACGAATTCTATACGTTCGTAGCTCGGTTCGCATAGCATGGACGCACCATCATATTTAATAGGCTACTTTCCTGAAAAAAACTAATTAGTCCGTCATTTACATTATCAAAAATTATTAGACACGTATTTTTTCTTTTGTCAATTAAACAAAAAAATACGAAGATATCGTGTGTTGAAGTTCCGCGTGACGTCACGGTGCGGTACACTCTTTAGGAACAAGTGACGTCACGAGTCCCCACTCCCAAACTTAGTCGCGCTTTATCTTCGTCAATTGTTAATGATTTGGTAAAGCAAAAAATACGTGTCCAATATTTTTTGATAATCTACGGACTAATTAGAATTAATATATTTTTACCCAGGCAACATCCCTATTATAGTTACACCTGTTAGGGAAGTTACCAAAACCTCCTCAAAAAACATACGTTCCTATTGTGCGATGTCATAGGTATTTTGACTTATATAACATTTTCGAGTGAAAATCAAATCCTTTTTGTAAATCCCTATATAGTCAAAAAGGCTTACCAGAATTTGATGTATGAGACGTCTATAAATTTGTCGTAATCTTACGAAAGGTATTGATTTTATCATGAAAAAACCTTTTTGGATTTCCTTATTATTGGCGCAAATAACGATGACGGTCACAGTTTTTACCAAAAAACACATTAAACCAATTTGGCCCAAAATCAACCAGACTTGCTCAGAAGAAACTACATAGTTTAGTAAAGTTTTCTTTGATAGGTTTCATCATGTCAAGTTAAGTGATGATATTGCTGAAGATTTCTTGGATAGGTCATAAAGCCAAACTAGATAACAAGTGCAGGTGTCGGAACACACTGTAGTAGGTACATAGTTCATGATACTGGCTCCTCAACTGGAGGGTGATAGCTAGGTAGACCACACAGTGTCCGCCCTAACACTATAGGTTATATAGCTTCATCAACATGTTTACCTGCTCTCTTTCCTATCTCTCTTATGTATGTGTATAAAACGCAAGCTCGGTATAGTATTCGTACCTACGACCATTGCCATGACTTTCGATTTCACTACCATCAAATATAATATTATTCTAGACCAAATTAATTTACTGAGATGTGATCAGTTTGCAGTGCGCAGTTTTTCACGGACCGCCTGTTGGTAAGCGTTACTGACCATTCCTCCCTTTCCAATGAGCTCTGGCGACCTTACTCAGCGCAGGAACACAACATAATTTGTCGACCGGCCGAAATCGGGTTACTTTTATAACGTAAAATACGCTTTTGACAGCAGCTATTTTGGCAATCTTTATAATTCCCTTGACTTGCGGTAAAAAAATAACAATAGATTTCTATTGTTTTCCTCGCCCGCGCGGATCGTCAAACAGTCAAAGGATTAATAAAATATTGTAGGTATAGGAACATATACTTACGCTAATTAATAAACGTGTGTAAGGCAAGACTTTGGACTTGGCCTGTTTGGTGATAATTTAACGATAACAACTTAAGCACATAGGTAAATCAATCGGTAGATAGATCCATATTATTCCTCTTCTTACGAAACAAATGGCTATCGATTCATTATAACATGCTCGACGTTATATCTTCCGTTGGAAAAAAAGCTTCCAGAATATTCGGGTTCAACGACTTCAAAAACTTAAAAGATTTCAGACAAATGCCGTAGAGCGCGTTTCTGTGTTTGCATTTAAATCCGTAGGTATTCATGCGAGTGTCGGGGTGTCTGCACTTCGTCGTTGATGCTCTTTTTTGCTTCTCTGAACCACGCAAAATGGAATATTGTCTGCCAGGAACAAAGACGCCGTTTTAGTAGTGCACTTTGCCTTCCGCTACGACACAGTTTCTCGACGTTGACGGGCAAGTTGGCGTGGTTGGTTAAGATTCCACCGTTCACGCCAGGGGCCCAATTCTCAACCAATCGAAACTGATCGCTCGATCGAAAAAAGCACGAATTCTAACTTTTACGAACGTTACGTTATTCTGGCAATTTCAAGGCCGGCATATTTAGAAGGGAAACCAGTCAGCTAGAGCGTTGATTGGTCGGGACCGTTCGAATTGACTCCGCCCCTCGAAATTTTACAGTCGAATAGGACTCGAACCGTAAGTTCGATTCGAAGGCTAGTTCGAGGGAAGTGAGAATTGGGCCCCAGGTCGTGAGTTGATTCCCACCCAGGACATGCATTTATGTTCATGAACATGTATCTATGTCCTGGGTCTGGGTATAATTATGTATATTAAGTATGTATTTATAAACAAAAAGTACATATATCAGTTATTTGCTTTCCATTGTACACACTCTGCTTACTGTTGTCCCAGGATATTTACCTAATATGGAAGGACTGCCCAGCTCCTTTTTTTTAGAAAACTATAATTGTTTATTCTAACCCCCTTATACATAATCGCTTTTTTTAAACTCTGATTTAGTTCAAAAAAAGTCACCTATCAGATAAAGACTTCGGAATTTTAGACGTCCCTTGTTCATAATCGCTTTTTAACTAAATCAATGTAAAAGTGTGCCCCGTCTCACTCTTTCGATCACCAAATGTCACCTGTCAGATAAAGACCAGAATTTTAGCTAATCAACGTTTGATAACTTTATTATGAATAAGGGGGTAAATAGATAGGATGGCCATAAAAGGTCGCCGCTTAACCGAACACGCGCGAATAAAAAAATCTATAGTAAATATTATTCATTTCGAAAATACGCATAATATTTAATTTCTCTTATAGTTTGAAATCGTCTGAATGGGATTAACATAAATTTCATAAAAGCAAAGGTATAAAAATCTGTTTATTTTGAATGAATTTGATAAATTCGTGATTCTCGGTACGCCAGAGGACCAAGAGGATTTAAAAATTAAGTTACGTACCTATTCATTTAAATGCTTAATTTAACACTGCTTCACTTAATGGGCCATTTTTCGGTTATTTGCCGACCTTTCTAACATTTCATTATTAGTGGAGGACAACTTCTAATTTATATTTGCTTAACGTTCCTCAAGGGTTCCGGCCATGAGAAACTTTGTTAAGCATTACCAAGTTTTCGAATTGAATTTTAAATTCAAAGAACATCAGGCTTTCATTGCTGCGTGAAAACTGAAAAGTTAAATAAAAAATTATGGGCAAATTTATTTTCAGCAAGTGCTACCATAATTTTATAATGCGCTTTTAATTTTCAATGTTATTACTTACAAAGTTTTTTCTGATATACAAATGAGGACATTATAGTAACTAAATTGTCAAAGCGACCGTTTCAAAGGGGAATACACAAAGGAATATTGAAATTCGTGGAAAATTCCCGGACGCATAAAATAATCGCATTTTTTTATCGATACCAAGATACCGGTATGAATTGATTGACTCTCCCAAATATGCATCAAAGAGATTCCAATACGCTTTGGTCCAACGCTCGTTAGGATTTTTATTAAATGTTATTATGTTATATAAAAACCATTTCATACCTTTATTGATATGCAGATATTGGTTATGCTTATCTTTGTGGGTCAATAAATATTTTTTCTTTCTTTCTTAAAAGGTAGACAGCTGAAATTCGCAGAGAATATGTATATCTATTTCCGCTATAAAAACAAATAATAAAAATATCTTAAATTTAAACGGGGCGCCCATATAACAAACGTCGTTTTTGGTTTGTTGTCATAGCACAATGAGTTAGTTAGTATTGTACGGAACCCTCCGCTTGCAAGTCCAACTCGCACTTGGCCAGTTTTTTATATTTTTTTCTATGTATTTTACTTTTTGTACAATTAGGCGCTTTTTCGCCATCAAAAGTTAGTTGCTTGTTGAAGACATAATGATGATTTAACCCCAAGTTAGCAGGCCTACACTGAGTTAGTTAAGATGTGTGCAAGTGGATTTATTGCAATATAGGCAACAAAAATTGCTTGCTAAAATGATGAGAAATAGAGCCATAAATAAAAAAACGTACAAAAATAATATTTTTAAATTGCTTTCAAGGCACAAACGGTATATAAAAATGTTGACATTGCTAATAAAAAAGGGTTTAGTTACATTTAAAAAAAAGATTCGGATGTTGTGTGGTGGACGTGTAAATTGCCCTCTCCATTTTTATACTCGTTTATTTAAATCGTTAACTTAGGCTTTTGGCATTATTTTAAACATAAAAATGCCTTTTCGACGGGAGACGTGAATATTTGGCATTTAATAATGTTACACCCACGGATAAATAACAAATCATAATATGTCTAATTCCTTTACTCAATTTCTCCATAAGACCTGTAGAGGATTCAAGACTGGTGCCAAAGAACAACGTGCGTAAGAACCATAAATATTATCTTCAACAAGATATTTTAAAATGTCAAAACATTACCTTTTACCATTTTTCGTTATAATGACGCAAACTATACAGGGTGTTTTTTTGGTCGGCGACAAGCGACCTAGGAGCGGTAGTACAAAATATATATTCCCCAAAAATGGACATAATTCCATTAAATACTGTAAATATGTTGAGAAATACCTTATTCAATTTGAAATAAAATTACCGCAAAGTATGGTTACTAGGCACGTGCACTGACTAGAGCTAGGCACAAGCCGCCATCGTCCCACCCCTTTACTCCCTCGCACTCCCGTTGAGTATTATGTTTACACTTTAGCTTATTACATGATTTTAAAAATTTGATATTATTTTATTTTTATTATTAAAAAAAATAAAGTATTTTTTTTATATTTTTTTAGCACCAGTATCTATTGTATTATCGACCCCGAGTTGCTTGTCGCTGACCAAAACAACGACCTGTATATATGCGCATTTATGAAACCCGTTTTACGTGTTTATTGTTTCTCATATCGCAGACACGTCGATGTTAATTGCAAAAAAGGGAGATAGGTAGTTGTTTTTGTAAAACTTGATTCAATCCAAAATATATTTTGAGTATGCTGTAGACTTAAAAAATCAGCTAATTTAGTGCATTACTAGTTTCTTTTTTTTTTCGATAGATTGACAAGCAGTCAGAACACCTGATGCTAAGTGATCACTGTTCTCCTATGGACATTTGCAATAACCAGGGGATTGCGTTAGTGTTAAACCTTGAAGCGCTCTTATAAGCCTTTTTTGAAGAATCAAATATCTTCGCACTGTTTTTTACGCGTTACTATATGTAATGCTATGTGAAAATTAAATTAACGCAATTTTCCAACATGTTGACTAATAAGTACAATATGGTACACAGGTTTAGCAGCAGCTAAAGGCAAAAGAAAAAATGTCAAGACTATCATATTATAATTGTGAAACACGAAATATTTTATTATATTTTGGTGGTCATAGGTTTTGGCACAAAATCCCGAATTCCGCATGCGGAAAATATCATTTGACCTACCGTTCCTATAATTTTGGCATCACCTGGGCCAGTTGGCGTGATTGGTTCAGATTTCACCTATCACGCCTGTTGAATTAGTTGGAGGCCTCCTAGGCGTCTTGAAAACTCCAACAGTAGGTTGACCACTAGACTTTTTTTTTTTTTATTAGCGTGGGGAAATCCTCATAGGATACCCGACCGCCCTGGGGGGGAGCGGCCAGGTTATGCCGGACTTTTACCGGCTAAAACCCCACGGTGGTCGCCACCTGCGCTATAGAGAGGGGGGCGGGCTCTCGTGTTGAACGCGTACCTGCTCACCCCTCCAAACGCGGCGCTTTGATAGCTCGTCCCAGGGGAAGTCTGACACTTCCCCCCAGCACCCTCGCTGTGCTATCGCACGATGAGTCGTGACCACATCGACTCATCGTCCTCCTTGGGGTCGCTTCTGGGCGCACAGAGCCCCCGATCTGATTGCCCGCGACCCCAAAGGCCCCGTTTAGTCGCCTTTTACGACAGGCAGGGGAACACCGTAGCTGTTATTCTAAGCCCGAGCTACAGGGCAGGAGGGCCGCGACGAGGCGCGTCCGCGCCCCGGCGGCTTCGCCTCCGGGTGGGATCGGCTCTCTCCCGATCCCGCTCAGCCGCCTCCTTCTGGACCATTACGGTCTCACAGAAGGAGGCTATGGCCCTCCGCGCCGTATCCCCGCTCAGCATCGCCGACACGACTGCTGGCAGGGAGAGATTCCGCCCGATCAGGCCGACCAGGATCCGCCGCTCGGGTTCCCATGCGGGGCAAACCGCGAGCGTGTGCGATGCGGAGTCCTGGTCGCTCCCACCGCAGTGGAAGCAGGCCGCCGTCGCCTCACGTCCGATCCTACACAAATAATCACCGAAGCACCCATGCCCGGTAATTATTTGTGTAAGTCTGTAGGTGAGTCGTCCACCTTCTCGCTGCATCCAGGCCTCGAAGACCGGCAGGACTGCTTCGACGACGCGTTTGCGCGCAAACCGCTCCTCGCGAAGCCTTGCGCGCCACGCTGCGAATGCGATAAGTCGCTCCTGCCGTCTGATCGCCTCTTCTGGATCGCCTCCACCACTTTGGCGGATGATGCGAATCCGGTCATAAACCCTCGCATCCATATCCGCCAGAATGTCTAGCGGTGGAAAGCGAGCCAGAACAGTTGCCGCCTCAAAGGATATTGTGCGGTATCCCTGTACGATCCGTAGGGCCATCTTACGCTGGACGCTGTATACTTTCCTTCTACAGCGTCGGATGGCCAGTCTCTTCGCCCATACGGGTGCCCCGTAAAGGGCTACGGATCGTATGACCCCCGCATAGAGGCGGCGAACTTCCTCTCTCGGTCCCCCGAGATTGGGTAGCAGTCTGTGCATAGCACCCGCTACCCTCTCAATCCGGGGGACTAGGCGAACAAAGTGTTCTTCGAAGCCCCAGCGACTGTCCAGGGTAAGGCCCAGGTACTTCATGTACCGCCCCACCCTGACTTCTGACTCACCTACTCGGACGCACGAGTCGGGTGGTTCCCTGCTCCTAGGCAGTTTGTGGAACCATAGCGCCTCGGTCTTATGAGGCGCTATTTTTAGACCCAACTCGCGGATTTTGGCGACGACTACTTCCACCCCAAGCTCGGCGAGCTGTTTGGTCCCCTCGAAGGTATCCCCACTGGCAACCACCAACGTGTCGTCTGCATAGCAAACGACTTTAACGCCAGCGGGGAGATAGACACGCAGAACCGCATCGTATGCGAGGTTCCACAGCAATGGGCCCGACCCCTGTGGAACCCCACACGTGATCTCCCTCCGGATTCTCCTACCGTCTTGGTCCATGTACAAGATGTACCTGTCGCGCAAGTAGTCCCTTACTATAGCTTGCAGGTAGGAGGGCACCTGATGGTATGTAAGAGCCCCCCTGATTGCGTCCCAAGGCAGAGAGTTAAAGGCGTTGACGATGTCAAGACTTATCGCCAACGCCACTACACCCTGGGACACAGCCTGCTCCGACAGGGAGCGGACGCGCAAGACCGCGTCTATTGTTGAACGCCCCCGTCGGAAGCCGAACTGGCTATCAGCCAGATCGGGACCGACGCACGACAGATGCCCGTTGAGACGAGCGGCAAGTATTCGTTCGAATAGCTTGCCAACCTCGTTTAACAGGCATATGAGACGGTATGCAGAGGGAGAATCTGCGGGTCTGCCTTCGTTCTTCAAAAGGACCAAACTTGCCTCCTTCCAGGCCATGGGGAACTTGGCACAAAGGAGGCAGCTGTTGAACAACTGCCTCAGCCTATCCCCCAGGGCAGCCAGACTCAACACCCACACCCGACCCGGTACACCGTCGGGTCCTGGTGCGGTGTTTCGGGCTTTCAAGCGGCCAACGGCTCGATCTAGCTCCTGTACGGTCACCCCCATTTCGTCATTCCACTCCCACGACGTCGGGGGGTGAACTGAGGGACTTGACCGCCCTGCCGGGAAAAGAGTAGTCACTACTCGACCCAGCAGGTTCGGATCTAGGGTCTCCGTCAGGGGAGGCACCCATGGCCTGAGTTTACCCAGGACCATCTTATATGGGCGCCCCCATGGATCCTCGTTGAGTCCCTCCAGGAGCTCATCCCAGCACCGTTTTTTGGCATCTGAGATGGCGATCTGCATCGCAACTGTAGCCGCTCGATATGCCCTATAGAGACTGGCTGTCTCCTCGGCAGGAGTTCGCCTTCGTCTCCGAGCTCTGGTGTACAGGCGGCGGCTCCTCAAACAAACCGCGCGAATTTGTGCGATTTCTGCCGACCACCAGTACACCGCCCGGTGCTTGGGGCGACTGGACCGCGGCATTGATGCATCGCAGATTTGCGACATCGTACCGCGGAACCAGTTTGCTTCTCTTTCCGGATCGGACGGAATCTCTTCGGCATTTTCTGGCCAGGCCGCGACATTGGCGGCAGCTTCGAGCATGTCTCGATCTAGCCGCTTGAGACACCAACGTCGCGGAGGGCTGCCATCGTTGTGGATGGTACTGGTGTTGGGACGGCGGAATGCCACATCCATGAGGATGTGGCGGTGGTCAGATAGAGTGACCACCTCCTCTGCAACTCGCCATCCCGACAGCATGCACATGGCAGCAGGAGTCGCCCATGTAAGGTCCACGATCGACTCCCCCTGCCAGCGCACGCATGTGCTCGTAGACCCCCGATTGACTAATCGGAGGTCCAGACCAGCCGCCCACTCCTGTACTGCTTCTCCCCTTGGACTGTCCCTGGGGCTGCCCCACGCTCTTGCGTGGGCATTGAAGTCCCCCAGGACAATCAGTGGACGAGACGGGCATCTGCGGATGCAGTCAGCCACCTCGTCCAGGTACGCCTCATAGTCGGTGAGGGACCTATTAGGGGAGAAGTAGCAGCCCACTATGGCCAGGGTGCTCCATTGCACTGCAACAAAGCCCTGCCCTCTACTCAAAAGAGCGCAGGGTGGAACACCCTCTCCGCCCCCCCAGTAAATCGCAACGGAGCCCAAATCGTCACCGAACCAGCGAGGATGGTCGGGGACGCTATGGGGCTCTGCTACTACTGCCAGAGCAATCTGCCGCTCCACAATGGTCTGCATAAGCAGATGCTGAACATTGCGGCAGTGGTTAAGATTGCCCTGGAGGATCTTGTTTGGGGGCGAAAATTTTAGGCCTCTGGACTACCTCCATTTCCAGGCCAGCGCCTGGCTCTGCGGTGGTTGCCGCGGCCGTCTCTACGATGGGAGCCTGCTTGCTCCTTTTCTTTATGGGTGCGGGACACTTTCGTCCTAGGCGGTGATCTGAGGGACGCCCTAGATCAGCGCACAAGGGGCACCTAAGTATATTTGAGGTGCAGTCGCGGGCTCTGTGACCCGCCTCTCCACAGGCGTAGCAGCGATTGCTTCTATCTACGCCTGCGCTGCACCTGCAGCCCACATGCCCCTTTTCGAGGCATCGGAAGCAGTGTAAGGGCCTGGCTTCCAATGCCTCAAACCTCGCTGT
Source organism: Polyploca ridens (assembly GCA_951394255.1). Lineage (NCBI taxonomy): Eukaryota > Metazoa > Arthropoda > Insecta > Lepidoptera > Drepanidae > Polyploca > Polyploca ridens. The sequence goes on along the minus strand of OX596252.1, from coordinate 5,594,647 downwards.
CCCCCAACCCACTATTATCCCCTTAGCATCAGTCAGTTTCCTGACGACCGCTAAGGGACAGCGCACCCAGCAGGTTCCCATCGTGGTGGGAGTTCGACGGACTTCGCCCACCTTTACGTCGTCCACCGCACACCCACCTGCTTCAGCAACCGCTGCTGCCACTTCTGGAGGAGTGACGGCATCGTCGAGATCTCGCAGCCTCATTTCACCCGTCTTGATAGGACGGGCAATGCGCAACCCAAGGTCTGCGAGGGTCTCTCTTAATTTTGCCACCAAGGCGTCTGCCTTGGCACAGCAATCAGGGCCGTCAACCTCCATGAGTATCCCCCCGGTAACCGATCGCTTCATTCGGACGCCAGGGATGCCAAGATCCTTAAGTTTGATCTTGGTTTTGGCGTCCTTTGTGACTTGGTTGTATGTTACCGAGGAGCCCTCCGGTATCGTCACCGTAACAGCAGCGGTCGTTGGGACCCTGGGCACCTTTTTCTTCTCTTTCCTTTTGCCTCCTCGCTTGGGTTCAGGGGGAAATGGCTTGGCAGCAGGTCCACCCTGGGTCCCATTCTTTTTGGGCTGTTTGGCGACAGTCGCCCAGCTCGCGCTCCCCTGCGCGTTAGCCTGCGGCCCTGAAGCCACCATTTGCTGACCACTAGCCTACCTTCACCGATATGCAGTGGGTACGCGCGGTTGAGTATCTGCCCATTCTCTTTCACCCTCATTTGTGAAAGGAGGCCTGTGCTTAGCAGTGGGACACTATAGGCTGATGTCCAAATGTCAGAATGTCCCAGGATATTGACCTACTCCTACTCATATTATTAGGTCATCCGTCACACAAACTATTCACCACTTAGGTATACTGTAGTACCTATTTCCATACCATATACATCATTTTTACATCTTCATCACCAATCCACGTCCTTTTGTAAATTATATTTCAGGATAATTTATTTGAACCTATTTATTTATTTTAGTTTTTATTATTATTGTTTTTAGTTCTGTCAACGATACGTGTCTGTTGCCGACCACTGGAATGGCTATTCAGACCTTCGCAACAGCATTGCAGTTCTTCTTAGCAACTCAGTGTTTCATCAGCGAAGAGCCAATCCCAAATGCTGATGTGAAAAGTTAGTTGGAGCTGTTTGACAATTCCACCTTTTTGCATACCTACTATCTTTAGCTATTCTCGAACGTTTTTTTGAGATATAATAAAGTACATGATGTTAAAAATAAATAGTGTTATGTTGTTATGTTATTTTAACACACCCATATGAACACATCAAACAGTGAAATAGTATTCAATCAAACAGATAAACAGTTAAACTTCAAATCAATCAAAAATACGGCCTTAAAATCTATAGAGCCATTTGGTGATCTTGAAACATGAAATGTGGAAAGTAACAACAACAATTTACTTATGCTATGAGACCACTCACAGCATAAGTAAATACCAATATAGTTGAATTCGTGTGAGAATTACTCGCACTCACTGGCAGGCTTTAGCTTTTTATTTCCTATAAAACTATTTGTTCTTCTTAATTTTTCAGATTATGATAAGTTTGACTTCATAATTATTGGCGCCGGTACTGCCGGATGCGTGATTGCAAATAGATTGAGTGAAATCAAACATTGGAATATACTATTACTCGAAGCTGGAGGTGACCCACCCATCGAAAGTAAGGTACAGAATAAACAATATTAAGAATCACCATGTTCACTAAATGAACAAATAGAATAACACAAAATGCTATTCAACCATTATTCAAATTACTGAAACTGATTAATTTGTCATAGATTTGCAATCTACTAAGCAAGTTATTTTTGTTTATAATCTTCAATTTAAAACTTACAGATTCCAGGCTTCGATAAAAGCGTTTCAGGTACTAAATACGACTGGCAGTACAAAACACTTAACAATGGAAGAACTAACCAAGCACATATAAATGGGTCAATAAGTTGGCCGAGAGGGAAAGTGCTTGGCGGAAGTAGTAATCTTAATGCAATGATATATATTAAAGGAAATCCAGAAGACTATCAAAGATGGTATGACTCTGGCAACGTTCAATGGCACCCAGATGTCATAAGTTATTATTTCAAAAAAGCAGAAAATTTACAAGACATGAAACTATTAAATGATCCAGCTGTAAGGAATACTTACGGTCACGATGGACCACTTATCATTAATAAATTTAATAGCACTTTCAGACTAATCAATGAAAAGGTTCTCGATTCTTACGACGAACTTGGTTTTAGGAAAGTGCGTGACCTAAACTCTGCAAGAGTTATGGGTTCTGGTATATTAAGAGCAACCGCATATAGTGGAATAAGAGAAAGTGCTGATAGAGCTTATTTACAGCCGATACGTAACCGCAAAAACCTAAAAGTATTAAAAAACGCTTTTGTTATGAAAATTTTGATAAATCCATCGAAAAGGGCGTATGGAGTTGAAGTTGAAATAAACAATACTACATTTACATTTTACGCTTATCGGGAAGTTATTTTGAGTGCTGGTGCAATTAATTCTCCACAGTTGCTGATGTTGTCTGGTATAGGACCCAAACAACACTTGGAATCTAAGAATGTTACGTGTATAGTTGACTCTCCTATGGTTGGGAAAAATTTACAAGATCACTGTATTATACCAGTAACAATATATGGAAATGAACCAGGTGAAATTGACAATGTAGAACAAAACTTTAAAGTTATTCAGTACCTTTATAATCGAACGGGATATTTAGCCCAAAATAGTTTTTCTGATATTCTTACATTTTATTCTGATAAAATAAATGCGACGTATCCAGAATTTCAAAGCCATCTTATGATTTTTTGGAAGAACTCAAGTCTCACTGAGCAGGTTTTCACTCGACAAAGGTATAAAGAATCTGTGGTAAGGTCTATTGTTGACCAGAATAGCATGCATGCACTCTACGATTTTTTGTTCAATTTATTACATCCTTCGTCAACAGGGAGCGTAACTTTAAAATCAAATAATCCAAAAGACCATCCTGATATAAATGCAAATTATTTTGATGAATCCAGTGATTTAAAAGCTGCTGTAAAGGGAATTAAAATGTTAACAAAAATTGTTCATACTAAATACTTTAAATCTATCGGTGCTTTCTTAGGTAGAATTGCTTGGCCAGCTTGTGACACATTTGACTTGGATAGTGAACAATACTGGGAATGTATTTGTGTAAATATGGTGTTAACAGTATATCATCCCGTCGGGACTTGTAAAATGGGTCCGGATGCTAAAACGTCAGTAGTAGACGGACTATTAAAGGTATATGGGGTAAAACAACTCAGAGTAATTGATGCAAGTATAATGCCTACTGAAACAAGCGGTAATACAAATGGCCCTACTGGGATGATTGGAGAAAGAGGATCAGATTTGATAAAGGAAGATTATAATAGAATATAACGAAAAATAAAATGTATCAAGATTTATATCTTTGTGTTCTTTGCGTTTTTGTTAATGACACAGTAAGAATAATATTGAATACCAACGAAAAAGGTAAAAAACTAGCATTTTAATTTATTAAAAATTTTAAATATTTTTTATTTGTACTATTTTACCCTGTCTCCAGATTTGTTAGCTATAAATTAGATTAATAATAATCTGAGTGAGGGCGTATGATATAAGCAAAAATGCGGTTGAAATATCGAGTTATGTGTAAAAAAAAATGGCTCCTGTCCCCTTACCATCAACTCTTAATGCAATTCAACTCGGACTCTGACTAAACTGAATCGTTTTGAGTCAAAAGACGTCAGAATGCATGAAATTAACCAGATTTCCGCCTCGTGGTTTCACCTGCACTCTTATAGGCAATAAACGGAACCAATTTGTACTGACCGATCGAGACACGTAGTAAAATCCTTCTCAAAACAAAATTACCCCTCTTTGCCTCGTTAGGGGTTAATTTTCGAGAAACTCAAACAATCGTGTTTCACTATTTTCAAAGTAATCGGGACCGCACGTAAAGTTTCTTCCACACATACTTTAACAACCCCTAAAACCCCTAATAAGGTTTTGGAAAAATTATAGTGAGAATTTTTATTGTTTATTCAGGTTATAGTTTCAAGTTTATAGTTATAGTTTTCCCTTTATGTGGCCATTAAACCCTAACTCTGTACCAAATTTCAGCTCTCTGAAGTACTAGTTCATGTTTATGGGAAGTACTAGTTCTATTTTGATGATCATGAGTGAGTGTCATAAATGCGAAACTTTGCTTTCGCTTAACTTCGGAACTAAATGACCTACAGACTTGAAATTTTGGATTTTAAGTATGTAATTATAGCTTACTGGATGACGAAAACTTCTGAGTTCTGATCTTACCCAGAGGTTCTCAAATAGGGGCCTGAAAATGCGGCGAGATGGTTCCAGTAAAGGATGGTACGGCAGTGTTTGCTTCGCGCTCGACTTGGCGGGGGCACTACCGTGCCCCCCGATTGAGTAGTCTCTATGACAATGTAATGTTGTTTACCTTTTAACATAGGTACTGTTCAATAAAAGATAGAGTAACCAGAATAATTCTATTATTTTCATCAGCGAAAAGCCAATACCAAATGCTGATGTGAAAAGTAAGTTGGAGGACACTATCAATTTCACTCGTTTTTTTTTTCATAAATTATATCCCATACAAAGGCTATTCGTTTACTAACAATGACGATTGTCGACAACCATCTTGTGTATGCGGGGCTGGTAGCACAGAGGTAGCAAGAGTTCCTCTCTTTGCCATTTGTTTTTGTATCTACATACTGTTCAATAAAAGATAGAGTAACTGGTTACTCTATCTTATGGAAGAATTCTATTATGTTCCAAGGGCGCTGGGCCCATAACCTATTCAGGTTAATGATAAAAGGCTTGGAAAATAATAGTGTGAAGGCGTAACAAACAAACTCACTTTCGCATTTATAATATTAGTTAGGATGTTCATTTAGCCGTTAAAATATGTTTTTACATAGTACGATACGTATTATATTTCAGACATTAATTGTATCTGAAATCGTAAAGACACGACATCGTTAATTGTAGTGAAATGTTTTAATTTAATTTTTGAATTTTATCACCTGATTAATCTTTCAATTTAAATTCAAGTATACGCACCCGTAGATTTTAGTACCTATCGGCCTGATAATTCTGTTAATTAAGACCATACCCTGAAAAATAAATTCCCACGTTCGCTCCGCCTACACACCCCGCCACCCCTCATGTATAAGACGCGCTGCTGTCTGTATCGCGATAGCACGACCTAGTGTCCGATAGAAATTTGCGCGATTGATGACGCGCGAGTAAGAAAATAACACAAAAAGAATGGAGTAGTTTTTAAAATAAATATTTTTCCATCGTCACGCTCATTATCCCCGAAGAAGTAGCCTCAAGAGCCGCTTTTTAATATTCATTTACTACAAAAACTCTACTAAAAAGAGTAAAAATAATAAAACTATAGGGGAGAGAGGGTCAGTGTGGTTTTTTTTTTAAACTGATATCATCGCGCTAGTTTCGCTTCAAAAAGGTTAGTTTTATTCTTAAAATATACGTTTAACATCTGTGTTAGAAAATCAAAGACAAAGATAGGACTTGGGAAGTTCAGTAATACAATATATACATTTAAAAAAGATGGTGACGTTATCCACTGTAACCCATGGGTGGTTAATACTGAATCAGGGATTTTTCGTACTGAGTAATTTGGTTAAAATGTTTCAGTGTCAAAAACCCACAGCTTTGGATTAACAAATTAATAAAGATAAATGGATTAAAAATAAAGATAACCTACTAAAAAATAAAGACAACATTTAGAAATGTAACACAAAATAGGAATAATTCACAGAAGATATTATTCTTAACAGCTTACCTAAGAAAAAGATTTGACTGAGTTTGCGCCTTACTGAAACAATGCTCGAATCAAACAAATCAATGTCATGCTCATGTGCAAGGCGTATTATACCTGTCGCCAGCTCGCAGAAGGAAGGCATTCTGCCTGTAACATGTAGAGGCATGCGGGACTATTATACCGCCAATTAGGCGTAGAGGATATTTAACGATATGTTAGATAGTAATTCTGGACAGTCGACACTTCCAGATACTATCTTCAACAGGTAAGTAAGGTCGGCAATTTCGCAGCGCTGATGCGAGTGATGTTTCTTATCAAGATCAAGGTACATAGACGAGTCATATTTATGTTTAAAGAGGTAGCAGAGTTATTCAAGAAATATCTGTTAGATATTTTCGATTCTTGAAACAAGGTCCTTGTATCTGGGGTTCTAAACCTGCAATGCATACTCCAAGTGGCTTCAGACGTAAGTGCAATACAATATTTTTAACCATTTTACTTGAGTGAAACATTCATACGCATCACAAAATTCAAAATTCAAAATCATTTATGCAAATAGACCTTCGCAGGCACTTATGAAAAGTCTGACTGTAATACTCTAATACCGGTTCGGAAGGTTGCATTTGCTGAGAAGAGCCGGCAATAAACTCAGCAATTACTCTTTTCAAAACAAGCATAGATTCATTACATAATATTTACATTCTAATCGCACTGACAACAATTGCGTGCCCCAGTGCGGCGGCAAAGTAGACTGAATCTATATTTAATAAGTAAATAAATAAGTGGCAAACTTAGGCAGACGAGAGAAGCGCGTCAGCATCAGAAACAAAGAACATGAGAAGTCTTAATGCACCGTTTTCGTTAATTTACAAATATTATCAATAGCAAAGGCCCCAGTAATGAACCCTGGAGAATGCCACTACATATGGGAACCTAGCTTGATATGTAGTTATTGACAACAACAGCATGTCTCCGATTTTCTAGGTAAGATGAAAACCATCGACACCTCTTATGCCTATGCCTTTTAGCTTGGATAAGAGAAGACTATGGTCAATTCTGTTAAGAAACCATGTTGGCTTTGGTTGAAAGAGTTCTTTAAAGCTGCGTAAACTTGATGTTAGATAAGATATTCAAGTATTTTGGATATTATACATAATTTTTAGATAGGGCGGTAGTTGGCTACTTCTAATTTAGAACCCTTCTTGTAAATTGGTAATGAAGGCAGACTTCCAGACAGAAGGGACATAACAATCAAGAAAGGCTCTTTTGAACAGAATGGTAATTAGGAAAACAATAGTTTTAGTACAGAATTTCGGAACCTGGGCATTCAAGTCACGAGTGCCAGCAGATTTAGATGTATCAAGGATTCACTTCAAGAGAGTGGACGATGAGGACGATCCTGATGCTTTTACTGATGTTCAAGGACATTCTATTACCGCCAGTATCGCATCAGCGACGGCAACTGTACAGGTGTCAGGATCTTCTGTTGCGAAGAAGAGCTGCCTGCACGGGTACGATACGTAGTATCCACGCAAATCATCCCAGTCTGCTGACTTATAGTGCCACACACGACGACACCCGGCTGACCGGAGCAAATCGGGCCACGCACAAGGCACCTGCGTCCGGACGAGACAGTGGTCCCATGAGCCGAGTGACGCATCCACTGTCACTGCATAGCCGTCCGGTCGCATAGTCAGCAGAAGGTCCAGTAAGGAGCTAGTATAGCTCTCAATATCTGGGATTCTCGTAGGAGAAAGAATCAGTTGCGAGAAGCCATAGGCCAGAGCAAAGTCGTGAGCAGTCTTCCCCGAAAAGTCAGTGGACCGAGAACCATGCCACTCAACTTGGTGAGCGTTGAAGCTAAAATCACTAACTCCGCGGAGAGGTACTGCTTCAGTACTTTGTCAGTCATCGATTGCAGTTGCTCAAATAACCGTTTTGTCTCGGAGTCATCGCTGTGGGACCTGTTAAGGTACGCGTAAATTTTGGTGTGGACACCGTGATCTACGCGCGCTCACAAAACAGGCCATGGAGACGACGACAGCAAATATCCTCCTTAACTTAAATACATACCCTAGCACGGCACACAAAGATGTGATCCTGACAGCTGAGATATTTGCTTGTGGTAGACAGGCAGGCAGACAAATAGACGGGCGGCAGTAGAGGCTTAGTAATAACACGATACACGTGTACGATATTTTTACTTGAATATAAAATTTTGTGAATAAACAACTTGAATACAAAATTTCATGCCCCTTTTCACCACTTTGGGGGTGGAATTATCAAAAACGCTGAGACACTAAACACCCTGAACACATAATTTGAAGATTCTAACTTCTAAACTGACTGACTTTCATCGAAACTTTCATTCAATCCATAAATAATCCAATCCATAAGAAAATATCCAAAAACTCTTCCTTAGTGGATGCCTATACCGTATAAGGTATCTTTGTGCAAAATTTATAGTCTACGTCCAGCGGCTTGGGCTGTGCGTTGATATATCAACAATCAATCAGTTTACGATAAATATTTTGAATTTGAAGCGCTTGTGGTGTAGCATAATTAGCCGTTCTTAATCGATCGGCAAAGTTAAGCTACCACCATCGTGGTCGGTACCTGGATGGGTGACCGCCTAGTGGTATTTCAAATCGAGCGTTTCCGTGCTACGGAAGGCACGAAAAGCCGTTGGTCCCGGTTATCACTTAATTGTGATAGTCGTTAAGCTAGTTGGATGCCTCATAGGCGGCTTGGAAAATCTCAACAGTAGGTTGGCCACTAGCCCTAACTCCACCGATCCTTAGTGGGCACGTGTGGTGGAGTATCTGCCCATTACCTTACAACCTCATTTGTGAAAGGAGGCCTGTGCTCAGCAGTGGGACATTATAGGCTGATGATGATGATGATGATTTTGAATTTACTAGTTTTATACAACGAAACGAGAGAATATAAAAAAGGTTACAAAATAATGCCAAAAATGTAGAACTGAAGTTTATAACGTCAAATAATTTCTATTACAATCTGATATTACAATCAATAAAATAATTACAAATGTTCACATCAAAATATATAATAGCTGTCCACCGCGGTTTCACCCACGTTTTTTCCTGAATTTTCTTTGCTATAAACCTCACGGAGCCCGAGACCTTTCCAACGAATGCAAAACCGTGGAAATCGGTTCGTGCGTTCTGGAGTTATAGCGTCAGGAAGGAAAACCCGACTTATTTTTATATATTAGATTTCTTATTGAAACAAGAACGTTCGCTAAGTGAAAAAGTACATAATCCATATCTGTAAAATACAATGATTACAGACAAATCTAGGTTCTCATACTGCTACTTCTAATTTAACTATAATTCTATGTTTCGTTGGCGACTCCACTGGATCTGTTCCTTTTGTATTCTAAAATGAAACTAAACATAAACTCTGCCAACCAGGGTCATCAGTTTTTGACGTTTAAGAATACCCACGAGTTTCAATTTTAATGCTTTGTGATAAGGTTTATCTGTTAAAATCAAAGGTATGATGTTACAAAAGAATCTTACTATACAGGATTAAGATTCATTTTTCTCTATCATTTTTTACGTCAAAAAGTAATTGAACTGGTGGACAGAGTGTCTTTTGTTTACAAACATTGTCATGTCAAACAACTCGTCGAAATTGAAACAAATAAAAAAAAAAAAAAACAAAAAAACGAATACATCCTTTCTCCTGAGCGCACTGCGCGGTACTGAAGAACCGCTGCCTATTCATTGCTATTATAACTCGAGGGAGGACGAATACAAAGTTGAATATCGCGTGTGACGTTTGAACGTAGAATGGTCCAAAAGTAACTGACTAAAAGTTTAAAAACTAATTTCGTTTATAAAATGAGTTATATAATATCTAGGAAAATTTTGGTTTGCTATGCCCTAGTAAACTATATTTTCTTGCTGTAAGACAAATTTAAGACAGAAACCTGAAGCCGTTTACGTAGAAAATGATATTAAAGCTAAAAAAATACCATTTTTAAAACGAATAAATGATCGAATGAAAGTCTTCGAATCATGTTTTTGGCTTTTTGGGGCCCTAGATAAAGGTCTGAAATAACTTAAATTATAATTTCCTTTTTGATCAGACTTGTGATGGACTTAGAATATTAAGTCAAAAATGATGATAAATTTTGATGCCCCGTCTTAAGTACATTATCAGTTTTATTTAAGTCGTTAGTTGTTTTTGAAATAAATTACGCTGCTGTTCAGGTTTAGCAGCAGTTAAGGATAGTCAAACGAAGAAATGTCAAGAAGGTTGTAGAATTGTGAGGATTCAAAATGTCATGGTAAATATATTATTTGATTTATTTTGCACGATTGGTAAATATAATGCTCGAGAACCAGCCACATATGAAACCCTCATCTGTCGCCGAGCATCTGTGTTAATTCATACCATCATCTGTGCCTAACTGTTCCCGATCCTATAATTTTAGTGTAAAATTAATTCCTACTCATATTAGGTATTAGGTGGAAAGATTCTCACAAACTATTCACCACTTATTTTGTATTGCCTTGTTCCATACAATATTCGTCATCCATCTTCATCATCAAAGGGTGCCAACGGGACCCTATTACTAAGCCTCCTTTGTCCGTTCGTCCGTCCGTCTGTCTATCAGTGGGCTGTATCTCATGAACCGTAATAGGGAGACAATTGAAATGGTCTATTGCCGCTATAACACAATAATAAAAAACAAAAAATTAAAGGTCCCCCTTTAATTTTACCCCAAACTAGAAACGTAATTGTTTTGGCCTGCCTGACAGTTTTGTTGGCTTATATCTCAAGAACCGAAGTAGGTAGACAGTTAAAATTTTCGCAGAATGTGTATTTATATAACAAGAAATAATAATACAAATTAAATCAAATACAAAATCAAAAGGGGCCCCCATTCCACAAACTTCTTTTTTTGCACATAGTTTTCATTTCATAACAAAATTGAGTCAGTTAAAATTATTATTATTGTACGGAACCCTCCGTGCGCGAGTCGGACTCACATTTACCCAGTTTTATTTTGGTATTACTTTTAGTTCTGTCAACGATACTTGCCTGTTGCCAACCACTGGAACGGCTCCTCAGACCTTTGCAACAGCATTACAGTTCTTCTTAGCAACGCAGTGTTTCATCAGCGAAGAGCCAATACCAAATGCTGATGTGAAAAGTAAGTTGGAGGACATTATCAATTTCACTCGTATTTTTTTACATAGATAATATCCCATACAAATGTCAAACGGTGAAATAATATAGTATCCAATCAAACAGATTAACAGTTAAGCTTCAAATCAATCAAGAATACGACCTCAAAATCTATAGGGCCATTTGTTGATCTTGAAACATGAAATGTGGAAAGTAACAATGGTCTCAAATACCAATATAATTAAATCTGAAAATTACAATTGCAATTTTATTAGAGCATTCGTTTTGGAACTTTTAAGGCACGAGTTTCACTCGCACTCATTGGCAGGTTTAAACTTTTTGTTTCCTATAAAACTGTTTGTTCTTCTTAATTTTTCAGATTATGATAAGTTTGACTTCATAATTATAGGCGCCGGTACTGCCGGATGCGTGATTGCAAATAGATTGAGTGAAATCAAACATTGGAATATACTATTACTCGAAGCTGGAGGTGACCCACCCATCGAAAGTAAGGTACAGAATAAACAATATTAAGAATCACCATGTTCACCAAATGAACAAATAGAATAATACAAAATGCTATTCAACTATTATTCAAATTACTGAAACTGATTAGTTTGTCATAGATTTGCAATCTACTAAGAAAGTTATTTATGTTTATAATCTTCAATTTAAATCTTACAGATTCCAGGCTTCGATAAAAGCGTTTCAGGTACTAAATACGACTGGCAGTACAAAACACTTAACAATGGAAGAACTAACCAAGCACATATAAATGGGTCAATAAGTTGGCCGAGAGGGAAAGTGCTTGGCGGAAGTAGTAATCTTAATGCAATGATATATATTAAAGGAAATCCAGAAGACTATCAAAGATGGTATGACTCTGGCAACGTTCAATGGCACCCAGATGTCATAAGTTATTACTTCAAAAAAGCAGAAAATTTACAAGACATGAAACTATTAAATGATCCAGCTGTAAGGAATACTTACGGTCACGATGGACCACTTATCATTAATAAATTTAATAGCACTTTCAGACTAATCAATGAAAAGGTTCTCGATTCTTACGACGAACTTGGTTTTAGGAAAGTGCGTGACCTAAACTCTGCAAGAGTTATGGGTTCTGGTATATTAAGAGCAACCGCATATAGTGGAATAAGAGAAAGTGCTGATAGAGCTTATTTACAGCCGATACGTAACCGCAAAAACCTAAAAGTATTAAAAAACGCTTTTGTTATGAAAATTTTGATAAATCCATCAAAAAGGGCGTATGGAGTTGAAGTTGAAATAAACAATACTACATTTACATTTTACGCTTATCGGGAAGTTATTTTGAGTGCTGGTGCAATTAATTCTCCACAGTTGCTGATGTTGTCTGGTATAGGACCCAAACAACACTTGGAATCTAAGAATGTTACGTGTATAGTTGACTCTCCTATGGTTGGGAAAAATTTACAGGACCACTGTATTATACCAGTAACAATATATGGAAATGAACCAGGTGAAATTGACAATGCAGAACAAAACTTTAAAGTTATTCAGTACCTTTATAATCGAACGGGATATTTAGCCCAAAATAGTTTTTCTGATATTCTTACATTTTATTCTGATAAAATAAATGCGACGTATCCAGAATTTCAAAGCCATCTTATGATTTTTTGGAAGAACTCAAGTCTCACTGAGCAGGTTTTCACTCGACAAAGGTATAAAGAATCTGTGGTAAGGTCTATTGTTGACCAGAATAGCATGCATGCACTCTACGATTTTTTGTTCAATTTATTACATCCTTCGTCAACAGGGAGCGTAACTTTAAAATCAAATAATCCAAAAGACCATCCTGATATAAATGCAAATTATTTTGATGAATCCAGTGATTTAAAAGCTGCTGTAAAGGGAATTAAAATGTTAACAAAAATTGTTCATACTAAATACTTTAAATCTATCGGTGCTTTCTTAGGTAGAATTGCTTGGCCAGCTTGTGACACATTTGACTTGGATAGTGAACAATACTGGGAATGTATTTGTGTAAATATGGTGTTAACAGTATATCATCCCGTCGGGACTTGTAAAATGGGTCCGGATGCTAAAACGTCAGTAGTAGACGGACTATTAAAGGTATATGGGGTAAAACAACTCAGAGTAATTGATGCAAGTATAATGCCTACTGAAACAAGCGGTAATACAAATGGCCCTACTGGGATGATTGGAGAAAGAGGATCAGATTTGATAAAGGAAGATTATAATAGAATATAACGAAAAATAAAATGTATCAAGATTTATATCTTTGTGTTCTTTGCGTTTTTGTTAATGACACAGTAAGAATAATATTGAATACCAACGAAAAAGGTAAAAAACTAGCATTTTAATTTATTAAAAATTTTAAATATTTTTTATTTGTACTATTTTACCCTGTCTCCAGATTTGTTAGCTATAAATTAGATTAATAATAATCTGAGTGAGGGCGTATGATATAAGCAAAAATGCGGTTGAAATATCGAGTTATGTGTAAAAAAAAATGGCTCCTGTCCCCTTACCATCAACTCTTAATGCAATTCAACTCGGACTCTGACTAAACTGAATCGTTTTGAGTCAAAAGACGTCAGAATGCATGAAATTAACCAGATTTCCGCCTCGTGGTTTCACCTGCACTCTTATAGGCAATAAACGGAACCAATTTGTACTGACCGATCGAGACACGTAGTAAAATCCTTCTCAAAACAAAATTACCCCTCTTTGCCTCGTTAGGGGTTAATTTTCGAGAAACTCAAACAATCGTGTTTCACTATTTTCAAAGTAATCGGGACCGCACGTAAAGTTTCTTCCACACATACTTTAACAACCCCTAAAACCCCTAATAAGGTTTTGGAAAAATTATAGTGAGAATTTTTATTGTTTATTCAGGTTATAGTTTCAAGTTTATAGTTATAGTTTTCCCTTTATGTGGCCATTAAACCCTAACTCTGTACCAAATTTCAGCTCTCTGAAGTACTAGTTCATGTTTATGGGAAGTACTAGTTCTATTTTGATGATCATGAGTGAGTGTCATAAATGCGAAACTTTGCTTTCGCTTAACTTCGGAACTAAATGACCTACAGACTTGAAATTTTGGATTTTAAGTATGTAATTATAGCTTACTGGATGACGAAAACTTCTGAGTTCTGATCTTACCCAGAGGTTCTCAAATAGGGGCCTGAAAATGCGGCGAGATGGTTCCAGTAAAGGATGGTACGGCAGTGTTTGCTTCGCGCTCGACTTGGCGGGGGCACTACCGTGCCCCCCGATTGAGTAGTCTCTATGACAATGTAATGTTGTTTACCTTTTAACATAGGTACTGTTCAATAAAAGATAGAGTAACCAGAATAATTCTATTATTTTCATCAGCGAAAAGCCAATACCAAATGCTGATGTGAAAAGTAAGTTGGAGGACACTATCAATTTCACTCGTTTTTTTTTTCATAAATTATATCCCATACAAAGGCTATTCGTTTACTAACAATGACGATTGTCGACAACCATCTTGTGTATGCGGGGCTGGTAGCACAGAGGTAGCAAGAGTTCCTCTCTTTGCCATTTGTTTTTGTATCTACATACTGTTCAATAAAAGATAGAGTAACTGGTTACTCTATCTTATGGAAGAATTCTATTATGTTCCAAGGGCGCTGGGCCCATAACCTATTCAGGTTAATGATAAAAGGCTTGGAAAATAATAGTGTGAAGGCGTAACAAACAAACTCACTTTCGCATTTATAATATTAGTTAGGATGTTCATTTAGCCGTTAAAATATGTTTTTACATAGTACGATACGTATTATATTTCAGACATTAATTGTATCTGAAATCGTAAAGACACGACATCGTTAATTGTAGTGAAATGTTTTAATTTAATTTTTGAATTTTATCACCTGATTAATCTTTCAATTTAAATTCAAGTATACGCACCCGTAGATTTTAGTACCTATCGGCCTGATAATTCTGTTAATTAAGACCATACCCTGAAAAATAAATTCCCACGTTCGCTCCGCCTACACACCCCGCCACCCCTCATGTATAAGACGCGCTGCTGTCTGTATCGCGATAGCACGACCTAGTGTCCGATAGAAATTTGCGCGATTGATGACGCGCGAGTAAGAAAATAACACAAAAAGAATGGAGTAGTTTTTAAAATAAATATTTTTCCATCGTCACGCTCATTATCCCCGAAGAAGTAGCCTCAAGAGCCGCTTTTTAATATTCATTTACTACAAAAACTCTACTAAAAAGAGTAAAAATAATAAAACTATAGGGGAGAGAGGGTCAGTGTGGTTTTTTTTTTAAACTGATATCATCGCGCTAGTTTCGCTTCAAAAAGGTTAGTTTTATTCTTAAAATATACGTTTAACATCTGTGTTAGAAAATCAAAGACAAAGATAGGACTTGGGAAGTTCAGTAATACAATATATACATTTAAAAAAGATGGTGACGTTATCCACTGTAACCCATGGGTGGTTAATACTGAATCAGGGATTTTTCGTACTGAGTAATTTGGTTAAAATGTTTCAGTGTCAAAAACCCACAGCTTTGGATTAACAAATTAATAAAGATAAATGGATTAAAAATAAAGATAACCTACTAAAAAATAAAGACAACATTTAGAAATGTAACACAAAATAGGAATAATTCACAGAAGATATTATTCTTAACAGCTTACCTAAGAAAAAGATTTGACTGAGTTTGCGCCTTACTGAAACAATGCTCGAATCAAACAAATCAATGTCATGCTCATGTGCAAGGCGTATTATACCTGTCGCCAGCTCGCAGAAGGAAGGCATTCTGCCTGTAACATGTAGAGGCATGCGGGACTATTATACCGCCAATTAGGCGTAGAGGATATTTAACGATATGTTAGATAGTAATTCTGGACAGTCGACACTTCCAGATACTATCTTCAACAGGTAAGTAAGGTCGGCAATTTCGCAGCGCTGATGCGAGTGATGTTTCTTATCAAGATCAAGGTACATAGACGAGTCATATTTATGTTTAAAGAGGTAGCAGAGTTATTCAAGAAATATCTGTTAGATATTTTCGATTCTTGAAACAAGGTCCTTGTATCTGGGGTTCTAAACCTGCAATGCATACTCCAAGTGGCTTCAGACGTAAGTGCAATACAATATTTTTAACCATTTTACTTGAGTGAAACATTCATACGCATCACAAAATTCAAAATTCAAAATCATTTATGCAAATAGACCTTCGCAGGCACTTATGAAAAGTCTGACTGTAATACTCTAATACCGGTTCGGAAGGTTGCATTTGCTGAGAAGAGCCGGCAATAAACTCAGCAATTACTCTTTTCAAAACAAGCATAGATTCATTACATAATATTTACATTCTAATCGCACTGACAACAATTGCGTGCCCCAGTGCGGCGGCAAAGTAGACTGAATCTATATTTAATAAGTAAATAAATAAGTGGCAAACTTAGGCAGACGAGAGAAGCGCGTCAGCATCAGAAACAAAGAACATGAGAAGTCTTAATGCACCGTTTTCGTTAATTTACAAATATTATCAATAGCAAAGGCCCCAGTAATGAACCCTGGAGAATGCCACTACATATGGGAACCTAGCTTGATATGTAGTTATTGACAACAACAGCATGTCTCCGATTTTCTAGGTAAGATGAAAACCATCGACACCTCTTATGCCTATGCCTTTTAGCTTGGATAAGAGAAGACTATGGTCAATTCTGTTAAGAAACCATGTTGGCTTTGGTTGAAAGAGTTCTTTAAAGCTGCGTAAACTTGATGTTAGATAAGATATTCAAGTATTTTGGATATTATACATAATTTTTAGATAGGGCGGTAGTTGGCTACTTCTAATTTAGAACCCTTCTTGTAAATTGGTAATGAAGGCAGACTTCCAGACAGAAGGGACATAACAATCAAGAAAGGCTCTTTTGAACAGAATGGTAATTAGGAAAACAATAGTTTTAGTACAGAATTTCGGAACCTGGGCATTCAAGTCACGAGTGCCAGCAGATTTAGATGTATCAAGGATTCACTTCAAGAGAGTGGACGATGAGGACGATCCTGATGCTTTTACTGATGTTCAAGGACATTCTATTACCGCCAGTATCGCATCAGCGACGGCAACTGTACAGGTGTCAGGATCTTCTGTTGCGAAGAAGAGCTGCCTGCACGGGTACGATACGTAGTATCCACGCAAATCATCCCAGTCTGCTGACTTATAGTGCCACACACGACGACACCCGGGTGACCGGAGCAAATCGGGCCACGCACAAGGCACCTGCGTCCGGACGAGACAGTGGTCCCATGAGCCGAGTGACGCATCCACTGTCACTGCATAGCCGTCCGGTCGCATAGTCAGCAGAAGGTCCAGTAAGGAGCTAGTATAGCTCTCAATATCTGGGATTCTCGTAGGAGAAAGAATCAGTTGCGAGAAGCCATAGGCCAGAGCAAAGTCGTGAGCAGTCTTCCCCGAAAAGTCAGTGGACCGAGAACCATGCCACTCAACTTGGTGAGCGTTGAAGCTAAAATCACTAACTCCGCGGAGAGGTACTGCTTCAGTACTTTGTCAGTCATCGATTGCAGTTGCTCAAATAACCGTTTTGTCTCGGAGTCATCGCTGTGGGACCTGTTAAGGTACGCGTAAATTTTGGTGTGGACACCGTGATCTACGCGCGCTCACAAAACAGGCCATGGAGACGACGACAGCAAATATCCTCCTTAACTTAAATACATACCCTAGCACGGCACACAAAGATGTGATCCTGACAGCTGAGATATTTGCTTGTGGTAGACAGGCAGGCAGACAAATAGACGGGCGGCAGTAGAGGCTTAGTAATAACACGATACACGTGTACGATATTTTTACTTGAATATAAAATTTTGTGAATAAACAACTTGAATACAAAATTTCATGCCCCTTTTCACCACTTTGGGGGTGGAATTATCAAAAACGCTGAGACACTAAACACCCTGAACACATAATTTGAAGATTCTAACTTCTAAACTGACTGACTTTCATCGAAACTTTCATTCAATCCATAAATAATCCAATCCATAAGAAAATATCCAAAAACTCTTCCTTAGTGGATGCCTATACCGTATAAGGTATCTTTGTGCAAAATTTATAGTCTACGTCCAGCGGCTTGGGCTGTGCGTTGATATATCAACAATCAATCAGTTTACGATAAATATTTTGAATTTGAAGCGCTTGTGGTGTAGCATAATTAGCCGTTCTTAATCGATCGGCAAAGTTAAGCTACCACCATCGTGGTCGGTACCTGGATGGGTGACCGCCTAGTGGTATTTCAAATCGAGCGTTTCCGTGCTACGGAAGGCACGAAAAGCCGTTGGTCCCGGTTATCACTTAATTGTGATAGTCGTTAAGCTAGTTGGATGCCTCATAGGCGGCTTGGAAAATCTCAACAGTAGGTTGGCCACTAGCCCTAACTCCACCGATCCTTAGTGGGCACGTGTGGTGGAGTATCTGCCCATTACCTTACAACCTCATTTGTGAAAGGAGGCCTGTGCTCAGCAGTGGGACATTATAGGCTGATGATGATGATGATGATTTTGAATTTACTAGTTTTATACAACGAAACGAGAGAATATAAAAAAGGTTACAAAATAATGCCAAAAATGTAGAACTGAAGTTTATAACGTCAAATAATTTCTATTACAATCTGATATTACAATCAATAAAATAATTACAAATGTTCACATCAAAATATATAATAGCTGTCCACCGCGGTTTCACCCACGTTTTTTCCTGAATTTTCTTTGCTATAAACCTCACGGAGCCCGAGACCTTTCCAACGAATGCAAAACCGTGGAAATCGGTTCGTGCGTTCTGGAGTTATAGCGTCAGGAAGGAAAACCCGACTTATTTTTATATATTAGATTTCTTATTGAAACAAGAACGTTCGCTAAGTGAAAAAGTACATAATCCATATCTGTAAAATACAATGATTACAGACAAATCTAGGTTCTCATACTGCTACTTCTAATTTAACTATAATTCTATGTTTCGTTGGCGACTCCACTGGATCTGTTCCTTTTGTATTCTAAAATGAAACTAAACATAAACTCTGCCAACCAGGGTCATCAGTTTTTGACGTTTAAGAATACCCACGAGTTTCAATTTTAATGCTTTGTGATAAGGTTTATCTGTTAAAATCAAAGGTATGATGTTACAAAAGAATCTTACTATACAGGATTAAGATTCATTTTTCTCTATCATTTTTTACGTCAAAAAGTAATTGAACTGGTGGACAGAGTGTCTTTTGTTTACAAACATTGTCATGTCAAACAACTCGTCGAAATTGAAACAAATAAAAAAAAAAAAAAACAAAAAAACGAATACATCCTTTCTCCTGAGCGCACTGCGCGGTACTGAAGAACCGCTGCCTATTCATTGCTATTATAACTCGAGGGAGGACGAATACAAAGTTGAATATCGCGTGTGACGTTTGAACGTAGAATGGTCCAAAAGTAACTGACTAAAAGTTTAAAAACTAATTTCGTTTATAAAATGAGTTATATAATATCTAGGAAAATTTTGGTTTGCTATGCCCTAGTAAACTATATTTTCTTGCTGTAAGACAAATTTAAGACAGAAACCTGAAGCCGTTTACGTAGAAAATGATATTAAAGCTAAAAAAATACCATTTTTAAAACGAATAAATGATCGAATGAAAGTCTTCGAATCATGTTTTTGGCTTTTTGGGGCCCTAGATAAAGGTCTGAAATAACTTAAATTATAATTTCCTTTTTGATCAGACTTGTGATGGACTTAGAATATTAAGTCAAAAATGATGATAAATTTTGATGCCCCGTCTTAAGTACATTATCAGTTTTATTTAAGTCGTTAGTTGTTTTTGAAATAAATTACGCTGCTGTTCAGGTTTAGCAGCAGTTAAGGATAGTCAAACGAAGAAATGTCAAGAAGGTTGTAGAATTGTGAGGATTCAAAATGTCATGGTAAATATATTATTTGATTTATTTTGCACGATTGGTAAATATAATGCTCGAGAACCAGCCACATATGAAACCCTCATCTGTCGCCGAGCATCTGTGTTAATTCATACCATCATCTGTGCCTAACTGTTCCCGATCCTATAATTTTAGTGTAAAATTAATTCCTACTCATATTAGGTATTAGGTGGAAAGATTCTCACAAACTATTCACCACTTATTTTGTATTGCCTTGTTCCATACAATATTCGTCATCCATCTTCATCATCAAAGGGTGCCAACGGGACCCTATTACTAAGCCTCCTTTGTCCGTTCGTCCGTCCGTCTGTCTATCAGTGGGCTGTATCTCATGAACCGTAATAGGGAGACAATTGAAATGGTCTATTGCCGCTATAACACAATAATAAAAAACAAAAAATTAAAGGTCCCCCTTTAATTTTACCCCAAACTAGAAACGTAATTGTTTTGGCCTGCCTGACAGTTTTGTTGGCTTATATCTCAAGAACCGAAGTAGGTAGACAGTTAAAATTTTCGCAGAATGTGTATTTATATAACAAGAAATAATAATACAAATTAAATCAAATACAAAATCAAAAGGGGCCCCCATTCCACAAACTTCTTTTTTTGCACATAGTTTTCATTTCATAACAAAATTGAGTCAGTTAAAATTATTATTATTGTACGGAACCCTCCGTGCGCGAGTCGGACTCACATTTACCCAGTTTTATTTTGGTATTACTTTTAGTTCTGTCAACGATACTTGCCTGTTGCCAACCACTGGAACGGCTCCTCAGACCTTTGCAACAGCATTACAGTTCTTCTTAGCAACGCAGTGTTTCATCAGCGAAGAGCCAATACCAAATGCTGATGTGAAAAGTAAGTTGGAGGACATTATCAATTTCACTCGTATTTTTTTACATAGATAATATCCCATACAAATGTTGATCGTTTACTAACAATAACGATTGTCGACAATTGTTTGTATTGTCTAGGGGGGCTGGTAGGACAGAGGTAGAAAAAGTTCCTCCCTTTGCCATTCGTTTTTGTATCAGTATAAGCGGGATTTCGAGGTGTGGGTTGAAATTTTCCTGGTGTCTTGTGGTTCACTGAAAAATGGGGATGGAGTAACCATTAAACAATTTCTGTGATCTAAAATAGACAGAAACTTGCGCACTACTACAAAACTATCTCTTTGTCACTGCTTTATCTTATGAGTCCCACTCCATACGTAGTATAATCATAAATCATTAAATTAAATACTTACCAGTTGCGCCCCGCGGTTTCGCCCGCGTACCCAATGGATATATTGTGTATATAGGGTACTTTTTGAGGTATATAAGTACCTTATATGTTAATCCAGAACATATTCTACCAGCTTGCCAAATTTCATCAAAATCCGTTCAGATGTTGAAGCGTGATCGAGGTACACACATCCAAACTCACAAACATCCAAACTTTCGCATTTCCAATATTATTGAGATGAGAAGATACTCTAATTCCACCAGCGGCATTAACGCGCGTAGTATCGGTTACGGTGTCCTTTGTATTTCAGGAGTAAATATATATATGCAAACATTGCACAGGTGTTAGTGACTTCACAGCCTTATCACTAACTAAACACAACCTTATAAATATTAAACGTAAATCATGAAAAGGCATACAAAATACATGTCTTTTGTCATTATTTGCATAAATAGGTACCACTTGTTTTGCTCATCTTGTATAGTCCATAATTGAAATCTCTTATTTTCTATGACTAATTGGTTACTTATTATGATAGTGTATCAAAATCTCGTTATGTCAACTACATAATTGGCAACATTTTTAAAATAATAAAATAACCTAATGGTCGCCAAGTCGAGCGCGAAGCGAACACTGCCGTACCATCCTTTACTGGAACCATTTCGCCGCATTTTCAGGCCCCTATTTGAGAACCTCTGGATAAGACCAGAACGCAGAAATTTTCGTCATCCAGTAAGCTATAATCACATACTTAAAATCCAAAATTTCAAGTTTGTAGGTCATTTAGTTCCGAAGTTAAGCGAAAGCAATTTTTCGCATTTATGACACTCACTCACTCACTCACTCACTCACTCATGATCATCAAAATAGAACTAGTACTTCCCATAAATTCAGAGAGCTGAAATTTGGTACAGAGTTAGGGTTTAATGGCCACATAAAGGGAAAACTATAAAAACTAGGATAATCGAAGATCTGGAGTACCTGGTAACCCTGATTAGAAAACACAAGACCCCAACCAAACTATTAGAGATCGACATACCGCCATTACAAAAATATTCAACTTGGTGGGCCGCTTGATTTTCTATAAAAAGAAGTGAAATTCCACCAAAAATATTCTGTAAAAAACTAGCCAAGTCTCGATGGAGCTGCTTGTTTATCTCTAAAAAGTAATGAAATCTAGACAAAGTCGTGCCAAGTCTAAGGTTCCTTACTGCGATTTCTTTATTATTATAGTTAATGTTGTGTGACTTGGCCGTTGAAGGGTACACAAGGGTACAAAACCAGGTGTTCCATGACACCATTGCACCAATCTGTACTTGTACCCACTAACAACAACAACTACAATAACACTACAACAACAATAACAACTGACGTATAAAGAATGTTCAACGGCCAAGTCACACAACATTAACTATAATAAAAAAGAAATCGCAGTAAGAAACCTTAGACTTGGCATGACTTTGTCTAGATTTCATTACTTTTTAGAGATAAACAAGCAGCTCCATCGAGACTTGGCTAGTTTTTTACAGAATGTTTTTGGTGGGATACTATTTTACAATTTAAAATTTTGCTAGCTCTATTAAATTATTTTCTCTTTTTGTTTTTCAGACTATGAAAAGTTTGACTTCATAATAATAGGCGCCGGTACAGCTGGATGCGTGGTTGCAAATAGATTGAGCGAAATCAAACAATGGAATATACTATTACTCGAAGCTGGAGGTGACCGACCCATCGAAAGTAAGGTACAGAATTAACAGTATTAATATAGTATGTATTTGGTTTTAAAACTAACTAAGCTATAGATTTCAATGTTCTACCTACTAGCTTTGTTATGCTTAGGATTGTGCATAGAATCTTAGCAAATACCACGTGGATTGAATTTCTTGAGAAGCTATAACATTTGTAACTCTCAGATTCCAGGCTTTGACAAAAGTGTTTTTAACACTAAATATGACTGGCAGTACAAAACAGTTAACAATGGAAGAACTAACCAAGCACATATAAATGGGTCAATAAGTTGGCCGAGAGGGAAAGTGCTTGGTGGAAGTAGCAACCTTAATGCAATGATATATATTAAAGGAAATCCAGAAGATTATCAAAAGTGGTATGATTCTGGGAACGTTCAATGGCACCCAGATATCGTAAGTCATTACTTCAAAAAAGCAGAAAATTTACAAGACATGAAACTATTAAATGATCCCGATGTAAGCAACACTTACGGACACAAGGGACCACTTGTCATTAATACATTTAATAGCACTTATAGACCAATAACTGAAAAAGTTCTGGCTTCTTACGACGAACTTGGTTTCAAGAAAGTGCAAGACCTAAATACTGCAAATGTTCTGGGTTCTGGTATAACACGTGCAACCGCATCTAGTGGAACAAGGAATAGTTTTGATAGAGCTTACTTACAGCCGATACGTAACCGCAAAAACCTAAAAGTATTAAAAAACGCTTTTGTTACGAAAATTTTGATAAATCCATCAAAAAGAGCGTATGGAGTTGAAGTTGAAATAGACAATACTACGTTTATATTTTACGCTTGTCGCGAAGTTATTTTGAGTGCTGGAGCAATCAATTCTCCACAGTTGCTGATGTTGTCTGGTATAGGACCCAAAGAACATTTGGAAACTATGGATATTACGTGTATATTTGACTCTCCTATGGTTGGAAAAAATCTACAGGATCACTGTATTATACCAGTAACAATATATGGCAATGAACCTGGTGAAATTGACCAAGCAGAACAAAACTTTGAAGTTGTTGAGTACCTTTATAATCGTACAGGGTATTTAGCTCAAAATAGTTTTTCTGATATTCTTACATTTTATTCTGATGAATTAAATGCAACGTATCCAGATTTTCAAAGCCATATTATGATTTTTTGGAAGAACTCAAGTCTCACTCAGCAGGCTTTCACTCGACAAAGGTTTAAAGAATCTGTGGTAAAGTCAATTGTTGATCAGAATAGCATGCATGCACTCTACGAATTTATGTTCAATTTATTACATCCTTCATCTATGGGAAGCGTAACTTTGAAATCAAATAATCCGAAAGACCATCCTGATATAAATCCAAATTACTTTGATGATCCCAGTGATTTAAAAGCTGCTGTAAAGGGAATTAAAATGTTAACAAAAATTGTTCATACTGAATACTTTAAATCTATCGGTGCTTTCTTAGGTAGAATTGCTTGGCCCGCCTGTGACAAATTTGACTTGGATTGTGAAGCTTACTGGGAATGTATTTGTATAAATATGGTGTTAACAGTATATCATCCAGTAGGGACTAATAAAATGGGTCCAAACGCTAAAACATCAGTGGTGGACGGAAAATTGAAAGTATATGGAGTAAAAAATCTAAGAGTAGTTGATGCAAGTATAATGCCTACTATAACAAGCGGTAATACAAATGGTCCTACAGGAATGATTGGAGAACGAGGATCGGATTTGATAAAGGAAGATCACATTAATACATAAAAAGTAAAATAAATCTAATTAAATTTATATTATAACTTTGTTTTCGTCACGTCTTTGTTCATAATACAGTAAGAATAATGTTGAATATTGAAAAGGATTTTTTTAATAAAAATTTAGTAAATGCTATTTTTTAAAGTTTACACTTTCTGTCTCCAGAGGATTTTATTTATTTATTTTATTCGTTCAGGCATGACACAAACAGCCTTAAACAAACTAAAAAACATAATTAATAAAAAATCACAAATGGTCCATATTTTATAAACAAACAATTTGAGCAATTATGCTAAGTAGTAACTTGTTGCATAGAGAAGTAAATGTTACTCAATAAATGATTGAATATACTAGAATCTCACAATCACTAATTATTTAGCGAAAGGCACAAAGTATTTAAGATGGAACCTATAACGTATTAGAAAACTCATATTTGATTGAACGCCTTTGATTGAATTCCACTTAGACCATGCAGGTTTTCTCAATGTCTTCTCTCTTTCAACGAAGAGCCAGTTTCAGCCTCTATGGATTAAAAATGCCAATGATCATAGTAATGCATTATAAAAATATTACTCCAGTGACACTTATTTTTAGGGGATTTTTGCCTGCTATGATTGGTCTGGCTGCTTGCCAAAAGTATTGAAATAATTTCTTGAGTTTATATAAACTCTATATAATAATAATAATATTATCCTGGGACATTCCTCACACACGGTCATCTGATCCCAAACTAAACAGAGCTTGTACTATTGGAAACCAGGTAACTGATATAATACATATACTACTTTTTGTTTGTAAATACATACTATTATGTACAAGAAAACACTATTTAATGTAAGAACATTTATTGTGCTAGGTAGCAAGATCTGACAGTCACAGTAATGCAACTACCCTACTTAAGTTTACTTTTTTAATAAAAAGGTTTAACCAAGTAGGTACCCACTCTTTACATACACAACATACCTTCCCCCCAAGTCTAACTAATAACAAAATCATAGAAACAAAAATAACATTATTTTGAAACCTACTTATAACATCAACTGATTAATATATCAACTTAAATAAATACTCTAACAAAAACAACAATAAACAACAGAATCTGCTATACAATAATCAATTAATAAAGATAGTTATTATCACTAGTAGTAGGTCTTGCATAAGGCGTACTATTCCGATTAAACAATTTATTTTTTAGCTTCCCGCCAGAGTATTCTATTTCGGGTGTATTGGGAATTCCTAACATGTCTGCCCATTCAGATGAACTTGGTATTTGTATTATATCATCAGTATCCTGTCTAGGCGACATCTCATCTCTTTGATCATCATCATCATCCTGACTCACTATCGTCTTTTCTATGATATTTCTTTCTTCAATAGGTATTCCATCATCATTTCCTTCCTCTATTCCTGAGTTTGATGACTTTCTTGTAATTAATTGATCAATGTGTCTATTTACTAGTGACCCATCATTAGTGACAACAGAATATTTAGATGGCCCTTCCTTGTCAACAACTTTGCCAGCCAACCACCTCGGTCCTCTTCCATAATTCCTGTACATTACTCGTTGACCAATATTTGTTTCTCTTTGTTTGTTTTGAGAATTCCTTTCAATTTGTTGTTCGTTTTTTTTAAACTGGATATTATCTGGATGAATACTATCTAAAAGAGTACGTAGACGTCTGTTCATTAAGAGCTCAGCTGGACTCTTATTTGTACTTGCACAGGGTATAACCCGGAGTCCCAGTAACATATTAGGAATTTTGATATCCCAAGATGTGTTGTCTAACTTACGCAACTTATCTTTGACGGTTTGTACCATTCTTTCTGCTAAACCATTTGTAGCAGGGTGGTATGGGGCAGTTGTTATGTGTTTAATTTTATTAGCAGCTAAAAATTGCTCTGTTTCACTAGACACAAATGATGTACCATTATCTGAAACCAATGTTTCACATAACCCATGAGTAGCAAATATCATTCTAAGATATCTAATAACCGTATCTGAAGTCATATTATTCACAACAAAAACTTCTGGCCATCTGGAATAGGCATCAACAATAATTAAAAAGAATTTGTTTTGAAATGGTCCTGCAAAATCAACGTTAATACGCGACCATGGTTTTGTAGGAATTATCCACTCATGAGTTGTTCTAGCTGGCATGTGACGGTTTTCAAGACATCTCATACAATCACTGACCAAGGCCTCTATATCCTCATTAAGATGTGGCCACCATACATAACTCCTGGCTAATGCTTTAGTCTGTACGATGCCATTGTGAGTAGCATGTAGGGCGCGCAAGGTAGCTCCCTGTTGTCTTGGCGGAACTACCACACGACAACCTAACAGGATGCAATCTTCTTGCACAGACAACTCTGCCCTATGTAACCAATAAGGACGTATATCCGTATCAGTAACTTTTGGAGGCCAACCTGTTAGAATGTAATGGGTAACACGTGTGACGTAGCACATCACGCCACCTCGAACCATCCAGCCGCCGCCGACGCCGCCGCAGCGCAGAGGGGAAAGTTACCGCCCGCGGGACGCCCGCACACCCCGCGCCACGTGCCTCACCCCGCATCATCCTTTATAAGACCGCGCACTCCAGTGAGAGAGCACGCAGTCGGCTCAGCGCTATCGTACAGTCAACACATGTCGGTTCGGGTTACCAAATTCGGCTGTGTTGATCATTGCGGTGAGGTTGGCCCGTCTGTACCGAAGCCCTGGTAGATTTACCATCGGGCACCGTCCGCGTCCCCGATACCGTATTCCCTGTGAATCAGTATATTTATCGTCTCCTCGTACGTTACCATTCCCTGGATTGGTGTCCCAGACGGTTCGGGTTACCAAATACGTCTGGTGCCACCTCCCAGGAAAGTGCGTTCAAGGAGCGATTCCCCGTACCGTTTAAAGCAAGATCACGCCGCGCCCTCTATCCATAGTGTTAGAATTAAGAGCTAGCTATAGAGTCTCAGATATATGTATTTACGATTAATAAATCAATTGGCGGCAACTTTGTAATCATTGATTGGTGTTTTCTTTATAGCTCTCCGATAGGTTACCCAAGTAGGAAGGTAAAACTAAGTCCTCCACTGGTTTACCTTAATGTACGAAGTCCGCTTCGTTACATTTGGCGCCCAACTCAGTGAGAACCCGCGAGGTGTCAAATCAGTATATCGTTACATTTGGCGCCCAACTCAGTGAGAATCCACCCCGCGAGGTGCTTAAATCAGTAAAATAGTGTATCGTTACATTGAACACCCATCTTAGTAAGAATCCGTTCCGCGAAGTGTTCAAATCAGTAAGATAGCGTATTGTTACAATAGGCACCCGTTTAGTGAGAATCCACTCCGGTATCACACCTCATTACCTCCCTGGTCGGCCCACTTAACAAACAAGACGGCCTTCGCGAAACCTAGATGGTGGAGCAAGGAAACGTTAAGGGCGGAAAGTGAGCGGTCACGGGAAACCGAGTGAGTGTGTAGAAAAAAAAATCGATGTAAAAACCCCGTATCCGTATAGATGAGCTATAAAGATTACTAATTATTACCAAAAAAAAACAGAAAAGGGATATTCGTTCACCTCTTTTGCTTGCTTTATACCGCTTCCGCAGCCTTTTGGCTAATTACATCTTCAAGAACGTTACAATTCCATGGATTAGTGTCCCAGACGGTTCGGGTTACCAAATACGTCTGGTGCCACCTCCCAAGAAAGTGCGTTCAAGAAGTGAATTACAAAGAGGATAAAAAAATATACCTTTTCACCGTAAAGAAAAAATAATTGTATATTATAACTAGTTGCAACCAATAAAACCGTGAGTAAATAAATATAAAAATCTACTAGTTTCGTGTAAAAATCAAAGTAAACAAATAAAATAAATTTAATTTCGTTACTTAATCTTGTAATAAAAATAAAACCCGGTTAATTTAAATTAAGAATAAAATAGAAACAAATAAAATACATTTTTGTTCCGTAAATTATTGATCCGCGTTCCGTTAAAAGAAATAAAATCCGTCAATAAATTGAACCCATATAAAAATTGAAGGTAAGTTATATAAAGAAATTAAATAAATCCGTTATATATTCCGTAATTTCCTTTAAAAGAAAAACCGTTCCGTTATGGTAAGTTAATAAGATAAATAATTAACATAACCGTCAAATGTCCACAAATTGGATCTATAATTTGAAAAAACCAGAACTCATCAAAGAAATACAAGGAAGAAATATTTCAATTGAGGGTTTAACCGTTGAACAGCTTAGAAAAATCCTAGCAACAGACATCAAAAGCACGAAGATGACAGACAAGCCCGAAACAAGTCAAGAAAAGACAACCGCATCCGTATCCGAATCCGAATCAAACTCCGAAAAACCACAGAGTAAGAACATGATGAATCTACTCAAATTGGTAAACAGTTACGGTATCTCATTCGATATACGTAACGAACCGGTGGATTTTCTCGAAACATTGGAAGAAATTAAAACTACCAATGAAATAAAACCACAAGAAATGCTGCAGATACTGCCAAGAATTCTTAAAGATAACGCAAGAGCGTGGTACCGAAATAACCACCAGACATGGTCGTCGTGGGAAAACTTCATAGAAGAATTCAAACTTAGTTTCTTTCCGAAAAACTACAACTCCAAACTACTAGGAGACATAGTAAGAAAACGGCAGAATTACAAACAAAACTTCGTTAGTTACTTAACCGAGATACAAACGTTGATGAGAAGATATGGAAAACTATCAACAGCCGAAGAACTAGACCGCGTATATGAAAATATGAATGCCAAATATAAATATTATGTAAAGAAGAACGAGTTCAGCAATCTCTCCGAGTTAATACAACTGGCAAGAGATCATGAAGCAATCTCACATCAAATATATATAGAGAAGCAACCGCAGAGTTATGAAGAAAACTCAAGAGAAAACCAGATAACCGAAACCGAGGAATCCAGTTTTCTAAACAACTATGATAGCAAGAAGTGTTGTTGGAGCTGTGGAAAAAGAAACCATACAACAAAAGAATGCACAGGTAAACGCATAATCTTTTGTAGTACGTGTGGCCGAATGGGAATATTAAGCAAAAATTGTTGCAGAAATCAAGAAACCCGAAATGAAAAATGTACTCAAAGAACAAATACCGTAGGATCTAACGATATAGATGATCCAAGAATTTTCTTAGATGTTGAGATACAAGGACAACAATTTAAAGCACTGTATGATACTGGATCGACAAACTCGTATATAAACGAAGAAGTATATAAGATACTACCCGAAGAAGAAGAATCCGTCAACCAAGAAGTACATAAAATACAACTAGCCGATGGAAGTAAATTAGAATTATCAAAATTCCGAGATATAGATCTAAAGATAAATGAAACAGTATTAAAACATCGTATGTATGTCATGCCAAGAGCAACGTACATAATATTAGGAGTAGACCTAATAAAACGATTGAATATGAATATAGACATTCAAAACATAGATAAAAGTAAACCATTAGTAAAAAAATCAAAATCGAAAAAGAAGAAGCGAAAACAGAATATAGTAGCCGATGAATTAATAAGAAATCCGATATGTGCAACCGTTGCCGACATAAAAGATTGGTATAAAAAGAAAACCGAAGCTATCAAGACAGAACCGCATATTTTTCCTGAATTTAAATTTATAGAAGAAAACCTTTATAAACGAATCACAAACCCGTCATATGGTACAAAATTAGACTCATCATCCGAATGGAAACTTTGTGTACCGAAAACGAAAAAAGAAGAAATAATTAAAGAAAACCACGATACTCCGACCGCTGGACACATAGGAACAGCAAAAACGTTAGCGAAAGTAGCACACATATACTATTGGCCAGGAATGTTTAGGAACATAGCCAAATATGTTAAAAAGTGTACCATTTGCCAAAAACGCAAATCCGAAAAATCCGAAAATAAAGAAATAATGCAGGTAGATAACCGAAATAAACCATATGACTTAGTGAAAATGAATCAAAGCAGAAAATCTGATTGCCAACAACCGAATTATTATACACAAATAAAGTACTCGAAACCGGAAATTAAACCATTTGCATTAAAAAAGAATATTCCATTATCGGATAAACCAATAAGTTGTTGTGCCATACTCGCACCGAATTGTACAGGACCGTTCAAAATAATTAAAAGAAAATCACCGGTAATAAATTTATTGAAGGATCCTTACTCTAATAGAATAATAACGGCACACATCAAAGATTGGAAAACATGCATCCGAATTATTCCGAATAAATATAAAACTCAATAACAATGAGGGTAAATCATGATAACCGAGCGAGATCCAGAAAGTAAACAATTTTAGAAATACCCTCATTTGAGATAATAAAAAGTTTATATAGAAAAACAATAGAAAAGAGAATAATAATTTCAGAGGAACTTGAACATCATTTACAGTGGTGATTTTTACAGGTAAAAATCTCCATTTCCGGGAGAGGAGTGTGACGTAGCACATCACGCCACCTCGAACCATCCAGCCGCCGCCGACGCCGCCGCAGCGCAGAGGGGAAAGTTACCGCCCGCGGGACGCCCGCACACCCCGCGCCACGTGCCTCACCCCGCATCATCCTTTATAAGACCGCGCACTCCAGTGAGAGAGCACGCAGTCGGCTCAGCGCTATCGTACAGTCAACACATGTCGGTTCGGGTTACCAAATTCGGCTGTGTTGATCATTGCGGTGAGGTTGGCCCGTCTGTACCGAAGCCCTGGTAGATTTACCATCGGGCACCGTCCGCGTCCCCGATACCGTATTCCCTGTGAATCAGTATATTTATCGTCTCCTCGTACGTTACCATTCCCTGGATTGGTGTCCCAGACGGTTCGGGTTACCAAATACGTCTGGTGCCACCTCCCAGGAAAGTGCGTTCAAGGAGCGATTCCCCGTACCGTTTAAAGCAAGATCACGCCGCGCCCTCTATCCATAGTGTTAGAATTAAGAGCTAGCTATAGAGTCTCAGATATATGTATTTACGATTAATAAATCAATTGGCGGCAACTTTGTAATCATTGATTGGTGTTTTCTTTATAGCTCTCCGATAGGTTACCCAAGTAGGAAGGTAAAACTAAGTCCTCCACTGGTTTACCTTAATGTACGAAGTCCGCTTCGTTACACACGTGATAGAGTTCTATCTTTTTTTGTTTCTAATGCAATCTGCTCAGCATCAAATGGAAAGTCTTCAGGTGTCTCTGCCATCAATAAGACTTCGTACAATTGCTGTTCGGGTTGTTCCGGTACTGGTTGCGGCCAACGGCTGAGACTGTCTGCGCTTCCTATCTCTGAACCAGGTTTATATTCGATCTTGTAGTCATGAGAAGTAAGGGAAATAGCAATTCTAGTCAGACGTGGTGATAACATACTTGGCATTGGTTTCCTTGGATCGAATATGCCTAACAAGGGTTTATGATCAGTAACAACTGTAAAAGATCTTCCCATTAAGTAATTGTGAAATTTTTTGATCCCAAACATAATTGCTGTCGCTTCCTTATCGAGTTGGGAATAGCGACGCTCATGAGAATGTAGAGTTCTAGAGCCCATAGCGATAGGTCGTTCTTGACCGTCTTCCATAATGTGCGACAATACCGCACCGACGCCGTATTCTGAACTGTCACATGTAAGTATTAACTTTTTCTTCAAGTCATAATGAATTAGTGTTAATTCAGACGAAAGTAGACTTTTTGCTGTGTTAAAGCTATTTTGTTCATCTTCAGTCCATTGCCATGTCTGTGATCTCACCAATAATCGATGAAGCGGTTCCAGTAGTGTAGCTTTATGCGGTATGAACCTTTCATAAAAGTTATAAAGGCCCAAAAAGGCTTGCAACTCTTGGACATTCTTTGGCTCTGGAGTATTTCTTATTGAGTCCACTTTGCTGGGCGCAGGATGAATGCCCTCTCCATCAATGACAAAACCGAGGAATTCAACAGATTGTTTTGCAAATTTACATTTGTTTTTGTTCAGCCTTAAGCCAGCTAGTTTGATACGCTTTAGGACTGTATCTAAACGCCGATTCATCTCTGCAAAAGTCCTTCCACTGATTATAATGTCATCAATTAGTACAGCAACGCCTTGTATGCCAGCCAGTAACGCTGTCATTAATCGTTGGAATATTCCTGGACAAGCCTTAACTCCAAAAGCTAATCTGTGTACTGTAAACAGACCTTTACATGTATTTAATGTCAACATTCTGGCTGTAGTTTCATTGACAATCACTTGTGTGTATGCTCGTTCTAAATCCAGTGTAGTAAAAAATCTACCACCTGCAACCGTGGCGAAAACTTCATTGGCTGTAGGCATAGGATAAGTATCTGACTCAGTAGCCTGATTAACTGTACTGCGATAGTCACCGCAAAGTCGGATCTCTCCCGATTTCTTTACTATCGGTACGACTGGTGTCGCCCACTCAGAGTAGGCCACGGCGCGAAGTACTCCTTCCGAAACCAAGCGATCGATCTCAACCTCGACTCTGTCTTTTATTGCATACGGCACAGGACGAGCCTTTAGAAATTTCGGTGTAACACCCGGCTTTAAATGTATGGCAACTGGATCTCCTCGGTATGTACCTAAACCCTCCATAAATACTTCACGATGTTTTGCTATAACTTCATCTGTCATTAACTGATCACTATCTGATACAACATAATTTATATTTAATGAAATATTAAGCGGTGCGAACCAATCTCTTCCTAATAAATTTGGTCCCACACCCTTAGCTACAATGATATTAAGATCGCATTTGACATCGTTATATTCTACACACACTGTCTTCTGTCCGACTACAATGACTGGTGTCTCAGTCCACGTGCGTAATCCGCGCCTTGTAATAGATAAAGAAGCTCGCGGGTGCTGTGCGCGCAGTGCACGCCATGTACGCTCGTTGATCAAGGAGAAGCTGGCGCCACTGTCCACCTGCATCACCGCCGGTACTCCGTCCAAGAGCACGTTCACGTTGTATGGTTGTATACGTTTTGTCGTTCCCTCACAGGTGTAAATACCGTTCATATCTCCTTCAAATTCGTTATCAGTGAAATTGATTCCTTTGTTTGAACTTCTCTTTTTAGCAATACATATCTTCTCCAAGTGTCCTTTTTTCTTGCAGAATCGACATATAGCATTTACAAAACGGCATTCTCCACTATGTCGATCACCGCAACGAAAACAAAATCTATTGTTTGTTTTTGATTGAACTGCATTAATGTCCATAGGTTCATGCATTGAAACTCCCGCACTTGTATCAGAACTTTCAGGTAATAGCACCTTTCCAGTAGTGGTGCTGGTATTATTAATCATACGGACATCCTTCACTGCACTTTCAGAAGATAGCATAGCATCTACAACGTCCTGGTACTGCAAATTGTCCCTTTTCAGAAGTTCATATTGTAATTTTGTATCCCTCATTCCACACACAAGTCTATCACGTAACATACGTTCCAAGTTGGTAAAGTTACAACCAAAACTGATTTTTCTCAGCTTTGCTATAAACTCAGATGCTGCTTCACTTTGTAGTTGATCACGCTTGTAGAATTTGTATGACATAGAGATTTCATTTGGTTTTGGACTGAAATGTTTAGTCAATATTGATTCAATATCACTGAATGTTACTTCGTTTGATTTTTTTGGTGTAATTAAGGCTAAAAATGTCTCAAACACTTGTGCACCACAAATTGTAAAGAAATTCGCCCGTTTGGCGGCGTCCGATACGACCCCATTTGCCTCGAAACAATATTTTAACCTATCTATGTAATTGTCCCAATTATCAGTCTGTGGATTATATTCACTGAATTTTACAGCTTTTGTGTCCATTTTTAATCACTTTTTGTACTCGTCGCCACTATTATGTACAAGAAAACACTATTTAATGTAAGAACATTTATTGTGCTAGGTAGCAAGATCTGACAGTCACAGTAATGCAACTACCCTACTTAAGTTTACTTTTTTAATAAAAAGGTTTAACCAAGTAGGTACCCACTCTTTACATACACAACACATACTTAATATACATAATTAGACCCAGACTCAAGACATACAGATACGTTCAATCACACAAATGCATGTACTGTGTGGGAATCGAACCCACGACTCGCGGCGCGATTGGTGGAATCTTAACCAGAGTCTTAACCAACCACGCCAGCTGATCCGTCAATATAATTCTATATATCTTTCTGTATGTATTGATTGTTGATATATCAACGCACAGCTCAAACCGCTAAACCTAGAGACTTGAAATTTTGCATATAGATACTTTATACAGTGTAGGCATCGACTATGGAAGGATTTTTAGAAATACTAACCGTAAGAGGGTAAAATAGGGGATGCAAAGATAGGATCTTCAAATTTGGTGTTTAGGCTGATGATTGAAAATTAATTTATATTATGTGTCTCAACGTTTTTAATAATTCCACTCCCGACGGGGTGAAAAAAGTTGAGTATGGAAGTTCTTCATTTTAAACGTAAACATCATTAGGTTTATTTTTATACAGTGTAGGTATCCACTAAGGAAGGATTTTTGGATATTCCATCCCTATGCAGGTAAAATAAGGGATGCAATTTTGTATGAAAGTCCATCAATTACGAAGTAAGGACCTTCAAATTTTGTGTTTAGGCTGACGATTGATAATTAATTTATATGTGTCTCAGTGTTTTTCAAATAATCCAAAAGACTATTATCTGCCTGCCGGCCGGCGCAATATGTACGCTTCTTCCATTCGTCTCTTCTATCCGTAAGACCAGCATCCACCCTTTCTTACCCATATCATCTTTCACACAATCCATCTATCTCTTTTTCGGTCTTCCTCTTCCCGTATATCCATCCACTTTCATATTCATAACTCTTCTAGTGACGTGGCTTTCATTTATCCTCATAACATGTCCATACTTTTAAATAAACTAGCTGTCTCGCGCGGTTCCACCCGCGTTCCCGTCATAAAATGTAGCCTATGTCACCCGGGGATAGTGTAGCTTCCCAACAGTGAAAGAATTTTTCAAATCGGTTCAGTAGATTCGGAGCCTATTCAATGCAAACAAACAAACAAACAATCAAATCTTTCCTCTTTATAATATTAGTTAGATTATTATTATTATAGTACTAGCTGCCCGGCGCAACTTCGTTTGCGTAATATCCTACCCTATAACCTAACCTACCCTAAGCCACCCTACCGTTAAGTTTTCTTAAATTTTCTAAGTTTCTGCGCAATTTTCTTAATATTTGTTTCCGTAAGAACCTTGTACAGAGTATTAGAAAACTACAAAAAAAAAATAAGCCAAATCGGTCAAGCCGTTTTCATGTTATGTCGTGACAACGGAAAACGGGTTTCATTTTTATATATATAGATAGATAAATAAATTATCCAAAAGCACGCTGATATAAATCTGTTTTCAGTGAATAAAATAAGCTCTTTAGAGGGGTAATGATATAAACATAATTATCCTTTCTTAGTGGATTCCTAGGTTATAAGAGGAACCTGTGTGCAAAATTTCAAGTTTCTAACCCCAGCGGTGGCAAGAAAAGAAAGCAAATTCAGTCAAATTTTTTTAATACTTAGAGAAGTATAAAGGGCTTAAATTTTATATTTCAGACATTAATTGTATCTGTAATCGTAAAGACACGACATCGTTAATTGTATCGATATGTTTTAATTAAAAGTTAAATGCTTAAATTTTAAATTTTC
Source organism: Polyploca ridens (assembly GCA_951394255.1). NCBI lineage: Eukaryota > Metazoa > Arthropoda > Insecta > Lepidoptera > Drepanidae > Polyploca > Polyploca ridens. The sequence continues at coordinate 5,558,270 of OX596252.1, read as the reverse complement.
AAGTAATTCAAGTATACTCGTAGTACCTATCGCCCTAAAAATTCTGCTAATTTAGTACATTATCAGTTTTATTTAAGTCGTTAGTTAAATTTTGATATAAATTACGCTGCTGTTCAGGTTTAGCAGCAGTTAAGGATAGTCAAACGAAGAAATGTCAAGAAGGTTATAGAGTTGTGAGAATTGAAAATGTCATGGTAAATATATAATTTGATTTATTTTGAACGGTTGGTACATGTAATGCTCGAGAACCAGCCTCATTTTAAACCCTTATCTGGCGCCGAGCATCTGTCGGTGTATTATGAGGTTGTGGTCAAATACAAACCTACTAAAAGAGTTTCTTGCCGGAGTCTTCTCAGTTTAAGTGTATTCCGAACCGGTGGTAAATTCAACTGTATGTACCAATTTAACGTTCATAAGTGCCTTACTAGAACCTAAACTGAATAAATGACTTTTTGATTTGATTTTGATTTTAAAAAGTATGTTTTTTTGTAATTAAATTAATATCATCATCTACCTAACTGTTCCTGTTTCTATAATTTTAGTATCAACTTAATTCCTACTCATATTATTAGGTGGAAAGATTGTCTCAAACCATTCACCACATATTCTGTATTGCTTTGTTCCATACAATATTCGTCATCCATCTTCATCATCCGTCACATGGCTTTTAATGCCTCAATGCATATCGTTGGATTATTATATTTGTTGGATTCCTCTTTTAGGGTTCCGTAACCTAAGGGTGCCAACGGGATCCTACCAAATAATAATAAAAATGAAATAAAATTAAATTATCTACAACAAACTACTTTTTTGTAGTTTGTACGGAACCCTCGTGTGAGAGTCCGACTCGCACTTGCCCGGTTTTAGTATGGTATTGCTTTTAGTTCTGTCAACGATACTTGCCTGTTGCCAACCACTGGAACGGCTCCTCAGACCTTTGCAACAGCATTGCAGTTCTTCTTAGCAACGCAGTGTTTCATCAGCGAAGAGCCAATACCAAATGCTGATGTGAAAAGTAAGTTAGAGGACATTATCAATTTCACTCGTATTTTTTGCATAGATAATATCTTTTGAGGCTCTGATAACACAGAGTAGAAAAAGCGATACTCCCTGTGCCATTCGTTTTTGTATCTGTTTATGCGGGTATTATTATGTCGATAAGGTGTAGGTGAAAATTCTCTTGGTGTCTTGTGGTTCACTGAAAAATGGGGATGCAGGAATCATTAAGCAATTCCAAGCAAAGTACACTAAAAAGTAATCAAATCCTAACCTGATGACATTGGGACCAAACAGGAAGTGTACCCTTTCCAACAAAAAAAGAATTGTCCAAATCGGTTAGCAAATAACGGAGTTCTGAGGTAACAAACAAAAAAAAACATACGAACGAATTGAGAACCTCCTCCTTTTTTGGAAGTCGGTTAAAAATAGACACAAAACTATCTCTTTGTCACTGCTTAATCTTAAAAGTCCCACTCCGTACGTAGTACGATCATAAATTATTAATAAAATTTAATACAACCACTAGTCCCGCCCCGCGGTTTCACTCGCGTACTCGAGGGATGTATTGCTTTACCTCAAAAAGTGCCTTATGAATCCTATCCAGAAACCCTATCCAGAACATATTCTATCAGCGTCCATATCCGTTCAGATGTTGAAGGGTGATTATGTCACATACATAATTGGACTTTTTTACAAAAAACTTAAACCGACTTCAAAGTACACTACGAAGTAATCAAATCCAGATCTGATGACAATGGGACCAAACGGGAAGTGTACCCTTTCAAATAAGAAAAGAATTTTCCAAATCGGTTAATAATTGACGGAGTTATGAGGTAACAAACACAAAAAAAAAAAAAACATTCGAATTGAGAACCTCCTCCTTTTTTTGAAGTCGGTTAAAAAATACAAACTTTCGTATTTATAATATGAGTGAGTAAATGTAAGGCATATGAATACATGTCTTTTGTCATAATAGTACATTATGATACATGTATGTGTGCAAAGTTGGCTGTTAACACTCCAGGCGGTATTAAGCGAGCCGAGAGTGTAAAATCAATGCACACGCGTGTCATACGACGTTTTTCAACACACTTGCGAGAAAAAAAACAGACTTGTATTTTGCTAAAAATGTCACTTTACGAGCGAATGTGTTGGAAAATTATTCGCATAAATACCACTTGTTTAACATTCAACAGGCTTATATTAACAACACCTCTATGAATTAAAAATATGTTTTAACGTCTAGGCTTGTATTGTCCATCAAAATCTCGTTATATCAACTACATAATTAGCACCATTTTGCTAATTCCATTAAATTATTTTCTCTTTTTGTTTTTCAGACTATGAAAAGTTTGACTTCATAATAATAGGCGCCGGTACAGCTGGATGCGTGGTTGCAAATAGATTGAGCGAAATCAAACAATGGAATATACTATTACTCGAAGCTGGAGGTGACCGACCCATCGAAAGTAAGGTACAGAATTAACAGTATTAAAATCACTTTTTTTTAAAACTAACTACGCCATAGATTAAAATTGTCTACCTACTAGGCTAATAATTGTGCTTAGAATCCTAGCAAATGCCACGTCGATTGATTTTCTTGAGAAGCTATAATCATTTGTAACACTCAGATTCCAGGCTTAGACAAAAGTGTTTATAACACTAAATACGACTGGCAGTACATAACAGTTAACAATGGAAGAACTAACCAAGCACATATAAATGGGTCAATAAGTTGGCCGAGAGGGAAAGTGCTTGGTGGATGTAGCAGCCTTAATGGAATGGCGTATATTAAAGGAAATCCAGAAGATTATCAAAAGTGGTATGATTCTG